>OX381707.1:56053221-57253221 GCA_947462335.1 Harmothoe impar | reverse complement strand
TCCGGGGGTAGGACACAGCCCTCCTCCGGGGGTAGGACACAGGAGGAGCGGGCACCTAGAGCAGCCGAGCAGCATCGCCCGGGGTACTATCAGGACGCGAGGCAGTACGAGGAGGCCCACAGGAGATCAGGGTATGTCACTTGCTATATTGTTGACTCAGGTTTACTCTGAGTCTTGTGCGACGGGTAGCAGGGGGTCTCTCAGCCTAAAATTTAAAACAGCTGTCATTCCTTCAAAATTGGAGCTTTTTCTCTCAATTTTGTGTCATTAGATGCGGTACAATGTTGTCCTTCCTATGTAATCGCGCTTTAATCCATTTTTAAACGCTTCCCCCTGAAAAGCATGATTTTAATTTTGTGTCTAAAATGGTGGTAATTTGCTTCAGCATAGAGCCCTATGGGAGCCTGTAGATAACCCTTGACATTTAACAGTTACATATTGAACGGGCTCAGTGCTAAGTCAATGGGACAGATCTCGGCAGCCGACCAAACCGGGGTGAGACACTTTTTTTCAGCAAGCTTTGACTGGATCCAATGGTAATTTAACACAGGGAAGTACTACACTACTTCCCAAAGGAGATGCCATCCTATATCATATACTAGGCCCAACATACGCTGCAGTATGTTAGATACCGGTATGGTAATTTAATGGTAATTTAATATATATGTTGCTGTCCAGTGTTGTTCAATACATGACAAATATTTTGAGAACAAAAACAGACAACCCTGTACAGTCAGGCCTCGATTTCCCGGTCTCTGATAAGTCGGGCGTTCACTTATCGGCCACTATTTGGATCAGGACCATTTTAATTGCTCTTTATCTGTATATGATAAGTCGGTCATTCATGTTTCCGGTTTCGGTCACTGGTTTTGAGAACAAGGGCTGTTATTAGTATGATAAAATGCTGCCATAACTCGGTCGGTGGGTCTGCTGGTGGGTCCGCTGATGGGTCTGCCCACACTTATAATCTTAGCTGCCACAAACAACTCATATTACCAACTGGCTACACCTTACCACAACACAAACATAAAGTACTAAGCATTTAGCCCCTTGGTGCACAATGCTCCGGGGACAATGCTAATTAAAAGCTTGTTTGTCTGCTTATTGATAAACAAACAAACCTGCGATATATACAAAGAACAAATGTGTGTGGGAGAAGAGGGCGGGGGGGGGGAGGTTACTAATGTAAAAAAAACTTTGCATTGTGAATAGATTCACTGTTAAGAATTTACCATTTTAATGTTTACACCGCTTTATTAAACAATATTCATTTAATAAATATCATCTTCCAATATACTTAATTACACGTTTTCTATGTTAATCAAGATATTTAATCCCCCCCCCCCCCCTTAGGTGTAGGATACATCACCACCGCACATACCCCCCCTCCCCCCACGTTCCCCAACCCCGCCCCCCGCCCCCCCCCCCCATCCCCAACCCCGTCATTTCACCCACCCGGTCGATTCGGACATCGGTCACATTTTAACACAAATGGGGGTGCCCGGGAAATCGAGGCCTGACTGTAGTAGGATATAGCTCAGACCCTACTAAGCACTATTCGCTGTTACTTACAATATGGACATGGGAGCTTTTTATTCAGTGTGTGTCTGACATAGACGTGAGAGGACAAAAGACATAGATAGCCAAGATCGGGGAACATGAAAATTTGAATTTGGGCCTAAGTACCCCCCCAAAAGAAAGTCAATGTCCACATTTTTTTTGAGTATACCCTTCTTTTGCGCGGCTTGCCTCACTCGGTGTGGCTTTCTTAGGGCACCTGCGTCATGCGACCTATAGGTTGTGTGGTGCAGGCCTATAGGTAGTTGTGAGTTCCTGACTTGTGACGCACAATTTGGGTATGCTATCCGAAACAGTCCAGCCAGGATATAATAGGGGGAGCAATGGATGGACATGGATAGTGGACTAGGGTAAACCAAAGGTGCTGAGTTCATTTCTGTTATGTGTAGGATGATATCTAGGTCGGAAAAAGGTCAAAATCAAGGTCAAAGGTCACATCTTTAAGAATCCCATTAATACAAGAGTGCACCCTTTCTCTTTCTTACTATGATAAATGATACATTTCCCTTCACACCTCTACCTGACCCTGAGTCTAGTTAACGGGGGAAGGGGAAGGGGAAGGGACTCGGGTTGGGACTTGGGGGTGAGACTCGGGGGTGGGACTCGGGGTTGGGACTCAGGGGTGGAACTCGGGGGTGGGACTAGGGGTTGGGACTCGGGGTTGGGACTCGGGGTTGGGACTCGGGGTTGGGACTCGGGGGAGGGACTCGGGGTTGGGACTCGGGGGAGGGACTCGGGGGTGAGACTCGGGGGTGGGACTCGGGGGTGAGACTCGGGGGTTGGGACATGGGGTTGGGACATTAGCTTGGGATTTGGGGATGAACAATATTATTATATGTATACTCCTATATGATGATACTACATTTCCCCCCGAACCTGAGTCATTTGTGATGCAGTCACACGTTAGATTTTTTTCCATTTTTTTCTGTAAATTTGAGATTAGGTTTGCCCATAGAAAATGAATACAAAAGGATTTTAGGATTGGAAGGGGAAAACATGAGTATTGAAATGTCACCTCTTGAATTAACAGTTGTACTAAAATGCAGTTTTTAAAGTATAATCTCTATCATGCAGACCTAGCAGCAGAGGCACCAGCCACAGAGCTCCAAGGAGTCAACAGACTAGTGAACAGCCCAGCCCCTCCCATGGACAGTCAGTCACCTTCCACACCGACACAGCCACTGCTACCCCAGCCTCAGACCTGACCGCCAAATCTGCCGCCCCCTCCAGACGCGATGAGGCCACGCTGCAGTCTATTCCTGAGGACACCACGCTAGACTCGATCAGTACGGATGTGACCAGCAGCGACAGTAACGGTACCGTCTCCCTAATACAGCGCCTACCTGACGACCCCAAACTACTCAAACTCCAGACCAAGATCCTACGCCAGCGACAAAAGTATGAGATGGAGAAAGTGAGGGAGCAGCGGAGACGTCAGAAGATCAATAAGTTGGAGTCGCTCCTGGCAGCTAAGCAGTCTGCGGATAGTGTCCAGCAGTATGATACCAGACATGATGAGGCAGCCCGGCATCATGGCTTCACACAGCCCATGTATGAGAGCGACTACCGGAGTAGTCAGCACACCACCGGCCCCTTCACCTCTGAGCACTCCAGTCCTACCACACGCCCCATGTCAACATCCTCAGGGAAGAGCACCAGCACCCCCGCCAGTCTCAAGGGGACGAGTGGCGAGGATATGTCCTTTGCTGTTTCTGAAATCACCTCAATGTATGGTGGGACTCGTGGGGCTGGCCGGTCAGACGAGAGCTCAGACACTCTCGTGGATGATGCGAGTTCAAAGGGGACAACCGTTTACACGACAACACAAGATGAGACAACGCCTCAGCAGAGTGAGGCTGAGGGTGTCAAAGTCTGTGCATGTTGCCATAAGAAGAAGAGCAAGTCAAAGTCGAAATCACAGCAACGTAGCAGCGACACTAGGTCAAAATCACCTTCAAAAGTAAGAGCACGGTCAAAGTCGCCTCAAAAGATCCCTTCAAGGTCAAAGTCACCGTCTAAAACAACAAGGTCACATTCTCCGCTGAAGCACAAAAGCGCACGGTCACCTTCTCCGACAAGTAAGCGGCATGGTGAGAGGTCACATTCTCCCACCTCTAAGAAGTCTAGACACCGAGAGGATCACGAGCGAGAAGAGGAGTACAGCCGAATGGAGAAGCCCCTAAAGGAGCATCACAATAGAAACGCCTCCTACCTGGAGTATGAGAAGCCCACCCATGTAGAGCGACATGACAGTAAGAACACTCGCAGAAAGGAGACAATGAGGGACCACGGGACCCAGTATAGGGCAGAAGGAGAAAGACAAAGATCCCAACAACGACAAAGGAAGACAGAGGAAAGAAGTTCTAAGGAGAACCGCGATAGGCAGAAAGAGAACCGCTCACAGAAGCCGACTACCTCAAAGACCCATCGTAAAGACGAAAAGTCAGACACATTTGAAATTGACGATGATGAAAGTATTCAGGAATCACCGGCTGTTCGGACCATTGGAATCAACGTACCCACACCAATCTCTCTGTCACCGCCGACCCGAAGAAGGGTCCGGGATGTGACGATGGTTTCTGAGGCGGTACAAACCACACCTAATCTACGTCAGAAAGTGACGAGTGGCGACAGCGGTAACCACCAGCGGCATGTCTCCCCGGGACGTCGACACAAACATGGCGCCTTCACACCAGAGTCGTCTCCAGACTCTACTACAGAGAACGTCCAGCCATCACGCAGGGAGCAGCCCAAGCCTGCAGCCGCACAGAGTGAGTACCTTTTGTACTTATTCCTACTTTTATCTTGAGATTTCCATATATCTAAATAACATTCGTGTACCTTAAAAAAAATTAGCCATCACTCTAGGATTTCCTCAATCGTGTAGACTTAGTAGGGAGTGGATGAAATAATCCTCATATAACATCTTTTGGAAAAGAAGTAAATTTCCCTCCTCAGTCAAGTTGGCTAGCAGTTGCAGTGTTTGCTCCTGCAGAAAGCTTTAGGCATATATAGTTTCCCAGATCAACCTACTACTTGGATGTGCCTTGCTAAATTGAATAGATTTTCTATCATCAATTACAAATTCTTGTAGGCTAACCAGGGAGTGTCATGTGTCATGATGGGTTCTGGTCCACATCACCTTATCTCTACCATGTGTTGTTGCAGCTGGTCTGGCCTGGTACATCCCCCTGAAGGAGTCGCGTCCCTGGAGGCAGCCGCTCCGTGAGCGTCAGGCACATGCCGTATCCATGGAGACGTGGCCACCCCGACACGAGGCATGGCGCGCCGGGTACGACCTTGGCAGCAGCTGGGAGCCGCCTAAACCCGGCACAGCCAGCGACGCCGAGATCTATCTCACCCGGGCCAACGAGCTGAGGACCCAGGAGGAGGCAGCCCTGCAGCCCAAAGTCTCTCTACAGGTACACAAGTCACTTCTCTGATTGACCCAGGGCACCCTGGGTCTTAGGGAGACGGTTTCTGCTGAAATGGAGTAGGTTTGGTGTCCAACATCAATCAGCCTGCATTTGTTTTGTTTTTCATTTAGAATAAATACAACTGCATCATGGTATGCTTTCAAGTAATGGCTGTCTCCCATTATGCAAAAACAGCACCAAAAAAATAAATTTAAAAGCCAAAAGGGCCATTTAAAAAGTGTCCCTTTTAGGTGAAAATGTTGATCTCTGTGAACTAATGCTAAAGAATAGCAGAGTGACCTTGAATCCACCCTTTAAAAGAGTCACGTTCACACAGACACCCATAGAGCTCAGTGCTAAAGGGAGGGTGAGACTGATTTGTGAGACGCTTTTGGTACCATTTCAACTCTAAAGAAAGGTCAGTGGGGACCAGGTGATCTGTAAAGGCCAAATGACCATAGTCAGAATTATACCTCCCACCCTCCACTTTTCTGTTGGGCTGGGTCTGTGTTTGGCGGTGGTGGTGTGTATAATATTGCCGCCATCCACAGACGGTGCATGCAACACAGGCCTACAGAGCGAAACTATACCACCCGTATCTTCGCCGTTTATGGTCCGACCAACTCACTTTTCAACAGGGGCAGAAGGCAGCAGATGCCCACAGCCGGCAACTGTTGCCCACACCCACCTGCTCACCCACACCCACCTGCTCTCCCACATCCACCTGCTGGCCTGAAATGGAATAACATACATGTATGACACATGACTTGAGGGTACCTTTTAACAAGGAATTCATTTCTGATGCCAGAATTGACCAATAATGAATCAGGCTGTGGAAAGCTCAGATTAAAATTGGTCATTATTTTGATTTGTCCAGATCTAATGAGAAATCTGTTTTACTTACCGTGTGTGTTGGGGGGGTACTTTAACATCTCAACAGACCAGAACACCAAAATACATCAAATTGCCTGCTTGATTTTCAAAAGTACACATGATTTCAGGGCGAGTGTGGACAAACTACAATGTACTAGTGTGGACAGAGTTTTTTCACCCCATGTTAATCCCATGGTAGTCTTGTGATTAGGATCACATATTAGATCTTTACAAATGTGTCGATCATGGGTTTTAGGGGGGGGGGGGTACTTTAACATCTCAACAGACTAGAACACCAAAATACATCAAATTGCCTGCTTGATTTTCAAAAGTACACATGATTTCAGGGCGAGTGTGGACAAACTACAATGTACTAGTGTGGACAGAGTTTTTTCACCCCATGTTAATCCCATGGTAGTCTTGTGATTAGGATCACATATTAGATCTTTACAAATGTGTCGATCATGGGTTATTAGAGCCCTGGGTCACATGTGATGTTGATCACACAATCAATCTTTAAATATGTAACAACCTTTGTACCGTGTTTGAAGCTTAAATCATTGAGGTATTTAAACCCATCACTACCGGTACTAAAAGGACATTAAATGTATTTTAAAGCGCCCAGGGCATTAATGACCGAAAATATGATAAGATGGTAAAACTCTCCCCTCCCCCCCCCCTCCTCTACACTTTACTCTATAACTGAGGAATATGTATTTTAAGTATTCATATACAGCTGAATAGACCTCATGGTTTTCATAAAAAGCGATCTTACACCCCTGTCTAACATGTTGCTTTGTTTCTCTTCATACACCAGGAGGCATTTGAGCGTCGTAAACAGGAATTCATCTCGGTGTCACGAGAGCGGCAAAAGCACCTGGCGCTCAAGTCTGAGGAGCGTCACATCCAGGACGTGCACTCAAGACAACGGGCAGAGCTCTTCAGGATAGACCGCAAACTGGACCCCAACAAGAACGCACACCCCTATAGTGGTAAGTTCACCTAGTCCTAGGATATTTGTATTTTACAAACACAGTAGCTTTAGATGGTGTGGTTGTTACAGTGTCAATGTCTTTTAATCACATATTGTTATACATATATTATGCAAAAAAAATCTTTGAGACAACAACCGCCATTTTTCGTAGATGCATTTCCAGTAACAAAAAGATGGAATGTTGATTTTGATTCATGCTTTCTTTAGTGGTAATTTGATTTATGCCCGTGCATATCATTTATATAAATGCTCTCTGTTGTTGTAACAAAAGCAAAATAATTATTCCCTCCTTCAGGAAATCTCTACCAGCCAAAGAAGCGAGTTATGACGAAAAAGGAAATGAAAGAACTCACGAATAAGTAAGCAAGCTTAGACTCTCAAACTGAATGTTGTTTAGATACTACATGTATGTATTTGTAAAGATTCTATATTACTATATGACATTATAGATTTGTGAACTAAACAGTGATCAAGCGATCATACGGTAGATCCTGTTCTTAAATGTGTTTATTATAGAATATTTTTTGAAATTTTTAACAAAGAAATTGTAAATTATATATGTATATGTGTGTTCTCCATTGTAGGAAATATGCCAATTTGGAGGAGGTGGTGAGACGAGAGGAAGACTCAAAGCGTACAGAGGAGTACCGTGCTAACCGTATGAGGGCCCAGAACTACAAACATGTAAGGCACAAACATATGTTGTATTGGTATGGTTTTGCATTAATTATAAATTTAAAAAAAGATTTAATGTAAAGATATATAAACTGCATTTTATATAACTATAATTATTATGAGAAATATGTAAGACCTCTGCATTTTGCTTGGTTGGGTCAAAGCGCTATCTGCCCTCGGACCCATAACTGCCTGGGTATAAGTGGTTTTCAGCACCTTAGCTCTTAAATGGTTTGGTCTTTGCCTTTCCAGAAAATCCCATTAAGCTATAACGAAATAACTAAGGGCTAATTTACCGTTGCAATTTTCGTTTCAGAAAATCCTCTCGAAGGTTCTTCACAAGAAGGCCGCTTGGGTGGAATGAGAGAAATCGACTTTACATTGGAAATCTTGATTTTCCGCCAAGAACCAAATGACCCACTTACTGTGATAAATTAATGTTTAAAGTATGTGTCTCAAAAGATATGATATAAAGAGAAAATGACAGGAATACAGACAAGAGAAGGCTTTATTTATCATCTATGCAATATTTCATATTCACGATAACAAAATGGTTACAATATGCTTATATAGTGCTCTGAATAGGTATCTTCGGATTCTTTTGAAACATTTCTGACCGAGCATATATGATAGTTATTGAGGATGAAACAGTCCAAAATATAAACAGATTTCTCTAAATATGGCAAAAATGTTGAACTGAAGGAAGGTGCTGCTCTTTTGTACATTTAGAAATGATTCCCCCCACTTTTGTGACCGACAGATCATTCCCCTTGATAAAAAGGTTTCAACATTTGTAGATGGTTCTCTACAAATCGGGTCTTTTTATGATACATGTACTATACTTGTATACTATTCCTTACACCAAGAAACTACTGTTTGAATTTGATTATGATTTCCATAGAAGGAAGTTGATATTAAGGGATAGCATAAATATGTGCCGAATACTTGCAGCTTACCTGTCGTGTGTATCGCATTCCGTCCAATGTTATACGTGCTAAGAATTGTACACCGCGACTAAATGTTATGAGATTATTCCTAAAGTAGACAATATAAACGGGCTACATTACCTGGTATGAAACATACCCTAGTGTGTATATAGCGACTAGACTGTTTAGATATTTCTGTTCTGTATATTTAATTTTGAATTTATTTTGTATTTATTTGACAATGGTATCAGCTGTTTAGAATATATGTTGTGTAGTCAGGTACAAGAGCCGGCTAGTTACAAAACTGAACAAGTGTAGAATAATAGTTGGAGAGTATATATAAAATCAGAGCAGATCACATCGGTGAGAAGCATCCACAGCCCAAATAAATTATATGCATTTCGACCAGGGTTAATTAATGTAGTTTTAATACCACGTAGTTTGAATTTAGCAAAGCACCTGCGGAGGTGTTTACTAGATGTGCCCTAACTAGGTGGAATACTATACAATATTATATAGTATATAGTAGGTTATTAAATAATTTTCACAGATCTACACAATATTGTACTTTTTGTATTAAGATATTACTGAAAATGAAAATCATTGTTAGTGTAGAGTGCCTTGGGGGAAGAGGAACCACGCTTCATATTTTTGCACAGCAATCATTACTCTATGAAATAAAGTAACACATGTTGAAAATGTTTGGTTTGCGTCCTGATTTATAATATAATCCCAGGCAGTTTGTATATGGGAATCGTGGGTTGGATAAATACAAATGTACCACTTTAATAAGAACTGCGGACCGCTGTGTTGGTTACTACAAGCATCATCGCTCGTGGATCAGAGGGCCACTTTAGATGAATAAATAAGTATTTCCATATCCTACTCACAGAAAATTTACCGTTTCCATATGCTGCTCGCAGAGAATCTTTTACTTCCATATTCACTGATTATCTCCCATGTTTATGCACTGCTAACTTTAATACCAAGCATATATAACATAATTGATTCCCATATATATGTTAGTTACAGAGATATATTATCAAAAGGATATCCTATACTGACAGATGAGCCAACATTGTCATATACTACTCACAGAAAACCTACCATTTCTATGCACTACTCACAGAGAAACTATTATTTCCATACTACCCAGTACTCAGAATCTTCTGCATTTCTATATACTACTCACAGTATCTGACATTTCCATATACTACTCACAAAGTTCTTCCATATATACTAGTATTCGATACTACCGTAAAACCTCGCGTATAAGCCTAACTCACGTATAAGCCGCACCCCGAGTTTGTGCCGATGCTATAAGCCGCACCGCCGTACTAGCCGCGGCTTATACGCGAGGTTTTACGGTAGTATACAACTCGCAGATAATACATTAATTCACCATTCCACCACGCTGTGGCAGCACTGAGGGCATCTTACCCTCCAATGACACCTGTTGCTATTCTAAACAAGCTTCCAGACGCTGACGATAGGGGGCAATACTAGTCGTGGGAAAGAGTTCACCTTTCACAACTAGGGAAAGGTCCAGAAAGACTATTTTACTCTTCTTTTTTTTCTTTTTGGACCCAGTGCCAAACCCACACAGTAAGGCTGTAGGGATGGAATAGGCTGGACATAATCTCAATCTATATTGACATTGTATTTAAAATTTTAAAAAGAGGAGATTACCGGAGATTATTAACACGTTTTAAAAGTACTATGTCAATATGGTTATCGGCTAGACTGCAGTTCTCTAAAACGCCTTTATGCAATAAGTTTGGTGTATACCAGAATTTTTTTAGAAAGAAGGGGTGAACAGCTGAATAGCATAAGTACACGAGGCCCGGGACACAAGGATATATGGACATAGTGTTATCCATAAGCACGATATATATCCTTAATGTGTTATGCTTCTTCTCATAACATGGTGATCCAATCATGGTTCAATATGATTAGGTCAATTTGTTTTCTGTCTCAATACAAACACATAGCATCCTTTGAATAGACACCAGACTGTAGGGAATCCCCTACAACATGGTGTCCCTACTGCCCATTACTGTACACGTATAAGCCTGCAGCCTCCCCTGGATGAGCGAATGCACCGCTCCCAGGTCCATGTTCCCCGGGGATGGGGTGTAGCCTGGGCCAGGGTTGCTGCCTGGCAATCGGCATAGGGTGGGGGGGGGGGGGGGGAGGTAACTGCCAGGTATGGGGGTGGGGGTAGAGAGAGAAGGGGGTGTTGGCAGGGTCGATATACTCACCCATCCAGTTCCCTCCACGAGAGATCAATTTATTCAACTCCACGGTGGTTGGTGCAGGAGTAGTCACCCATCCACAATACACTAATACAATAACAGTTCAATGGATGAACAGTGGATTAGAACTTGGACCCAAACTTATGAGATTACCAGCATGGATCCATTGGATTAACATAAGGATTACAGGGGATTAAAGCAGTTTATCTTTTAGGATTAACCTACTTTGGCTGTGGTGATGGCATGGGGAGTGTGGGTGGCTCACACGTTGGTACTGATCATTATAGTGAGGGATGGTCGCCTGCCAACAACCTCCTCCATCACTACCTGGTTCTAGGCTATAGAGGGATAAGGAGGGGTGGCATCATGGGATTGTTGTGCATGTTCCGGTCTGATTACCATGACGACCCACGTGGCTAATGAATATTCATGAGGAATTTACATAACCTGTGTATGGACTGACTGACTGACATATAGGAAACGTCCCTATCATTGACTCCACCCCTTTCCCAGGGTGCCTATACACCTACCTCTAGCTACCTACCCAGCTACACTCTAATTGCTCAACTAGGTCACAATATAGTATATTGTATATGCTCAGTACCACTTCAAGCGTCAGCTGTTGAAACAGCTGGTTTCAGCAACGAAGGATGTAGGTCTCTATTATCAAACAGGGGCAGATGTGCAGAGGCTTACAAACAAATATACATGAATAGATCTAGCATTATTGTGTTATAAGCGTCCATGTTGAAATGGTCATGTCTACATGTACTATTTACTAGCTGGAGCCTCAAAGGAGAGATGGTAGATTGGATTTATATCTACATGTAATTAAGTCACTAATCAATTATAAAACCAACTTATAGGCTGGCTCTCCAAGGGAATCTGTGGATGTAGAATTCGACTAAACAGGGAGTCACTATCTGTCCCTACAATTACATAACAATAGCCTTTTATGTATGAGTAGGGCCTAGGTGATGGATTGCCCCCTCTGCTCTGAGAGGAACGTCAGATCACATTGGGCAATTCTGACCCCCTGAGGATATCTACCTGTAAATGCCCTCCACTCAATGTACAGCACTTTACGCCTTAACAACAGTATCCCATTAACGGGAGTCTCTTTCAGAATGATTAAATGGGAATATAAATGCCACCAGTGGGGCCTACCTCACCCCATACCTGGTGTGCACCTGTCCCAGGGGTATTATGTCTACCCGAGTAGGGCCTGACTGTCTCACCTTTCCCACCTGGGCTTGGTTTCAGGGGAGAGTTGATGTCGATTTGGAGGCTAATCTATTTCCTGAACCATCCATGAAAATGATGAAGGCTCTGGTAACCATTAATGTGGAAACACAAAACTCACACTTTGGGTTGAAATCACACTCACAGTAGCCAGACATACATTGTCCAGACACTGCCCAGGCCAGTGTGTTTACCAGTTGCCAGTGCTATTATACATGTATACTACAAAGACAAGTGTGTGTCCTCACCAGCCAGGAGATCACAAGTGGTAATAATGCGTCCCCACCGGAGCCCAGCGTACCCTCCCACCTGTAATTAGTTTTAGGGGAGGAGGGGGGTGAAGGTATGGATGGGGACGACGTGTATGAGGAGGTTGGCGGGAAGTGGACAACAGACGCTGATCTCAAGAACAGCAGACGGCAATTAGAACTCAGAGACGCAGGCTTCCAAAGAACATACGTAGTCAACGCTGGTGGGGTGGAATTAACTAGAAGTGGTGTAGCCAATGGTAAGTACCACAAAAATCATCAAAGTAGAGGAAGGGGAGAAGGAACCGATGTCCCCCCGTACTCTGCAGTGGACATACCACGTCCACAAGGACCTGCTTTAGGTCAGAGAGTAAGAATAACAGAGGCAGAAGCGAGAGGGGCAAGAGATAGAGAAATGGAGAGGTTAGAGGTGAAGCCTCATAGATATATCAAGAAGCATCATCAAGAGAACAGACAGGATGGAGAGAGTAGACAAGAAAGTACTCTAACCAATGGGGGTCTGCAGATCGTGACCACCAGCTATAGGGAGAGTAGTGGTAAGAACAGGAGCAGGAGGGCGAGTGGGCATGACTCTGTATTATCTCATACAGACAACACAGCTGATACCAGTCCAGGTAAGCGCCACCACCAGCAGGTGACTCCCATCCACACAGATAACCTGTATAGACCTGACATGGATCACCGCAGTGTTATCACCAACGGACACGCGGTCATGCTAAGCCACCACCCACATGGACATGGGGATTATCAGGGATCCAACACAAGGAGGGTGGTAGCAGATAGGGATCCAACTGGTGATCATCATGTTAACAGGACAGGTGGGCTGTATCATAATGATCCAAACCTCAGGACTCAGGCCCACAGTGCAGGTGTGGGCTATCAATATGATCTAACCTCGGATACTAAGGTTGGGGCTACTACAAGGAGAGGGACAGATAGGGATCCACCAGGTGCTCATCAAGTTGGTAATAATAATAGAGGTGATACCTATGAGTATGAGCGAGATCTGACACACCTGGATCCCAAGGTATCTACTACTACTGGCAATAGTACCACCCACCACCCAGTTACAAAACTCAGAGGTGTGCTAAAGACGACCAAAACAACCCCATCAACAGGTGGGCGACATCACGGGGGATCCAACCA
This sequence comes from Harmothoe impar, assembly GCA_947462335.1. NCBI lineage: Eukaryota > Metazoa > Annelida > Polychaeta > Phyllodocida > Polynoidae > Harmothoe > Harmothoe impar. Next base: position 57,239,847 of record OX381707.1, on the reverse strand, counting down.
CAGCGGCAGAGCCTCAAGGAGGGTGCCAAATTCTGGTTCCCATGGCAACAGCTCTACTACTGCAGGTGGGCCAGGATCCAACCCCCCTCCTGCCATAGTAGTGGTTGAGGATCAGGATCAGGATGTTGACGGTGGCATACCTGGCAGTAGTCACGATGGGGGTGGTGGAGTGGTGCCACTCCCTGTGAGTTTTGGTGGTCAAAGTGGTGCGGGTGGTGGGGTCCATAGTGGTGCTAATATTAACAACAGTGGAGCTCATCAACAGCACATAGGACGTCTCCAGGTGGTTAAGGAATCTGATAAAGCCCACCCCAAGCGCCCTGGAGTCAAAGCCATCCACTGGAACTTCTGGCAGGAGGGACCCTGGGCTGAGGGCTTCCCAGATGAAACCTTAACCATGGAGGAAACAGACATTAGTCCAGGTTTTGCCATCAGGAAGATTGCTCTCCTGTTTGAGAACCAGAAGTATGGGGAGTGCACTGCGTTGGTGAGGAGACTCAGTAACATCACGTTAAAGACGATAGTAGCTGAGCTACCCATTGAGCAGCTCATAGGGGCTATACCACAGAGTGTGCCCATACTAGAGGCCATCTATACTCGGTTCTATAACATAGACCCTGAGCACTTCCCCACCCAGCACCTGCTTCCTGATAAGGTCGTCTCACAGCTCATTAAGTGGATTGCCACCCTGGATGACCCACAGAGCAGCTCCAAGAACAGCAAGACCTATTATACAAACTATGAGAGCATTGTGCCCTATTCACACAGTATTTTAAAGACTATAGCCCATGTGCATCCCCAGATACGCAAAAAGTTAAAACAGCGCCAAAAGGGCCTCTTGGACTCAGTGGAAAGTTTGGGTGATCATGGACTCGTTGATACTTCAGAGTCTAAACTTATGAACCTCCACGATGCGCTGAAAATAGAATTCAACAAAATGGTCCAGCAATTGAAAGGGGCCATCATGCGCTTGGAAACTGTGAGTTTCACACATAGACTCCCGTTGAAAACCACCCTAAGCAGGGGAGCAGCTCAAAGCGGAGCCTCTCACCAAAGACTCTTGCAGATGAGCCACTCTGAAGTGCAGGAGCGACTCATCAAGAATAAATCATTACTCAATGTTGTAGAACCAGCCATTTCTAACTCCTACCTTGCCAGTCTGTTACAAACCCTAGAAGGCAGGATAGATGCAGACAAGATGATCTTATTCCACTTTACAGAGTTGAGAAAGGACATGACAGAGCTTCCCCAACAGGCCATGATTGCCTCCTGCTTCCAGCAATACGCCCGTGCCTACTCTAAGGTCATGGATGTCATTATGGAGGTGACCAGCTTGGATACCAATGGCTACCATAGCAACGAGGAGGAGGTAACAGAAGGGCCGTCTAAAGGCAGCTTGTCCAGTTCACAAAACTCAGGTAAGTCAGAATCTGGATCCATAAATACTGATATATAATTTCATATGCTCGGTCTAATTTAATATTGTAGTCTACTCTATATTACAGTTGTCCTCGCACCTGTATGACGTCATTTATGGACGGCCCCTATTACAGGAAGGGTGGTATACATGGGTGTTTTTTTCTTATATGATCATTCCCTCCCTGCCTCACATGGTATAGTGGAGTATATATCGTGAGGTCTGATGAATTGATGGATAGGGGCACAACCCAATATTTCAAAGGTGTAATATCAAATTCATACGACAATAATAGTAATACAATATCATACACCAATGCATTATTGGCACTATGTCATGTTAGGTGATATCCTGATCAATATGAAGTAAGAGTTGATGTTACCGAGCAAAAATACAATATCGATGACATTACCTATAACAACCTTCATTTCCATCGAATGGACGAAGTGTTAATTGAACAGCAGTGTAACTGTACCTCATATTGGTAGTAGTTTTAAACATGTGAAGCACTATCCTTTATCACGTTCTATCCCCATCTACACGACCATATCTATAAGGTTGTGTTGTTATAGGGTCATCCTCAGGTAGGGGCCTCCTCACCAGCACTGAGTCTAGCCTGAGGGACTGTATGTCGTGTTGTTGTAGACCCCTCTGGAGCGGCCACCCACCCCGTCATACAGCATAGACCTACCAATATTGGTGCAGGCACGGTGGTGCTTTGGGTTAACCCTTTAAGGCCGACATCACTTTAATGCACTATAACCATTTGTCGTTAACATTAGACTCATGGGACGACCACTCTACTCTTGTGCACGGGGGAGGTGATTAAATCAGCTCCCAGGGCATAAATTGAAAAGAGGGCAATGCTTATAATTATAATGATGATGAAGGATAGGGTATTGATAGTAAAAGGCATAAGGCTGCATGGTAAAGAAGGACAGGGGTGTCAAATTAGAAATAAAGGAAAGAAGGCAAAGAGAAGGCAAAGTAGGAAGAAAATAAGGGTGTATAGGGGAGGGAGGGACGGATAGAGGGACAGAAAGAAGAAAGGAGGGACGGATGAAAGGAAGGACGGAAGAAAGGCAGGGGGACGAAGGGATTTAGGTGGCAGGAATGAATTCTGTAGAGGAAGGATGGAAGGAGGGCGAGCTGTGTGAGAGGAGGAAGAGAAGATGGAAGCAAGGAAGTGAAGGAATGAAAATGAAGAGAATTAAGCACAGACAATGATATGGAGTGGCTCTACGAGTTCATATAGAAATAAAGGAGGGAAGGGAGGAGGGAATGAAAAAAGGAAAAGTAGTTAGGAAATGTAAACCACAGTGGAATTTCAAAGGGTTCAAAGAGTTGATATAGGTGAATAGAGGTTGAATCCCCCACACAGGTGCCACCACTTCACGGTTCAGTTGTTCTGAAAGCAGAGACCGTGCATCACAGCTCAGTACAGCTCATTTTATTGATTAAAGTTACACAAACACACCACCTCTGTCTATTTATTTGGCCTACATGAAACTAGATATCTCCCCATGTTATATCAATAATTACTAGAACGAGAACACTACTGACTACTGTTGATTTATATTGGAACTGGGAGCGACAGAAATGGGATAGATGCCTACATAATTATATTAAGACTATATTCCATGAGGGCCTACATATGCCAAGGATAATCCCCTAAAGGACAATATAATCTCTGCATCTTCTTGTTTATTTGTTTTCATAATGCACCAATGTTGTGCCAGCGAACATCATTGATGCATCATTCCAAGTCTTAAGGAGGGTATCAACCATATACATGTAAATGTATAGTGTCAACATATACATTGAAGCGGTGTGCTTCCTTTAAAGGTCATGTAACATGATGACGATAAACTAGCTATTTATATTAAGGGTGAATCACTACTACACTAGGGTGGTATGACTCCCAAGCACCCGGCGAGGTTCAGAATTAAATAACCATGTTTTCCTGATAGAACTACTTCAAACGTAATTATACCATGTACGAGTTGAGTGGTAGAGTGCCAAATGGGCGGGGGCTTTGAGTGTAAAGGCATGGAGTGTAAAACCTTCAACCGCTCAGGTTGATAAGTGTTTCCAGTGCTATATTAGGCCAAATAAAAAAAAGGTTTCAGGTAACTTGGGAAGAAACTCTAGGCTCGGTATGTCGGATCCCCCCTTTTTTCCCTCTTTTTTCTTTACAGACCCTCTACATGGAATAGATCATATTTGAAAAATGATTTTCTTAGGGACTTTTGTAGGGTAAAGCAAAAACTGGTTCGGTTTACCTGAAGCGACCCTACCCTAAAATTGATTAAAAAAAAGTGTAAAAATGGGAAGATTTTTTCGAACTCTTTTTGTAAACCTAATATTGACCCAAAAGAGTGTAAACACATCGAGGTGAGGGCAAATACAAAAAAAAGTTGTTTTAAGGTAACATGGTTTCATACAGCAGACCCGGCCAGCCGGATTTAAAACAGAATCTTTTTGCTTTCCACCTGCTTTCCGATTTTTTTCCTTCCAGAATCCTTGTCTAATTTGCTGTAAAAACTGGCGTGGAGCAAAAATAAGAGAAAGGAAAAAAGAGGATGACCCAACACTGTTTGGCTAGACCCGGTCGGGTTACCGGACTCCAACCTTCTTTTCGTTTGGCCTGGCCAGAAAGATTCCAGTCCCTCTAGGAAGGGTAGGGGGCGCGAAAATGCACCAACCCCAATGTTGTTAATAGACTACTCCCATGCATAGAAGAATCTATTTAACTTTATATAGAAAATACATCATCAAATATTCATACATGTTAATATTCTGACGACGACTGAAGTTCCCCATGAGCATCGCTTATACATATTCTACATCCGCCAGTCTCCAGGCACAGTCGCATGCAAACAACAACCATGTACACTATTGACTAGGCCCTAGATATCTGTTTGGAGACTAGCCAACCCCCGACCACCACGAGCGTCCCATGAGCATTACACCACAGACGTACTGAGTCACTGAAAACTACCTTTGTCCGTCAATGAGCTCAAATATTTCCCCAGTCAGTTTTACCTGTACTCTGTAAAGAATATAAACGAAATTTGTGAAATAGCGTTCCGTCTGTTATTTAGGGTTATAACATATTTTAGAATTGATTCTTAATATAGGATATAGCTAAGTTGTAGGCATATATGGCGTATCACCTGGATAGAGACTTATTGATTGAAGCTGGTTCCAGAAAGACCAAGACCAACCCCTCCCTTGTCATGGACCAATAGTGGGAACACGTAGGGCCCTGGCAGAGCTATTTCGGTCTTCTCCCCAAATGTCGATTTAACGTTTGAATAGGTCCCTTTGAAGTTTATACACATACACTGTATTATGCAGTATGAATATGTACGTATCTAGATGTGATGATCTAAATATCATAATTGGATGTCAAATGCATTTTGAGTGGGTAAGGATCATCACTAAAGATCACTTTACAACACTGGACTGGACAGGCCTCTCTTTAAACTATTACCAGACAACCATTTCCATTATTACCTCTGTTCATGCATGGATAATTCAGATCAATCGTATCGTTGTATAATATCTGATATCTATATAATCATGAAATAAGGAGAGGGCAGCAGATGTCTATACACACAGGTGAGAAGATACAGATATAGCTTCCCCTGATGCAAAGATTACCACTGTCTGATGACGATTATGATAAATGAATATGTAATAATGATAATATTGTCATCAAATGGGCATGGAGCATGTCGATATAGCTGTGTATTGATCAGGCTGTGGGTGGGGTGGGTGTAATTAGGTATGTAAGTAGACGTGCACTACACCTGTTCTCATAAATAATTCACTCAGCTACACCCGCCCGCACCACCCCACAGCACACAGAGAAAAGAAGCAGAGTCGAAAGGAAGCCCATGCAGGCTTTCTATAAGAAGGGGGAGTCAGACAGTTTGAAAAGGGAGCCAATGGGAGCCCTGGCTCTCTTTTCATAGCCTGGACTCCCTTTGTTACTCAGTTTCCTCTCTGTGAGCAGGACTATTTTGTGTTGTTACGTCTTAAATGGGAGCTGAGATCATCAGGAACCTAGATCTGTTTTATATAGGCCCCTACTTCCATTATTGACAGTTCACGTCTTTTCACAAATTGTATAATCAGAAAGTCTCTGTAGTTTCTATCAGGATTAATTGATCCCGACATGGGCCGACCGCCATCGATAGTCCGAGACAAACGCACATGTAACCTTATGTGTAGGTAGTTCGACCGAAAATGCAAATATACGGAATTTACTTATAAACATGGTATGTATAGGTAGGTATCATGCAGAAATTGTTAGGGCATGAAAGAAATATTAAATTTAGTGAAAATTTTAGGAATTATGAGCAATTTTCTATTGTTTTCTTGGTGTCCAGTTCCTGCCATTCTGATACTGTGGGTACCTTTAAGAACATATGTCAATCACACAGCAGGGTGCCGCACTGACCAACCCCGGGGAGAGGTAGCAGGGGAGGCCGTCACACTGGCTGGACAGGGCCTGGTCATACCCTAGCCCCAGTCTATTCTTCTGTGGGGACCACTTTTTATGCCATTTGGAGGAAAATGGAGGAATAGGTATAGAAACTGTGCATATGGGATTTTTACACGTCCCCAGGCCAGCATTCCTAGGATATTCATTTGTTAATGATTATTTTTGTCTTATATTATTGGGATGGATGAGTTCTTGATGTTACATAGGGATTTTCGTGATTGAATATCCATATTTAAGGTTCCAGGGGCCAAAAATAGCCCAAAAATGGCCCAAAAATGGCCCAAAATCATCAAAATTATAATTTTTTATAAGATTTAAAAAAAATGGCACTAGATGTGTGTGGTTTCATATTTTTTACCTAAACTATGAGTTCTTACAGTAAATCTAGACCAAAGATGGTATAATTTGGGGCATTTTTTCTGTATTTTTCAAGAACTTTGAATTTTGTAAAATGGAATGTCCGGGCGAATTTTAAGCAACAATCCCTCCACTACTTTTTATCCATAATGGATAGGGTTCAATTTTGTCATAGAAAAAAAGAATTATGTGGTAGTGTATATGTAGCGAAAAAAAAATTAGAATTCCTCTGTAATCTTCTTCCTGAGGGGGCCATGAGTGTTTACCCTTCAAAATAGTCAATTTTGTCGACCAGACACTCAAATTACATTATTCCAGTGCCTGTCTACAATGAACATATTTAACTATGCTAAATATGCCAGTTATTTGCCCCCTACATATACCTAACTGCCCACTGTATAGGACATTTGTTTTCATACCCTAGTCCGGAAGAGCAGGGAGAAAGGTTTATTATGTCCGGGCGATATGTCCGGGCGAGACATGTCCGGGCGAGTGACACATAAAGATCTATATGACATTTCACAAAGTAATATTTGGTCTACAGAAATGGCAGACCTATCCCACGAAAGAGGAATATGACTGTGATGCTATGCAGAAATGGGCATCTTGATATTTGCTCTAGATCAATTGATATTGGGCAATATGTGAACCAGAGTCAGAGAGTATTCCTGAGAAAAGTCCGGGTGAGTGGCACCTCAAGATCTACATAATATTTCACACTGTTATCATTGGTCACACTAGTCTACATTGATGGCAGACCTACCCCTAGTAGGATAAATAAGTTACACAAAAAATTACATCATGATATATGTTGTAGATCAATTGAAATTAAGCCATATGTGAGTCAGAATCATGAGAGCTTTCAAAGTGGTCGTTTTTACCATGCATTTTTAGACGTGCAGAAAAAGTCATAATAATTGTAGAAACTAGTAAGGGAGTTCATAGAATGGATTAAGTATGTCACATAATGGACAGGGGTGGTGGAATGGACTGGTAACATTGGGCAATGGACATGGAGGTGATCGAAAGGGCTGGGGATATCTGGTAATGGACAGAGGAGGTTGTGCAAAGGAATCTACATATCAGGTTTTTCTCCCGTGTGGAGCACTATGTGTCCTCAGAGTTATGATGACTATCTGCTGGTTGTTGGTTAGCATCAATTGATATATATATATATAAGTGTATAAGTACACTTAAAGGTTGAGGTAGACGTATTACTTATAAAGCAAAGAGGTCAGGATTCCAGTTTGCAAATAGGATTAGTACTAACTCCAGGGAAACACAGGTATGGTATTTTAAGGGTAAAATGTCCGCCCGAGTGACATTTTGCATTATTACAAGGCATTTTCAATAGAAATTTAGAGTTATACACAGATTTTTCCCCCACTAAAGTTATATACCATCTAAATGAATATGCCATTAGGGTTGTATTCCATATAATTTGTAAGGTCTACCTAACTCTGTGCTCCTGTTAACCAAAACAACAAGTAATGTATATTCAGGGAGCTGAAATTAAGGCAAAATTCATGTCACACCCCCATACAAAATTACCATATTCCATGGAAAACACCAACTATACATAGACAAAAACACTTAAAAACTAACCCCTAGGACTTACTTCAATAGGAAAAAATAAAATAATAGGGACCAGACACAGATAAGAAGTTATTTGGCTACCCCTTGAGAAAAATTCACCAAATATCACTCGCCCGGACATCGTTTCCAGGGTATCTAGGTTACAGGTGTTGCCATAGCAACCGTTTTCATATATAACTTATAAGATTTCATGAGCAGGTAACGTAACACCTATACATTACCCACAAGAAATAATTTTGGTATAGTCCAAGATCTATTTTCAGACCCCACCATTTATCCCCCACTCTCATATGCACATCTTCTGTGATTTTCGACCAATAATCTTCATTACAAAAGTAGGTTATATAGAATATGTTGCCATTCTTCCAGACTCTTCTAGTAATTATCTTTGGAACAGGGGTTCTTGGAAGTTGGGTAAATTCACGCTATATTTGTGACTCAATGGCTTAGAATTATGCTATAAAAGTTACATATATGGAAGGTATATTGTGTCTACTATATTCTCCCAAAAAATGGTGTATTTATATTAAGATTAGACCTTCTTTTCCCCTGATAGCAGGGACCATGTATGCCCTGTATGTTGCATGGCCCAGCCCACAATGCCAATATTAACAGTGGTACCAATGAGTAAAATGTGTGAATTTAGCTAAAAGAAATGCTTTTTAGACATATATCTTAACAGTGGTGAAAGAAGAAGAATGGATGTTTCCAATAAGGTAAGACCTATGATAATGAACATAGCATAACAGGTAAAAGAATGCAATACAATATACCCTTCTTTAGCACTGTGACAGATTAGGAGTAGCCAAACAGGCCAGTCGCCGAACTGCCTATACTGTATATAGAGAACATTGAAATGATAGTATCATGCTGCGTATCAAATTATGGTTCACATTGTCAGGGATCTGGAATACATTGATATTCATTTAGATCATACGAATGCTTAAAGAATATTATAGTTTCATCACCACATCAGACTCCATGTCAGGGGCGGCGGAACCACGGGGGCCAGGGGGGCCACGGCCCCCCCAACTTTCAGGTTAGGGGGGGCCAGAATATGTTTTGGCCCCCCCAACATTTTGCCCAGTCTAGGAAACTTATTCTTGCTGATTTTCTCCATTTCATCATGTTATTAACTTACCTCAAAGACCCTGTGCAAGGCTATGTATTGTAGGAGCCTAAATGTTCCACCAACAGTCAGATTGCAATCCATGTGTAAGGGTCCTGGTGGAGGGGGGGGGGGTAATTGTATAGGGGACTAGCATATTATGCTATGGAGGCCGCCATCTTGACTCAGAGCAATGCATTGTGGTTAGGCCCCCGACTCCAGAGCAGTGCATCTTGGGAGAATTTCTTGTCAGCACCTTTGTTCTAGGTGTGAGTAGAGGGGATTAGCCTGATAAGAGATGGGGGTTTAGCCCCCGACTACCTGAGGTACCAGGATGTGCTAGTCCCGTATACACTCTAATACAGTAGAAAGTGCCGTGTACAAAGCTAATTGTAAATGATATTCCCTTTTATAGGGCTATATTTATTTAATTGAAAATCAGAATAGCAATTATTGACACCTCCCCCATAAAACGCAATAGAATGGACCCTTTCTCTTTGAGATTTTCAAAAATTCCCGGGGGGAACATGCCCCCAGACCCCCTGCTATTTTTACCACTAATTCTTCCGGATATTTAGGTTGCCATTTTAATTTGACATACTGCCACTTATTTCACCCCCCCCCCCTCCACCCACTATTTTGCATGAAACATTCACCCACATCATATTTTCGCGAATCAGAGAAAATGCGCGAAATAAGCGAAAATCTATATGGTTGGGCCTTTGGCCCCCCCCAACTTTCAGTATGTTCCGCCGCCCCTGCATGTAAGAAGTCCCCGACCTCCACTGCTTTCAGATTTCATTACAATTATACGTAATGCAGTTCACATATCAAACCAGTAGAAAAGGTTAATATAGCTGTTATATCTCCCATTTCCTTTGCTATTCCCTTTCCTTTTATATCATAACAGGAGTAGATGGTCTTGTTTTACTACGGGACTGTCCGTGTTACGACATGTGTTTGGCATGAGGGATTATGCATGTCTTTGATAAGACACACTCATGGCAGATTATGATAATGATGTTACTCCAGATTTAAACTCCACAGCCATGTTAATATCCATAGATTAGTAATTGGCTGGCTTTATGATAGCAGGTGTAGACATGTTTTTAATCACCAACAGTTATTGTAGACTGTTATTTATATTAGCTCTGTCTAATCATGACAGTGCAATGAAGGGATACACGTATCAGGTATCCACCTGGCATATGGGTGTACATGTATCACGTTCTAATGTACCTGCAGCGTCTCAAATACAACTATAATGATCAATCTCATTTATGAAGGATATCATCATCAGCAGAGCCCACAGGAAGAGGCTGATAATTTCACCATTCATGAATGATATACGTTTGATTAAATATAATATTTGATAGCATCATTATAAAACCCTCTCAATCTCGAAATAGAGCTATGTATTACGGAGTTGAAAAATACAACACAATCATCGTTAAAACTGTAAAAGCCAGATGTCTACATTCTCCTCTCGGCTGAGGCTCTCCTCAAAGACCCGATCACCATCTCTGCCTACGCCGCGGAGACAGCCAGTCATCCAGCCAAAGGCCCAAGCCAAGGCCTCCTGGTTCAATCTTACCCCTCACTCAGTTAATGATAGAGCAACTTTAAATAGGGACATCCCCTGTGGTCAGATGATAAGTACCTCACTCTCCCACTAGGGTGATCTATGTAGTCAGTACGTGTAATTGAAAGCCTGTAACCAAGTATTATCTAGCATTGATTTTAAACATATAATGTACATAGTGATTGCACTGGGAAGGGTGTATTGTGGGATTTTTAACTAAAGATAGATTACCCGTTATTATCGTTTAGTTATCTTTGTCTTCTTTTTGGAGTGTGGTCGGGGGTCGGTGTCCCATCCAAAAATAACCAAAACAAGAGGCATTTACATTTCCCTAAAACAATAATTATAAGGATTAAAAGTGAACATAATCTATAATACATAATATAGTGGACTTTTATTAATGGACACAGTTTAATAGCAGAGTAATGTGCACATGAATCTATACCAGACTAACCTATACATGTATACCAGACGCGTTACTATACATGTATATAGTATAATAGACACGATATTAGTAGGATATTAGCATCAGTTATCTTTTAATAGGCTCAATAAAGTTGATTCTCTCTAATGTATGAGTAGGGTGGATCAGATGGAGTAATAACTATAACGATGCACCTTTGCCCTGGGGGGCCAAATCCCACATGGGTGATAGAGAATACCAGACTAGCATATCATAGCATGGGCAATCAGGAATTCACCTCAGCCCTCCGCCCCCACCGCTAGGGACACAGGTAGTCCGAAGAGCCGATGTGCATGAAAAGCTTACTATCCTATAAAAGCAACTCTGACCCAGGTGAAATGATATAATGTCCTGAAATAGACTAGATAGGGGTCACTCTCTTGCTAGCATCACAATATGTGAACACTGCTTAGTCTTTCAACTGAGAATGAAACACCAAGTGCTGAAATAGGTGAAACCAGAAATACTATAATTATATACAACTACGTTATGGAAAGTTTGAGCATATGTAGGCGTACTGGCAAAAGCTGGACTCCACTACCCGATTTTGTCGTCAGATCGGAGCTACTCTCACAAATCGGATAGAGGCAAAAAAAACCACCCTATCATTTGACCATTCATGTTGCCATGATCTGGCAGGTTTACTGTCGTAAGAACGGGCCAGAAAATTGGTTAGTAGAGCCCATCTTATAGACAAGGAATGCTTCATGGGGTTGTAGTTCAGTTTTATCCCATAGGCCTAATCATGTCACACGCGTCTGGTTAATATTAGTGTATAAGACAGAAGACAATTCTAAGATTAGAGAGAAAGTTCATTTAAGAGTATGTCCCAGTTTAATTAAGATTACGTAGAGAACGTATGTCCGCTCACTCTCACAAGAGCCACAGCATTTACATGATTATGTGCAATGAAGTGACTATACATGGGTACCCGCATTTCTAACGGTGTCGCTGTGTCGAATTTAAAGGGGAAAAAAGTGTCGCCCATGTCGATTTTTATCTTTTACATCCTACTCTATTTTTCCATGTCCGTAGATTTTTAAAAGGGCCGTGTAGCCTTGTCGCCCGTGTCGGATTTTACCCATGTATAGTCACAATGAACCCTGTCAATGCCATTTCGGTTATACAAAATGTACTATTACCCGGGTACCAGGTATTACTAATGCAACGCTATTATTAATGTGTATAGAAAACTTGGTGCAGAGGCACAAAGAACAAACAAAGGGAATATAGGGTATCCCTGTGTGGCGAGTGGCCCAGCACCCCACCCCACCCACACACATAACTCTAATCACCCTTACCTCAACAATAATCCGTGTATACGCTACAGTGAGCAATAAACCCGACCTAGATCTGCCCGAGCAGCTCCCCCTGGACCCTAGGATAGACACGGGAGTGGAGCGGTACATGTATTATTATAGAGATCTATTGAGGTGAACCCCATTACAATGGTAACACTTAGAACAGGATAACATGTATAATTATTTCTATCGTTTTCTTTCTATAATAGACATAGACGTAGTGAATGCAACCAATTATCCTATGCCTATATAATTATATGCGGTTTGGGAAACATAAGAACCCCTGTCATAGAAAGATATTATTCCTACCTAGATCTGCAGCCTAGATAAAAGTATGGATCAGTGAATGACCACAAAGCCAAGTTAACTGGTTGTATTGGGTGCTTGGAGTGTATACTTCATTGATATTACAGTGCAGCCCCTCTAAATGTAGTTGATGATTTACTCACCAGGAGTATAGGTTCAATGCCCTGCACTGTGACGCCCTCAGTGGCGCCTCCGCGAACTGTTTTACCTCCAGCAGAGATCACCGAAACAGGCACCATCACGGACCTACACTGTACACATATGGACGTTCATGGCACCATGGATGCCCCAGTATAAAAGACACATAATACAATATTTTCAGGTTGCGAGCATTATTCTAGTGGTCATTAGGCTTGATAGTTAATTCAATTCATATTAATGGAAGAAAGTTGGCACAGAGAATTATTCAGTAACACATAGAAAACATTCATGAAAACTTTCTCCATGTCACCCATTTAAACAAAAACAGGGGGTTATGGATGAGTCATATTTAGAAAGCTTCCCACCTGGAAAGAATAAAATGAACTCTCCTTAGTGGTATTGTTTCACTACCACAATAAGTATACATCATATATAATCATTCCAAACAATTCAAACAGTACAACGCATTAGGATGGTGTCTGCCATAGCAGAGTGTGGTTTCCTTATTACAAGTTTGGATATAATAGGCATACATGTGTTTTGACAAATTAGTATTTTTTGTAAATATAGTATATATTCTGGTGGATATATGCCCCCCCCCCCACTCTTCCATGGTGTTGGTAGGGGGTAGGGGTTAGGAATAATTTGACCACTCCATCTTGTGCCATAATAGAACTCCATGAACAGTAATTAGAAAGGTACCACTCCCTAATACCAGGCCTAAACAGAGATGATACTTGCCGTGTCAAAGTGGCCAACACACAATAGGGTAGACTGACCTAAAGATAACCACGTACCATGAGATAACCCTCTCAATTTTGTAGTCATTCATTCATGATAAGCTCTGTTTTTTTTTGTGTATCACAGTACACTTTAAGTGATACTCTTTCCAGAAAAGGACAAATAAGTACAATACCATACATGAATAACTACATAATTAAGGTGGACATCTCATGGTACGTGGTTACCTTTAGGTTAGTCTAGCCTATATACCTGTAAGCCAAATTTGCAGAAAAACATCAACGAATAAGAAAAAATATTAAGGGTCATTGCCAAGTTGTCCATCTGTATGCCGCGTGTAATGACTTAGTAATAGTGGGATGGGTAGAGGATTTATATCGTGCTACACCTGCGGTTGGGAGACAGTTGTATCTTCATTTGGACATAGGGGAGTGAATCACAAGGAATCATAAGGATATACTCATCATGATCCATCATAGAACACAGATATAGCTGACACAGTGCACTTCTCACCAGCGATCAATTGAATAATCCAGGTATAAGGTAGGTAACAATGGGTATAATGACATCATTTGAAGTTACTGTAAGATTTATGTCAGCTTTTTGTTGTTTGTTTCATTCGAAATCCCAGCATATAGTATGCCGACGGTTTAGCAACTTACATTCTGACAATGACCTGTTTTAATAAAAGAAATATTGAATTTACTGGGTGGTACACGTACCGTAAATTCCCGCGTACTACCCGCATCTCGCGTATAACCCGCACCCCCAACTCAGGAGAATCCTATAACCCGTTTTTGGATTTGAAAATGTATATATTAGTACTGTTCTATACAGATAAAAACCCTCGTATAACCCGCACCCTATATAGGCATGTTTGGTATCAAATGAAAGCTGAGATTGGTTCGCGTACAACCCGCGGGTAGTACGCGGGAATTTACGGTAGTATATGGACATGTCCATCATTGCATATTATAAGTGGTGAGAGATTGACAATACATGGTATAGTATTTGCAAAGAACTGTAGTATTTGGTATAGTAGAAGAAACGGTCCCATTCAGTCTGGGTTCACACAAAATAATATCAGCTGAGAAAATACCATACAGATGATACATGCACAGGGAGGCGAAGTGTCGCCACTTTAGAACCTGGGTGACCCTTTTGTTCTTGTTTTTACTGGCTTACATCTTCACCTCATAGCCATATAGCCACATTGTTGCGATGGCATTCGTTGTTTTTGTGCCCCCATACAAACCTAAAACCACCTTGTCTACAGTGCCGAGAATCACCACAGTGGTGACATGTGGTCTATATTCTCTGACAGATCTGTTATCTCTGTACCCTGTAGGGCAGGGTAGGGCAGAACAGAGGACTATAAGGACGTGGAACGTATTGTAAGGGGTGGGGGTGCAATGATACATTAACAGTTCAACGCTGAAGCAACAATAAAAGGAAAAGAGAGAAGGAAAAGAGAAAAGGAATGAGCGATATAGCGAGCAATATAGAAATGTTTATGTTTATATTCAGCCAATCGTCTAGAGGTGGGACCCTTGTGTACATTGTTCACCTGAGGTACACCAATAAACATAGGTCCAGTCCTAGGTGTACACATATATACTATAGTGTATGTCAAAGTATCACACCAATTCACAGTCTCACTACATATAACAGTTCTACAGCCTGTCGCTAAGCCTGGCAATGACCATGACAAGTGGCCTTTTATTGCACTGGAGAGTACAATGTATATTTACAACTCCCAGGGGCATCCACAGGAAAGCAGTATAAGGTATATCTCTGAGGGTTTGGTCAGGCTCATCACTCAACATTGGTCGGCTCAGTGATTGTTTGCAGCTTTGTTATTACAATTTTATCCAACCACCGAATGGATGAGGCATATGACCGGTCATGGTTAATGTACATTCTCTCATTGCTAGTTCATATTTCTAAAGAACTTGTTGTTGTTGGTTGATTTTTATTGGTAAAGACAACGCTGAGAGTAGGATATATGCTAAAGAAAAAGACTTAAAGAGGAGAATGAGGGAAATTAGAAGAGAAGAAAGGGAAGAGAAATCCGGCCCGCTACACAATAGTATGTAGTGATGAGAGAGGTATCAGTACTTAATGTTTAAATTATTTGCACGTTACATGTAATTTATGTGCACTTTATGTATATTCTATGCGCCCTGAACGTGTTACTTTTTGTTGGGAACATGTTCTACGACGCAGCTGTGCCTCTGTGAAAAATAGACTTCCCGATGGCAAACACATATATATCCATGTCACTGAAGTCGGCATGTTTCTGTCTAAGCCTTATCGACTAGAGTATGCGGAGGAAAAAGACACAGACGGAAATATAGTGACATCTCTTATTAATGTACACGACCCACATGTATGCATGTAGGCCGAAGTCTACCAATTGTATGCTCGTCGGGACATACTGAAGTGGGAGCGTGGACAAGGAAATCTGTCCAATCTTAAAATCGATAAACTTAAAAGTGTTACAGTCTTAAAGTTGATAAGATTTAAGATTATAACATTTTATTTAAGATTATCGCTGCTCATCATCGCCTTGCATACTGATAAGATGGCGCCACAAGCACTAGTAATATTATTGTATACATTGGGGGCTCTGGCCCCGAATCCCTGTTTCTTTCTTTTTCGTTTTTCCCCTTTTTTTTTTTTTTTTGGAAAATGACAACACACCCAGAAGCGAACCCAATTAGATTTAGCTTTACTGATGTAGGCCTATCATAGCCTACATATAGGCTATGTCGAAGGGGAGCGCAGTCCCACGCAACAAAAAACGTTATTTAACATTTGCTAACGTTTTTACATGATTTGTAGGAGAACGTTTCTTTAAAAACGTTGTTTAGACATTTCTATATAGTTCATAATACAAACGTTGCTATCTAGGACGTTATTTAACCTTTCTAGATGGTTTATAGGAGAACATTTCTTTCATCAAAGTTATATGATGTTTCTACAGTGTTTAGATAAAAACATTTCTAATTAAAACGTTATTAAACATTTCTATATGGTTGTGAGCAAAACGTTTGTATCTGATACATTATTAAATGTTTTTACATGGTTTGCACAAAACACGTTTGTACAAAAACGTTATTTTGATGTCATTTAACATTTCTCTTGATGCCAGTATCTGTCCCAGCTCACAAGCATCAATATGACCACATTAAGTTACTTATTCTTGAACTAGCTTAAGCTAATTAGTTAATTTCAGTTCATAAGCAAGTGCTAAGTGACTTAATTAGCTTAAAGCTTGAGTCACCTCCATGAGGTGACTTAATGTTAAGCTAATTAATTAAGATCATTTTATTTTCCCATGTATATCACTCATAAGCTATACTCTGATGCTACCAAGATCATATATAATAATTTTAGGCCATATTCTACCATTCTATCTTAAAACTATATAGTTTTTGCCAGTTGTGTGGTAATACAAGCCTTCTGTAATCACCATCTTAATAATTGTACTATATTAAGTGACTTACAGACTGCATGTATCACACATTGTGGATTACAGTACTATATGTTTGCAGCTACAGCTATGATGAAATTGTACATTAGAGTAAATTATGAATCATTTAACATGCATGGAACACTGATGATTCCTGCTATTAGACAACATATCACTTACCATTAAATTGAATAGGCTACTATGACAAAAGAGGGTCATGTAGTGTTGTATTCTTTGGGATAGTGCTGGCCATGTGATGCCTATCTCTCATTTGTAACAAATAGGGCTATCCATGGATTGAGAACATAGCATTTTCTATTAGACAATTATCCATATTACAGTTTTTTAAGATGTTAGCTTAAAAAAAGTTAAAACATAATGGTTCTGAGACTGTGGTGTGTACCATGTCTATTCCTAGTACTGATAGAATCTAGCCTTTCAAAATGGGATAATTCTCAATATACCTTCATTTGAGGAAATTTGATAGCCCAAAAGAGGGGTTTCCAAGTCTCTCCCCCCCTGTCCTTTGGGAAATTTTGTGATCCAGCTCCCCCTGTATGGCAGCTTTTTCCCCCTCTGCCCTTCCAAATGGTCGGAGCCGAAAGCCCGTAATACAAGTAATCCAGCAAAATAAGGTGGCCTGGGTGAGAATATGGTGGATATCTGCAGTAACAGGAGAGGCAGAGTCTGTATGCATATATATGTCATATTTAAGATTGTAGTCTGACTGACTGAGGGTGGTATACCGTCTGTGTATGTAGAGGGTCTAGACCCCTCCACACCCTCTCACTCAATGTATAATAAGCGTTAGACCTCCCCACACTCCCAGTCTCCCTCAATGTGTATAACTACCAACAGGGTAACCCATGGAGTATATTATGTGTTCTTCAGGAGGCTACTGTTTACACATAACCACCCTGAAGGAATGCACCTTAGCAACCAGGAGGATTTACTTGGGGAGTTTATGTCACCATGGAAACCATGTGGATGCTACATGGTAATGATGATCATAGGTCTTGATAACAGGAATCTACATTGTGCAAGGGGTTAGGATTACCACAGGTAAAGTTGTAGAGGTAGGCACCTTAGCAACCAGTAAACGAAGGACACACTAAACTATAGTAGTTGCCATGTGGATGGTACATCCACTATACTCTACTATACTCACTACCTGGCCCCTACAGTGGATTAGGGATTGTCACAGATAGATTATATGGCATACTTATACACAGTTATGGACATAATCATTGTGAACTCATCATGATACCTAAATCTACACACTGGACACATTGGGTATAGAATTGGAGGAGCTTCACTTGAAGGCAACGTCAATGGGAACCACACCCATCATCGCCCATACAGGATGTATACACTTATAGCTCAGAGAAGGAATATTATACAGGTACATCATGCCTGAACATCGTAATTCTATGCATTATGATCTTCTGACCTTTTGACTTAACATGGCAGTGTTAAGTATGTAGTTTACGAAAATGGGGGTAATTCGAAGCCCGATTGGTTTATTCAATACCCACCTACATTTATACATTTTGGGTAAGTTCTAGTGAGGTTTCAGGTAGGTCTAACTGGGGTTTAGGGTAGGCCTTACGTTTCTGTGTAACAAAATGGGCGTGGCATAAGGTAGCAGCCTCTAATCTAGATGAGGCATGTTAAATAGGGGATGGGGATGGGAGGGACAGGAGGAGGAGGAGTTTGGCTACTGGCCCTGGAGTATAAGTAATCTCCCATGTTAGAGCCATGGGGTACCGGGTGTGTGTGCTGGGGGCAGGCACACTGAGGCTGGAGGATGGAGATTACCTCTCAGGAGGAAACATTGGGTAGTCTAGAAACCAGCCATTCATTTACCATACTACCCTTACCGCTAGCATGTAAGGTCTAGGATGCGCCAGGGCCATTTCATTTTCTGGTACATGACCCCAATCAACAACAGTGAGTTTTTTGAGAACTAGCGAATATTATTCTGGTATGTAAGATCAATGGAATGACTTCACATCCATAGGGAATTCCCTGTAAACTGGTGGGTCATTCCAAGGACCCCTTCCTTGTTCTGGATGCGTTCAGGTCTATACCAGTGAGCGTCCAGGGCAGGTGGGGTGAGAGGTAACTGCTACATGTAGGAGGCTGGGCCAGTTTACATGCCATTCATCAGCTGTTCACTCGTTCCTCTGATCCTTTGGCTGTGTAATATAGCATACTTCAGTTTAATTGGTGTGTGGACCTCCAGTAGTATCATCTTTCTTTAGTAGTCCGAACGCTTATTTAAACCTCAAAATAGTAGTGTACAAAAAGAAAAGTGTTAAGTGGAACTATTTCAAAGAGAATAGTGGGGACGTTGATAGTAGTAGAAGTAAGTTAATAGTTGGTAAACAAAAAACTTACTTAGTTTTAGAATATCTCAAAAGATAACTTAAGGTGCCCCTGGCAATTCTTAAGTTTTATAATGCAAGGTGCAGGTTGAGGCAGAAAGGCCTGAGGCTCATACTTCTTCATTTGGCAATCAACGGGACTGTTACTCTAGTTGCTCTCCGGCTATGCTATATACACTGTACCAGGACCAGGAGTAAGTTGTTTAACGCTGGAAGTCAGCTTCTGTGGCGTTGTCGTCTGTCACTCAAGTGAGAGCAAGCCTTTCTCCTGCTTGGAGCAAAGAGCAACGGACATTTCTTCTTAAACCTTTAGAGGCGGCATGATTCCTCAATGCATCAAGCATTGTCCTGATGCACCAACACAACGCCAGACAAGTAACGAGTGGGGTTTTTCATTTGTGAATCGTGATTAGTCTACGTTAGTGTATTGATACTGTGTAAAGTCGGTATTGTGTAACACAACAGCATCGCTGCGTCACGAGGACATTGTTTTATTCTTAAATGGTTAAATGCTGAAACTTAAGGCGACCCCCTGTGCTTTCAATCTTCGGGACAATCTTCCCCACTGCCCATATCATGCATATCATTTCCCCCATTTCTCCACTTCAACCTTTCTCTCTTCCACTAATAGGTGAGTTTAGCCGGGGGAGTAGAGAGCAGTAGAGTTACACGATGCGATAATGTACTGTTCTCTATGTATGTTTATGCTTCAGGAATGTAGCATGCTGACTCTATGGGATTTATACATATCCGAACTGGGTCGGCGTGATGCACCAATGTAGTAGCAGCTAGTAACCTGTCTGCGCTGTGTTGGTGCATCATGATGACAAATATCACGTCATGTCATCCTTAAAGGGTTAACCTGTCCATTTTTTTCGGCCAATTCTAAATCCTTGAGAGTACTTTGCAAACATTTAACAAATAAAGTAAGTTGAGAGAGCGGAAATGGGTCTACTATTTCGGGCCAGAAAGTCTTCATTGATGGGGGGAACCCTATGGGTGATGTATAGGCTTTGAAGGAAAACACAGAGGGAAAAAGATGGACAGAGAGAGGGACAGCTTGGGTGACCAGACTATAAGAGGTAGGATAGTCATCCACCAAGGTCTGCAGTTGTTATCCAAGGACTAGGGCCGAGCGGTGACCGTGGCAATTTTGTTCAGGACGCCATGATGCCTCAAATTGCTTTATGGTCATTTGCCATCATGATACATCCATGCAGTGCTAGCGAGTAAATTTCAAGCACTGCCTGTGTGCATCATTCTGACCCTTTGAGAGTTTGTCAACCCTGTATTAAAGGTGGGGTTGTTTGCTAGCAGCAGGACCTTTACCTAGTGGACTATACAGACAGGACCACCTGGTT
This sequence comes from Harmothoe impar, assembly GCA_947462335.1. Lineage (NCBI taxonomy): Eukaryota > Metazoa > Annelida > Polychaeta > Phyllodocida > Polynoidae > Harmothoe > Harmothoe impar. The sequence goes on along the minus strand of OX381707.1, from coordinate 57,219,099 downwards.
GATGTGGAGTGGAGAAACTGGAAAGGGGAGAGTGTGAGTGGTCTCCTACTGAAGCCTGTCAATCACTGCATGCAGTCAGCGGTAGAGCTCCACACACGAGTTGAGGGCGTTTGGAAAATTGACAGAACTGAGGTCATACCAACTCCACATGTACTATTTTAAAAGATTAAATTAAGTAATACTTGGGATCATACCATTGCTACCTGGGATTATACCATTGCCACTTATATTGGGGCCACACCAGCACTTCTTCCATTGGGGTCATACCAGTAATATATTGATTGGGGGTCATACCAGTGCTACTTAATTGGAATAATATTCAGCTCTATTTTAATTAGGGCCATAATAGTACTGCTTTCATTGGAGCATACCAGTACATTTATTGGGGCCATGCCACTACTTTTTGAGGCTATAGCAGTGCTACTTTAGTTGAGGTTATACTGTCGTTAATTGGAGTGGTAGATAGTATCACATCAATTTGTACATAATATTATAGTAGGCATCGAAAGTTTATAATGATATCAGTATAATTATATGAAACAAAGCATTGCTTTCAGCTTAATCTTGCTGAAATAAGACAATATGGAGGGTTTACGAAAGTACCTGAACATCGAGTGAAATAATCAGTGCTGCAGTGGAGTCTTGATTGTTGCCGTGGGATTGTCTAGTGGTAGACACACGGGGATGCAGGGACAAGCCTACCTGACCATGTGGTCTGAGAGCCACAGCACCCCTGGTTAGAACAATATATAAATAACATGCTATACCTGGACATCCTCCGTTATTATAACAGTGTCAACATGGGAGTATGCCGTCTCAGTTCAATACTGTGCATATAGACGTCACAGCTGAATGAGGTGTTTCACTCTCTTGGGAGGATTTATGAGGCGCGCTGTCAATATATTGCTATGGGATATGTCAACATGAACATTGAGGAGTAAACCCTGACCCTTATTTGTGATATTCCAACACCTTGGAGTCATGTAAGGAACATGTTACTGTATCAGCGGGCAGGTATTCCACATATTATCAATATATTGATGTCAACATAGGAGTAAAACTATAGTATTTAGATACCATCAGAATGTGGATGTAGAATGTGAAAGCGACATTTTACTCAGCATCACAAAAGCCGGGTCGATCTGCTAAACCACATCATGCCCCTTCTGGAATGTATTGCCTGTATTACATTACTACAGGTTTCCCGTCAGATTTGTCAACTTCCAATCACGAAGATATTGATATAAATCAAGACTGGTAATTCATCCTCTGGCATATAATGAAGTACCAAGAATTTCAGCCATGACAATTCATGACCACCAGCTGTTGCTCAGGTCATCTAGGTGATAGCTTCTGGCATAGCACCACAAGGACATAGGAGAAAACAACAATAACAACCACAACAATAGCAATAAAAAGAAACATTTCAGCAGTCCCATATACCATTCACTATAATCCAGCTGTTGAACTTAAAAATCCAAATAGAATCTTTATTACTGGGACAAAAGCAGCTATATATCCTACACAATATAGCACCATTTTCTCACTATAATACGTCGACTGAATAATGATTGCATTAACACGTGTATAGACTTGATTGTAATGAGCTTACATAATATCACACAGTATTGATAGTCCTAATCAGCTGATAATATCATAATATTGTACCCTATCAATCTGGAACTCATCATATGGGAGGAGATAACACTCACCATAGTGAAGGATACAAACTGAGATAAGAGAGATAGGGAGGTCATTACATCCTTGTCACTATAATCACTGCAGCAGAGGCTACATGTCATTAACATGTTACAATATGTCAACACACCTTTCTGGAGGTCACAAACAAGGATACACTCATCATAATGAATCGTACTAGTACAAAATGTACACGTGTATGATGAATCAGAAAGTCAACAGAGATATAACTTTGTAGCCATAAAGTTATATGGCATGTACTAATGCATGAACATGTATCTGACATTGAGTGTAATACAATGTACATAGGTTATGAACACCGAGGACACCGGACTCATTGGTTTATAACCATGAAAATATAACGCACAATTAACACGACAACCTAATAATCATATACTATTCACGATGCAGAACATACATGGGAACCCGAAGGACGTGAGAAATTATTTTCATTAAATTGGCTGATGAAAACTTGATTGAACCTGGCTCCAAATCTATGTCCATGTCAACAGCAAGCACTGGGAACCTCTCTGTTGTACTTGTCTAGTACACATCTGCAAACTACAAGCTGGAGAAGGTTTAATAAATGAACAGAGATTGAAAACACCGGGTTGTGCATGTATTCCCCTGGAGGGGTCCCTCTTAGCCTGAGGTGAATCACTAATTGTGGGTTACCATGGCAACATACCAACACAGCAGGGCCTGGAGGTGCCTACCTGCGTCTGCCGGGATGTCTGGGTCACTGGCCCCCCTCCTGTAAGGAGAAAATTAATTAGTGTTGTGACCCCTTAACCACCAGACAGAATGCAAAAGTGGACCACGGCAAGGCTTACAGGTGAGTGTATGTTTGAGACAGGGGGGGGGGGGGGGAGGGACCCTTTAAGGGCCGTATAGTGCTGCGATATTTCTTGGTCGTCATAACGCATGAACGATCATTAGAGCTGCATTCATGTATCATGCCGACCCTATGTGGGTGTATTATGACGCTTGCATGCAGTACTGGCGAGTTACTCACCAGGCTTGCAAGCATCATGTCGACCAAGGGTGTGATGCGTTTATATCATTGTGCGGCCCTTAAAGGGTTGACAATGAATTAAATAATTCATTGTGTGAGACCTAGTCGTGTGCTACTGTTGTGCTGAGTGAGCGATTTTGATTCAGATCAATTTAATTACATGGAAAAGTTAAGTCAATAATGGTTTATCGATTTGAGCGTTTTTCAAATATTTAGATAAACAGTAGCCTGTAATAACTATTACAACTTGTTTACTTGAGTCACACTCGCAGAAAGGAATTCCGTAACGATTTTACAATAAGTTCGTCATGTGCACTTGACTACCCGACCAATTACCCACTTGAAAATCTTTCACAATCCTAGGGTGGTACATCAGCCTTTTTTATTTGGGGGGGGGGGGGGTAATCCCCAAAACCTGTAGGGACACTTGTCCTCTCTATGTCCCAATTTCCTACATCTACACAGTATAAAGGTCAGAACTGTGTCTGTTGAGAATCTCCCTACAGATATCAAAACAGAAAACCTGTAATGTAAAACGTATAATGGAGACGTCCCACTATAATGCTATATCACAGAGTTAGCAACATTTATGGGATTATAAAATGGTACTTTTTAACTCAAGCCTGTGCATGCGTGATCAATTCGCTTGCACATAATTAGCCTAATATAACATGGTATTTGTCAAATATTATCTGAATAGAAGAACATCAAACAAAATTAATAATTCACAGTTAGTTTTGAGTAATGGTTCTGAAGGTAACACATCTCTGTAGGGAGGAAATCAAAACCAGTTGTGTATAGATTTACAGCCCTTATGTCGGCAAGGGTCAGCCCACAATCAGAGTCCAGTCAGATAAATATATCTCAATATAACAGTACATGTTCTACTAACTACCTAATGTAACATGGCATGGAGAAGGATGAGGATGGTAAATAGAGGTATCGCTGACACATTAGATAGATACAGGTTACAGGGGGATATAATTATGGGAGGGAGATATAGGGTGCAGGTTGGGGAGGGATACAAATGTACATTTTTAGAAAGAACATCATTCATATGGTGCAGGCAGAGAATGAACATCATTATTATAGAGTTTGGGAGGGACATCATATAGATGGTATACATGCTGCAGGGAGGGGCAGCCGGTTAGAAGAGCAGTATTTGAGGGATGGATGGAGTTGTGGATCGACAGGTTCCCAGGGTCAGAGTCAAGCCGACAACCACACAATAAGAGGCAAGCAGACAAACATTATGTGTATTTGATTAGGGAGTAAAATAAGTACAAAATCAAATGAAATATTCCAAAAAGTCATCTTGACAATGACACCTTTGAACATGGTCATGACAACGTACAATGTGTGTGAACATGCCACCCTATTTAATGACAGCAGCATTATTTATAAACTACAATATGATGATGACAATAGCTCACTGTAGACAGGTCTACATCCTATATCATGACACGATGCAGGCTATTGTCCATCCAGCTCCTCCACACTAAACTCCTCTATCACAAAAATACAGATGTCATTGGACACTGCCTTGACCTCCTCCTACAGTATTACGACTCCTAGTGTTACTATAGTGTCAGGAAATGTCTGCCTGGTAGATATGCTACTATAGTTTCAACCATGTCCAAAATCTGGGTGTGTTCGAATAAAAAAGGAAAGCACCTCTGGACTACACTCTTAAGTCTCTAGAGAAATAATATGATCACAATTTCAACTTTTTCTTTCTTTGTTCACAAAACACATGGTGAATTCCATTGGGTAACAGACACAATTATGCTGTCTATAGCAAGCTTAAGGTTTTACAGCCTAGCCATCTTATTTGTATGTTTCGTGGCGTGACCAGATTTAGTCCGTTCACAAAAAGATGCCTCCACAACACATGCTAGAGTCAATATTTAAGTGAGCTCAATAATTTATATATTAGTTCCTTCACATTTCATTTCAAAGTGTACCAGGTCAAAGGATATATAATATTTCACTTGCCCATTCTCCAGCGCCTTTCCCTTTCATTATCCTTCATTAGCTACGTTCATGACAAACATTACCCACGTTTGAATAAAACTTGTTAGAGCGACACATTGGAAGAATACGCCTACAGCTTACAGTAGGTTGTACAGGATTGAAACATGATACTGGGAGGAGTGTTTAGATCTGATGGCTAAATCAACAGAAATAAACCAAAAACAACGAGAAGAATATAAGAAAGGTGGACGTGAAAAAGAAGAAGAAAAGAAAGTAAGAGTAAAATAAATATAGAAAGAAAGTAAGTAAGAGTGAAATAAGGAATGAGAATGCAAGAAATAAGGTACTTTTCAGAAGTGGAGTTGAAGTTAGTATTGGGTATCAGAAGTGGTTGGTGTGGTGTGTTCACTTCAGAGGGCAGCACTGCCTTCAGAACAGACAGCCGGAACAGACATCCCTACACTTGGCCAGTGTTGTACAGTGTTAGCCAGGAGAGAAGGAGCCCCCCCCCCCCGTATCCGTGAACCCATGTGAACTGCAGGGAGTCACTCGGATTGCCGAAGTTACCATGGACATGTTCCAGGTACCAACTGACCCAAGGTGCCAACACCTCACCTGAGAACTGAGGGGTTCAGTTCTATATGTATGACCTACTATGTTGAATCTTTGAAGGCTGCAATTGCCTGTACATTAGATTAGATATAAGAAGTGAAGTCAATTAGGTGTGTAGCTGAATATTGATATCGACTAATTAGATCTCCTCCATTCAAATATACAAACATTAATTAATCTGTATTTCCAGCGTTAGGTAATTGGATACACAGCAAAAGGAAATATATATATATATATATAAACGTAATTGGAGTGGGCTATGTTCTCTGTAACGCTGTGAAACTAGGTCAAGCCCACTCTTATATAGTCACCCTGTTTTTTCGTGCAGACGTCTTTTCTCTCATCTATTACACCTTTATGCAATATCATGTGAACTATTTGAGCTATATCAGTCTGTTGCAAAACACCTCAGGTATCTGTATCTGTAAAAAAAAATGGGAAAAAAATAAGTTTTATCACCTAGAATAAGAGATTTCTTTGAAAAACTGAAAAAAACCTGAGATTCTGCCCAAAAAAAGTGAACGTTTGGAGAAGCTAATTTTGGACATGTTTGCACATCTGTATCACTTTAATTCCTTTTCAGTTGTATTCTATACAAAAAATGGTGATGATATATGTCACTAGTTTCTTCAAAACACTCTCCATTTAAGCAATATTTTGGTGTAAAGTGTGGCATTGCCGTGAGACCCCGGTGCCCCTCCCTCTGCCATACCCCCATATGCCCCATACCCCCATGTGCCTTATAAGGGCATGGAGGCATATATATACTAGTAGATTGCGCATTCTATAGCTATGACTGCAGTGCCTACCGCCATGATGTAATAGGCCAAAGTACATTGAGACCGCCATCAAAGGCTCGGCCAATGGACCTAAACATAACCATTTAAGAGCTGCATAATGCTTTAATGTGCTATGCCAGTGGTCGTCATGATGCATACCTCATGGCAACCTTATCGGTAGTGTAGGGGCACGAATAATACGTGTACATATAAGGTCCGTGGAGTCAGAGCGGTAAGTGCCTCCAACGGACACTAGGTGGCAACACCTGAGCCATGTCCTTTCGGTTATCCGGTAGCGGAGCCAGGCAGGGCACTCCAGACGGCGCTACGGAGGAGTGCCACGTCGACACTGCTTGGTCCGCGCTCAGGGTATATAAGAGGCCGAGGTTGGCTACCTCACCAGTTAGTCCTAGGACGAGCTCTGACCCGCACCTTTCGTACCTTCGCTTTGACAGGGGCACCTACACCCCTCCCACGTTATGGACTCTGCACCAGCCATGCTGGCACAGAGCTTAACTGTCCGGTATCGCTAATGCTTCGAACTATCGATAGAATCCTGTGTGTCTTCGAATGGTTGAAAGACCAAGTGAACCGAGTGAGAAACCTTCGTGTACTTTTGAGGCTGTGATCGAATAAAGACCTGTTGCATTCAAACCGAATTTGGAACCTGTGTTCGTGTTGTACGCATATGAAACCCCTACATTGGTGCCGTGACCAGTTCGGGTGAAACACAGAATAGCACAGTCAGTGGGTTAACATGGCTGAACAGGCAAAGGGTGGAGCGTCCCTTCATCCTATTTCGAGTCCAGATCCGGAGGTGGTAGCAGCCCTTGAGAAACATTATGGGCCAAACCGTTCGAGTTCTACACCAGAACCAAGGAGAGGCAATCCTGATTCTATTCGAAAAGATCTGGGGTCAAACCTAGATGATTCTTTGTTTGAAACTGGTGGTTCGAAGAGACACATTGCTCCTATGCCAACACAAGGCATGAGCATACTGCATGCTGAACGACACCAGCGACAGGAAGTAACACGTCGTCATTTCGAAGAGGAGAAGAATCGGTTCGAAGGAGCAAGGATCGCAGAGATGGACAGGATGAATGAAGAGTTTGAAGCTTTGAGTCATCGGTTGGTACAGCTTCGGAACAGGAATGAAGATCTAGAAGGGGCAACGATGGAGAAACAGAACCGCTTAGACACAACAAAGGCAGAACTGGAACATATGGAAAACCAGTTCGCTCATCAACAGAATGTCTTGCGGCGACGTACTGAATCTCTAGAACAACGTCAGGATAAGACCATACATGATTCGGACGAGCTCCATGATACGATCCGAGAAGCTACCAAGGCGATGATGGACGAAAAGGATCGTCTGATCAGGGAGGTGGAAGATTTACAGAAGAAACGAGATGAAGAGGCAACTCGAGGTAGCCGTTCAGGGTTCGATCATGTCAGTGGTGGCATATACAACTCATCAACTGGTGGGGGTAGTGCCTCTACCTCAACCGGAGGGAGACCAAAACGAGTGACCATTGATACAGGGGATCTGGATGGAAGATCTTCGCGGCGTGACCAACGCCCAACGTCGTATGATGACGACCATTCGAACTCTCCCAGTCGTTCCAGCTCTCGAGAGAGACCGAGCCGTACGAGTTCGAATGAGAGATCTTCGAGATCTGATCCGAATGAACGTTCAAGTGGTCCCTCAAGGAGGCCAGGGAGATCTCCTACACATGCTGGTAGACGAGTATCTCGCCGCGAATCGATGTCCCCTGGGATGAAATTGATTTACGACACGAACCCCTGCATTGCTGAGATGGGAGTGGACTGTGTTAGCAGACAAGCTGATAATGCCGATATCGTCGACTGGAGCATCGAGCAGTCGTTTCTGTTGCACAGGGACAACCACAACGCTGCTAGACGCACTGCCAGCACTCCGAGTCCGTTCACAGGAAGACAGCCATGGCAGGACTGGTTCGCAGACTTCATGGACGATATGAGGTATAATCGATGGTCAGAAGAGGAATCGTTGGACGAACTTTTACGGGCATTGAGAAATGGCCCAGGCAAACTAGCGGTTTCGAGATGGAGAACGATGCATGGTGCCGGATCGTTTACCCAATTGGTGGAATGCGCCAGTTACCTGATAGGTAATGTGGGTAATGAAGACCCGCTTCGATTGTTCCGGAAACGGACTCAAAAGCCAAACGAGTCGCACCGTGTGTTCGGTCTAGAATTGCAATCTCTCTTGCAAAGAGCTAGACCAAGATGGCAGTTAGATGACCCACAGTTCCTAGATGATTTGTTCTCGCAATTCATTGAGGGATTAAGGGATTCTGATGAACGGACCGCTGCATGTGATAGTTGGAAAGCTGGAACTTCTCTCACTGATTTGTTCATGGCCATAGAAGACTATGACAGGAAACGGCATCTGCTATCTTCGAGAGTACTTTCGAGAACTTCCAGTGTGGTGCAAGACCCACCAGCCTCTGATACAGAGGAAGGTGATTCTGGAAGGGAGGAGGAGATTGGCGCAGTTGCTCAAAAGAACAGCGGCAAATCTTATTCCAATTCGAATTCGAAGCGCTATCCGAAGGCCGACAGGAAAACACCACCTGTGACCCCAGGAGTTACAAGCGCACCTTCGACTACTTCCTCAACTCCCAGTTCTATGGAAGAACTTCTGTTAAGGTTGACTGACTTGATGTCTGGAAACCAGCAATCAACAGGGAGGAATTCGAAGCCGAGAGTGGACAAGACCACTAGGAAGTGTTACAGGTGTCAGGTCCTGGGACACTTTGCTGCAGAATGCCCAGCTGAAAAGCCGGTACCCAAGCCTGAAGAGAAGAAAACGGAAAACTAGACGGGGTTGCTCTGGATGGCAAGGTAGTAACCCCTAAGGAGAAAGAAAGCCAACATATCGCCAGCGGTGCAAGCGATGAAGTCCGAGGTGCAGTAGAGATTGGAAACTTAGAGGAGGGGCCTGATCAGTCCCTTCTAAGTATGTCCAATGAACCCAGAATAGTAGACGTCCGAGGAGGAAGTACTGGGGAAGCGGCGAATTGGATACAGGAGCTGGAAGTAGTCAGCAGTGCCCGATTGTCCCCGGATCACCCCTGTTTGAAGCACTTGAAACGACGGGGAGTAGATCTTGGTGTCACTAAGGATTTCGAACGTTTCACCGTCAACCCATCACCATTGGATGGGAAGAGGTGGTATTTGACTGTAGCAGTGAGGGGAAGGTCTGCAGAATTTCTAGTGGATACTGGAGCTAGTCACTCCATGATCTCGAAGAGGTTCTATGACCTTGTAGTCGATGAGCCAGATAACTTCACAACGAGGGTAACAGCTCATTCGGCCGACGGTAGCTGCATGCAGACGTTTGGTAAAGCATTTTTCGAAATCAATATAGGTGGGCAGGATTACCTCCTGTCCCCTACTATTGCTGATCTGAGTGATGATGGCATCATCGGATTAGATTTCGCTGCGTTGTACGGTGCAATGTTGGAACCTTGTAGGGGGATGTTAAAGATAGAACATCCATATAAGGTGGCCGTACAATGCGTGTTGAGAAAGGTATCTTCTGTAGCCTCGGTGGTACAGACGGTTAAGATACCCCCAGGACAGACATGTGATGTCCTGTTTTCGAGTGACAGTATCTTCCGAGACCAGATGGCGGTGGTTGAACCCGATGTGGTGAGACTTGCATCAATTGGACTCGAGAGTGCAGATACTTTCGTAGGCAGTGGCAGTAGGAATCTAATTCCTATTTCGAATCCTGGTGGTGAAGTCCGTTATCTGATGAAAGGTACTCCCGTGGGGCAGGTGATCGTTGCACAGGCAAGCACCAGTATACTCTCAGAAGATACCCAACCGAACCTTGAGGGGATGTCCGATTTACGTCCGGAACTCCAAAAGTTGGTGGACGATTCGAGCTTGGTGACGGGGGACCAGAAAGATCAGTTGAGACAGGTATTGGTGAAATATGACGCAGCCTTCGGGGAGCCCACTGGTTTGGGGCGAACTGATAAGGTGCTACATTCCATCACTACAGAGGACGCTGTACCTTTCAAAATCCCTTATAGACGCCTACCTTTGAAGAAGAAGTTGATGGCCGAGAAGGAAATCGCTGATCAGCTGAGATTAGGGGTGATTGTTCCCAGCACTAGCCCCTGGTCCAGTCCTGTTCAGATGGTGACTAAGAAAGACGGCACAATTCGCTTCTGCATAGATTATCGAAAATTGAATGGTTGTACTAAGAAAAACTCCTATCCTCTTCCCCGTATAGACGAGACTATTGATTCCCTGGGTGGAAACCAATGGTTCTGTACGCTGGATTTGCAATCCGGATACTGGCAAGTTGGAATGAAGGAAGAGGATCAGGAAAAAACAGCATTTTCGAGCCATGTCGGTCTTTTCCAGTACAATGTGATGCCGTTCGGATTGTGTAACGCCCCTGCAACATTCGAAGCCATGATGGAATCTCTGTTGAGTGACCTGTTATGGAAGGAGTGTTTGGTGTACCTGGACGACGTAATTGTCTTCGGGAAGACCTTCGAATCGTGCCTGGCTACTTTAGTCAAAATTTTCGAGAGGTTGATAACCCATGGTTTGAAATTGAAACCAAGGAAGTGTCACCTGTTTAGGACTTCTATTAACTATCTCGGTCGGATAATATCCACTGAGGGGGTTAAGGCGGATCCTGAGAAACTAGATGTTGTATCGGAATGGGAAAAGCCAGAGGGACCTAAAGACATACGGTCCTTTCTGGGCTTCTGTAGCTACTACAGAGACTTCCTACCGGGGTATGCCAGAATAGCTCAGCCTATGCAGGCTCTAGCTCACTGGACTCCGGGTAGAAGGAAGGAGCCTTTTCCATGGGGTCCGGAACAAGATCTAGCATTCGAAGCCGTGAAGAACCTATTTCGAACCACCCCAGTTTTGAAATATCCAACAGCTGATGGACATTTCATACTGGACACAGACGCCAGTAATGACAGTATAGGTGCTGCTCTATCCCAGATGCAAGAGGGGATAGAAGTGCCACTGGCTTTCGCTAGTAATACCCTCAATAAGGCCCAGAGGAATTACTGTACCACTAAGCGCGAATTGTTGGCGGTAGTGGTGTATACGAAGAAGTTTAAGCACTTCCTTTGGGGAGGTGACTTTACTTTACGGACAGATCACTCGTCCTTAAGGTGGCTGTTGAACTTTAAGGAAGCAGAAGGAATGATCGGTCGATGGCTGACCCACTTGTCCGAGTTCGGGTTGGAAAATAGCCAAATCCAACACAGAGCAGGGAGCAAGCATATCAATGCTGACGCCCTTTCGAGAAGACCCATACGGAAATGTTCTAGAATGGATTGCGATGATTGTGGAGCCCATAATGCTGTAATAGCTGGAGTTCGAATGCCGTATGATGTAGGACATTCTAAAGCAATGGAATGGTCCACCGAAACCATCAGGCAATTCCAGAAGGGTGATGCTGTCATTTCGAGACTAATAGAACAGGTCTCCAGTGGTGCCCAACCACAAAGACCAACCATTTCGATTGAGAACCGGGAAATGAGACAGCTACTTGCTCAATGGTCTGAGCTAACTGTTGTTGACGGTATCTTATGTAGGTGGAAGATAACACCGTACAAGGCCAAAATTCGACAAATCGTGATACCCACAGCTATGCGAAGGGATATCATGTATTTCGTACATGGACATCAGACCAGTGGACATTTTGGAAAGAAGCGCTCCCTTGCGCGACTCTCCAGAAGGTATTACTGGCCTGGCATGAGTAAAGATCTGCTTAGGTGGATCTCTACTTGTCCAGATTGTTGTCTGAGCAAACCAGGTGAAGGCCTGGGGAAGTTGCCACTAACTCAAGAGCTCTGGGGAGTTAGATTTGCACGCATAGCGGTTGATATCATTAGTGGCCTAAAAACCACTCCTGATGGAAACACGTGCATGATGGTGATCTCCGACTACTATTCGAAGTATACTAGAGTGTTTCCTCTGAAAGATCACAAGGCTCATACATGTGCTCGTGCATTCGTAAAGGGTTGGGTGCTTCATCTAGGCGTGCCCTTGATGTTGCATAGTGATCAAGGCAGAGAATTCGAATCTGAGTTATGGGCAGCAATGTGCCATAGCCTTGCTATATGCAAAACAAGAACGAATCCGTACCGGCCTCAGTCTGATGGTCAAGTAGAAAGGTTCAACAGAACCTTGATACAAGTCCTGAAGCCTCTGGTCAACAGTCAGATGGATGATTGGGACGAGCAATGCGAGTTTGTGGTACATGCTTATAATAGTACGGTGCATGCTTCCACCGGTTGTTCCCCCAATTTGTTGGTATTCGGAGAGGATTTGATTATGCCTGCTGACTTGGTGTTTGGCGTAGCTGGGATAAACGCTGAAACACCCTGTCAGGTGATGTTCGTGGAGGCATTGAGGGATCAATTCAAGTCCGCATACGAGATGGTTCGATGTGAACTAAGCAAATCTGCTTCATGGCAAAAAGTGGGCTATGACGTAGGTTTGAAACTTAGGTCCTTTCGAGTGGGGGATGAAGTAGTTAGGCTACACGACCCCCTACAACAGCTAAAGTTGTCACCCAACTGGGATGGTCCCTTTACTGTGGTTCGGATTGTTTCTGAATCCACGGTGGTGATCAAATCCTTGTTGGGACGCCTGTATAAATCCAATGTAGCTCGCCTACGCCGGTGGCAGGGTGATGCTTCAGCGCATTCGAAGCCAGGGGAGCATTCGAAGTCAGATAACACTGAGTGGAGAGCGACCACCCCGGAACGACGTGGTCCTGGTAGACCTAGGAAACTAGTGATACCCTCAGATGAGAAAAAACCTATGCCTCCTGGTATTGGTAAATTAAAGCGGGGCCGGGGTAGGCCTAAAAAAAATTTACCAATTCGAGCTTCTAGCAAGAAGGATAAAAAGTGCGGAAAAAAAGTCTCGGCAAATGAAGGTCTGAAGGGGAGGAGGGCTGTCCAATTGACTACTGGACATCCTGTCGAATCTTCCCGGACGACCAGGTCTAAAGAACCCAAGGTGGGGTTAAGACGCAGTCCACGGCATAATCCGGAGACTGCTGTGACCTAATTTGTATACACAACAAGAAGTTTCGATTCCATGATGGTAGTACAGACCTAATTGCTGTCGAGTGAGCAGAGCTAGGGTGAGAGTTGATCATGAACGTCCCCGAGGGTGGCAGACGGAACTATCCGGCGGGTATTCTTATGTTACCCGTAATGACATTTGCCTACACTCCTGAAGAATTCATGATTAGCGGTACCCCTGGTTCTGTGGAACTGACTCAATAAGGATTACACTCCGGTGAGCTACCCGTTCGATTAGTGGCGGGAAACGCGAGCGTCTCCCGCCGTGTTATCCGTCAGAAAAGGGCTATCCGGTGAAGCGTGAACGCTGATTGGTTGACCTTCGCTCCCGCGGCGGGCGTGGCATCACGAGACAAGAAGGGCGGTCGCCATATTGGATCAGTGCCAAGAAGACGCACGGACGCTGCAGGGCAAAGGAGGAGGAAGAAGGGACTTGTAGTCGACCAAAAGTCTCCAAAACCACATCATAAGACGCGCCAACCTGGTTAGTTCCCACTCCTAGTGTCATTAGGACACGCGGAGCTTCGTACTCCGCAAATCTTCGATCATTAAACTTCGTTTTCGCTGAAAACATTCGACTGCAATGGAGGAGCAGTACACCCCCGGTGAGGGCCTCCAGTCCGACGAGATAGATCTGTTCGGGATGGACGATGGCCAATTCGACAACGCTCGTGAGTCGGATTATGAATCCGCCTCTGAATCCACCGGGAGTGCGGTTACCGTTCGTGTAGCGGGGATCGGCTCCTATTCGACGGCTGATCGGGACAGCATGACCATGCCACCCCCGGCTACAGTCAACCTAGGGCCGTTGCCGTGGCGCAAATGTCCCGAAACGTGTTGCTTCGAAAGACATAGACAATTCGACGTCAACCCGGCTGAACGCAGCAGGTGATGAGGAAGAGGACGAGATGCCAGAGTTGGAAGAGGTAAGCCAGAAATTGCCTATCCATGCAGTATCTGACGAAGAAATGGAGGACTTCGTACGAATATCACTGGCCCAGCAACAACTCATGGAGGTGCTGGAGTGTGACCCGCCGTTCGACACCTCGCTGAAGCTCCATCCCACACTCATGGCGATGGTGCTAGACAAGCTGGAGGAACATGGATTCGACCACCATGAGGGTACTTGGCTAGAGAGTTACGAAGGAGCCATCCGGGGAGCATATCAAAATGAGATCTTTGGAAAAATCCTACTGCGGTGTGGTACGAACTTTCGGCATCTCCAACAAGCCAAAGCTAGGGAGGAAGCAGTGCCCTCAAGTGATGGGAGCACGACCAGTACGAAGGGGAAGAAAAAGAAATTCTCCAAGACCAAAGGTAGTCGTAAAACTTCTAATGGCAGTACTCCTCCCAATACTCCGCCTAAGTCCGAGGTGTCCGAACCTGCCCCAGTCCAGTCCGAATGCTCTTCGAGTACTTCCCAGTCGGCTTCAACGTCATTCGAGGAACCAACTACGACCACCGGGACTACTGAGTCCCCATCCGAATCCCTTCCGAAAGCTCCGGGACCTTTACCAGTCCCATTCGAAGAAGATTCAGCTAGCGTGGAGTTGGCTCCGCGGGAGATCCATTTGGATACCTCAGGATCAGTTGAGCAAGAAGCCCGTTATGCTCAGGTGGTTAGAGAATCCGATGAACTCAGGGCAGCCAATGAACAGTTACGGCTAACTCTGGAGGCTATGCAAACTGCCCCCAGAACGCCAATGACTCGAGCCCAGTCCCGTAAGAACCCCAATCCGCAACAAAAAGGACGGTCCGTATCCGACGCTTCGGATCTGGAGGAGGTCCCCTTCGAACTTCCAAAGAGCCAGAAACGGAAGGCAAAGAAGAATGAGGCACGACAGCCATGTGTACCCCATCCTTCGCCTCCCCAAACTACTGCGATTAATATGTCCCCAATCGTGAGGTTGGTGGACGTAGTATCCAGTACGGCCTCTACACCTTCGACGCCTCCTAGGGCACCCACCCGGACGCATTCGACCCCTCCAGCAACTCCGACTAAAACTCCAGTGCAGGTCAAGGTACCTGCATCTCCGTCTACGTCCTCCGAGTCAGGGCAA
The DNA here is from genome assembly GCA_947462335.1 of Harmothoe impar. Classification (NCBI taxonomy): domain Eukaryota; kingdom Metazoa; phylum Annelida; class Polychaeta; order Phyllodocida; family Polynoidae; genus Harmothoe; species Harmothoe impar. The sequence continues at coordinate 57,203,834 of OX381707.1, read as the reverse complement.
TCGAACACACCACCAGTGGTTTCGTCGCCCCCTCCAGCTCCAGCTGCAGGGGCAGGTGCCTCGGCAGACGTCCCAAGTTCTCGGGTGGAGGACATGATTTGGCGCAATGCCAGTGGGGGCTTCAAGAAATTTAGGCCCGAGTGCATGGAACACTGCAAACGATCGAGGGATATGTATTCGTGTCCCAAAGAACCGGACCATGAAGGATTGTCTGATGACGAAGAATGGATGAGATCCAATATGGGCTCACCCAGTTCCTGGTCATGGACAGAAAACTGGTTCGGTCGACTGCTGGATCGAAAACAGTTCCCTGAGACTTACTACAACCATGAGGGCCGTCCCAAAATACGTTGGGCGATGGCCCGGTACAAAGAAGGGGTAAGGGAGGACTGCCCATTCGATTCCTGCCGTGTCTACTTCGCACACGAGAACCGCCCCATGCCTACTCGTCTTCGATTCATGCGACATCTCGTGGAGAAGCACATGCACCACCATGCGATGTATGTCTGCGCTGATATCGGCAAATCAAACAAAAAGTGTTCGGGAATGTGGACCCCTAGAAGAGGCCGAATGATCGAGCACCTGATACAATGTCATGGCCAAGCCATGATGTTGGCCAGAAAGAATGTTGGAGATCTCCATGCATCCCTGGTGGCAGGCCTGGACAAAGTCAAATTCGAAACCATTACGATTGAGACCTTCCAATTCGGAAAGGTCCAATTAACCCGGAATTCGAAACAGTCAGCTGTCTTCCAGCGTACTGATTGACGTGGTCGACTGGACCTGAACGACACCTTGTACCAGCAATTGTACGACTGGAGAGCGGCCAACCCCCTTCCAGGGAAACGAAGTGAGAACAGGAGTCCAGCGACTTCCGAACCTGACTGCAAAAAGGTCAAGTCGGAGGTTCCAGCTCCAAGAGCTCCAATTGCAGCACGAGGGCGCGCGACAACGATCGAGCACCGGTCTCCACTGAAGGACTTGCGTCCTGACTATGGTCCGGACTTCTCAGCCCCCAAGGGTCGCTCCCAGCTGCAAACCCTTCGTCCTCTGACTCCTGGTAACTTGGCCAGTAAGGCCGAGTACCCTTCAATGGACTTCCCTGGTCCGGAGGTACAAACTGAGAAGGATCCGTACAAGAATCTCCCTACGGGCATCTCTGTGATGGATGCCATCCGCCAACCGGACTCACGGGACGTGGAGATGGCGGATTCGGATCACTTTGTGCTGCCTGGGAAAAAGGACTTGGTGGTGACGACCACCAACCTCACTCCTCGGGCAGAAGACAAGGTGAAACCAAGGGCTGACAGTTCTACAAAGTCAGTGGGGCGTAAAACCCCTGCTACTAGTGCGGATTCGACATCCATAAAAGCTGAGCCTGTGGTGGACCCGGTTCCAGTGACCACTTCGAACCCAGTCACCACCACACCAACGACAACTGCTGGAGGAGGGAAGGCAGCAACTGTTGCAGCCACCCTACTCACCACCACTACTACTACTGCTACTGTGCCCTATAAGCCCAGAGTTCGTGAGGAACCAGCAGTGGATCCAAACCAGTGGTATGATCTGATGATCAGTGGTGAAAACATACGGCCCCAGATACAGATTCCGAAGGACTACTTCAAGCCTCCAAAGGCTCCGGATGCGGTGGTGCATAAAGAACTATACGAACGATGGTTGCAGGAACACCTGGCTGGCATGCAACGATATGCAGCCGGTGTGGCGAGAGCATCAACCGACTATGCCATCACCATGCAGGGCAAGGAGGTCGAGAGGCTGAGGAAGATCTTCGAGCAGCAACGTATTGACGAACAATCGGAGCCAGATAAGGTGATCGAACTCACCAAGCAGCTGGCACAATCGAAGAAAGAACTCTCAACAGCTCGTTGTCTGCAGAAAGCTGCAGAAGATACTCTTGACGATCAGGCCAAAACTCTGAAGGCCCTGAACGTTAAGTTCATTCGGGTATTCGGTATAGGACTCACCCAATGGAGTGGGTCACTCGAAGAACTCCAGAGCGTATTGAAGGACTTATAAGCTAACTTGGGTGTTCGGCTGTTCGATTGTGTGATTGATGACTTGTGCATATGATGCTTCGATGATACTGTAATAATTGTGTTGTTATTATAAAACATCCATGATTAAGGTCATGATTCGAAGGTAAACATAAGCCGGGTGGAAAATACATAATTGTCAAGAAATGTCTTCGTTGTCTAAAAAAAACAAAAAAAAAACAAAAAAAAACAAAACAAAGGGTGTTCATACTTTAGGTAGTATAACTGATACTACATACTATGATTCGAACCAAAACTGTACATAATGTTCGATACCTACCTTTATCTCCAAAAATTTTCTTTTTGGACATAACAACTGGTATTCGGATTTGAAAGTATATCTATTGTTAAAGATATAAAGGTATATATCGGTTGCCTCACATGGAGGCTAAAATTACTACATTCCTTGGTTATAAGAGTTAATGTCACAACTATGTTGGTTCCAAGTATTTTTTTACATAATTCCAATAGTTCACGTAATTACCTCTCCTGGGACGGTTCGCCCACTTAAATATTTTCGAGCCATTACTTCTGTGTCATTCCGTCCTAAAAAGTCACATATTGTGCAATCTCAACTTACCTTAAAATGATTAATGTAGTAACCATTATTATATCTCAACGAAAACCATACAAAACTGTGATCACTATAGTTAGAAGTAGTATAGAACATATATTCCTATATATTCATATCTTTATTAAAGATGGATACTCACGTATCTATCCTGTCGTTATAGTGTTGGATCTATAAGATCCCTGTTTTGTACATAGAGATGTAAGTGTTGTTTGTGTAACAGGTAAAATCTAAAATCTATATTTGTACTTTCTACATGTAAGTGTAAAAACGTATATCGTACCTTCAAATGTACCCCGGTATTGTCATCATGTACACTGATATTATTCTCCTATATTCGAGTATATTATATTATATCAGATGTATTTCGACCCTAGTTATAATCTGGTGGGGGTGATGTAGGGGCACGAATAATACGTGTACATATAAGGTCCGTGGAGTCAGAGCGGTAAGTGCCTCCAACGGACACTAGGTGGCAACACCTGAGCCATGTCCTTTCGGTTATCCGGTAGCGGAGCCAGGCAGGGCACTCCAGACGGCGCTACGGAGGAGTGCCACGTCGACACTGCTTGGTCCGCGCTCAGGGTATATAAGAGGCCGAGGTTGGCTACCTCACCAGTTAGTCCTAGGACGAGCTCTGACCCGCACCTTTCGTACCTTCGCTTTGACAGGGGCACCTACACCCCTCCCACGTTATGGACTCTGCACCAGCCATGCTGGCACAGAGCTTAACTGTCCGGTATCGCTAATGCTTCGAACTATCGATAGAATCCTGTGTGTCTTCGAATGGTTGAAAGACCAAGTGAACCGAGTGAGAAACCTTCGTGTACTTTTGAGGCTGTGATCGAATAAAGACCTGTTGCATTCAAACCGAATTTGGAACCTGTGTTCGTGTTGTACGCATATGAAACCCCTACAGTAGTATCAAATCTGCAGTGTATAGCATGATCTGAATGCAGACCTGTTGAGTTACTTGACAACACTGCTTTCATGCATCATGCAATAAAGAAAATACAGCATTCAGGCACTATGCTGCCCATAAAGGGTTAATACAGGGCTGACACACGCAATTATGGGCTAATACACGGCGGTATAGGGTCATGCTATTGCAATTGGCTCAGATCTACTGAGGCAGAACATAATGCATGCATCCCCCCCCCCCCGCCTCTCTCAGTATGAGCAGTCTAATACTCGCGCCAACTTTTGCGTGTTTGACAAGGAGTCTACACGCAGTCTCAGCTCCGTAGGGCCATTACTTACCGAGTTACAGAAGAAAAGACATTTTTTGGTGTAGTTTCTTTGCAACTCAATATTTCTTTTTTATTTCTTTTTTATCATAAAGGTAGATGTTGGACTCTACTTATCTATTCGTTAAAATAATTCTAGGGCCATTTTTAGAGTGTGCCCCCTCCCTCCTTCTCTGACTTATACGAGTCTGCCCCCTTCCCCCGGGCCCCTTCCTTGCCGCCTGCCGCCCAAATGACGTCTTCTCCCGCGTGATTTCTCATCCACCAATCAGATGCCGCAGCCACGTGGCGTGTCATTAGTCCAACAGCCTCGGCCTAAATTGTTATATTCATGATAAAAGTTTAGTCCAGTAGACAAAGCAAATATCTTTATTATATTGAAAAAAACATTTGAAGGTACTGGTATCTTCATTCTATTCCGATGACAAAAGATCCAGGGCGGGGGGGGGGGGGGGCTTTTTGAGTCAAAATTACAATTTGGGAAATTCCAAGATGGCTGCCAAGATGGACGCCAAAAATTCAAGATTGTCTGATTTGCTTGTGTAATACATGGATTTTAGGGTTTCCTAGGGTGTAGAAACCATATTTTGGGTCAAAATACAATTTGGTAAATTCCAAGATGGCTACTAAGATGGCCGCCAAAAATTCAAGATTGTCTGATTCGCTTGTGTAATACATGGATTTTAGGGTTTCCTAGGGTGTAGAATCCATATTTTGGGTCAAAATTACAATTTGTGAAATTCCAAGATGGCTGCCAAGATGGCCGCCAGAAACTCGAGATTGTCTGATTTGCTTGTGTAATACATGGATTTTAGGGTTTCCTAGGGTGTAGAATCCATATGTTGGGTCAAAATTACAATTTGGGAAATTGCAAGATGGCTGCCAAGAAAGCCGCCAGAAACTCGAGATTGTCTGATTTGCTTGTGTAATACATGGAATTTAGGGTTTCCTAGGGTGTAGAATCCATACTTTGGGTCAAAATTACAATTTGGGAAATTCCAAGATGGCCGCCAAAAATTTAAGATTCTCTGATTTCCTTGTGTAATACATGAATTTTAGTGTTATCGAGGGTGTAGAATCCATATTTTGGATCGAAATGACAATTTGGAAAATTCCAAGATGGCTGCCAAGATTGCCACCAGAAACTCAAGATTGTCTGATTTCCTTGTGTAATACATGGATTTTAGGGTTTCCTAGGGTGTAGAATCCATATTTTGGGTCAAAATTACAATTTGGAAAATTTGAACACAAGATGTAATGGAAATACAATAATCAAATAACACGTTATACAGACATAGCCCACTCCCTTAGTTAATATTGGTGTTACTCTTAAATAGATATAGTTTTAAACTGCTATATATTTTCTGTTGACTTATCACCGAGGAAGGGCGAGTAATAAAACCCTCTGCTTAGATGACGATGACAGCAGTTCTCTTGCTCCTCTGGTCTAATATCATAACACAGGTGAAGCTATATTTGTGACAATCTGACCCTGGATAACCCATCCATCACCTAATGACATGCCACACCACACCCCTATTAATACTGCCCTATAAATACAAGTTATACTCATAGGCTGGTCGCATCTTTATTATAGGGCCGTGGGTGTTCAGCAACTGGCTTTACACGGACCTTACAGTAGAGATACCAATTCTGCATGATCTGCAAGCATCTCTGGATGGACCATGCATTCATTGTTGTGGTTTGTCGATGAAACCCAACTCCGCCATGCAGGGTCCTTTACGTTTTTCACACATAATCACTCATATGATGCTATCCATGGATTGTAATAATTTCATGTGCATGTGATAAATGTTGCACTTTCATACATATAGAGACCAGGAAGGTTCGTGAGGTAATCTTATGAATTTTACCAAGCAAAAATGAATTAGGGTTTCCCCTATACTGTACCTCACCACGCCCCAATCGTACCTATCTGTATCAGGTGAAATAGTCCTCCCTCCATACCTAAGCCACACCCAACTCTTATAAAATACCAACCGCCATCACCCATCTAACCCCACGCTGTGGTGCACATACAGACAGACGCCCTGTCTATCTGTAGAACAGTATTCAGGCTGGCGACTGGTATCTCATACAACTATCAGTAACATGGTTTACAGAAAGTTTCCACCAAGCAGGCAATCTAACACTCGGAATTTTTGGATAAATGGCCTAAATCAGTATTTTCTCTGTCTGCAGGCATACATCACCTCTGGTGACTACCCTGTCCCATATTGAGAGTTCCAGCCCCCCCCCCCTTCTTTGTCAGGTCTCACCTGTGCATGGGTACCAGGAGAACCTGCTGACAGTGACAGTACCTACAGAACTAGCTAGCAACCACCCTCTATCTCCTCATACCTGGGACCCCTCCTGAGCCTGACCTTATCGTCGTAATAAGGGAGAGAGAACATAATCATTAGGAGCCTACAGACGAGAGGGATTCTCAATTGTGTTTTTGACGACCCCCCTGGGACCATAATCATCCATTTCATGTGTCATCTTATTACAAGATGTCATCATTTAAACAACACATTCAAACTGCCAATACAGAGTAGTTAGCTAGCCCATATTTACTTGGCACTTGTAGAGATTTAGGAAGATCATGTATGGCAGACAGGTGATCCTGAATGCTGGGAGGTGATGGAACTGACCACTTTACATTTAGAGGCACTCTCCCCTGAGAGAGTTGCACATTGTCCAACTTCTTAAACAGAATACTGATGATTCTATATCAAATGTTATCCTTGCACATCTGTGTATACCTGCAGCTCTCAGCATGTGTCTAGACCCACGTGCCGACCTCCTCTACCCCTCCCTACACGATACCCCAGGTGTGTACATGTAGTAGAACCCACCTCTTTACCTGCCCTCTACCCCTACCTACCCCAACATGTCCACTCACCACCAGCTCATGTCTGCTCCCCAGGGCTGTGTCGTAAGACGTTCACTATCCACACACTGGTCAGGGGGCACTAGCAGCTTGCTGCCATGTTAGAGGGACTAGGCACCTTCGGGGCATCTTATCTCTATCTAGTTGATATTTATTTCCTTGCTGCGTGACACCAGTTCATAGTTTCTCTGTCCCATCGTGATTTAGCTGGTGTTCCATAATGATTAACATGGACATGCCCCCCCCCCCAAGGATATCGTGAATTGAAATATTAAATTGAATTAAAAATATTACACTTGTGATTTACCGTCGTAAACGTTTCTAATAATAGAGTGAATCTTGCAATTGACTTGTTTTGTCTATTACATATATTCACAGTCAGGAGAGTCTCATGTCTTTGGCTATTCCCTATATTCTTGATCCGGTGTGCAACGTTCATTTACACTTCCGTATACAATACTGATTCAGTTGATTTCGTCCTTACGGATATACTAAGATTAATGGGAGAGAACACTGTACAAGTCATGATCGTAATGATAAACAAGATAGATGGATGGAAATCCACAATGTCTTATGACTAGCAGTACCTCATATGAATGAAACTGGATGCCATGAATGAAACTAGATGGTATATGATAAGCTGATGTCCCTCACACCATAAATGTGTCTAATTAATACCATACAATATCCAAATAGTCACGGGTACTGGCCAGGCCCTTCCTGGTTTGTGGAAGGTGACCGACAATTGAACTTACTGAGCCGCCCCCTCCTGAGCTGCTCACCAAGAGCTGCTCCCCTCCCCTGAGCTGCTCTACAGTTATTATTGTTTCTAGTACACCTAGACACATCGGTCTCCTGTGGCTTCCCATGCAGAGGGAGCAGGTGTTACACCCGGGGGTTACTACACTCCCAGTGCTTATTGTGCTGAAAATAGGAAATGGTGCCAGGTTGGAATATCAGGTGTCTTCACAAAATAAAGAGTGGAGTGCCAAGGTGGAATCTAAGGAGGCATAGCATATAGGCCATTATAGAGAACTGACAGCCCTGACTTTTAGTCCTGAGTCACTCTCGTGAGGCATTTCCGGCGACATCTGAGATGTGTGTACCTGAGGATATGGGATAATGATTTAATAAGGTGTCTGTAGATAAGTGAAGTATTTGTACTAGGTGCATGCATGATTGAGAGGGTGAGTATATAAAAGGAAAAGGGTATGACATAGAAAGGAATTGTGAGGGAGTAAGTATGAGAGAGAGAGAGAGAGAGAGAGAGAGAGAGAGAGAGAGAGAGAGAGAGAGAGAGAGAGAGAGGGAGTGGGTCAATTTGTATATGAATAAATGTGTGGGTGACTGAGTATCGTAGTTGGTAATATTGGAGGATTGAGGGAGTGAATCAAATCAGTCAGTCAGCCAGTCAGCCATTCAAGCAGTCAGCTCCTGGGTCAGTGAGTAAGTGAGTCGGTGGGTTAGGATGTGAGGGGTGAGACAGTAGTAACCAGGTAGGTCAGAGTGTGTGTGAGTGAGTCTGAGAGGCAGGTACTACTCCCCTGGACCTCAGAGCTGAGCCTCACACAAGGTGTGTGTTTGGATACGAGCAGATGCCCCTATAGTGAGCTGCTCCATACATATAGGCTATACCTATGGAGACCTGGATAGTAGCTGGAGGATGCTATACTTCAACCCCATGTCGGAGCAACTCAAGGACTACCTGTGAACTAACTCAGGAGTAGCTCAAAATCTCAGGATGCTGCATTCACTTCTGTGTCATAAGGGCCATAGCACTAGTAGGTTGTTTTTCATTAAGTAAAATGATGATTAGGTTGTTGTCAGCTTGTAGGTGAGTTGTATTTTTCAGAAGTATAGCTGCAGTCAGTTACACTGCACCTGAATCCTAACTGTTAATGGTATAGCATTACATGTCTCTGTAGTAACTGGGGATTTAAGTGACAGGTGACATGGCCATTTCTTAAAATCGACATGCGACAAGGGGACCCCCCATCTATACCCCTCTATGAGAGGAAGGTAGTTGGCCCCTCTGACTGGATAACACATTATCACATGTGGTAGGCCTATATAACGATTACCAAGAGTTAAGTAATGTATCCCGGGACGCTCGATATAGCTGTATAAAACCATATCTCACACAGAAGCCGAGACAAGTTGGAGATGGCTGCATGGTAAGGGCCAGTATAGCCTACTACAAGTAGACGAGAAGAGGCTGCTATGACTCAATGCTACCTAATGTGTAATAGCTTACAGGTGCCCCGCTCTGCCCGACCTTACACCTGCTGGAGGAGGAGAGGAGTAAGGCACTCCTCCAGGGCACTCCTCCAAGTTCGACCTGCAAAATGACGTTAGTGAACTACAGCAGCCCCCTCTCACACTGAAAGGTTCAAGTTTCCAGACCAATGCTATGTGTTCCTATAACTGCAAAGTCATCGTCGAAAAATGTTTAGGGTGAAATAGACTTTGGGGCTACTATGTCGGTTCATTGTCAAATCATGTTGACCCAGTCCATCGTTGAATTGGGGGTACCAGTCGCCATGAACCCTATAACAAGGCAGGTTGTCTTAAAGTCCATATTTATGGTTGTCCTAATGGATGCACAAAATAGCAAGTATAAATTCGCCGGTATGCATTGGTGCATCATTCTGACCCTCCTAGTAGCAACCTCGTAGGGTCGATATGATGCACTTGTGAGTTACTCAACAGTGGTGCATTAAGGTCAACAAAAACGAGGGTTACTCACCATAGGCTGTATGCATGTATACATGATGTAGGCTTACGATGCCAATAATAACATGATAGATTAGTTTAAAACACTAAGGCATTAAGGGCTAAGTTATTGATTGTACACACACACAGGCAAAATAATAAGTATGTGTACATTTAGTAATTAATGAGATGGAAGCAGGGTGCATTGAACACGTGCTATTTGTATTCTGCATGTTTCCAATTCTAATGAAATATCGCATTGAACAGGTAAATATCATAATTTTTCTAATCATCTTCTGTTTGATTCTCTTCAGGTGAGTGCTACCTCCCTCCTATGACACCTCTAGGTCAGAGGAGAACAGGTGCCAGAAGGCAGCCTACAGGTAAGGACGACAAAGGCGAATAATATAGTTATGTCCAATAAAGGGAGTGGTCATTAAGTGAGTGCATGAGCCTGATGAGACCCTCTCTGCCCTCTAAGGTAGTGGTTGGATGATTTGTAGCAGATTCTGGTGAGGTTGGGGGGGGGGGGGGCATGCAATCATTATGTAACTGTCAATCGATTTTTCCCAGTTCTAAACGAGCCCCCTGATATACACAGACAGATATAGGCTATAATAATATTATTTAACTCAGGAGAAGACACAAGAAATGGAAATATATAGGAAACATACAAATGACAATAACTTATTAGGTTCAGATTGTCTAATTATGAAAAAGTGGTATCATATGCAGCTTCCTTTCTTTATTTTCTAGTAGCCCAATATGAAGGACATCAATGCCTGCTTTTTGAAAAAGGATGGGTTGAGTTCAATGTTGAGTGCGGAATGAGTCGGGAATGAAGTAGGTCATACATGTGACCTTTACACAGCTTGAACTGCCCTCTGTTGGGTAAAACTGTCACACCTCATTAGGTGTCACACCCAGTAACACCTGCACACACCTGGACAGGCAGCTGTTAGGGGTGCTTACCTGGAGGGGTGTTAATGTATGGGGGTAGAGGTCAACATATTTGTTAGCATACACTGGAGGGAAGGGTTGGTGTCTTCTCTTCTTTCTCACTTTTCCCCTTTGCCAAATAGTACACATGAAGAGTTTGGATGGAGCAGATAGTGTTATTTGGAAAGCCACCCTGGGGTCAATTATAGTATTTTGGTAACTTACTGTACTACATCAAGATAGTCATAACAACACTGCCTGCCGCACTGCTGTGTACAAATGCCTTGTTACTGGTCTAGCGAGATGTATGATTTGCGACAGATGAATCGCTATCTATTAAACCAACATCTTAATAGCTCTACTTCTTTACCAATGCAACTATAATCCAAACTGAATCCCCTATAAGAATGACATCCTTATAGCTCTAGGCCGTGCACGACCATCTCCAAGTGATTTATATGGCTGAATACATGCATGATCCTAGGGTTATCTACCTGCTATGACCCCACCTGAAGGTCACGTATTACCTATAAATAAAGCTCTCAGTATGATACAGATGATGTCTTCATGAATACGCTGGGAGCTGTACATACATAATGGATGGTATACATGCCAGTGGGCTACCTCATTCCAGAGACAATTATTTCAAGCTTTCCCCCTGGATTTTCGAGTGGGCTCGATATAAATGATATATATCCTTAACAAATCATATAACCATAAAGATGTATTTCTTCCAACATTACACCAACTGTATTGTGTAATGGCGAATGAAAATGAATGTCATAAAACTAAACACAATATGGGAATTGGTCATTCCTAATGAAAAGCTATATTTTGGCACTGAAATTATTCGTCACTTCCTCCTCTATCCAAAATCCCACACTCTCTCACTTTCCATATGGAACACATCCTGATGAGTGGAATGTGTGGTAAGGTCTGACACCATTCACATGCAGTCAAATGATTAAAAATGATAGCAATGTTAATCTGAAACCATCACACTCACAAACATCTTATAATTAATAGGAGATGAACACGATGGATCTCAAACTTTGTGTATCAGATATTATCCTGACATGATGGTGATGTCACATAACATTTTCTTTGTCAGTTGAACTTCTGAAAAGTACAATAAATTGTCCACAACTTCCTAGAAAATGTTCCCTTTTTGTCACACTTGTCGCATATAGGATTATCCCCCAAAGAGACATTCTTCTGATGTAGACTGTTTGGAAATATAGACAGACAACGGTATGGGCGTGCTCATAGCGTGCACATAGGCCTATATTTTCAGTCTGTGAAAACTAATGTTTTTAAGCAGTAAGAAAATCCCAAGTGGTCATTATACTTTTAATATAGAAAAGACGGAAATGCCAAATTCTGAATTAAAGAGTTAACCAATGAGTTAGACAGAAAGAGGGATGGCCTCGTTTGTATAGGGTTAACAAGGTCAGGAGATGCATGCCAGGCACATGCCAAGCTACCATGTTACCATGGTATCCATAGGTAAACAAACCAACCAGCTGTAACACCCTGTAACATGTCCTAACTACTGCTTACAGATCCAATTTACATTTAAGGGATACGAGCCGTCAATTTACTTTGATCCCTCTCCCTTGATTTCACTAGTACAAAAAGAATGAACATGTATAAATGGTAGTTCTGTGTAGTTTGGTACCAGGGGTTTAGATAAGGGAAGAGGTGGGGATGTGCCTGCTGGTGGTGGTACAGGTGAGGGGGTGATAGGAGGGGTTAGAGGTGGAGAGAGGCCCAGATATCAGAAAGACACCCAGACAGCCACACCCTGACAGATACCCACCAGGTAGACGTGCTCAGGGCTCGGATTAACATTACATAATAAAACCATAAATTTGCATTGTATTATGGTTTATAGTCAAAGGCATCCATGGTCTCAGAGCTGCTCTAAAAAAGATAATCAAGGAAACTGAATCCCCCATAAAAATATATTATCATTCACACAATGCATTTGCATGAAATAAATGACATGGCAGCGTATGCCAGATCATGCATGGATGTGGTGGTTGTATCATATTGTAGAATAGTTCAATAGTGAGGGCCTGCAAGCAGTCTATGCGCTGTGTTCAGTGATAGGAGAGGTGAGAACGAGAGGTTTAGCAGCAGATAGCAACCCTCATAAAGCTTACTGAACACTTAGGTCGTCTCCACATGGAGTCATAGACTCCTGTAGGTATCTAAGGTATTCCTTAACCCTATCCACAGCAATTTGTCAAGTTTGGACCACATAAGTGTATCTCTATGTCTAGATGCTACTTTATATGATATAACCCTCAATGAGGACTTTTCTTCCATACACCTTTTCCGAGGATGGGAAATGGAAACAATTGTAAGGGAATTGTTGTTGCCTAATATTTAAAGCATATGTGACGATGTAGTTGCTTTATATTAGGTTTGAAGCTGAATAACAAAACCCATTACATATCAAACAATAAAGGGGAGAATGCGTCTCTTGAGCTACTACGGACGCGAATATTATTAGTCCCAAATTATATCTAGGCCCATGTGAGTGGTGTCTGATTGGGTAAAAGGAAAATTGCTGCAATATCATATGATGCCGATGTCTACGTAGTCAAGCCTAGAGGGAAAAAATAAATACATGGAGACCCCAAAACAAGAGCAGGACACGTATTAGTCTGCTCCCTACCTCATACCCTGTTATTATACGCTACATACAGATGAAGGGTTTGTTATCATGATTTCATAAAAACGCTGTGTGTGATTATGTCACCCATTCTGCTCTAGAAAGTTCCTCGACAGCAGGCGCCAGACCACAGAGAATGCTTGGTGCCCCACGGTGTATTCTACACTGGTAGTTCCCCTCTCTTTCCTTTAATAATAATGTATACAGAAAGGGATTATACCCGGGGGATTATAGCAGAAACTTTATTCATATCTAAGAAGCTTTATATTATGGAATAAATTTGACTCTTATATCTGATCCAATTTGACAAAAGGGGCATAGTGTATCAAAGTACTGTGCTCACCTAAAAGATTTAAGTAAGAAGAACTTGGGTGACGTCAGCTGAGAAGTGCAGTAGGTAGCCCCATCAGGACATTCAGAGCTTCGTGAATTCGGGATAAATGTTATGTTGCCTCGACAAAACAATATCGCACAATCAAAATACAGAATATTCGCATATCAGGATATCACAATGTCCATTATTTGTGACTCAGTCTTGAATTACAGAATTAAAGGAAAACCGTACAGTTAGTTGACCATTATGTAAAGCTGACAAATAGAAAAGAAAACGTTTTTGAAGAAAGGTTCAGGGGCAGAGCCCCTTATGTTCAAGGATATACCGATTTGCCTTGTTCAAGGAGAATACTTTGCGGATATGGAGATATGTGATGTCGAGGCAACATACCATTTAGTCACGACGAGTGCAGTTTATGGGATTGGTGACTTGTCGAGTTGCTCTTTATTTATTTCTTTCCTCTCTTAGAATGAGCCAGGTTTGTGCCTCAGATAGTAATAACACAAACTGGGTCTGCGAGCTGCTCATAGGACGGACTGTATCCAACGTCACGATGACAAGTAGATACCACCCACTAAGGGTTAGATCTACTTGACGGTATTATAACAGAGCACGCAACTGGGACTGCATTAGGAGTCTCTAGTGAGCTGCTCAGTGTGTTTATCGTACCACAAAACTCTAATAGCTGCCTTGTATATAGGTTAAGCAGCACCTCATCGAGAGTATTCTCATGGACGCACCTGATTTCCGCAATTGACAACTGTGCTCTGTGCGCTTGTCTCTTATGTTGAGTTGCTCTATGAGCTGCTCTGTGGTATATGGGACTACTAACTAGGATCATATAGAGACTTAAAACCAGGAGGTGTTCCTGCTATCTATACGACTTGCCAATGTAAACACCAGGCAGTGACCTGACCTAACGGGAGTAGCAACACGGTGCTTTGTTATGGAAGACATTGACTCAGGTCAGTATAAGAACCTTCTACTGTATATTGCTGAGACATTGTGTAGATTAAGATGTATACAATGTATTATAATAATTTGAATGGTTCATGTTCAAATTAAGAATATCGACATTGTCAGATGATTGGTTGATGTCTGGGCTTAATCAGCAACACATGAAAACATACCGATATTATTCCATGTCACAATTATATCTTATTTCCTTAAGGATGCTTTGATATCATATGGCACTATGAGATGTGTCATTTCACATATCGAAACATATTGAAAGCATGTTCCACATATTGGGAACACCATGGACAACAAACGTGGAAAAAGGGGTCACGTTGAGTCACATGAGCCAACTCCTCCTCCTCGTAGTAATAAATGCCACATTTACTATGGTAAAACTGTACACTGTAATATCATTTGGGATGGGATCTCATGTTATTTCTAAATAGGTTCACTGTCAAAAATAAATCCATCAGGTCGCACTCTGAATTAAGTGGTATCATTATAATGTAGACTGTAATAACTTAGTGTAGCATATAGTGGACAATTCATAAATGACCCAGTCATAAATGGAGAGGACAACCAGTCTAACGCGATACACATGTAGGCTAGTGTGCTCCATTTGGGAGCAAAAAGCGTGATCACCCATGTATATGATTCATAAGGACACGTACACTATCGTTGCTTTTATCCATGAATTTTTATTGTAGCATAATATAAATGGACACGGGACATATAGGTAATAGTATGGCAGCCATCGTGTGAGGACGTGTTCCAGAGGGCTCCGCATAAAACCTCTAGAACCGATGGATTAACCCCCAGATCGGATTAACTGACAGTCATACTAGCTGACACTAATGATTCTGATTACCTACATAAAATGTGAGTACCCAATCTACCATATTTGCTGAGTTTTGACGGAATTATTGTGTGTGACGACGGTTATGCCTCCCAAGCCTGACAAGCAGCAGCTACCCACCACCAAACCGGCCTCCCACAATCGGTCAAAGCCCAAGAAAAGAGGTCCCACCTCCCCACCCACACAAGACTCCCACATAAAGTCACAACCCAAGAGGAAATACCAAAGGGTGAAAAAGTTAGCCCAAGACAATATTAATAGTGAAACTGAATCAGATTCAAATATGAGTGACCGCGATCCCAACGGCCTAACCCGCCAACAACCCCCTCCCCCTCCTGTACCGGGCCCCTTACCTGGCACGGCGGCATCCAGTCAGCAAAGCCAAACAACCAATCAATACAGCGGCGGATACACACAGGCGCATAACCTCAGCCTAGTACCCCTCCAGCCTTGGCAAAATGCCATGACGCCGCAAATGAATATGGCCCCCCAGATGAATGTTCAAGGTGGACTCGATATAATGTCATTTCTTAGCAGCATGCAAAATACACAACTGGCGATGCAAGCATCTTTGGGTCAATTAGCCACTAAAGAGCAGATGGATTCCAACCTAACACATTTAGAAGGCCGCGTTAAAAATATGATCTCAAGCGAAGTGGGGCAAATAAAAACAGACTTGCAAACAAAAATTGATTCTGACAATGAATTACGCAAGGCGGATCTAGAATACCGAAAGACCCTGGAGGAAAAAATTGAATCTGTAAAAAGAATCGCAGAGTCAAACCCCGCAGGCGCCGCCCCCATAGCCAACCGTGTAAGATTGTTAAGGGGTGCCACATCGAGAACTCCAGCCACAAGTGATGACGACACCAGTGACGCTAGTTCTATTGACTCAACTGCACAGATTAGGCCTGCCAAAGAGCGGAACCTAATCATTTCTGGTCTGGAAGAAATGAACGAGGGTGGTCTACCTGAAGACACAACTAAAACAGCTCTTACTCTGTTTGAGGATCTAGGCTGCTGCATAGACAACAGTGACGTAATCAGGTCTAACAGGCTACGCCCTAAAGGCAGCGGGCCCACACCCGGCATCACCCATAAGATACTAGTATGCTTTAAGACCGAAGAAGCCTTAGAAGAAGCAATGTCAGGTAGAAATGGGCTTAGACCGCGCAATGGACCCCAACAGGTGTGGTTTAATAGGGATGAGAGCGACGAGATGAGAAGTGTTAGGTGGAAGGAGAGACAAATCGCCAAGTATCACCGACACTCAACTGACGTCATAGTCCAAGTAACTGAGAGAGGCCTTATAGCCGACGGCATTACCTACACACATGAGGACATTAATAATCTACCTCTGGTTATTATGACTGAAGAGTTAAGAATGCAGCTGAACGCCAGTGGCGCCACCCAACAGCGCCAAGCAGGCGAAGAAAAAATGAAGATGACAAACTGTGGGCTCGTCTTCAACGGGCCTAAAGCCCCACTTAGTAATATGTTCCCAGCTAACATATCCTATTCCCCCCTACTACCCTCTGGTTACCTAGAGCAAGCCATGATGTTCAATTGCAACGAACAAGCATATATGTATAATAGGGCCATATATGGCAAGCGCCAAGACCTAGCAGATAAGATCATGAATGAATCCTGTCCATTCAAAATCCGAGAGCTAGGAAAGGAGGTCTTTTTCCCATCAAACCACAGATGGTGGTCAATTAGGTTTGACATTCTGAAGGCAATTATCAAGTCCAAATTCGAGCAGCACGACTCTCTAGCCGACATATTGCTCAGTTATACATGCAGATTAGTGGAATCTACTCTATGCAAGAGATTCGGTGCCGCCAGACTCTATGGAGATGACGAGGGTTGGAATACAGGGGAGTACACAGGTGAAAATAAATGCGGGGAAATATTGATGGAATGCAGAGACACTATGCGTCGTATGCGCAGCATGGGTAACACTCAAAATGCCAATCAAATGGTGACCCCCGGTCAAGCCGGCCCAGCAGACTTCCCACCACTAGTTGCCGACGGCGGAGCCCCGCCCCCTCTACCCCCGCCCACCTACACTGCCGCAGTCACTGCCGCCGCCAACAGAGACCAGGACACTAGCACTCAATTGGTAGCCACACAGCTGACCGTATCCACCACAGAGAGAGCACAGCAGTCTAGTGGCCCCACACCGACTCCAGGCACGATCGAAGGTACAACTACTACACCGGCACGCGGCAACCAGCCTGCTCAGAAAATACAAGTTGTGAGTCCCAACAATGTGGCATAACCCCAGTCGTCGGCGCACAACAGAACGAGAGGATTTACTGAAAATGGAAAGGAACGTGGCACTAATTGGGGACAGTAGGGTAAGAGGTCTACACCCTTATATTAGTCACGTTTACAGCGACATTTTAAGCGTGCGAGACCACTCAAGCGCCAAGCTACCACTGCTATTTCATAAAGCGTCCCAGTACCTGAGCACACACCGCCAGATAAATTGTATTTATATATCTGGGGGAATCTGCAACCTGACCGAACGCACTGAGACAAAGCGCATTATCCTGCAAGAAAGCTCTAGAAATATAGTGGCTAAGACTGCTATGGTTAAAGCCATACTGATAAATGGCCTGAAAATGCTACATGATAACCACCCAGGTGTACAGGTTGTCTTAGTCCCCATATACGGCAGTGATTTAGGGCGGCACTGGTCAGGCTTTGGCCTAAATAGGGACCAAAGAATCCTGGACGAGCTGGTTGAGAATATCAACATTGAACTACTCTGCCTAAATGCCTTAAACAATGTCATGTCACCGCGGCCAGACCTCATTATACATCCAGTCGACCTGGACACAGGTACCATATCACCTGAGTATAGTATGCTCAAAGACGGTACCCATCCCAGCATCAGCGCTATGATACGTATTGGCAACGACCTAGGCCTAACTATGTCACTCAACACTGACTATCCTATAGTCCCACCACACATGATGAGGAGCGAGGACTATCCATACTGAGGTAACCAGCCCCACACACATTTGTTCGGTAATTCCGTCATACCAGTAAACTGTAGGGGTACTTTACTTATATGGTTATCACTTGAATCAAAACTCAGCCTGGTCATACTATTAACTCAAGGCTAATGAACCATATATACTACATAGCCTAACTTATTTTTTTTCTCCCATTAAAATGCTCTGCTACTTGGGACCTTTTTACCAGGACCGTGTGAAGCACCAACCGGTACACGTGGACACCATGGCAGGCCCAGTCACAGCGACAACGATGGCTCTACACCCAGCAGGCTCGACACCGAGCATCCCCTTGGGCCCCTACATCAGCACGCCTAGGACCTAACCAATGAACTCTCACGTACATAATAACTACATACTAACTGCACAAGGCTAAGGTAGGGTCCAACCTTATAATACTTGATGTCCCTGCCCACCTGAGCAGTGCATCGACTATGCAGGCGCTACACTCTTTGACTGCCAGACATTACGGTACACTGAAATGCACTATCACAAAAGTGAATAGACACAGACATTGCCTTACAACATAGCCTGACACGGTAAAATCTAATTATGAAAACTGATGACTATAATATGTGTGATAAACAGCTAAACAATGTCAATAGCCTCATCATATACGATATGAAGTGTGACAAAAACTGTACTGAAAAATGTTAACATTTATCGGCTGATGCTCAATGAGCATGACCAAAACTCGCCTACTAACCATAATATGTACTCACTAATACCAACTTGTTGACATCGATTGCAATGAATAGTAGGAGGATTTATTATATTGACTAATATGACAAAATGAATTATATTTCGATTTCAATATAATATACTTAACATAAAAGCCGACGAGACCCTGCCGCCCAATTTGTTTCCAATAATTGCTTATTATTCCGCTGGTTTAATGACACTCAACATAAGTTGGATGCTGATGCCAATTAGACATAAATTTCTGTTTACCAACAATTATACTGTAGCCCTAAAAACGGTAAAAACTATTATCTAAAGCACTAGTTTAATAATACAGAAAATCACATAACTATGTACTAACCATATTATGTACCTACTAATTACGCCATTCCCAAGGCCGACATATAGTGCACACGATAGGTGTACTGTAACCAAAACTGCTGGTTATTTATAATAATGTTGTCATTTGTATTGTCTACAAATCATACTATGTATCCACTAACCCGCTCCGCAGTAAAATTTGCGCAACAAATGATGCGAGCATTGCAACACTATATTACCTAACTGTATTGAATCTATAATGTGCACTACTGGGTACCATATACGTGTCTCAGCTGCCCCCAATTGTCCTGTGGTGCAACAATAAAGATTATCTGTTTCTACCTCTGCATTAGGTCGGTCTGTTCAACCGGGATATAAATCGGATTAATGGGGTTGCGGAGCCCCCCCCCCCCCTCTTATCATCACCCCCCTGGAAACATCAAGTACTAAAATTGAGTTAGCTCTCTTCTGAGTGCTGACCCTGTTAGAGTACAACTCACACGGTCATCACTCCCGGTATATCTCCAGTGACACAACTCGAGTTATACCACCCCCCTACCCTTACTCTAAACAACAGATAAAGCTGATGGTTGACCCACAGCGCAGGCTGAACCTAGTCAATACCCAACGCTACTTAGATTCACTCAAGGGAATCACCATAGCTAGCTGTAATGCGCGCAGTGCCAATAGGAAAACCATGCTGGATATAAAACTTAGCCTTAACTGCGACATCCTATGTGTATGCGAAACATGGCTGAATGACACTAGTGACAATGCCCTAATAAATTGGCCCGGAAAAACCATTTACCGCCATGACAGAGTCGCACACACTGGGGGCGGCTTAATGCTATACGTGACCAACACCTTGAGTCCTTACTGCACTGTTAACACTAACCTTCAACTAATGCTACCAGACATAGAGACCCAAGCACTAAACATTGAGCAACCAAATCACAAGTCCATGCTAATCCTGAATGTCTACCGACCACCTAATGCGGATGTTGAAATGTTTGATAGTAAAATGTGTGACTTATTGAAATTAATAGATAGAGTGAAATATGAACTATGGGTTGTAGGAGATATCAATATCAATACACGTGACAGGAACAGTCTTGGCTCTACCAACTTGTTTGATATGTGCCGGGAATTCAGTCTGCGCAGGCTAATAGAAGAAATAACTCACCCAAATGAGAATGACTCTGGGGGCACGTGCCTAGATCACATACTCACAAACTGTGACATTGTGAGCCATTCAGGCGTACTAAATTGCATGATCGCCGATCATTACAGTGTCTATGCCTGTCGTAAAAAGGACAGAGAAAAGAACTGTCAATTGTCTTTCACTGGCCGGTCATATCGGAGATATGATAGTGATGACCTGAAAGCCAAATTGTCTGACCTTGACCTTACTGACCTTTATAACTCGCAAGACCCTGACGAGCAATGGCTGTTTATTTATGACTTCCTCATTAGCTACCTTGACACTCATTGTCCCATTAAGACCATAACTATCAAGAAGAAATCTGAACCATGGGTCAGCACTGAAACTATTGAATTATTAAACGAACGTCAGGAGTTAATAGCTGAGAATAGAGTCACTAAGGACAGGGACACCCTTAAGAGGATTAGGAAGTTGCGCAACAGAACTCAGCGCCAAATGGAAAATGCGGCAAATGACTATGTAATTCTCACGCTAGAAAATGCAAAAGGAGACCCAAATAAATTCTGGAGGGAAGTTAATGCCTTATTAAACCCTGTCACTAAGAATCTTAATATTCAATTAGTAAATGACCTAACTGGGGAGGTAATCCCTAAAGAGGAAACAGCTGCCTATATAAACGACTATTTTGCAAATATTGGCCAAGATTTATTCTCTAAGCTCCCACCAACAGGCATAATGCTCCCAGACCCGGTCGTTGATGAAAACGAGGAGGAATTAGATCTAGAAGAAATAGTCACTGCTGAGGATGTTGCACTTCTTGTTAATCAAATAAACATAGACAAGTCTTGTGGCTTAAAAGACATTAACAGCAAGGTACTGAAGGATGCCCTGCAGTGCCTAATAGCACCTCTTACAGCTATATTTAAGAACTCACTTGCAAGTGGTATTTTTCCAATCTCATGGTCCAAGGGCCTACTTGTCCCGATTCCTAAGAAGGGCAACTTAAGTAGCATAAAAAATTGGCGCCCAATCACACTGCTTCCTCTGCCTGGCAAATTAATGGAAAAGCTGATCCACAAGGTCTTGTCTAAACACCTAGAAGATAACGCTATACTGAACAAAAACCAATTTGGCTTCCGCCCTGAACGAGGTACAGCTGATGCAGTTTTTGCAATAGTTGAAGACCTCTTTGAAACTAGGGACGATGGAAAGGTAACTGCTGCATGCTTCATTGACTTCTGTAAAGCGTTCGACAGTGTACACCACCCAACCCTAATCAACAAAATCCATAGGCTAAACATACATGGGGCACTCAAAAAATGGCTAACTGACTACCTCGGCCACCGATCGCATGAAACTGTAGCAAATAATCTAAGATCCTCACAATCTTCAGTCCATTTTGGAGTGCCCCAAGGCTCGATCCTAGGTCCATTACTATTTGTATTATATGTGAATGACCTACCAAATGTAATTAGGAACAGTAAATATACAATGTATGCTGATGATTTGGTGTTATACGCGTCAAACTCAGACCCCACTGTGGCAGTGCAGCAGTTACAGGAAGACCTACTAGCGGTTGGCAACTGGTGTAATCAGAACTATATGACTATAAATACCTTAAAAAGTATGGTTATGTTCTTTGGATCGCCATGCAGAATAGAGCGTTTGGCAGACCCCATTGTAACACTGTGCGGTGAGCCTTTACCTTGTTGCAAAACATATCCCTATTTGGGGATTGAGCTAGATAGTAAACTTACCATAAAACCGCATGTGACCAAAGTTAAGAAAAGTTTCGGCAATAAAAATATGAAGCTAACTAGATTAAGAAAAAGCCTAACAAAAGACATTAGTTTAATGATCTACAAGGTAATGATATCACCGTCAGTTGAGTACTGCTCATTTTATACTGGCAGCGTGGTTAAAGGGGAGCTGGATAAACTGCAAAGAATGCAGAATCAGGCCCTAAGAACCTGTCTCCAGGCAAGAGTAAGAGAAATTAGTATAGCTGAACTGCACAGACTATGTGGGGTGGACACTATGCAAACAAGACGCCAAAAGCAGCTTCTTTGCATAATGTGGAAGAAATCGAGACGCGGAGAGGCAATTGTCCAAGGGCAAGTCCGCACTAGAGGCGACCTAAAAATAAGATTTGCTAAGCGAAGAGCTAAATCAGCCTTCTATGAAAGAGCACCTTATTATCGTGCTGTCACAATCTGGGACAAGCTCGACAAAGATGTTCAAAAACTACCCACATATAAAAGGTTCAAAACGGCCATCAGCAAACTGAAATTGGACTAATGTCACTCATCTCTCACTGACTAAACATTAATGTCACACTTCATGCAGTTGTCACCGACCTAATATTGCATTTTTGTAGTACATAATAATAATTATATGATTGTATTAAAACCCATGGATATAACCTCGCCAATAGCACCACATGCGAACAAGGACTGAAATCGATGTGGTGCGCGGAAGACCGTCCCCTGGGGACGATTGTGCACCCTAATAAAATAATAATAATAATAATAATAGGTATGAAATATAGTGTCAATGTAAATTTTCCTCCTAGTTTTAATATGGCTGAGACATTCTTTTATAAATAAATTTGGTGGTCATCGAAATGTGTGCAATGGTAATCAATAATTAATTAATTAATTAATTAATGAGGGGTTTGATCAACATAAAGTGCAGTGTTAATCAATCATCTACAATTGAATACCATGCACCAAGTATTTATTTTAGATGGTCTAGGTAAAATCTCCTAATGGTTATATCCTCGTGAAGGAAAGTTACTTAGCAGAATCAGATTCAAATCAGGTGTTACTGCCTGTCCGGGATAGATAACAAAGAATCGCAATACAAAACAATTCTTATAAATTTACTGGGGGTTTAAGACCCATAAAGTATTAGCTCTTTCAAGGGCATAGCCTATGTAGCATTACAAATTAGGAAAATACCCTTTCAATAAAAGCGGACACACAGTTTTTGAAGAAAGAAAACCCAAGACCATAAAGTAACGAGGTACATCTAAAATAAAGGATATGTATTGCAATTTCCCAATGTGATAAGATCTCCCTATGCCATGCTATGGAGACTGTCGTATCACACAGGGAATTACATAGCTTCCCGCTCACTGTCATGAACTAATGCAAAAAGCACAAAACCCATGTAAAGACGCTCATGATTAACACATTAGGAAACCACAAAATACCCATAACAACAAATCCCACCTGACAATTGGATCATGTCATACAAATGTGGACCTGGAGGCACCCTCCAGGCTTCTATCAGGTGTTGCCACTGTTGGCACCTCCTGGGCGGCAAGTAGATACACTATATGTTGTATGACGTGACACGGGAGTCAGTGTCTCACCCTGTTGAAGAGGATGAGAACTATATGTGGGGGATTCCCAAGAGTGAAATGAGGCTAGGTACCTGTTCTATTGAACCTCTGTACAGAGGCTACTGTATCTGATCTGGCGTGAATGTGATCTGGATATCATGAGAATTAAAGCAATGGCATTGCCATGCTTCAGGCCTCTAAAATGGCATTAAATCCAAGCATCTCTCTATAAATTAAGCATATTAATGTGGATCCTATCAACACTCGGATACGAGGTGTAAGGGCATGACAAAGTCATCAAACCCTTGATATCACTTCATATGGATTAAAATAGCATGACTCAGTTAAGTAGTTGGATAACAAAAACAGGTCGATATTCGTTTTACTCCATAACGTGTAATGTAGGTGACTTAATTCATCACAATGCCATGTGACCAGGGTAGGGGTTTTCCAACCAGGAACCTGAACACATATACTAGTAGGTAGTACGCTGACCAGTATGGTTAATTGGGTGGGCTAGATTATTCGGTTAGATGATAAGGGTAACTAATTCAAGAAATCTGATATTTGTAATGTATCATTGGGCCCAAAAATTATCTGATAAGTACCTATTAATTATTTGAATGGAAACCCAATATATAATATCATATGAAAACATGACCACATCAAACGTATTAATTACTGATGGAGACACACAATAGGAGCAGGATAAATAAATGACGAAGCATTTCCTTTTTAACTCTCATTAGATGCCCCCAACATTGTGTGACAGAGTGCAGTAGCTGACTCACGTAACGTCCACTTCACTCTGTCACACCACTCACCATAGGGGTTCTAGAACCAGCACACTCTCTTTTTTTCTTCCTCCTTTTTTTTTGCTACTGTGTGAGAGGGTCGAGAGGGGTTCTGATATAAATTCCAGAACATAACTTGACACACTCCAGGGATCAGATAGCCAGTTAATCTGAATAATAAACCTGGTGATAGAATCAGGGAAAATAAAAGATGTTACACTGAGTCTGAGCTGGTAAGAGTTATTCTACTCACCGTAGTACATGCCATTTTCTATGTATATGTATGTCAATAGCATTCACAGGTATATAATACAAAATAGGCATTTTCTGCCTAACATATATTACCTTACCTCCCCCCACTACCTGGGGAGTATATAGCCCAGTGCTTTACCTGAGTCAGGTGGGTATATGACCCAGTACTTTACCTGAGTCAGGTACCACTGCTCACTGCGGGGATTTCCCCCTACCCTGAGCGGCTCCCGCCACTGGCCGCCCACAGCGCCACATGCGGCATGCAGCCCAACTAATCAATACTCATGTATAGACAGGTAGCCGGTACAGTAGCACCAAAAAGTACAGGTGCGCGAATGTTGAATCCAGGCTCAATGTCATGGAATAGAGAGCCGTGTTATTGTGCGTGGTCTCAAATAAACACCGGTCTCATATAAGCACTGGAGGCTAGAGGGGTCATAACAATGCATAACTTATGCAACAAAATAAAATGAGCCAACAGGGACAGCAGGGGTAATTCGTCGTCATTTGTGAACGTTCCCTCGGCCATCTAGTAATTTAAATGATAAGAAACTAGGTCGTTCTCTTATCAAAATAAAAAAAGTAGTATTTGATATCAGCGAGCGGATCTTATCAGTAGCATATGTAATGTGACCAACGCACCCCTCAACCCTCCTAGAATACAGCCTAACATTTTGAGGGAACTGTACAACTTGAGATGCATCCTAGTCCATGGAATCACTCTCCATACCTAGCCTTTGCCATAACAGCCTCATGACCAACTTCCAGACTCTGCTTGGAGACCCATTAGAGTGTCGTCACAGTAACAAACTTACCCATGTTGGAGATGTCAGGTATTTAATATTCATACTTCACACGTGAGGGAAATACAGAATAGGGAGGAAATGCCCCAAAACAGATGTAGACTGTCCACAGGGAGTTTAACATTGGTCCAGTACTCGGAATATAGGATTCCACAATCTCCCACTATGTTGTGTGCGTGTGCGCAACCCTGCAATAAGGTACGTTATTATAGAGTATTATACCTACATAACATTTTATAGAATATCATTTTATATTACAATAGGGCATTCGCATTGTAATTATATGGAAAATATAATAACTTCTGAAGACACTGGGAGTAAAACTAAATCCAAAGAAGATGTATAAAGTTTAACTTCTCTATACTTCATACACTTATCCCTTTTAACTACCTCCGAAGTTGTGGATAATATAACTAGTATTCAATTTGTTTCTTTTTTTGCTAATCTAAGTCACCGAATTTTATTAGTATAAACGTAAATGGCAATCCCCCCTATGAATCCTACAGAAACTCTCGTTAATCCGAACTGTGTGTACATTTTGTTGTATATCAAGTATGCACCCCAAACGTATTTATTGTTATCCTGTCTCACTAGTGCCTTGAAATCCAACGAAATCTCATTTACTGAAGTAGTGGCCAATGCTCCTCGGGTGCCCTGGGATTAACTCATGAAGAGAACGTTCGATCTCAAATATATGATTTCATGATACATGTCAGGGTAGTCATTTGTATTATTGACATATTGATTTACAACATATGGGAGTATTCTGATATAATGGACAGTATTCCAACATTCAATGTTTCAAAACCAACATTCCATTCCATACACTAGCTGACTCCACTTGACCCATGCTGTACCGATGCCGGATGCCTTGGTTAAAATGATTCATGATGACTTATATGGTATATATCAATTTAACTCTTTCAAAAACTCTGACATTTTGAACAAACACACTGTGCCCGAGGGCCTCATCAGGGCAGGGAGTACCTACATGGCCATACCTTATTTAACCATTTAAGGAGCACATACTTCTTTTGATGCCCAATGCCATTTATCGTCATCATGCATGAATGCAGCCTTGACGAGTCTACTCGCCATGGCTGCATTCAAGCATCATGCCAACCTTACATTGCTACGTTTCTGGACGGTCGGCATGCATAATGCAGCCAGAACGGCTCACTCGCCAGGGCTGCACTCATGCATCATAACGAGACAGGACATAGCACATTAAAGCACCATGTGGACCTTAAAGGGTTAAAACTAGATGGATCCGTGCCAGACCTGAGTGGTCAGTCTAGTAGTTGTTACCTATTGTTGGGGATAATGTGGATTCAGTAGGCAGTCTAAAGTCTATCTCTGAGTATTTGGCAATGGTCCAACACAGATGCAGTAAGGGTCTGTTTATGAAGGCAACCTTTATCAGCCTCACCGACAGCACAGTAATGTAGTTTAGGTTACCTGTTTTAATCCCTGTGGGTGACTGGACCTAGTGGTCAGCAGAAACTGGCTCATTGACAACTGATGAATATGCATTTATTCTGAAAATGACACCATGGTGGGCAGGGATAGACTCTGTCAGGATGTCGTGTGTATAGTGAGTGTGTATAGCTATAAATTGGTGGTTATGGTCTAGGGATAAGCAGGATGTGTAACATACTATAGAACAAAGACATCTTTAGCACTGCCCTTTAGTATAGGTCTATGTTGATAGACAAGCACCTATATATTCAGCTGCTGTAGTGAACAGGAAAACAGTACTATGGAACATCCATCATACCAAATCTTGCAATAGGCTGGCAATATCTAAGCATGTTTATTTGTTTCATATAAACCAGATCTGGCAATTTAATTTATGACCATTTTGGGTGATTTTCAGACGATAGGGAACTTTAATTTTCAACATGTCTTAACCGTTATTCATCTATTATCAAACTGCACTGCAGCGGTCTTTAGCTTCTCTAAAATGTATAGCACTACTCCCCAATCAGATACCATCTCTGTGACCCTGTTTGGAGACGGGGTTTGGAGAATGGCCTATATGGGGAAGAGCAGCTCAAGTGGGAAGGAGCCCGGAAGGAGCTAGTCGATGGCCTCTGTGAGCAGATCCCCTTGAGCTCTATAATGTGAAGTGGTCAGAGACAGATGTTTGTAAAACTGTTTACTGTTTGTTCAACGTCATCGTTATCTCTTTGACCATTAGTTCTGTAAAGTATGCCCACTTCCCTTGACGTTAACTGAGCAGGCTGGGTTGCTAAATCATAGGTTCCAGGTCAAGGGGATGGGGATAGAACCCTTTATAATCGACACGGTGATATGGACAGGGCAGTGTGACTTTTAGAAACTCATAACATGTACATCATCTGGCAGTTGCACAAAAATTTCAATGACATTCTGGGGGAGGCCAAATTGCAAATGTTACGCATGAGTTAATAGAGCATAATTGAAAGACTTTTGATTGGCCGTTAAATGATTCTCCCCAGGGGACTCAGTACCTAACACTTAAAGGACGGCATGATGCATTAATGCATCATGCCCTTGGTCATCAAGACGCATGATTTCAGCCATGGCGAGTAACTCGCCAGTGCTGCATGCAGTCATCATGCTAACCCTGTGGGGTTAGATATACTTCTGAAGGGTCAGAATGATGCACCAATGCAGCACCGGTGAGTTACTCGCCGGGGCTCATTCGTGCATCATGACGTCGAATGTCATATTTTAGCAACGTGCCATCCTTAAGGGTTAAGAGTAGAGTTCTCATGTTACTGGGGAGTGACAGGCAGGGGGCCGAGCATTGACAGAAACACGGAGAGGGCTTTAGAAGACCAAATCAATGGCAATTATTGGTAACATGATCTAGCAGGCAGCTCACATATGGAGACGGTTAAAGTAAATACATGTAGTCTTGGCATAAATCCTTTTATAGATTCTTATCTTTATGGTAATATTTATCGACCATTTGGGACTTTTAACTAAGGTTCTAGCCAATAATATATGGCAATATAGACATGGTTGCACCAAGGCTTACACCTATATCGGGCCATGATTCTTGGCACATAGATTGCCCCCAACATGACATATGACATGCGAGACGGTATTGAGTAAAACATGTAATAATGCCCTGGGTATGTGGCCGATTCACCTGATTGGACAGAAGCCAGGCTAACCTGGGTCAGTGATGGGATATAGCCTACTACAGCTATTTGGTTACAACTTGCTGCTGGATGTGACAGAGATGACAAACTATCTGGTGGACATAGCGTGGGTGAGACATATATAGTATACTATGGGTATATAATGTCATTGTCCACAGTCTCTTGAGGTCTCTGCTTCACCCATATGGATATCTGTAGCCAGCGATACTGACATTTTATGAAATCCTTACCCAAAAGGGTTGGGTCTGAATCATCTGGAAGTTGAAGCTGCCTAGCTCTCAGAAAAAATCACAGTACAGGGGCTATATACCCAATAGGTTGGCCAGTAATGAGATTGATGCAGTAATGGAGAGATAGACTGTGCCTGGATCTCTACCAATATGTAACCAGTGACATTACCATACATGCACCTGGATCCTCTAGTCGGGACTAGCCTCACTGACTCCTCATCATCTGTAGCATCACCAGGGGCCCAGAATTGGATCATCATAATAAAGGATCAAAGACAAAGATCTTAGCTGCACCACCAGTCACAAGCACAACATCTTGCCAAATCAAACTCTGCACAGGATCTTCCCGACAGGGATACATCTTATAGCAGAGGCATCCCAAGTATTAACATAATTCTCCCAACAGAGGAGCTCAGTTAGAAAGGCAGCATATTAGAGCATCATAAAATAGTGTCCTACTCCTGACAAAACCCCAACCCTGGTCCCTTTGTATGGGCAAACCCAGAGTGTAACAGACACCCCGAAACAGGTCAGAATCTGCCTTCTGATCCCTGCCCCAGACCACTGTTATGTTGGCAGGGATCCAACCACCCACCCCTTACCGTCCATCCCTATGGTGTACCCGCCTACAGACTTAACTTTTTGTGTGTGTCCCGGGTGTGTGTCCTTTGACTTTCAAAGCAGAGCATTAGAACTGAGAAGAGATGGTACCATGCTCCCCCAAGCACACAAATGAGATGGGAATTAAATTATTCTACAAACATATATAACTGCAACAACTGATGCGTTACATAGTTTTTACTGTTCAATAGAAGGCATATACGAATATCACACTATAACGAGCCTATTTCTGTCCTTTCATTTAAAACTTTAAATATAGAGGTCACGTGACCGTGCTAGAGGTCAGGTGATAGAAACCGTTATAAGTATGCGTCTTTTGAGTGCTTTGAGAGAGGACGTTGCCAATTCTGATCAGGTCCGTGTGCAAATGAGGAAGGTGCCCGCTTGGGTGAGGATCCTGCCCCCTGTAAAGTATATCTCTGGTAATTTGGCCAGCTTCTTGTGTAGACGCATTGATATCTGATTAATATAGGCCAGACCACTTTTGAATCAATTAAATTTTTTAAAGATTAATCTTCACCGATAACAAGAAATCAAAATACCCAATAGATCTATGCTAGTAGGCTAGTGCTGTTCCGCTGATATGACCAAATACATCCTCCAAATATAAGAGATGGATGCGCTCCCTCGTTCCACTGATACTAGTGATAGTTAATGTGTCTACAGGCTATGATTCTCAATCTACCACACTGGATGAAATACATAGGGTACTTCTCCTATCAAGTCTGCTTCCAAAGGGAGAATTGGGTTGCACTGGGAGGGCGTGACTCCAGGGTCTAACTGTGAGAGCATATATATGAACTATTCTCCCAGGCTTCTCAGATTGTGTGAGGCCCTGGAGAAGCAGAGACACCTTCCACTTCTGAGCACTTTAGAATTAGAAGGTCCTTGACCAGCATCCCAGAGATCTGGTATACCACCTATAGGTTAGCACTGTCCAGAAAGTGGTCAGATATGGAGATTAACACCCCCCCCCCTTACATATAGCCACCCTGGAGGAGGAGGAGTGATGTAGAGATCCACTACGTCTCAGATTCCTGGGTGAGTCACCCTACAACACAGGAGGACAGGAGGTGTGTTTAGTCACATAGACATTATGGAGGATCCCTGGTGGTCACGAGAGTGTGTGTGACATCACATTGATGAGTTATAGCTTTACCATTGACAATAGGAGATCTTCACCACAGAAGGGTGCTGTGAGTTTATAACACACCTGTGTGACTGGTTTCTATACACACAGCTGAGGAGGGCCACATGTGTAGTATAGAGTCATCAAGGCAGTGTGACAGTGAACTGCACACCTATACTATAGTATAATAGTATCTGTAATCTGCACAGATTGTAGCAGCCTAAAAGGACTGCGATTATACGGCACTTCTTCATAAGTTTGATATGTTCATAGGATATGCACTTAAGGAGATCTACCAGTTATTGACCCTATGTGTGATTTATATGTGAAAGGCAATGGATTCTGCAGCAATATCATCAGCGAGTTCACACACACCAAACCACAATCCCACCTTGGACATCAGCACCTCTAGATAAATAGGAGGCCAGTGTCTGCCTCTGGTTCTTGACATACAGCTCTAAATATATGGAGGTTACAACTGCCACAGAGAGGAAATGACAAGAGTAATTATCAGTAGGTGATACTGGATGCTGAGACGCTTCCAAAGTGTGAGAATAATACAAGAAAACATTCAAGATGTGGTTAACCACGCTCGCCAGGATCAGATGGTCAGGTAGGAAACACGTTTATTATAAGCTAAAAAAGAATTAGGTGTGTTTTCAAGTAACCATACATAGTAATTCGACCGTATTATGATGATGGCCTTATTTGATTATTATAATATATATATATGTCTTATCATGCATGTTTCCTCGGTGGATACATAACATCTTGGAGTCATGTCCTGGAAAATGTGACTATACGACCCTGATAAAACGGTTACAGCTTTTTTTGTCGTGATGTTAGCAGCACAATGGTGAGTGCTGGTGCGGTACGTGTGTTATCACCCCAGTCTTGATGTGTTTGGAATCAGAACAGCAGAGTGCAATCTCCAACCTTCTGCCTCTCATTATGTTCTACCTGCATCTCTGCCGCACACTGTAATAGTCTGTTGTATATGCAGAGAGGTGGATGCATGGGAATGCGTTTCTTTAACACATCTGTGCCGCATATATTATAACCCTTATTACAAATTTTGATACCCCCCAGTCATTACACATATCAACGTAAATAATGATAACTCATGTGTCCCTAAATTGGTTAATGTAATCCCCATCTAAACTCATGTGGTATACAAGGACATGAAGGAGTGAATACATGCAGAATATGCAATGGTCAAAGACCGTGTTTGTTTGTTTGTGTAGTTTAACGTCCCACTGACAATGCAGGTGAGACTTTCAGTTTTTCACAAGTAAAAAGTTAGGCTGAAGGCCTACCTTGGATGATCGTATCCTGGATGATCGAATCTATGAGATGAGCCAAAAGATAGAAATCCCGCTCCTACACATTTACTGAAGCAAGGGTTCTTTAACCTCCGACACCACATAGAGAGGGACAGGCCTTTGTTATGCTATAAGCCTACCACAGCAAAGACCGTGTGCTGCAATTTTGTAGACTGTATGACCAGGCAGGTTGGGGCAGAGATACAAGAGGACGACTCCCTGAGCTCGTCAATCTGTGGGCGCAGAGTGAGAAGAGTGCTCTGACGTGTTGGGGCCGGGTAGAATCACACTGACCTCCTTTACTTTGTTTCTCTCTGTTGTTACCCTGGCTGTTTGCCCCACAATGATTTAACAGTTGTGTCCAGTACAATGTATATTGTATACTAGTATATTATTATAAGATTATACAGAGGTCCACGGAGATTGCTCAGCATACACGTGGCTTTCATTATATACTTATTGTCCTTCACGACATGGTTGTTGAATCATACATGTAACAAAAGTCTACTTGACTGCCTTAATTTACTAAACATTAATGCTTTACTGCAGAAACACAATTATTTCTTCCCTTTCTCGCTTTGGAGTGGAGGTGTAGGCCTAACTGGTAGTATGGGCTACCTTCACCACTCTCTAACCTCTGACCTTGTGGGTCCATTCTACTTTAGTGTTAGAAGAATGTTAGTCACCACAACATAAACACGTAGTTAACTAGATTTAATATCAGTTCTATGTTTAGAAAGGCGGCCATGCATTATGCCCTGCACGCCGCCATTGCCCCATTACCACCCACGAGGTGGCGGCCACGTGGTGTGTTTTGGTGCGAGACTGTTTTGTAAGACGATACTCTCAAACACGAACACTGTTATCAGGTTGTGTCATCTTGTGTTATATAATATCGTGAGTGGTGAAATGACTCTTGCCATTATGATTATCTCATTACCATATCGATTACCCACGAACAGTCCTTGATAGAACGAATTTCATTCTAGTTGTCTGAATTCGATATTATGTGATCAACATGACCAGCGATAAGATCGTTCATCGTGTTTCGTCTGTTGTCAAATCAACTGATGGTAATGTTGATCTCTCAGTGATTACGTACTGAAAGGCGTTATCGAGTGCTCGGCGGTATTAAAAGCATACAGGACATGGTTGTAACCATGCGTTATACACCCTCTCAAAATAATTCTGCTTTATGGGTAACTCATAGTCCATTGAATCAGATCTATGGTGGTGTATGCATGGGTTGTTGGTCCAATGGACTTATTTTGTGGTACACTGTCTGTGTATGACTGAGTTACCCATAAAGCAGAATTATTTTGAGATGGGGGGCGTTATTGGTAAATATGTGACATACAATGATAAATGTATAGGTGAAAAGAGTGGAAAAGAGGATAGATGTGTGTGTCAACGATGGCTGAATGTTGAGGGACATAAAGCCCCGTTCCTTGACACAGTTTCCTGCACCCTACTCTGCAGTGTATGGTCTGAGGGACTCCCCAGGGAAATACGTATACAAGCCTACATGTGTGTGTGTGGAATGGGGGAGGTGGGGGCTGGGGTGTAAAGGGGGATGGGGCAGATGGAGGTAACCCAGCAGGTTTGTATACTCTGTTTCGACAGGGTTTGCCATCATGCAGCAACGAATCATACCCAAGGCACCTTGGTTTAATATCGAGCTCACTCACCTAGAATGCAGAGGTATATCATACTTAACCTACGGTTGAGGGCTAAGACAAAGCATTTCACACCTTGGTTATTTTCACATAACCGAAGGTTAAGTCAGATACCCCCCTCGGACCTGAGTTATGTAATATTAACAATGGTAGAGTGACTGGTGCCCTATGAGGGCACCAGTCAGTCTGTCATGGTTAATTGTACATATTCTCAGGTCCTTGTGGGGTATCTACTACATAATATACACCCCTTTTACACAGTTAATCCTATGACAAGACCTCAAGCATCTACCTAACCTTATTGTGATAGTCGTTATAGAACAACACCTCCGTTAGAGGGTTACTGTTACAGCTCGGCCAATTATTACCAGTATCACACACTTCTCAACAACATTTCTGAGATCCGATTTGTATAGATTTCTTTTCTGAGGAACAGCTCATTGATGGCCATCCACCAACAGCATAATTTACATACATTGCCACAGGCTTCAACAAAAGGCTAAACACAGACTTTAGCACAGCAGGGTGTAAGGGGGTGTGTACTCGGGGTCGGGTTAGTAGGGGGTGTGTTGGTGGTGGGATTCGCCACAGTAATGTTCTACCCCCCCCCCCTCACACACACACACACCCAACCAGCACATACACTACAGATACTCCCCCAATCTGTCACACAGCGACAGCTCACAGACCCCCAGAGCAGCCCACGGGGCCGCAGACAATCGTCAGACACTCAGGAATCTTCCCGAGTTACTCACA
Organism: Harmothoe impar; assembly: GCA_947462335.1. Taxonomy (NCBI): domain Eukaryota; kingdom Metazoa; phylum Annelida; class Polychaeta; order Phyllodocida; family Polynoidae; genus Harmothoe; species Harmothoe impar. Next base: position 57,169,323 of record OX381707.1, on the reverse strand, counting down.
AACCGTTACATCCCAACCGTCACTGCACACACACCCATCCCCTGCCAGGAGGAACATTATTTTCTGAGGATCTTAGGAAATTTCCTGCCAAAGGAGAAGTCTATTGTGAGATATCTGCGAGTAACTTGTGAGATTTCATTCATGATGTAATGAGGGAGCAGCTCACAGGCGTGAGTCAGGTGATAAGACTTGCTCTTGGCACTAGCTCAAGCAGATAAGACTGGATTAGAAAGTTCAGCAACTCAAGATCTACGGTCTTGGATGCTGTACATAGTGGAGGTATATTAGTAGAAAAACGAGGGAACTTGGCAATGGAGCGATTTGGGATATAGCATTTCAACAGGTCAGAAACTACTGAAGAGTGCCCCTATCTTTATCAAGTCTAGACCTGAGATGAGCATCTGATGAGCAGGTCTGGGTGAGTGAGTGCTGTCATCCCGTTATCTGTGTTATTTATACACCGAGCTGCTCACCGTGAGTTATTGGCCTCAAACTGGGTCAAGACGCGGTCACTCAGGGTGTATGTCTGCTGGACACCCCTGGACACCTCCTCCAGTGACCCTCATTACTCATGCCCCAACCACCCTATGATGATATACTACATGTTCCACTAGCTGGTCAACCCCCTCCATGACAGCAGGGCTATTTCACTGTGTATTTCAGTGGGGAAAGTCTTCAGGGTTTTCCCTGGAACTCAATGGGATTAATTCCTAAATATATAGGTAAATTTAAGGCGCATGCCACAGATGAGCTGTGTTCTTACAGGCATTTATCAATTTCAAAGTTGCAATTAAGCAGTCATTGCAGTTGCCGCACATTATTACAGCAAGCAATGATTATGACATAACTACATCATCATTTATGTTTGACACAACTTCTATAAGTATAACTGCCAAAGTCATCTATGGCCAGCCAGTGAGAAGTCCACTATAGTGAATGTGTCTCATCTGGTGTCAGTACAGCCACAGGGAGTTTGACATAAGGAGGTGGGGGAGTAGTCGAGGCTGAACATTGAACCCTGCCAGTACCGGAAAGGAAGACCGTTATTTGGTCTGAGGGTTTGAAAACATAACAACTGACTGACTGGGGAGTGGGCATTTAGTCCCACCATCTGTTGGTGTTTACTTCAGCGGGCCTCAGGGGAACAACCATGGACTGCTAGTTCAAAGTAACACAAGTTGGAGTTACTCCTCCTCCCATACACCTCCCATTTGCTCTGAGCTGCTCATGCGTTTTTCTGTGTGGAAACTATAGACAGTGGAGCACAGTGGAGAGACACGTTGGAATTACCACTATGAATGTTGGATATATTCTGGATGCATTGTTGATTGTGTCAAAAGTATGCACATGGACAAGGAGAATATAGCTCCCAACGCTTTGGAGAGACATAACAGGCTAATCATTGACATTTAATTCATAGATACAGAGGATTTCATTTGATAGCACGCTCGCGCTGTGGACAGTCAGGGGGAGGACTCACATTCACTAACTGGATCATCTACATGTTATAGTCAGCTGTCCCGAGGAGTAGCCAACGGGATGACAATAATAGACAGCCTATCTATATTCTAGACAACAGAGGCTGCTAGTGATAAACAGAGAGGACGCAGAGAGAGCATATCTCCCTCCCAAATATCCATTGATACAAGGAAACTGCTGGTGTTATTGTAGCAATTTAAGGAGGAGGAACATTTCCAAGGGGAACATTACTATCTGAAATCCTGAAAAAGGAACTGCTCACCAGCTGCTCACCACCCTAACCAGCCTGTTGCTCCTGCCTAAACCTACAATGGGCGACGTGTCGTGGTTTCGGCAGACGACTTTGGTGATGAGGTCCAACCAGACCAGACACAAAGTAGCAGACGACATGTCGACGTCATTATTGTCGAAGCCAACACCAACAACTCCCAGAATGCAGCGCTACAACACCAACCACATCCTCAAGGCGTGGATGGAGGAGAAGATCAGGACGAGTCCTGGTAGGTGCAAAAACACAGGAGTATTCAGTTTCTCCATTCATTAGTTCTATTGCAGATGATCTGGGAGGGGGGGCACATTTCACTCCTCTTTCTTTTCGGCAGAAATGTCGGAGAGGGGGATAGAGGGGGAATTTTCAAGCCATCTAGGGGGGAGGGGCTGACTGTGAACCCCCTTACCGGCTTGGTATTGGACTATAGTCATAAATTAATTAGTCTGTAATTAGTAGTACACTGAAAACCCAGAGGAAGGTTCCTAGTCATTATGACGACCTAGGTTGTCATAATGACTAATGGAAAGTGCTCTGGAGAATGGTGTATGAATATACTCTCTAATTAGTTCACCTCCTAATGAGAGGCATCCCTTTCACATATTTGGTTTACTCTTGATTAAACTAAGTAGCTTTACTTGTTATCAATAAGTTGTGTATGGGTGAGAATGATGGCCTTGAAGGTATAGAGACTGCTCTGCTCCCTGTCACCAGTTTATATCTCATGACAGAAAATTTACTTCAATCCATTTCCCCTGGGTGGCAGCACGTGACAGGGCATGTCCCATGTCCAACACCCAGATATACCCTAGGTTGTCTCAATGACTACCCAATAGTGTTGAGAGTTGTCATTACTGATGACTTTAGGTCTTCAAATGTACAATACCTAAAACAACAACCTTAAGGTAGTCATTCTGACTACCCAATCCATGTGACTACCTAAGGTCCTCATTATGACAACTTTGGTCTATATGGATCAGATATGACTACCTTAGGTAGGGCTCCAGACAGGTAAATTCGACAAGGCGACAAGCCCTTGCTTCAGGCCTTATGGACAAGGGACAAGGGAATGCTGGGGGTTGGCGACAAGTGACAAACCTACCCCTTAAAATTGACAAGGGACAAGACCCATTTGGTAGGATTGACAAGGGACATTGGCATTTCTTAGGTTCGACAAGTGACACAGCTATCCCCCGTCTAGGGCCCTTTATATACCTTGTCCTTGGGAACCTCGCGAGGCCAACAAAGGGCTTGGCTAAGTAGTTCTCTGTGGGAGTCTTATAAGTTAAATAGCTGTGGTCAATGATCAAATTGAGACCTCAAATAAACCAAACTACAGCATTCCTCCAGTGTATTTAATTGAAGTGTTAATGAAACCACCCCTCCTGTCCCAACGTGTTATGGCCTATAATGGTACCACCAGATATAGGCTAACCTCTTCCTTTAGGTGTTAAAATTACCACTAATAAAGGTCCTAATGCCCTCACACAGTCATGGGGCTCACCAGGATACGCCAGACAAGGTATATCTGCCCCAACCTCCTAACCATTTTATCTGAAATATACTCTTTTCTTATAGTAAGAAAGTAACACCACCACAATATCATCATTGGATGAAAAAAACTCATACCCTTTTAGTGGTAACATCATATTTGACTAAACAAGTATGTGACACATGGCTTTGACATTTAGTATCTATTCCTATCACCTGTACTCAGACCTCCATGTTGCCATGGCAACAGGGACGCTGAGCCGTGAGTGCCCGGATGTCTGTACATCATCATTCTATATAGTGTACATCGACTTGTGCACCCTAAACCCAGGTCGCCCATGTTTTTGTTGCCACATTTTTGGTTGCTGAATCATGTAACACATGGCCTACTGAACATCGACCACAAAGCGTACTAGTTCACATGACCAGAGTGGTACAGAGTGCTCATGGTAGAGTTATAGTGAATCTCCCATCTGGGGGCGAGCTCACATACTGGCTGGTGCTTATCAAAATACATTTTGTCTCATAAGAGCTGCATTTCATTAGCATCAGATACCATCACCTCACACCAGTTTAACAACCATTTTAGAATCTCATCAAGGAGACTCTCCACCAGGGTTAACAATATGGCCCCAAGACTGTGGTGACCATTTAGGGCAGGCAAGTATGTGACCCTGGATGTGGTAGACCAATATGGTGCTCTCCTGTGAGCATATCAGGGTTTGTTTATAGACCCCTGTAGTTTAATCAGTTAAATACCTCTTTCTCGGCCTCGCCAAATCCTGGCAGATTCACTTTAGCACTGTAAATGAAGCTGCTGCTGTAAGTTATGAGAATGTAGAAAAGATAGGTTTTTATTTGAACCAGGTCTTTTTTCATAATTATTTCTAATCAAAGATTGTAAAAACAGACAAAAAAACACACAATAAAAAGAAAATTCCCAAAACATGATTTAAATGAAAGGCTGTAGATTTTGTATTGCATGCAGCAATGTTTTGCAGTCACTGATTCAGTGTCGCCTCCTAGTGTCTTAGTGAGACACTATAATGCCTACTAGAGTAGCGTGGGGTATTACTGGCACTTTAAGGAGTTTTCCCCCTTGGTGGGATTTCCGTGAGAACTTTTGCAAATTTCTCTTTACCCATCCATGGGGTAAGGTCTTCATATTCACATTTCCCATCAGTTAGGGGCAAAATGATGTATATTATCACATAAATATTCATGTTGGAATGATTCAGGATTTTGTTAGTATTACTGGCATGGCTGCGCGTATTACTGGTACCCTTATGTTTTCCTTGGAAAAAGCCATAGTTTTACAAAAATATAAACTGTCAATGTTGGGGACACAGTTATGTGTCATCCATGAAGGTATGAAAGTCAGAGACGGCCTGACATCCCACACCCATCTGTCTTTGATATACACTCAAACACAGACCTAGATCTCACACTAATGTAGCGGAATCATTTGTGAATGTTGTTTTGGATAGCCAAAGACTCCAAATTACAAAGAAAACAGCTATGCTTATAAACCAAACTTTTAAATCTACAATGCAGTGTCAAAGAAAAAATCAATAACTTTTTTATCATGTTAATCCTAACCAATTAGGGCAATGACAGGACAGGGTGCCAGCAATACTCACAACAACACAAATCTGTTGGTATTACTGGAAGCCCCACCAAGTACACCAATCTTGATCTTAATGACTCAATGATTAGTTTCAAAGGGAATTGTTCTTACCAGAAAGTTGATTTCCAAACTCTATTGTCTTTTAGGGGAATGGGGTAGGTCCCCAAAATGTCTTGAATTATCATTGACTACCCTGAGTTGATTTGTCTGGCAAGAAATCCACACAATGCTGCCAGGGTGTCAGTAATACGCCCACCCCGGCCCCCCTGCCAGTAATACCCCACGGTACTCTAAGGCATACATGCTGTACATCTACATTGTGAAGAACTATTGTATTATAGCTGTAGAGGCATTTCCCGGGGTACTTTGCGACCTGGCGAGCTTGGCCGTTTTTCATGCGACTTTTCGACCTGAGACAATAATTTCGGTAACTTTCTAACTTTTGAATAAAATTGACTAGAGAGGAAAAAAGGGATCCAAAAACTGATTATGCCGTGATTATGCCGTGTAGACCTGCATCGGCCTGCACAATGCCTTGGTGACTTACCTTCGGCTAACCCCATACCCCCGCCCCCATCTCTTCCTCTACTACTCCATTCACTACCACTATCTGCCGTACGTAGCCACTATAATGTTCACCTGGCCTACATACCTGGTACCCCCTTCCTCAGGTCCCATCTCTACCACAAGACGTAATAAACTACCTCCCACGCATCCCACCCCACACTCACTATGGGGTACTCAGTATAGACGTGTTACCATCTCTGATATTGATATAAGAAGTTTTCACTGGTACTTTACCTAATTGTCTTTAAAATATTGGGGGGGGGGGGGGGGGGGGGTTAAAGAAATTCGGTTCAATCTTGAGGCTTTCATGAAAATGTGTCGTAGTTCACATCTTTGTGGTCGCTGGGCAGTTGAGTGTAGATTTGCATTGAGTCAAAGAATGACTTTTTTTTTGTGTAGTTTGGGCTATTTAATGTCGGGTCAGGCCTTTCTAGGCAATTCAAACGTCCATATCCACTTATGATGCTGCTAGTCCACTATACATTCTTTCAAGATTGGGTCTTATCAGGAATTCATGCTGCTGCTTGCTCAATACAGTATCGATCTTATTATTACGATGAAAGAGCTGAAAGGAGAAAACCACTACTGAGACATAGGAGAATAGCGAGTGTACTTTTATTTCCCTGGTCCCATAGGGTCATACACACCACAGCTTTGACATCACAATCTATGTAGCTCTTTGAGGAGGAATCGTGTGACGGAACATGGTCTATGATTTCCAGCTTTCGTTGCCAACACACCTGAAGCTAGCCACAAACACAAATTACAAATGGTCCCATAGTTTCCTCTTTTACGATTTCAGTCTGGTCAATGATAACATTAGAATGAAAGGTTCCCAATGAAATCTTTCTGCATCATGCCTGTGTGTGGGACAATCCTATTTCTAGTAAAATACAGGATTATCTGTGTGGCAGTTGATATAAGATAGGGACAGACTACAAGGTCAGAATTGGTGTCTGGTCTTCCAAATTTGAGGCCAATCAGTAAAGCTAATGTTAACTTTGTGAATGTGGGCCTTGTTTGCGAAGCCTGAGAGGATCGAGACCAAGGCATATGCTGGTAGTTGGCTCTGAGACTGCGGCTAGTCTAGATCCCCCTGAGAAGCTATCCCCGCTACTATTAATAGCCCTTGAGTTACTCAGGAATCCCTGTGAGCTGCTCCCAGCTTCCTCTTTCTGGGCCATGTATACAATGCAGCTCACTACCTTTACTCCTCCATACAGCCCCCTGAGAGCTCACCTAGAAGTCACATAATAGGAGGATCATCATCCACCTGCAAAGGGACAGTGAGCAGCTCATTTCACGTACCTCTGTGGTACTTGCTGATATGGACGTATACCATGAGCTACTCAGATACAGAAGGCCAGGGTAGATTAACGTGCTCATCATGTGGTGACCTTCCACGGCTACACACTTGACCAATGGGGATCTTTTGATTGTATCATTTGAGCAGCTCATTGGAACCCATCAATGAGTGACCTCTGTGGTACTTCTTGACAGTTATTTACTACATGAGCTGCTCACACACAGATGACCAGTGTACTTTTACTCCAGCTCCTGATACACCTGTACACGTGTAGCACTTTGGACTATTATTATCCTCCTGGGGGTAAATCCTTGGTTGGATCATTGAGAGTCTGGTCAAGGTTTCCAAACACTCTAGGGATCAGATCAGCGTAGATCCACAGACATTCAATCATGACCTCAGAGGTATGACCTTGGGCTGTTGACCAAGACCAACGGAACAGGGAATGGCGTCAGAAGTGAATGTAAACAATGTTTTCTGTGGTTGCCATGACAACCAGGATCCTGAGAAGGGATCAGACAAACTCGCCTAGTGTATGATGAGGGTATAGGCATGTTAACCAGTTGGTATTGTGGAGAAGGCCGTGTATGGTTGAATTATTTATGCACAAAGTGTTTGGTGCTGGATGTATATAGCCTATAATACTTCTTTACATATAAACTGAGCTTATACTATGTGAGGTGCCTGCCTATACATGGCAGGATGGTCAAGTTAATTTGAAATTACTGTGTATCTATAATTATATGCTTCATTATGATGTAACTTGTTACTGTTTGACCATAATATATAATATTGAATACTATGTCATGGTTTAGCATATCATACTCTTGTGTATCCGTTCAATTTGTTGTTTCTGTATGGGTGATGTATGCCCATGCGCGGTATTCTAGTCACGTGGTCACTCCGACATAACCGTCACACCTCAGTGGTCATATCCACCCCCTCCCCATCCCACCACCCCACTACACACCTTCAGCTCTCGGCTTCAGCTTCCAGAATATAAGTCAGACCGATGGTACACAGTTGTTATTTGCTACCAGAAAAGGTAGAAAACTGCAGACAGCTTTCCAGAACACTCATCAAAGGCATCACAGTAGTGATATTGGTCTGTCTCATAAGACTGAGTTGTAATGTCGCAGGATGATACTTGAGGATGTATACCTGAAGTATACCTGAAGTATACTGTCACCTGAGGAGATTCGACGACTTTGGATTTGAGTTTGTGAATGGAATTTTAAAGAGACATGGATGGTGTACTGCGACAAATCACTCCTGTTCGACTTTTCCAAGTTATCGATGACTGAGAGGAGAAGATCAGGCACAGGTATAGATGAATCCCATATTCTCATAGATTTAATAGCACATGCTAATGCCTTTTCTCTGTATAATTGTATCAATGGCAATAGGTTGCAGGGTACCTGCATGGGAAGCATTTTTGAGTGATCTCTATAGGATCTCAAAATGAACACAGTGAGCCCTTATTGACATACAGAGATGTATCTAGTATTTATGATACAAGTAGTGAGATGGTAACCATCTAGGAACGATGGAATCCATCTCCTATAACGTCTCTGCCCCAGGAACCCGGATGAAGCTGATTACTAATTCTTTGACAAGACTGCTACAGGAATCGCTAGGGACCAGTCCTAAACTGAAAGGCATTGATTTGTACCCATAAAACAGCAGAGTGCTGGCACAATGGACTGCCACATCCAAGGTCACACATGTACTATACAAAGCAGACAATAGTTATAGACAATCGTTAAACAACTTGGCCAACATGTGAAGTAATAATTTGCCCCGGTAATTTGCCCACTGAGAGCACGAGGCGGGAAAAATGAAGAGGCTAGAGTTTTGGTGATATTGATACCTGATGTTATTATAACAATGAAAACTAACAATCATTAACGTTTAGTATTGGTATATCTACCAAAAGAGTTGTAAGCAGTCAAATCTCACAATTGAGTCATGGTAACACTGATATTCCTTTTTTGTTCCCTGACGTGCATATGCAGTGTTTCTAATGGCGGGATGGCTGTTTCTACTCTCAGCCATGATAAAACTAAAGGATATAGTGATACTGATAGGGGATACGGATTTAGATGTATGTAAATATTCTGAGAAATGCCGATGTGAAACGCATTAACCTTACCACAACAATTTTCTGCAAATTCCTGCAAGTCCAGAGGACATTTAACAGTTTTAGTATGCTGGCCCATTGTGCCAATTGCAAACACTCCAGGGACAGTTCTGTCCCAAATAATTATCCTCTATCTAAAATATGCTTAGGTTGAAGTCTTTTTGACATTGCAATTTTCTGGTCCTCAAAATTACGTTGACCCTTCAAAAGTCTCCCATCAGAGAGTCTTGAAGACGGTTAGAGACACTATGCCTGAATGAGAATTCAATGCCCCTGGACACAGGCCCCGCCAGTCCGCCTCCGGTACTGCCGACCGACATCCCGACATGTGCTGCCGCCTAGTGTTGTTTGATGTAACAAATGTATATACAGTGATCTCAAACATTTACATAAAAATTATTTATTATGACGATGTAGGCTTATATGTATAGACAGTTTAACTGTATCTACAGTTACATGTTTCTGGTTAATTACCTTTTAACGGTCATTATGCAGAATCGTTAGAGTTATTGTTAATTTGGATGGAGATGTGTCATGTGATGGTCTGACTCTGAGATGAGGTTTCTAATCATATCTATGCTGCTTCTAAAGACTAGAAGTGGCCATAGTGATGACCATTATGTTGTGTCTATGTTTAATTGTTGACGGGTTAATTGTGATTTTAAATGTTGATTAAAGTATTTCTTGTTAATAGCATAGAGCTTGTTTTCTATATGCAAACGTAATCTTCCCTGCAGGGTCCTTCTAAATAGTGTTTCTGCATGGTATGCCAACAAGAAAGATACATCAGGGGATGGTGCTGAAAACTTTCACTGACAATCCTATAAAGCGGGGGGATAGTCGACATTTTTACATTGAATCATAGAGTGTGCAGATTGTTTTTTTATAGGTATAGGGTAGGTATATATATCAGAATTATCTGGGAATCAGCTACATTCATATGTATGCCATCTGCCTGTCTGAATAGAACTGACACAGATGCCATCAACACGGCATGATGTAGTATAGGGGTACTTGTTTTGCTGTAACTTTCTCCGAGATGCTCTGTGTTTTTATAAGCATTGGGTTTCATCTAGGGCCCGCCTTTGTCTATACAATAGATGGCTCTTCCAGAAGTTAGCTAAATGTCTCTTCCAATGGGTCATGTGGGACAAAGCCTTCTACCCCTCAACATAACATGCTACTGTTTATATGTATGCATGTATATTCATTTGTACTCTGAAAATTGTTACAATCCCTCGTGCGACCATTTCCATAAAACACATGGTTGTAGACGGTTTTAGTTTGCTCATTCCAATGCGAGTGCATTGCAATAAGTTAGATGTGTTATTGGTCGAAGGCTGAACGTGCACTTTTCTCTCTTGTGGATATTGTCATTATCTCCGACTTACCCCACCCCCTGCCCTCCATGGGTCTTCATGGACCGCCTGGATGGATCACTGTTACTCTCGTTATGTTCTCCCTGTCGCACCCTCTCCCTGCATGCCACCTGCTCTCTCTCTCTCTGTCTCTCTGTCTCTGTCTCTGTCTCTCTCTGTCTCTGTCTGTCTGTCTGTCTGTCTGTCTGTCTCTCTCTCTCTCTTAAAAAAAGTTTTAAAAACAAAACAATAGCCGGCTCTCTTTCAAAATCCTGGCTCCGCCCCTATGGTTTCTCCGCCCCCCCCCCCCCATCCCCTTCTGTTTTGGGTTCAAGCTCAGGGCTTTGTTCGTAATGTAGGGAAACAGGGCAATGGACTCCAGCAGTCACCCAAATTGGTTTAGTTGAAGGTTCTCCGATACGCGGCTTTGAGCTTTCTCGGTACATCTGTATATACACGTAGCTAATATCACTCATAAAATAAATACAGTGTGTATATACATATAGGGTAATGATTCTGGGCAATTGCCTTATCTCAGATATATCATGTATACTACAATTTTGTATAATGATGTCATACTGAAGTCACAGTCACCTGTCACTCCATGATATATTTCATATTCCCTATAATAATTCCAAATATAACTAGATTGCTCCTCCCCCCCAACCATGTTGTGTGGCATTTGCTTCACAATGGCTTTGATTAAGCCCTACATTAAAATTAGGTTTCCCACCTGTCACATGAATATAGAAAACGTGCCAGATGGTCTAAGCAGATTTTCGCTGTATACACTTATTAACCAGAGCCCATCCACAAAGCTGGGCATACAACGTTATACTGCATTATTACTTATGTACCATTTAGGGTGGTACTTAATGATTTAAAAAAAAATCACACACAACTATTCTGCACTGATGTGTACATAGGTTTGTTTGTGATTATATGGACGGGCTATTATGAATAAATATTGGTGTATTCCCTACACACACCCTCCACCTTCAAATGATTTCAGTGATGAAAGGAAGTGTGAAAAACACCATAAACATAATCATTTCTATGGTGCTCCTGTCTTTGATATGCCCTTAGTAAGTGCTGGGTCCACTCCAAGTTGGATGCCTTTGCTTTCATTTTCCCCTAATTGGTGAAACATAGGACAAAGTAGAAATAAAGAGAACTTTAATAGCATTTAGGGGAGTGTAAGTAAAATACTGAATAAATATTCTTAATGTCAGTTGAGTAAGGATGTCTAACGTATACTAATTTAATATATAGCTATGTCGCCTTTTAAATTTTAAATATGGGAAAATTAAAGTGCTGCGCTTAGTTTGGGGTCTTAGCGGTCCTAGTGGCGAAAAAAGATACAGTATTATGGTGCATCTGAATCAAGGGGAAAAAGAAGATTCCCTACCCACCTTCCCCTACTGGGTAACACTGTTATAACAGGAATGCCATTTTAACCTTGTATCTGCAATTTCCATATAACCATGTCATGTCAACGTTCCGCAATGGAGTCTTGCTTCCTCTGAATCCTTCAATACATTACTTTGAAAGGGGGAATGGGTAGACTGTAAATCTGAATTTCGGTGAAACCTTTGCAGAAGGTAATGCATTTCAGATAGCTCTTATTTATCTTACCAGAAGTAATCCACAAAAAACTGAACAGAAGATAGTGGCATTATTGTTTTGACACTAAAAAATGCCAAAGAAAGTGAAGCCCACCACACGACAGTGTGACGTTTCTGCCTTAAATCCTGGTTTTCCTTTGCCATTTATGAATAGACACAGACACGAGAGTGGGCTAAACTAAGTTTCAACAAATACGAATGTCTGTTTCTAGCATTTATAAAACAATTGAACAGACCTTCCTAGGGGGTGTTTTTAATCAATTTATACAAATGGCAGTTGGATATTGCTACTTCTATCTTCCATATATTATATACAAATCATAATATACCATCTGCATTAAGCCACACATATATAGAAGAACATTACCGAAACAAGAGACCAGCATAGAAAAAAGTATAAATATTATTGCTTTTGGCCAACAACAGACACCTCCGCACATAGTTCCCGTTTCCTCCGCTGAAGGGCAGTAGCGAGAACTCCAGGCGGGCTTGTGAGTGGGTGTGTGGGTAGGGGAGGGGTGGGAAGAGTAGTATAGGAGTTCAGTAGGGGAGAGGAAGAGGACAGGAGGAGTGTGGGTTCTCAGTCAGTCCTCCAGGATTCTCCGGTTCCTAAGGACGCTCCCTCTTCCCCTGGAGGAAAACAAACTTAGGAGGTGCTGGAAAAGCAGCTGTTGTCTATTGTAAGGAGACATTATAAGAGAGGACACTCATGGCATAGGGACCTCCAGAGCATTGAACCTTTACTATTCCTACTGCCACCCTCCTGTTCCTCCAACACCCTGCACACCAGTGACACACTCCAGTGACCTGTCATGCAGCGTTCACAGGAGGAGCTGTGAGGCTTTATTTAATAACACAGGGTACCTAACAGTGTGAATCCCAGGCTGTATCGCTATATTCAAGTGTGGTGGAACGGATTTCACACCTTTTGGGTGGAGCGTTGACATTGCTGGACCAAGACTAAATCTATTCAGTTTTAACACCTTAATAAGAGTGTTTGTGACACGTGAGCATAACGACGTTGTCACACCTGATTGTAATTATTCCGTGATTGGAGACCAATGAGTGGACATTGTCATAGGGCACACAGCGTTCATGCTAATTAATCAGAGGACACTAACTTCTTTCATGGGACCCAATTTACTTACAAAAGTGATAGAGCATTGCTAGTAGGAGAATACCAAGGCACTAGTGAGACAAGAACATTTCCCCTTATGTTAATATACTTTATCTTCTCCTGATTACTTGTTTAATCAAGAGGACATTATTCCCTCGTTATACCATCTTGCTCTCTGCAGCAATATTTGGCTTAAAGTTACGCCATCTCCTAAGCCACCAAACTCAAATATCTTTGGTGCTCGACAAATTAATCCATTATTACAAAATCCCCAATTAACTTTCCTCAATGAAGATGGAGGAACTGCCGCGGATTATGGACACCAAGAAACTGTTGGCATTGACATATCAGCCGACAGACAAGGTCAGCTGGTACCAGAAGAAGCTGATCAGGGTCAGGCAGAGTGTCAGCCTGCTCAACCTCAACAATGGTAAGGTCCTATTTAGACTAAGATACACGTACATTCACATGTTTTAGGCAGTGAAATGATCATTTCTAAGTTAAAGCACTGCTTAGTTTTTGTTTTTTAACAGGTTGTTGCGATGAAGTGCAGAAGAAATGTACCTTTTTTCGATGAAAAACCTTCTTTCAAACTATCTTTCAAACTTTCTATCAAACTTTCTTTCAAACTGTCTTTCAAACTTTCTTTCAAACTTTCTTTCAAACTTTCTTTCAACTATACCTTTGTCTCCCCATGGTTCTGTCCTTGTGTCTCTTGAGTGCTAGCCCCCAGCCATTCCGGCATTCTCTTCTCTGGTGATCTCTTTTCTCTAGCTATAATGAAACAATATTACAGGGGGTTGAATGACACCCCCCCCCAGCACCTACTACAATACAATAGGAAAATCACATTTATGGCAAACAATGGGCTATTACAGGAAACCTGTCTCTGTGGGGTTGCTGATACTGAGATATACTAGCATTTGTCCTATAGTATTCAAAAACAACCCCTCAGACACACACACTGGATCACGGTTTTATAGAGTTCCTATTTGCCAATACCTTTGTCCTTGACATGCTCGATATTTGTAGTACATTTAGTGTTATTGTTTGTCTGTATCACTGCAGATATGCTAGACAACTACGAAGTATATCTATAGATAAACCTCATCAACTGGCAAATCCACAATATTTTACAAAGTGCTGTCTTTTGTGGTTTGTCATATTTTAATTTGAGATCATATCAATCCCCACCCCAGCCCATGGCTATGCCAAGTACACCCGAATAGAATCCCCGTTACAAGTGTTAATTTGGGATGGGAGATATCCTAGATATGTAGCCGATCTAATACATTTTGTATGATATAGTTGTTGTTATTTTGTTGAAAATTCCACATGTTACACCCCTTTCATTGATTTCCATGGTAGTAGCACAGAAAGATATCCCCACATGCTTCTGATAGATAAAGGGGTGTTGGTGCTGGTACTGGTGCGTGGGTAGGTGTCTTCCCAATGGCCCCTTATCCCACCCTCGGTAACACTAGGCGTGCTGTCTGACACTGGGGTCAAGTTATTCCTTTGGCCACCTGATAAAAAATAAATGCAACCCCATCTCCAGATAAGGATGATAAATGACCCAGTACCCCCAACAAGCCTCCCCAGTCAAAAATGGGGTCAAACATGAACCCCTCGCTGGTGTCTAGCGCTCAGAGACTCTTCTCTCATGGTACAAGTGTCCTTTAGTTCAAAAAATAATAATCCGACCGGCCGGGTAATGTCTCCAGGACCATGTTACTGGAAACAAACCTTTTTTTTTTTGGCCTATCATGGGTGAGGAGTGGGGGTTGGGACAGAGCTGCACTCGTGCTGCTAGGGACTCGTGAATTACAGGTGATAATGTGGTTATTATAGGCACCAGAGACATGTTTTTGTCCCCGTAATATTTTTTCAGGGCATGATTTTCACAGATCAGTTGGTTTTGGAAATATCAGGTAATCCACTTAAAAGACAATAATTGACCATGCCTTATTTGATAAATGATATCTTTAAAAAAAAAGATGAACAAACAATACTAAGTCACACTAATAGCGATTCCCAGCGACAGTCCACATCAATACAGTGGCTGATTCAGGAATTTGATAACGAAGTATCTGCCTGGATTCTGATTCATTTAGATCTACTTAATCCAACCATTTCCGATTTTGAAGCTCTTGCCAAACAACACCTTCATCCCCTTACCACATCCGCCCTATCCATATTCATACATGCATAATGATGAATAATCCCAAAGCCTGGGGACAACACAAGTCTACTGTGGATCCGTTATCATCTGCTCACATTTCCCGCGTCTGACTCGCACCTCAGTCATGCCCCCTGGTGTGCGCGTTTGGCAATAACACCTCCCGACATGCTTTGCGATTCGAGGATGACTCAGCCTTTTTACTTAAAAAAAAAACCTACTGTGACAGCTCAGGTGTGAGAGGCTGTACGTGAATGTTGTGGCATAATGGTATTGACAAACCAGCGCCGAACACCACAGATGAGGTTCCATCGTTTTTCTTTGATATATAGAATGATTTTCCCTTTGGTCTTATTCAAAGGTGAAGTGGTGAGCAAATTAATGTTTTATTGCATTAATACTTTTCTGATATTTCAAAAAAAGCTTGCCCCTCCCCCACACAAACAATAGACATGTATATTGACTTTGAATTAATCTAAGGTTACATGATACTATCTACTGGTGAGCCAATGTAGGATACTAACTTTGTAGGAGATTATTAGTTTATAAACCAGAATTTAGACATTGCTGTCGCTATATTCCATGCCTAATGTATCGTTCATGGTAATGTTAAGCATGTATTTGAAGTATAATTCAAACAACCATCCGCTTGAGAAAGTAGATATCCCGGGTAGAGACTTGTTTCTCAGAACTGCTTAGCCACCCTGTGTTATATCATATATAAACTCCTATATATTTGCATGGAACTTATCAGCACTACATGTATTACACACTTAGATACGAGGAAGAAGTAGAAGTGTCAACATTGTGGCAGAATTTGATACATTTGTAAAGCCTTACTACACCAGACGTTCCTGTCTCTTTCATCATTGTTCAGGTTTTTAGTATAAAGCTGCAGAGTTTTTCCTGGCAGATTTACAGGCTGACATTGCAGGAAGAAGTCTAAACAGAAGCCAAATGATGGACATTGGGGTGGGATAAAAAGAGATAGAAGGGAACAGCTGAATTAAGAATAAGATCCTGAGTGATAGAAAACCTTTGTTCCCCACAGATAACATTAAATTCAATCCCACTGTTTGCTTGTGAAGTACATGAAAAGGGCCTATACTTTTACTATCACAATACTAAATCCCAATTTCAAATTGAAATCAGAAGTGACAGTCCACCGGGGTGACAAAGGGGACACTGGTGTCACATAGGACCCCCTACCAGCCCTACATCCAGGGTATACATACATATACTGTACTAGTGAGTTAGATCAGCTGGTCCCTGGGACCATGACCTGCTGCCCTCTGGTCATGTAGTAACTCAATTTAAATGTTACGAATTAGAAGCATTTAACCTGGCTGAACTTAACAAAAACAGAGATTGATTGTCTGGGGGATGGCAACAGCTGACTCAGAACATAAAGATGTGGACATTTTCTGGGAAGAAGATGCATCTCTTCTCTAGTGCTTCTAATACTTGCTCAAATCTGTGACTCTGTGACTATCAAATAATTTAGAATATAACATAAAGTATTCTGCCACATAGAGGAGGGAGGGTTATCATGTTATTTGAATACTAGATTTGAATTACAGATCTGCTTTTGAATACCTAGAATTACATTCATTGTATCATTATACAAAGTATGTATAGTCATGGATCCATTCTCAAATATAAGATTAGATATACCTTTGAATTTAGGTTCTACGCAATAATTAATCCAGACAAGAATTGAGCCAGTCCTTCATTGTTACATCCTTGTATTAGATAATCAATCCTCCCGTCCTCTTACCAAAACAAGGGTTTTCCCACAGGACGTATAGGCCTTTGTAACAAGTGGTGGGTTTCGATGGCGCCGCACTTTTCATCCTGCCCATCCTGAAAACCATAAGTATACACATCCTCATCCTGCCAGCTTCTATTAACACTCAATAGGGGGCGGCGCTGAAGCCACTTCCGGATTAGGGCTTACCACAAACTACCTCATATATGTCGTAAACTCAAGTCTACTCAAATGGACCAAGAAGATATATGATCAATCAATGGGACGTTATCAGGTCATAACGCAGATTGAGGAGGCAGGGAGAGACAAAGGGAATGGCTGAGAGAGGGGTGTGGGGATGCAATAAGAGGCATTTGATTGGTTTTCCAGAAATGCTCATGTTGGTCAGAATTCTCCATAAAATACCCAGTGACCCTGCCTATACATCAGGTGACTGAGTCACATGACCTGATGCTGTCCGTACTGACCACACAGAGCCCTTTATCCGCAGGATACAGACCCTAACTCTCAAGTGACCACTTCCCAGACCACACCACTGAGTCGACACACAGTATGGTAAAATGTTTATTTTCCTAAGCACACATTCTCACACACACCCTTAACCATTGTAATTAAATATGTTTCCCTTCCCAGTGTCACAAATCGCTTTTATTTCAATCAGAACTGGCATACTATTGACAAAAAGGGCTAGATGCAGCAGCTTTTTAAGTACCACATGTCTATAGTTGAGATATCTGTTGAATACTAAAAAGGGTCAATAAATCTGTAGAATCCATCAGATACCCAGACTTCCCTCAATCCAAGGATGGGGTCACGAGTCGGGGAGTGTGACTCTGTGCCCTTTGATACATTTGTCAACTCCCCCTCCATGGTCGGTAACCCCCACCCCTCCCCACACATTCACTTTCTATTACCCCCTCCCACCCCATCCCCACCCCCACCTCTAGGCCCACCCATTGATTGATTCCTCTTGTCTGTGACTATGTGAGCAATGTTTTCCCGAAGTCCAGACATACCCACGACATGGACGTTAATGGTAGGGGAAGGACACAAGCATGTAATGTGCCATGCCCCTGCTGGTGTGAGAATGCCCTACTAATGTTGAACACAGTTCTGGTAGTGGGTTTTCTTTTTAGCTGGGTTTGTATGGTATTTTATTCAGCTGCCCACGGTCGGTGTCTGCACTGTGTCAGGTTGAAGGGGTATAGACCCCCTGGGGTTTGGTATAATTTGCAATGTCATCATTATGGAGTCATGCTGACTTATTCAAATCCGACACTGTATGTCAATGGTCACGGTCCCTATACCTCTATTCCGTTCTATTCATTGTATGTCTTCTTGTCACATATTTCGTCATATTCAGCCAGATAATGTAGATAATTATTTCGATCCCTTGCATCCCTGGGGGAGGGGGGCATACTCATGTCCGACTGCCTGCCTTCCCCCATACCTCCCCACTCCCTCATAAGAGTCCTGCCCACCCTACCTGCCTGTCTCTATATATCTGCCCCTGTCCCTGTCCCTATCTGCCCCTTTGCCTGCCTCTCAGAACTCTTTCCCTGCTGCCCCTTCCCTTCCTGATCCACCCCTGATTACCCTCCTCTTTCCAGACGTGTTAATTAATCTGGTGTTTATACAGGAAGTGCTCCATCATCCCTAAGTACGTCAACAGACATTACACAGACCAACATCTGCTTATATTATCGCCCATACGATCCTAACTTCCGGATTTACTCAATTGCTCTGCATTAGGTAGATGCCCCTCCTCCCCACAGCACTCTAAATATTATAAACCCACACTGATAATAATAGCCCTGGAAATGTTAGTCACTACGGACTACATTTCTATAGTCACGTGAACGTAAAAAAAACGGCTATACCAAGTTAGTCACCTATGTCTATAGTAAGTTAGTCATATAGTCAACCTATAGTCATGCATTAAAAGAGCTGATTTGGGATATATAGTCAAGTGACTATGAATTTAATGCTTTCATGCTCTAAAGTAGTCACACTGACTAATAGATATAGTCCATCATGAGACGACAGGACAATAAGTTAGGACAAGTACCCCCCTGGTATCTACCCCCAAGACATCTACCCTAGGGCCTACTATCTACCCCCTAGGACATCTACCCCAGGCCAACTACCACTACCTAGGACATCTACCCCCTGGGACTTTTACCCCTATGGGCATCTATCTCTTGGAATTTTATCCCCTAGGAGTTCTACCCCTTAGGACATCCCCTGCCTTGGAACCTACCCAGACATCTACCCCCTGGACATCTACCCCCAGGGGCATCTACCCCTTTTACTCTCTAGGACCTTTACTCCTAAGAACATCAACCCCCCACCCCCCCCCACACACACACACATACCCATATGTTTGAGTCATATCATGTGCGGGAGGTAGATATTAGGCATCTACCCCTGGAGATCTACCCCCTGGAAATCTACCCCCTTGGACTTTTGTCCAGGGATAGAAGTCCTTGGAGTAGATGTCCTAGGGGTAGATGTCCCAGGAGATAGATGTCCTGGGGTAGGTTCCAATGGATTGGAAGTCCTAGGAGGTAGATGTCCTAGGGGTTGATGTCCCAGGGGATAGATGTCCTGGGGTAGGTGTCCAAGGGAGTGGAAGTCCTAGGAGGTAGAATCCTAAGGGGGTAAAAGCCCAGGGAATCAATATCCAAGGGGATAAAAGTCCTAGGGGGTAGATTTCCAGGGGGTAGATGTCTAGGGGTAGATGTCCAATGTCCCTTGAGAAATTGTCTCCCTCCACATGATATTATTGTCCCCAGGGGTAGAACTCCTAGAGGGTAAAGGGGGTAGATGTCCAAGGGGGTAGATGTCCAGGGGGTAGATGTCCTGGGGTAGATGTCCAAGAGGGTGGATGTCCTAGGGGTAGATGTCCTAGGGGTAGATGTCCCGGGGTAGGTGTCCAAGCGCGTGGATACCCTAGGGGGTAGAGTCCTAAAGGGATAGGTGCGGAAGGGGATATAAGTCCTAGGTGGTAGATTCCCAAGGGGTAGATGTCCAGGGATAGATGTCGGATGTCCCTGAAGAAATCTACTCCCTCCATATGATATGACTTATCATGAGCATGACTTTCATGTCCTAGGGGGTAGATTCCCAGGGGGTAGATGTCCAGGGGTAGATGTCTGGGGGTAGATGTCTAGCGGTACCTGCCCTAGCACCATTGGATAAAGTAGATGAGCATGGGCCATATGCCTGGCACACTATAACCCTTCACCCAGTCAACTTCTGTATATTCTAGTCTGGAAGCCTAGAGATCCACAGTTACATGATCAGAATTTGAACAAAACCACATGATACTTCAATCAAAATTGAGAATGATTGTGTCCTATGATGCCTTAAGTAAATATACTCAACATTAAAACAAGAGCTAATGCACAGGGAAATGTATAAAGGAGTAGTTTAGCTAGAATAAAATGTGCCTACCTGAAGTTAGTTGAGCATTCAATTTTGAATCCTAACTGTTTCCTGTGCACACATTCCTGTGACATCATCAATTTGTGTGATCCACATATAGTCACTACTGACTATCTTATGACTAATATGTGACTAATATATGTAATCACCTGACTATGGGGGTCAAAATATGGTGGTATAGTCAGTACTGACCATAGGTTTTATTATCAGTGCATGCTATTACATGGACAGAGTAAAAATTTCTGGAAGATTCCATGGTACGTGCAGTATTAAACCCTTAAGCAGAACCATCAGGAATAGCAATAACCATTACTTTCTCTCCTGAAATAGTTATACCAAAAAAGAGAGAGTATGTTCATGTCATCGACTCTGACTCTACCACCAGGTGTTGGCTGTTGTGGGTATGTTCATACGGCTCTAAACCTAGGTGAGATCATTCTAAATGTATAGAGAACTTATTTTACTGGTAGATTCCTTCCCCGACTTGAGGTATTTAGATAACCTGGAAATATATACCATAAATGTCCAATATAATGATGATTCATAGCTACATAGGTGATAGTCTGAGGGATCGAGGGTGGCAGGAGTAAATGCTTGCCCGATGTCCTCAGCATACATCTCCAACCCCCCCCCCTCCCCAACCCCAACCCCCCAATCCTTATCAGTAGTACTTTCAGTGAAGAGGGTTTAGTGGGCTTTATAGTAGGTGACACATCACATCTTACATGAAACAGACAAGGTTCTAACCACATCTAAAAGCTTCATTTAGATAACCCAGAATGGGATTTAGATGAGTATAGAGTCTGGGGCCACGTACATGACTTGTGTCACTGCTTGCAATGCTATTTCGGCTGTAACCGTTTCTGTGGAGATAACCCTTGGCCATATAGTGCATAAGGAAACTTCTCAAGCAAATGAGAAAAGTAAACCAATATCTTTACCGAATATTGGAACTCTATTTTTCAGCAACCCTGGGTTGATGGACAAACCACACAAGCACACAATCACAGGGTACACACGTTGGTCTTGGCAGTGAGCGCAGGGAAATGGATGGTCAATATGCTTGATTGATGGGGTATACGACTAGTTTGACTTAGTCCAGAGTCTGCACATGCCTATATGTCAGATTCATGTGATCTCATAGATCTGCATATGCCTGCATACATCTTTGGCCACGTGCCTTTGGCCACGTTATACTACTCAGAGTGTCGGGAGACCCCCAGCAGATAGATCAATCAGTTGTCATGGTAACAGATTGAACCATAGACCCCCACCAGAAGGCCCCTGAGCAGACACCCCTGTTACATCATGTATACTAACATGGGGCTGCCATGTCTAAGGGTGCTGATTAACGGGTGATTAATGGCAGCTTCTGCGGCTCCCTCTACAACTATTAATACTCTTCTGGCAGAGCAGTGAGTTCTCCACCAGGCGTTGGTAGGACTGGGGCAAACCCAGCATTAAAAAGATATGATGGGGCGTCCCGCTCCCAGGGCTTTTTGCCCACCTACCAAATTAAAATGTTTTTACTAAGTGGGAAACACAATTCCAAGGCTAACAATTTCAATTGTGAGGGAGGCAGTGTCCTCTTTTTCATCACAATACTTAAATGGAAATCCATATGATAAAACCTTGTGTAGACCTACTTGCCCCCCCCCCCGGAAATTTGTCGATATAAATTTATTCTTAATCTCATGCAAACTATTCCTGTGGTAGAATAAGATTGCAAATATGTACACATATTTATAATTATATCAGTTTATGCCATTGCCTCTCACATTCCAATCATTGAAAAAATAAGCATTCTTCAAAGTGTGGGTATTTCACAAACTCAACCCAAGGGGGCTTTACCCCATGCATTCTTCCAACATGGCGAGCCATTGTTCCACAACAGGTGTGTAAATATTTTAAATGTGCCAACATTGTACCCCTTATTATTTTTGGATCATATCCCTGGCAGATACCCCTGGTGGTAAGGTCGTGGGAGGGTGCCAAGCTAACAGGGGTAGAACATGTGCTTTTCAGCCTCCCCTACACCCAACCCCTGTCACCCCGAGTGCCACTGCCAACATTGGTACCCCGGGGTTGCCTTCCTTGTTTTCCTGTACCCAACCTTTAACACAGAGATATCTGTATTATGATTGTACCAAGCACAGGTCCAGATATAAAGTTGCACAACACTGTTTTTTTGATAGAACTACGATTGTGCCCCAGCGCCTTAACGCTCAAGCAAGGCCCTGGAAACCGAAGATCCCTATTCTACATCCCCCATTGCAAGGTTGTGGGAAGGAATTTTACATCTTTATTTTTTGAAAATGGGTTATGATGCCTCCCCATAATACAAATTACTGATTATTGACTGCTGTCATTTAAACATGTTTTGTCATGGGCGTTTTGAGAAATGGTTTAGTTTGGTCACACTTAAATTCAACACAAGGGCTAGTAAGCCAAACAAAGGATAATAATCTGTTGAATTTATGCAAAAGCAAATTCCAGAAATCTATGCAAAGAAAACTGATTTTGAGTGATTTTATATAAAGCATGCAGTGAATCAACCAAATGAAGCCATGTGATGGATACAGTTCTAAAGGGCAGCAGGTTGCTCCTGGGGGTTATCCAGGGGTCACCCAGGGACATCCACCTCCAGGCCACCCCCTG
Source organism: Harmothoe impar (assembly GCA_947462335.1). Taxonomy (NCBI): domain Eukaryota; kingdom Metazoa; phylum Annelida; class Polychaeta; order Phyllodocida; family Polynoidae; genus Harmothoe; species Harmothoe impar. The sequence goes on along the minus strand of OX381707.1, from coordinate 57,146,293 downwards.
GACAGACCCCCTGCAAGGGTATTATCGATGAACCGCGTAGTGTCAGCTACACGACTTAAAACTTCATTACAACAATCGAAAACTGTCCTAGATATTGGACAACCAGCTGAAATCACCTTAGACCCCGACCTGCCCATATAAATATTGATTTTACATAACACACTTTTAGATGGGACTTAAATCTGTAGGCCATAATCGGTTCCACGATTCTATAATCCCTAATTGTTTTACCCTACCCTCTGAACTATGATAATTGTGAGCTTTTTCACTCTAAATGGGCGACTTGCGTTTTCCGCCTCCCTTCAAATGCACCCCACCCCTGCTCTTCACTCTCCAAGTTGAACTTATTTTATGTAAGCTCTTGTTTGGACAGAACTCTTTTAACCTGGCTCACTGTGGAAATTGGAATCCGCTAGACCACAGAACTTACAGGTGGTCGCCATGATGTACGCCATCATGGTGGGTGGTGACGTAGAGGTGACGTCAGGACGTGACGTAGCTGCATATCATTACTGGATAAAGGCTTGCTGTCAATGCTTGTCAGCTCAGTGCACATCAGTGCTGCCCCATGTTTCACCTATACTGTAACGGGCAGTCATTCTACTCCCTCCATGCCTCTTTACACTTACCATTGACAGATGTTAACCTTAATCCTGACAGACATAGAACCTATCAGCTTTTCTGTCCTTGACAGAAGTCATGACAAGTGTCACCATAATCTTTGACGAGATTTCTTAGAAATTCTAACATGGGCCTTTATAATTCAATGTTGACATTTCAAGTTCTTGATTTCGCTTCATAATTTGACAAGCAACGTGCAGGTTTGCGAGATGCACGCTGTCTACTAGTATCGTGTTGCCCCTCACAAGATGTGTAATCCCTCAAAATTATGCCATTTAAGTATAAGCTCATGGGGAAAAGGTTAGTTGATTAGACTGTGTAAACGATGTGCAAGCTAATCCCACCCCATCAATACGTATCAATACCTAAGACGGACAATATATTACGATGTCAATAAGTACATTCTCCTTTTATATATATTTTCTGTACTGAAGTGCCTCTCATTAATGCACTAACTTCTTCCAGACCATTCCCATAGTTAACCCTTTGACGACAGCATATTGCGTTAATGTAATATGCACTGTTAATGTCCTGATACATAAACATAAATGCAGCCCGGCCCCTGGTGAGTAACTCGCTATTAAGACCTTGTTAACTCATCACGCTGACCCGGCAGGATTGGAAGGCCGAAGGGTCAGCATGATGCGTCAATGCAATGCCGGTGGGTGACTCACCGCTGCATCATATCAAAACTGGTGCATCATGCCCAAAAAGGAACGTGAACCTAAAGGCACCATGCGGCCCTTTAAGTGTCTAAGGGATATATCACTGATCAGAACCATATGTGGGTATAGCAAATCACACCCTTGAGCAAACCAGCTCATTGATAAGACCCATCGATGTGTGGTCCCCACAGCAGGACATAGGGAATATACCACACTCTTATGTTTTTGGGAAATTACGCTGCAATGGGAAACCAAAGCTGTATAACACTTTATACCACAGTCATTAGAAGTATAGGTAAGTTGAATTGATTGAACCACACCCGGTGACACCGATATCTGACATGTAATCTAAGGATAGGCGTTTGAATGAGGGAGAGAAGAAGGCTAGACTCCTTCCTCCCTTCTACCACATGTCATTTGTACAATATCAAATCCCTCCTGGCCTCCTGTGTCTTTCCTACTTGAGTCTGCGTCATATAATATATAGGCCCTAATAAATATGCGCTACATTCATTACATTATAGTACCCACATGGCTTTCCCCTAGCTGCCTTTCATACATCATGTCTTGAAAATTATAGAAGTGGTTTATACCAGCTCTTTGACAATTCACATATAACTCCACACATGGCCCAGACGGCGTCTTAATCTCCATGGCAACCAATGCATTCAGCAGCCACAATTCACCGACCATTAGGGTGCTGGAGTCACGGGTATTACACAGCTAACTCTAGGGTCAGGGGGCATGGGCAATTCCTTCCTTCACCTTAGCTCACCCTGACTTACTACTCAGGCTTATGTAGCAGTTAGGGGTGGTTATGCCTATTTAGAAATAATTAGAGGCACTGCCTCAGTTCCATTATTCCAAGTTGAGAAGTAGCTGGGGGGTGCATTGCTGTATGGTACCATGGAAACCCAATTTACTGTACAACCCATACTTATCCCAATATCACCATGGCACTGTCTATACTCATAACTTTAGTGTCATATAGGAAGATTGTATGTCTGAGGTAAATGATATGAGTATATTGGCTACACCTAGACATCAGGGGCAGGGACAATGGTATAAAAATGATAACTTGGCTGCCACATGGTTTTGCTGGGGCATACAGGAATAAGTATGTGACATTATAGCTATATGTGACATCTGATCTACATATCTCCCCCAGCACCTCTGCCTGAGTCAACATTATACAGGCCTATTGGTCTCCTCCATATATCTCACTACCACTGGGAGAAGTATCACATCAGTAGGTGAAATAATAGGTATAACTACAAGGATATGTTCTGGACATCTTCGTAACATAATTACATGTAGAAGGAAACAGCAGCAATATATGGCCATATTATATGGAAACAGATCATCATGATGTTATACTGATACATTGGGCCTTTTGGTGCAACATCAAATCAAGTTACAAGGATATGGAATACTGAAAGTCCCAATGAATGGGCCCAGGAAGACAAAAGAAAGATACATACATGTTAGTGCTTCTTAAGCATGATTAGGCCTACACAATGTGAGAAAGGTGAAAGGGCATATACCCATGATTACAATTTCACATAGGATAAAACCATATGCATAAGGAGTAGGATATGTGCAGTATGGGGTGCTTTAGGATACATAATATACTGACAACACTTTGGGGTCTTGACAGCTATATGAGACATGGGTGTAGGTGTCTGTCAACAGCTGTCACCAGGTGTCAACAGTTGTACCACCCACTCACTTACACAACTGTCATCAGCTCCAGATTGTGTCATTGTGCCCAGATTGTGTCCCCCACCCCCACCAAATGTCACTTGTCAGTAGACTCATTGAAATACCAGTAAATACTGTGGCATACAAAGAGGAATACAAGGGGGAACATACCTCTATACAGTACACTGTCTGCCAGTGGACAGTGTTACTCTCAATGGGGTATATAAAACTACAATAGCATTTTATTTACCCCCTGCTATCATTATGGTAATAAGGTAGAGGGGGCCCAGTAAGAGACCTACAAATCAGGCTTTAAGCCAAGGCTGTCATATGGTATAAAACTACATTTTAAGTAATAAGAAATAACATAGCCTAGCAGAGATGTTGCCAAAGACATACAATATAAAAATGTGTAAACGGTCTTGATAGAAGTATTATAATCTCATTCCTGGTAAAGTGGGGCTGTTATTATATAAAGATCCATCAGGACATCATTATTATGAGGATATTGTTTGTTGGTTCACTCGGAACTTACTTACTTTATCTTTTTGTTTAGTTGAAGGGTATGCCTATATCTACGTTTCTAAACTAGAGAGCTATTCATTTGTGTTTAATAAGCTAGGTGCAGCCTCAAATAGAAATCCTGAACCCAGAAGTAGGCTACTTTACATTGTTACTATATGGTTAAAAGAAAACTCCAGCACTTACAAGTTACAATCCATCTCTGTCTTGGTACACGTAAACACAATACCTCTTCTTCTTTTCCCTCCCTTCACACCAGGGATGATTTATGTGTGTCCTAGCATGTTTTCTTTTGGTGTGTTTTGGGGCCATGTGGCCCTAAGAACCAACACAAACACCTAGCTGGTTAAAATGGGGTCCTAGTGTGAGCGTCCATTGTTATAAATAACAGTGTGCATGAGTGCCAACTGAGAGTAGTATCAAATCCTTGTAAATGTATCTATTAGTAAGAGGCATTCACAATACACCGTGATGCAAGATGGATGTATGATATCTGATGCCATATCTGAGAAACAATGCTTGTATCTTAACCAGTTCAGTCGTTAGAAATCAGCAAAAAAAAATCAACTGTACTTGGTTTGCCGTTTAAAAGTACAATTACAAAGCACAAAACTACCAAAGTATCATATTATCCTCTCCTTCATTCTTAATCCGCTATTCTTTATAATTGTATTGCTAGGAATAGAGGAGTTTAAGTGCACCATCAAAAAGACATGTTTAATACATTTACTGAATACCTTCCTGTAGCTGGGTCGTATTATATGATGAACTAGTCAATTAATAATGTAGGCTGCTTTGTCTTATCAGGCCTAAACGCAGATTCCCTTTTATCCTTTTTTTTTAAATTACGAGTCTGGTCAGAGCCTAATTCTTGCCACAGAGGTATTGCTACATGCCTATACCGTCATGTACAGTATAGGTAAATCACACTGAGAGGACAGCAAGCACATGTTCCCTATACAGTTGTCTGGTGGTCAGTTTAGGTCAATGCTCTGTCTATTTGTCTCTATCTATTCCTCCCAAGGTGTCACCACATTCAAACACAGCCTCACCGCGCATGCCCATAACTCCCTCCACCAATAAAATCACTCCCTTCAAGGTCACTGAAGGTCATTGACCACATGGCGTTCCTTCTTTCTTCTCAGGCCCTACTGTCACCTTGAGGGGTGATTGGTGTCGGGGAAGGTGAGATAAATGAAGGATTAAAGCACGTGGTGGCCGTTTGAACCCAGCAGGGGAATCACTTCTCACATTGTAAGAATAACAATCACATGATAAAGACGGTTAGGGAGCTGAGTTAAGATGAAGTGGCGGGGACTACCATTTTAGACTAAAGGTTTTTTAATATTAAGATATAGAATAGAATATTTTAAATAGGTACTTATGGGCCTCGATCCTATACATTTCTATTATGTCTCTTTGAGAACATCCAGGCAGTCATATAACTTTGATATGTCGAGGCTAACATGATGTGATGTGAATGTACAGCTGAGGTAGGGTGAATGCTTGGGATAGTGGACATTACCACTGCTGTATTATACCGACCAGTGCCACACATATACATTTACTCCGCACATTATAGAGATGTCCCAAACATGACGTCACTATTACCCCCCAACCATCCAATATTCTAGGAATTCTAGGCTCCTGGAAGCTGATATGAACTTAACAGAGTAATCTCTCATGCTGGGATAGCCTCTGCCCCGTGGAATACCTGAGGAGGACGACCCTGTCTAGACGAGGTAGAGGATTTGGGTGGATAAATCTTCTCTAGACACAGCATAGATGTCCACGTGACTGGTATCAGTAGCACCGCCTGATCGAGGGGGCTGGACGACACGTAGTCTGACATTGCGGAGGAATGAGGGGCAGAGGGAGAGAGAGATTATCATAGAGACAGCGAGATTTGCACTGAGACAAGGTGAAAGGGAAAGAGAGATTGAAAGGTGAACTGGGAGGTTGAAAAGGGATGGGATGTGCTGCATTCATGGGTTGGGATCGATATTTATTGCTAAAGAATCCCGGTAAAGAATGAAGAGATAGACAGTATCAATATAATGGCCAGCGTCCATTGGGCTCTATACAGCCTTTACATGTGATCCATATAGGAAATGTTATTTAGCAAACCCCGCTTATATACAGATGTTCGTAATACTCTGTGCATATATGAGGCAAACCAGTGGATAACAGTATGGTATTATAATCATTAAATCATAAAATCTCCACAGCGAATGTGTGGCGATGATTAGTACCCTAGTTAACCCAATGTGGTAGACAAGGGTAAGGCTACCTGTCTGCATTATCCATCATATATCCCCACCTGGTCCAGCTAAGGCCAGCAAACATATAGGATGTTTTCTACCGGGGTTTTCTAGTAATATGCAACAAAACAAAGCTATTTCAATCTACAAAAATGCTACACAAAAATCCCCCAGGATTGTAGATTACTGTAACCCATGGATCCTGATTTAGACTGTAACCATGACAGGGATCAACTGTATTCGACAATTGAGAGATATGGGAGCGGGGGTAACATTATGGGTAAGTCCCAGTTTGTAAAGTGTGGTATGACACTTGAAACATAGCTATTTCTTCTGACCTAAGTGCCCCCACAGCCCACCATCAACAACGACTTCTGCAGACAACCGCCGGGTCTAAATCACACTAGATCACCACGGCCCTTTTTGAAGTTTGATGAAGCAGACGACAATTGTTCTGCTTCAGCTACAACATGAAGGTGACCAGATCTATGGAGATATGGGTATTGGTTTACAAAATGTTTGTAATAATAACTTATTTACCTTGTAAACCGAGGACCATGTATTTGTATTGACATTACATTGTGTGCACTAAGTTCACATCGACAGTGATGTTGTTTACTTCATATCAACTGTGAGCAAGATATGGAGTATACTCGTATTAAGGAATAACAAATTCAGGATGCTGTATTAAAAGGGAATAGTTTTAGATATTTTGTAGTGAGCTTTTAATATATTAGTTAGAATTTAATTGCATCATTTCCTTGTCAATTGTCCTTCAATTCTCTGTCGATGCCCAATGCTCTTGAAAAGGTTAGAAAAGTGCAGAAGCCGGGCAGAAGGTTATCTCCAAGGTGCACCCTGATTTAGAAGAACATCAGGGGTTAAACAACAAGCGACGTCTCATCTCCCTTATCGCTCCCCCCCCCCCCCCACACACACACACATTCATGTACCTATGTTCACCTGTGCTTACCGTTGTGTTCCGACACCTGACTCTCCCCATAAACATCCCATCCATACAGACTGGGGGAGGGGGGGGGGAGGAGACAGAAAAATAAACACATAGGAGCAACATGGACATCACACTGTGACGTTAACTTGTCAGCCTAAACATAATCAGCATTGTTCCTAGAATTTACATATTGATAACGTTGTAATAGAGGCCGTGTCCAAAAGTATTTCAGTGATAATTATTATAGTACTTACCTTTATACCATCATAGTGCGATCAAATTTTAACTTTGCTCTTCAGCGTTATTACAATGTCATATGCTCATGAAATGTCCAACGTTGATTTTGGTTGTCTCCTGCATGAACACCTCAACACCTGACATCCCCTCCCCCATACCCCCCCCCCACCACCACCCATCCAACACCCCACCTTCTATCCACACCTCCACAGGACAGTGTATAAACATAGGCCTCCTCTACAGACAGGCAGGTGAAAAAAGATACCTGACGCAGGAATCTCTGTTATCTCGGACCTAGAAGATAACTGTTGACAAACCTCCTCTTTCTTCCCCAGACATAAAAATGACAAGACAAAAACTGATATACTTCCTCAGTCTACCTCTAATACCGCGGGTAATTGAGTGTCCTAGTGAGGGAGCTGGTGTATGTTATGGATACAGCAGGGTTTAAGTAGTTTTAAATTGCATTGGTCTCTCTTTTTTAAGCGTCAGTCATTGCCTATTTGATGAAAAGCCCCCACATATCTGAGATTCAAAATATCTTTCGAAAATGCTTTTAAAAGAGAAGTGGAAGTTGATACCTCCGATGCAAAGATAAGAGGAGTTTCGTCCAACTTTTTAATGTTTTAGGCAAAGTTTAAATGTTTATATTTAAGCAACCTTTAATGTTAGGTCAGGCCAAACACAAAGAAGATGTTTCAGGCTTAAGCTCGGGTGTGGGGCGGGACTATAAGAAGACAGGTGGATTTCTTTTAATTGTTTAAACAATTAGTGTTGGGGTGAATTGGGCTATAGTGTACGTCGTTTGTAAACTACAGTCTGTTATCTTTCAAGGTGAAAAAGGTCTTTCCGGTAGGGTAACTTTAAGAGAGGGAGGGGTTAAAGCTTTTTTCCCATTTTTTTTTTATCAAGTAGGGGGGGTAGGCCTAGTTGTTCTGAATGTTAACATTGTTTAGTACATAACAGTGTAAAGGTGGGAGTAGATGGACAGGTGGAGGCATGCAGACACCTCTGTGTAATTGGGTCTGTTATAGGACACGGAAGGAACTCAAGTCACAACCACTCATCCCATTGGTTGAGCTGCTCACCACTCTCCAAGCAGACCGCTTGAAGCAGCCCCCATTCAGTGTTGGCTGCATGGTGAGGGGTATTATGTTTGGAGATGGTACTGTCTGGAGTAGGTGCTGGGGCAGACACTGGTTGATAGAGAGACCCCTGCCTGGGAGTCTATCACCTGAAGATCTGGAGGCACACCTGGGAGAACTCCTACTGGGAAGAATACACAAGACATGGAATTATAGGCTTTGCAAGCATACAGGATATATACCGATGCACTGGGCATACTGGACATTATTCTAATAATATTGTCAACTTGCAGAGAATACCTTGAGGATATATATACTAGTTGGCAATTATGTTATATGCTTTGTTAGAAAAGACAGACATATTCATCATTATAAGAACAATGAGAGGATCTAGCATCTGGGAAAGGGCCAAAAAGAAGTTGACTCATTTAGTAATAATGCTCAATATCTATATTTAGTCAACCACCTGAACCATAGGTACCTCTATACCTTGGCCAATATGATAACCACTAAACATGGTAACTTAACTATAACGCTGAATGAATCACAGATGACAGGGCCAGGGACAATGAACGTATATAGGAATAGCAGGGAACCATGACTTATTATGCTGCATATCCAGTGATGTATGAATCTTTACAAACTCAGAACATTAAGAGGACAATGACATACACGTAGACAAGACCAAGAGGGGGAGAAGAAAGGAAGTACAGTAGAATTCGAGTTAATAAGTCTGGAAAATACCTATTTAATAACCCATAAAACAGGGAACGCTCAAGTAAGCTGAGGATATAGGATACTGAGCAACATGGGTTGCACATGATCCGATTTGGAGAAGGATATACATTAGTTATAAAGCTCTGTTCGGAGGGGATAATATCAGGACAGAGCAGTGTTTGACTATACCGTGCCACCATGGCCTCCCTAGCATGCTGGAGTAGCCGGGCCAAGAACCTGCAGAGGAAAAAGGAGCTGGAGAGGAGCAGGGGTAAGAATGATAAAAAAATAAATTCAAAATAACATTTGACAGCCTCACAGGTGGTATAATGTAAGGGTAATGTCTTGGGGTGTACACAAAGTAATGTCTTATCTCTAGTGAACAGATGTATGTTGGTGGGGGCGGGGGAGACGGGGGGGGAGGTCAATATAGGATGCTGCTTTCAAGGCCTTCGAATGCAATCAACAAAATTTATTATTCAGAAATGATATTCCTTTAGTTACACAGCAGCTATATAACGGATGCCGGAGAGGAGTCGATACAGGCATGCGTTTTCCTAAAGTGTAGGACACTCTTTTCGCATTCAATTTTAAGTTCACTTGAATTGTTGCAGTGTCATAAACGCAAGAAAAGCTACGTGATGCAGCTAAAGTTGGGCCAGGCCATAGATCTAATCCTCCAACTGTAAAATCAGGATAAACGGTGATATAAAGGTTTGTGAAAGTTCACAAAAAGGAGGATTAGAGGAGATAAATCATTTCAAGGGTCCAATACCTTAGATTACCAAATTCCTATCCTTTGTTATTAATACCTAAATATAGCTGATGCCAGAATTGGCTTGTATATACAGGGGTGATATTTAGGAACCCACCCTTGATGACCTATGTGTGTCAAAGCCTTGTGGGAATACAAGTCAAACATGAGACCTCACCTGTACTGAGGTATGGTCACACGTCAGTGGGCCGCGTGAGAAACGATGGGAATATCGTGAGAACTAGTGAGAAATGGCGACAAAAAGAGCGGAGTTGAATTTGGGAGCTTTTGTATTTAATTACTTACTATAAACACGCAATTTCTGTAACGGGATTTTTATGCTGGCTGCCTATAAGATTATATTGATATCATTGAAAGCACACTTCTTATTAAAAGTGAAAGCATCCATGTGAATCAGTGCACTGAATGAGATACTAGAACATGATATTAAGAATTTAATGGGTCTCGCAGACTAAGGACCTGCTTCCTACACAACAAAACGCATTCGTAATCCTTAGCTGTAAGGATGTATGACTTAAGTTTTAATTTAAATATTTGGTGAACAATATTAAACTCCACAATGATATATAAACACATGGCATGTACTTTCAGTCCCCTTCCTAGACTCGGCGTCCGTGTACACTGAATATGTACAAAGACGAACCCAACCAGGTAAAAATATAAATGTTGAAGTTCAAAAACAAAACAATGGCTGGTCCCTCCTATATTAAATTCTGTCTAGTCATATTTATTTTCTTGCTATCATTTTTGTCTGTGTGTGTGACTGTTGGCTCGTCCCACTAATAACCATGCCAAATGTTGGGCCCACTTTTCTATATTGCTGTATGTATAAGGGGTGTTTGCTGTGCCCCATGTCTACCCCATGTTGGTGATGGTTGTTGGTTGACATGTGGCTAATACTGTAATAGCATGATGTGTCATGTTGTCCCCGGCATGATTACAATAATACATGAAAGGCTGATGTGTCCGTTATCTACTGTTCCACACAAACATTAACAGTCTGACTTTCAAATTTATTTTCCGTTTTAACTTTATGGCCAACAGGCTATATGTACATGGCACTGTCAAGTATGAATCTTTATTGTAACATACTGGGGAACCATTTGATTATTTATGTTGGGATGTATGAGAGGTTCTGATGGTGACCTCTCACTCACAAACTGAACATGCATGATACCAATAAAATTATATCCCTTAAAGATTATCATATTAATCAATAATGATAATAAAAATAATAGAGTGTGTGCTGATATAGCCCAGGAAGTCTAGTTGATGATGATATCTCTACTACCTGAGTAGATCTTGAAGAATAAGTATGCCAGATAATAGATTAATGTACTAGTTACCCATTGAGTGTGTGTATAGGCCTATGTGTGATAGTAGGCAGGAATAATATTACACATGACATGTATAGGACACCCTGACCCATTTATGATATGACACCACGCACCCACCCACACCCAACACACTCTATCTCACTTTGGCCTCACTAGGTCTCCCACTCACATGCACACTGACAAGGGACAACATACCTGGGCCCAGTGTCATCTTCTACACCTTCATCTTCTCTCATATTGCCTCTTAAACAACCCAGGAGTTCTACTAAAACCTGTCACAGGTGGGAGCTAACCCTGGAGTTAACCTCTATAGTCTGTATATTGGCATCTGACAACGAAGGGAGTGAGTGGTAGGTAACTGCTTTATTGTATGTCACATGCATTGTCTGTATGATGAAGATGGCATGTGGGTGAGATTCCCATCGTTATTGGTAACTTGCCAGGCGAATTTACAACATGATATCTGTGCATGTATTCGACAGAGAGTCTTCACTGATATTTTGGATCTATATGGGGATATTATGAGAGTGACATGGTTGGAAGGCTGTTCATATATTTGACTGTTACACACCGACAGTTATAGTTTTGAATGAAGTTTCCACATCAGTGGTCACAACGTCTTTCAAATACTAGTTGAGCAGTCATGGTTAGAGGTATATAGGACATCCTATATAAACGTACACGTCGATCCAGGTAGGGTAATATGACCCTCTGTGTGCATTCATATATAACAACTAACGAGGGACATAAAATCTGGTTAATAGGATGTAGACCCAGTACTCTACTTCTTTACAGTGTATCAGAATATTTAATATAATATCATATGTGACATGATCTGCGAAAGATGCCACTGGTGCAGGGTGCACTAAGGTCCCTTTTCCCAGTACATGCCACATATATATACATGTCAAGATCAGCTATGGTTGCAGGGCCTGTGCTAAAACCTAGGAGCCTATACATACAATGGTATGTAACCACTGTATTTTATAGGGCATACTTGTAATACCTGTGTATTTGTATACTGTTTATACAACATCATTTTATGTATAGTTATGCCAGTAACAGTAGAAGTAGAAGTGAACACAGGCAGTCTAAACATGTGTTGACAAGAGTGCCACTATATACTAAAGATATATGGAATTGTAGGGACATCATATTTCACGTTGGTTGTGAAAATATGTGATTTTAAACCCAAAAAAAAGAAATGACTATCTGGAAGTTACTGGAGTATTTAGAAATACAGGAGGGGAAAGGTGTCAGTCTTGCTTTGGTTGAGGGAGGGTCGAGTTACATGAAACAAACATGTTCTGTGCCTTAGCTGAAGTTCTATAGTATACAGCATGCACGATGAGTGTGAGAGTGTGTAACAGGAAATGGTGACTGTAGTGTCCAGTCCGGTCCTGCACAGTTATGATTAATTATTCATGAGGTCACTCGACCTCAACATGAGGTCACTCGACCTCCGCCTCCTCCAGGGACTTTTTCATAATTAGGCCGTAGGCGGGATAGGTGTATAACCCTAATACTTCATCACTGCCTACACTACATTTCTATTTGGTGAAGACCAAATAATTATTGTCTTTACCTGGTACAGGTTTTCTAAGCTGAGATCTGGCGGGGCAGAGGGGGGATTAATGGGGTTTTGATGATGTGTGATCTAATAGGGAGAGGAATTTTACAGTCATTTATATAGGTCGCGATTATGACCAGAAATAGGATCTTTCCTATAATGAGCATTGATGATACTGTTTCTGTTAGTAACCTTGCAGTACATAATAGCTCAGTACCACGAAGGCGTTAAACAGTAGCTAAAAAGATACACTCTGTGTACTGTATCTCGCAGAATATGGTTTGCCTGTCTGAAGGGCTCTACTTTATCCACTGTTTGCATGCAGTGGCAGGAGCTTTCTGTATACAGAAAGTGTGACATGGCCCAGGGAATGAATGTAGGCGGCGACTGGGCCTGTTAGACAGTGAGAAAAAACACAAAACCAAAGTGAGTCAAGGTACACAGTAGGCAGAGGATGCATAGACTTGCCCTCATACATTGCTAGAATGGCTCATTGAATAATTCATTTGGATTATACTAATAGTACCAGATCCTCTTTCCCGAGTTATAGCACTGATAAAACTATTGTCATAATTATCAGTTTGTTCTCAGTCCAATTGTGAAATGATATCTTATACAGGGATATAATGTATACAGGGATATAATGTATATTTACATAATTTCAGAATTTAACTAAATTATCTTTACCCCCATTTAATACAGTTTTATGTCATGGGATATCCTAAAATTGCTTTTTCAAAGGAATCCCTCTTCCTAGAACTTACTATTCAGAATAATACATATCACCCCTTCCTCTGAAGACTTAGACCAAGTCTACACTTTCCCCTGAAGCAGGTGGCCCTTTTTTCTCACAGCCAATTCCAAACAATGACCAATTTGCAAACCACATGAAAGGAAGACATGCGGATTTCCTTTTGACAACATTACTTTTTTGTCCCTCTGAGAAAGTCATGACATTCAAGGTATACACACATTCCACTAAAGGTGGGTGATTTAACTTTGCATACCTAACGTTCATGCCATACACCTGGTAATCCTTGGTAAACCTTAGAACTCATCCTCCTGGATCTTTCTACCTGTGGGACCCCCCCTCCCATATATGGACAGTCAGTCCTCTCCGACACTCAGACAAGCCACATGTGTTCAGTGGAAGGGAATGTATCATCAGTCTCAGCACATAGGGTTTGGTGTCAGGGCACTTGTACCATGCTACAAGGTAAGCCTACGTTAATTATTGATTTAATCATTTAATAATTAGTGTTAATCTATTTGCAGTTCTTAATTATTTTATTATAATTTAAAGAATAGGGCATGCCGGTAATCCAGGAGATTACCCCCAGTCAGGTATTATCGATCTATGCTTCCGGTTTTCGGGCTTATCATTTAATGGCTTATTGAGCCATTGGCCAATGATCAGGTCCTTATGGAGATATCATGGATCACATGTCATCTCCTCCTGGGGCTGGTTATCCCCTTCAGTAATAGTTATCCCATGGTGGTGAATTCTCAATGAGGAAACCTCCAGTGTGTTACACACTGGATCGGTCTCATTAGCTAATCAGTCTCCCTGGACGTTATCCAGGCTTAAGGTCCTAGTCACCTATAGAGGAATACACCAGAGGCTGTATTCATGAATATTAATGATTAAGACTTTGTGTCCAAGTCTCCAGACCCACATACCTCTGACTGGTCACACTCTTACCCATATCCACCACTGGAGGAGGAAGAGACATAGTAGCTCAGTCATTACTGTGTATTAGGGATGTAGGATTATATGGTGGATTGGGTGTTATGAACCAGGTATAAAGGGATTACTGATACCATATGATGTAGCTCTGATAGCTAGGATTATCATGGCAAGCCTGTTGGATGAGATTATGGCCTATATTGACAGCCCTGAAGGTAAGTTAGAAATGAAACAATCCATTCCATCATATCTATATTTGATAGTGGACACGGACCTTCCTAATCGGTTTGCAGTATGTGTTGGTGTACAACTGTATGTTGATAACAATCGTGGAAATTGCCTACATGATTAACAGTCACAATTAATATTTACAGAGTGATACGATTTTGCGACTAGTGAAAGAGAACCTGGCCCAAAGTCATTTCTATGGATGAAAAAGAGACTGTTTCAGATTAGATACTTCTAGGAAGGTAGGAGAAATGAAAGTGAGGGTAATATTGGTGGGGGAGGTGAAAGTGGTAAGCATATAATACACCTGAATGTATAGTCACATTTTATTATGTTGGGTTGTTTGAATGCTTATTAAACTTAAAGATGTCTGAGACATATTATTTTGGTGGATGTTTTCAATGTTGCCATTTTTAATTTAAGTGGTAGAAAATATATGGGAACATTTGGGAACATGCAGATGAAAAGAAAGCCACCTGACACATCCATTCATGTTCTCATGTTAGTCTGATTCTGAAGGTTGTATATTTGAGGGACGCACCTATGCAGACATACGGGCACCTGCATATGCCTTGACCACCTGACCATCATACAAATGCCCCCCATCCCCAACATGTACCCTATCTGCTGACCACCACCTGTGACCGTGTATACTTGTACTTTTTGTATATATACTCCTCCACCTCCCGTTGTACATGTTTATGTCTCATCACAAGGTCATAACGGACATGTGACCTCTGCTGTGACCTCTGAGTGACCCCTAACGACCTCTGGGTGGTCGCATGAAAGAGGTGTAGAACGGGACAATTCATTTGAATGGCATTTATGTATACATGAACATGTATACATGCTCATAGAATCAACTCACCGTTGAGAAATAGGGAATACATGTGTCAATGAACTGGACCAAATAGGGCACCGTTTTTATGGCTTCCACATACATTTATCTGTAGACTGTCCTACATATCAATACTAGGAACGGTTATGACGTCCATTCGGTCGGAATAGACATGGGGAAACACTGCAAAGTGGTCATGATAATTACTTTATAGTACAAAAATACCTAAGGCTGCATAAAAAGAATAAGCAGCTTTACAGACACCGCCCGCACCCCTAGAAAAGGGCGCATGGAAGCTTTTTTTCATTATTTTCAAAAAGAAATCATCCAAACCCCCGCATCCCTGATTTAAAGAAAAGAAAATAACATTCAAATTTCCGCCCCTATTTGAAGGCATACTAAAGCCTCCAGTTGGTCGATTTTCATAAACTTTGCAGTTCTGGAATCCCCGGAATGCCTTGTATAATGTCCTAAATTTCCTTGGGCCTGAGTGGCTAGAATACTGTTGAACATTGGGTTGCATTGACACTTTTATATTGGGATAGATTTATTTTTTACTTGGCACATTTATTTCTAAATGTTTGGGGGTGGATCGAACTGACTTTGCAAAAAAAAAAAAGAAAAAAGGAACTCCCTCCCCGCTTGACATGTTTAAAAAAAGAAAAAGTCACCTCCCTCGTGGCCTAGAAAATTAATAACAAAAAAAAAAAAAGCCTCCCTCCCTCACCGGATATTTTCGAAAAGTGTCCGCAAAGCTGATAATCAATTTTATGCAGCCTAAA
Organism: Harmothoe impar; assembly: GCA_947462335.1. Taxonomy (NCBI): domain Eukaryota; kingdom Metazoa; phylum Annelida; class Polychaeta; order Phyllodocida; family Polynoidae; genus Harmothoe; species Harmothoe impar. Next base: position 57,130,315 of record OX381707.1, on the reverse strand, counting down.
TAAATCTCTCTGATTTTGTGATGATGAAATGCTACAAGTACAATATCTATATCTCTCTCTATAGGTTTACGGGCGAATTCGTGCTGCCATTTCTATTTTGCCTTTTCTTTACCTGTTCATTGTAGTTGGGGACACATAATTGCCCAAGTAGTCCTATTTCTGCCAGCATCAGACTGATGATCGTTACAGAGTTGACCTGTTATCTAGGTTAGGCCGTTTAGTCTTGATCCTTATATTATATGTAGGTAATCTCCCTCAGCTAGAGAACAAAGTATAATACCGGTTTCTAGCCTCTCCTCCCTTTAGGGACCAATATGCTCAGACTAAGGCCACACTTAGTATGTTTGGTAATAGGTCACAGCCTCTGAGGTATATTTTGGATTTAAAAAAACAACCAGGTGTTTGTCATTTCTTAAACTCAGTATCAGACTGAGGGGGGAGTTGTCCCACAACCTTCCAATCCCGGCCTCCACGCAAAAACTGCCCCTTAAATTAAAAGGGAAATCTCAAAACCACAGAATCAATATTTGATAATCGAGGTCCGTTTACCTGAAACTCACTACAGTGATTCCCTTTTTTGGCCTAAGTTAGGGCGGTTAGAGATGACTGACAATGAGGGTATCCCTGAGGAGGAACTGGTCTGTGTGATGTGTGGGTGCACTCCCTCATGTCTTTGTGAATATCATGTACCACAACATGCACAGGGTGCATGGTACAGTAAGCATTGCTAACATGTAGAGGGAATAATCTTAACCCTTCAATGGCAGCATAATTATAGTGCTTTAATATACGATGCCAATTTGTCACCACAATGCTCAGAACTGGCGAGTAGCTCTGTCGCCAGTGCCTGCTGCATTCAGTATGCGCATCAATGTACCAATGCAGCGCTGGCGGCCATGCATCATTACGAAAAATGAATGACTCAACCTCAAAACAGCGTGTATACTAGCATATATATACATGTTGGCTCTTATCTAAAACAAACACAATCAATAAATAATATTTATTTTCAGGCTTGATTTATTTTTGGATTTACTGAGTCTTCAATCGACATCTCTATGTCTTTCACACATTAAGCAATTCATGATTTGATTCTGAATATTTTGGAACTCAGGAAATATCATGGAGGAAACATCAAAAAGCACTCAGTAACCCCGAGGGAGGTCACGTGTCAACGGGTATACAGAGGTGCATGCTGGGAGGTTAGGACAAAGACTTGTATATATAAACACACACACGGTGGGTGTGATATACACATGGACATCTATACACACGGACATATATACACACACCCTGCACATGGTGGGTGCATGTCACTCACTCTCCAGTATATTTTACTTTTGGGGATGTGTATGGAGAATGTTTACAGATAGGGGTTTGTCCCTGTACTGGGTGCTTGTCGTGAGGGACGTGTGTGGTCTCAGGGGGTCTCAGGGTTGGGTTTGATCCTGCGTGCCCTCTGGCAGTTTGGTCTGAGAAAATAAAAATAGGTAGAATACATTTTATACAAATGCCAAAACTTCTTCAATTGAAATCCTCCCTTTAAAGAGGCAGAATTGGTCAAGGAGGACAATGGAAAAGTATAGAAAGAATTTCCCTTGTACCGTTTAACTTATCAAACGTAGTCCATCGATATAGTTATGAAATGATTATTCAATAAGCGTTGAAATGTATATAAATCATCATGGTATCTATTTGGATATAAGATTAGTTTTCTATATCTTTGAACTTCTCTAACAAATGAAATCCCATGATACATAGGCCTACCAAATTAGTATACCGACATATTAAGGAGGGCATTTCAAACATGTAACCCAATGAGGGGTTGGGTATAGTAGGGATGTATGCCCACCCATAGTGAGATGTACATGTAAAGGGGTTGGGTTTGTTTGGGTAGTTAAACGTCCGCTTGGCGCTTTAGAAAGGGTATCCTGCGGAGTGGTCACACATGTCAGCGAGGGACAATCCCTTCGATCTGGATGTTTTCTGTTCTTGAGAATCTGCCTCAACCAATAAAAGGGTTCAGCCTTCACTCTTATAATGTACACCCAAGCTTTTATACAGCATGTTTAAAGTTGACTTACTTTCTCTAGTGGTGACTAAAGCCTTGGGTTTCATTATTACGAAGGGATAATCTGGCTAGATAAAACAGTGTGGAGAATAGACCCTGTGGATGAAATAGTATCAATATAGCTATACAGATGTATATAGGTGGTGTTATTTTAATAATCGTTAATGAGCCTAATTCATAGTGTTATGATACAACACAATGCCATCATTCCCACATTATATGAATACACAATACCCTTTTCTACATGTTTACAACAGGGATATATTATATGCTTGGAGGAGAGATGTCGTTGGATTGAGAATGGGTTGAATCAGATGAACAGATGCTATATCAAGGTCATCGTTATAGAAACAACACTTCTTAGAATCATAACCACGTAGATCCAGTTGTTTGGACCCAAATATCTTAAGAGAATATGATATGAAAATAAAAAAGCATGGTTATATGGAACGAGGTGTTTTCGAATAGAAGTTTTTTTTCCTAGGATTTTCAAGTGCACCATTGTGTAACTGTCACCCACCATTCTGTTGCTGTCAATCAGGGCTATAGCCCAGCTGTCACACATATCTAAGGGACACAGGACTGATTGTCCAAGGGTGTGTTGAGATCGTGACACTGTCACAACAATACCTGTCATTAGGCCTCATTTCAACATGACCACCTCCGTGGAATATACTCTCTTCTATCCCTACTTTGCCATGCCCTGCGTTCATATCCTCCCTCTCTCCTACCTTCCTTCCGTCCTTCCTTCCATCAATCTCTCCCTCTCTCTTGCCCTGGAAGCGCTATTGGTCTTTCCTATTATCCTCACACGTCCATGCCCCTCCCTCTTGTCCCATTCTTCATCCCTCTTATCCTTCATCTTATTATCTTATCCTCATCCCCTCCACCCTACTTCCCTATCTTCTCTTCCCTATCCCACATACATAATGGCCCTCCCTGCCCTGCTTGTACAATGTACATCATGACCACCCTCCCAATCCCTCCCATTCGATGCCTCTCCTTGTGGCCTTTCCTCGATCCTTGCTCACTTGCTCACCTACTTTCCTGCTCTCCATTCTCCTATTCTGTCTCATGATCTGCATGATTGATGTCAAATAAGCGTTCCTTCCAGTTCCGGTTGGCTGCCATGACAACAGAATGACTCAGGTCTTTTGGCACGTCCCCTGCCCTACCAAATATATACGCTAACTGCACAGAGTGAGGGGAAGGGTAATCTGAGAGGGACTCCCTTATCATCCCCATCTTGGTCCAGTTCTTCTTTCTACCATGATTTGGCACATGATTCCTCACATGTTTTGGTCACATGTTAGGCATGTCTTTACATGACATATTGTACAGTTCTCTACACCTCAGGGGTGTTTTTTTATAGTACCAGGGGATGATCTCATGCTTTGTGACATGATGAATGAAGGCTACTATTATTAATAACTCCCATATGTGGATAGCAACATGGCAATATGTGTAGTGTCTAAAGCCCATCGTCATATTCAGGCCTACATCGCGTGTACACTGAGCCACAGCACACAGTTCTTCCTAGTTTTGTATTATGATTGTGGCTCGAAATATTAAGGATTAATTTGAAGTGTGATTAAAATGTTTCCTGTCTAAATACATAACGCATGATTTACGCCTAAACATAACCTGGACCAATCATGAAACATCATACGCCTGAAATGCATCTTGACCAAACACTGATATTCCTCTTACATAACCACAAGGAAGGTCGAGCATATGGTGGCACCGATCTATGATACATGCCAAGATATCAGTGGAAATGGGCTTCTTATGTCAACTTAGTAGACCCTACTCCACAGTTTAGCTATCAGTCTAAGGAGGCTATGATGGTGGGATGGGGTTGGGGGGGGGGATAACCATATGTCGATATATATAATTTATAGGCTTACATAATGTATGAACAGTTGATGTCCAGTGTGAGGCATTAATTTAGTCATCTATTTATGTCTGAGATGGCCATCAGTTGGTCAGTTCAATGAACCAGATGCCATTTAAGTGTGTGCTATTTATAATAGCCTTTATGGGCAATATAAAACCAGTTCCAATTGATACTGTCAGATAACGATATTCAATAAGCCGCGTCTTTATTCAAATTGTGTACACTTTTTATAGAGCATTTAATTATACATCGGTGTAATGTGTAGGCCCTATTGTTCAGTTACCTCACAATTGTTCTGGGCGCTCCCTCTGTGGAAGATCATCATATTAAATGTTTCTGTTTTGTCTTTCAGCCACGAGCAGTGGGACCAACTCGGCGGCCACCAGTCGGGAGAGTCAGCCCCGGCCGGGAATAGTCAGCCGCCAGAAGGCTAGCTTTTCTGCTTCATGTAAGTTATTTTCAATCATAAAGTTTGGAATTTTAACTCAAGTGAAATTCAATAGAAAAACACATAACAATTGATCATAATTATTATGACAACGTTTTCTAAATGGGGCAAAACACTTTCACACTTTTGAGTAGAAAATCCACCCCTTCCCCTCTTGTTTAAAAGTGGCCATACCCTATAAGGTTGGGGTCGCTTTGTCTTGTTAAACAACACACACGTTTTCCTTACTTTTGCCTTTCTTTCATAACCAAAGCTATGATATTTACGTTGCCTATTCTGACTTATGTTGCCTATTTCTAAAATCACGTTAAGGGGGGTAGATACCATGCAAGGTTACAACAACTCATGTTATATTAGTAATGGGTATTTTGAGTAGGCATAGACTGAAGGAAGCTTCCTTTGGAATTTTGTAGATTTTCTCCGGAGAATATCTGGTAGGTAGTTATAGACACCCTAATGATCCTTTCATTTTACCTTCCCCCACAGTTGAGGTTTTACTTAGAATTAAAATCCATTCAGTGTTACTTCAGGTGCACTTTAGGATTGCTAAATATTGATAAGATAATATTCCTGCAATTTTGTTACATTAAAAAATTCCTATGCTATGTTGAAAAACTGCTTTTACCCATCCCAGTGTTTTGTTGTGGGTTTTTTGTCTGGTCCGTCATACCAACAATATGAATCCCCGTCCTACCCCTCCCTGTTTGTGTTTGCATTTTTAAGCTTTGGGATAAGGGAGATTCTGCTGTGACATTTTCACATTTTGTCAAGTATTTTGTACCAAGGCTGTAGTGAGGCTCTTTAAGAACATTACAGAAACATCTCTACTTAAGGCGACGTCGTTTGTTTAGTCACAATAGTATAATTATGGTCCGACTAGAGCTCAATAATGTAGTCCAGAAGGCATTAACCTAAAGGTATGAATAGACTGTGTGCTACATGTATTATCGTGTTTCCTGCTGCTCTTGCCGGGTAGTACCCATCAAGAGATAATAAATAAGCCTATTTGGAAATTTTTTATCCCAAAATACTTGAATAGAAAAAAGTAATATCACATGTATAGGCTACATAAATCTGCGGTCTAAATAAACTTGAAAACTGCACATGCAATAACTACTATATTCCTGATCCTAACGGCGACCGCTGGTATGCTAATACCCAAGTAGCAAACCAAACTGGGCCCCAGTTGGGCCCCGATTGGGCTGCAAACTGGGCCCCACCTGTGTTTCCCGACTGGGGCCCTGCGAGAACGGGCACTGGGCGCCAGACCGGGCCCAAGTGGGCTAGCCCAAACTGGGCCCTGCCAGGGCCCCGAATGGGCCCCACTTTAATATTTTAGGGTTACAACTTGCATAATAGGGCAGTCAAGTAATTAATCTTAATTAATACATTCCCTTACATTGATTTAATGACTAATATATAGCTGGGCTTGAGGTGGGCACAGGTTAGGCTGGCCCAAGGTAGGATTCTGGTATCCCTACCGGAAACCCTTCAAGTCATACATTTTCTATACAGAAGATAGAAAATGTATTCATCAAGTTTAAGTCACCAAAGATGAGACTTGTGCAAGTGGCTAGATACTATTTCATCTTAGCCATCAAATCTGCAGATGATGCCTTCAGGTTATGTGGGTCCATGTCTTGTAGTTACTTTTTAACCACATTATAGGGGTCTCCAGGTGAATACTTCATTTTCTACTTTGATTTACACATTAAAATGGAAACTTCCATATATTATCAAACTGCATTGAAATACCTTCATTCACATACATGTATTAACTACATGACACATTTTGGCTTTATTGTATCTATGAAGAAGTTATCTTGAATTGGAGGAATTCTCTATACATGGTATAGAGAGGACATCTAGTGTCAACGCTTAGAACCACATAGCCCTCTAGTGTCAATGCTCTAAACTACTTGCTGGGAAGCCCAGGTCAAGCCCAAAGAAAGCCCAACTATGATTTTCCAGCAAAATCATCATTATAAAATTTCATATTTTTTTTTATTTTAAAAGGAGAGTTTGATTCACATTGTTAGGGACTACCATAAAGCATTTCTGGATGTGAAAGTTAGCCCAGTCTAAGCCCACCTAAAGCCCAATCATACATTTCCTACCCAAAAGTGACAAAAAATGTTTATACTTGGAATCGTTTTAATGGAGAGTATGATTCAAGATATTGTGGATATTTACAAAGCATGTTGTAAAATTCACTTAGCCCAACTGGGGCCCCACTGAAGCCCATGGATTTGCCCAGCCCAAAACGCAGCCCATTCCAGCCCAAGGTTGCCCAAGGCAAACCCAACTGGGCCCCAGCTGGGCATGTTACTTGGGTAGTCCCTATATCACGTATGATGGTTATATTTAAGGAGGGCATATTACTTTAATGTATATTGTGCTGTGCATGAATACTTCACCAGCCAGTGATTCACCAGTGCTGTATTCTTTAATCATGCTGACCCTACGGGGTAGATACACTCCAAAGGGTTATCACGACGCAGCAACACCGTACATGGTCAGCAAGTCTCTTAATTGCCAACGCTGCAGTGCGTACTGCATCATGACAGCATATTAACATGAACATTAGAGGCATAAAACTGTCCTTATCCCTTTAAGGGCGGCATGATGTATTAATGCATCATGACCTTCGTCGTCATGATGCATGAATGCAGCCCTGGCGAGTAACTCGCCAGTGCTGGATTCATGCATCCTGCCGACCCTACAGGGTTGAGACACTCTCGAAGGGTTGACATGATGCACCAATGCAGCACCGCCGTGTTACTCGTCAGGGCTGCAGGGCTGCAAATGTCAGCTTTTAGAGACATGCCGCCCTTAAAGGGTTAAAGGTTCACCTTAACCATTTAATAAAACTCACCCCCCCCCCTCCCTAATTTTAACAGCGACTACCAGTACCAATGGCCTGATGTCGCGCTCTAAGAACACCAACCTGGCCGCCAGCACCACCCACCTGCCCAGCGCCACCAGCTCACTCAGTGACTCGGGCAAGAACCGTAAGGGCATCTCAGCCAGTACCCAGTGCCTGGCCATGCCGCGGGGGCAGCAGAACCACCACCTAGGGGGCAGCACCCAGAGTCTGGCACTGCCCAATGGTACCCATAACTCCATACTGGAGGAAGGCGAGGGACCCGAGCGTAAGGAGATGGACACGTTGAAGAGTGAGGTGGCGCTACTGAGGAAGGATTTGAAGCGGTGCCGTGAGACAATTAGTAAGATGCAGGATAGGGAGAAGCACATGAAGGACAGGTGAGTCCAACTTTAGAAATAACTGATCTATCCCATTGCACAAAATATGGAAATTAAGGAAAGCTAATACATCTACTCTTAACCCATTCTTTAGTGAGTGTAGGCTATTAATCCCCATTAGGGTTGGCATGATTTGTGATGCACACTTGGCAATCGCGAGTTACTTTTATGTGCTGCATTCATGTAATCGTCATCACTCAAAGGCATGTTACATTAAAGCACTGTATGCTGCTCTTATATGTTTAGAGTCCCACTTCAGGTATTCTTAAAGTTCAGGCTCCCCATTCGAGAGGGTTTAAAACCTTTCTGCCTCCTCCCCTACCTTTGAGCTATAAAACAGCAATGGCATTTTCTCTGAAAAACGGTTCAATCCTTTACAATAATGACCATACACTCCCTTTATTAAGAATGGACCATGCACTGTATACAGGATACCATGACTAATCTATTAAAACAAAAGAAAACTGATTCCTTGAATAGAAAACAACTTAAATATAAATCTATCCTCACCCATGTATCATTCCGTACCAATTTCTGTTGCAGACTTTCGGAGCATGCACTCAAACAGTTAGAGGCAGGGTCTAAGTTTGAGAACCTCAACCTGGGTGACAATAGGCCCACACAGCTCATCCGTCGCTATGGCAACCTGTACTCCCAGACGCGCGTGGAGGCGTTCGATGCCTTGGATGACCTTCCAGAGATGGCAGAGTTCGATGACCTCAAGGGAAAACTCCTCTTCTCTGTAGTTGTGGTAAGTGCAGTCATATGACCTATACATCCTTGCCCCATTAAACTAGTATTATGATGTGATTAAATATATGTAGACTAAGTTGAAGGCTTACATCTTTGAACGTATATCTGTGTGTGCATAAGGTTTTTATAATTGACTGATCGATCCAAAGCATTAACTTATGGGAATTGACCCTCTAAAAGGCCCCAAAATAGCCCAAAGGTGTAATTTTCTTTCAAAGGCCTCTAAAACTAAAACGGACCCATGAACTATGTCTTCACTCATAAATCAAATTTGCCAAACCCAATTTCAATATGCTGAAAAGTAGTATTTCAAAATTAAATAAAGATGTCTTAGGAAGGCCTGTTTTGCAACGCGGGGTAGAATGCAATATCTGCTATGGTCTTCCTTATCGAAATTAATGACACTGATTTGGAAAAAGAAAACACATCATTGCCCAGGTGAAAGAGGGGCCTACTAAATACTATGATTCATTTCTCAGATGCTATATAATTTACCATCCCTATTCCCTGTAAAGCATACTATACTAATTCAAATTTTAAAGAAAAACATCTCCTTAGAAAGGTATTAATTTTAAATTTAAAAATTTAAAAAATTTAAAAATCCACCTGTGGTTTCAGCTGGCGTTCCGGTCTGTGCAGCACTCTGTGCGGCAGCTGCGTGCCCGTGTGCGGCACCTCCTGTACCTGCCCGACCCCCGCAGTAGGGTGAGCCCTGAGCCTATAGCACGGGAGATGGAGGATACCATCACAGTCTACCTCAAGAAGACAGTGGACAAATATGACCTCTCCACTAATATCAAGGTAATTTCTTTTTGTCTTTTGTCAGGGTTTGTGTTCATTTATCGTAAGTGAGTAATTTACCAGCACTTCACTGCTGGTACCATAAACCTCTTAAACTTTAAGTTAAAGGGTTAGTGGTATTCTCAAAGAAAGATACTTACGATACCTCAGGGAAACTATCTATATTATCAAAGGTCTTTATTCTTTTTAATTATTTTAAATAGTATATGTTATTCATTCTTCTGAATCAGTAAACTTTAAAATATAAAACAATAGTAGTTGTATCTTCTTCACAGCAGAATGAATTTAATCAATGAAAAGTTAGAATATAATCTGTATAAAGTAGAATTTTTCGCTAACCAAAGTATTAATCTTGATATTATCCCTTACCCTTACAGGAGGTGAGTCAGCAGGTGTGGGCCACCCTTTTCGACTACCCCAGCCTCAAAACCTGCACCGGCCTCAAGGTCTACATCGAGGAGTGTGTGACCCTGGCATGGGCCGTCTCTGTCCAGGTGCCCCAACTCACCATAGACTATGAGTGCAGGATGTTTGATCCAGATTGCCATACACGCTTCCACACCTCAGACCCAGACACAGACCAGATAAAGACTGTCTTGTGGCCAGCCCTGGTGGAGGCCGATAGCGGGAGCTGTGTGCAAAAGGCTGTGGTACTCACGTGATCAGAACTCGGCTACTGGCTGTAATATCCTTTGTTATTATAAGGTGGTGCTTGATTAGCCAACAGTTGGATATGGAGTGGCCACAATTTCCTTGCATTGTTTTTGAATAGCAATGATGCGTCGTATATATATGCCTGTGACTGTTGGCGGTGTCCACATGCTACTTCCAGCCTACTTATATCTCCCCGATTCCCATTACCAGAAGAGCATCTCTCCTATCTCAGGGGCCATGGCTACTTTGCATACCCCAGCATCAGTGGGTATCCATACTCCCAGTCCATGTGCCTGGTACCAAAGGAAGAAGTGCTGAGGAACTACATGCCCTGGAGTATCTACATACAAGTGATAACTTATGGTAGAGGTTGAAGTGAGACCAGTTTGGGCTTTCGATATGATGATAGGCTCTCTGTGGGTCATTTCGTAAGAGGGATTGTGAGGGCTACTTGCAGATGTCTTGTGAAAAGTGTCAGAGTGCTTGTCATTGGCATATGGGACAATTGCAGAAGTGATGCCCTTCCTGTATCTATGGTTAAGGGCATTAAGGTGTATGGTATTTTCTGGAACAGCATGAGGAAACTATACTATTGAAACATTTCCAATTCACCATTCACTCGTATTTATGAAAAAAGGTGTGCCTCTGTGCCATCAATGTTAAAATGCATCACATCCACTAAAGAGCTACAGTAAAAAGTACGTACAATCAATGCCATCATACACAAGCAAAAAAAAAAGCATATATGTGTATGACGGTTTCCTATATTGTAAATGCATTGGGCATCAGTTCTATGATGAATGCAATGCTAATACAATATAAAAATATAAACTATATGTTGACTGCCTTGGAACTCAAAAGTGATGCATTCTGTATGGATTTCATTACTGCGCTGATACTGAAGCACCAAATCCATGCTCAGAACCAAAGTAACTTTCCTGCCATTCATTATATATTCACTTCCATTCATATATTTTATATCCACTCAAGTTGTATATAAAGTTGTAGTGTAGCTGCCATGACATAATCTAAGTGTACATTGACAGTGCTACATACATGTATTAGCCTATAACGATATATTGGATAGGAAATGGACTCTTGATGATTGTGAGTGAGGGAAAAAGGGATGATGAAATCTTAGAAGCTACAATCTAGTGCAGAACCCTGTGGTCATGAAAGTATTGTAGCTTTACTATTTTTATTTTTCAAGAAAGTACAAATTGGTGTTTTCTGACTCTGCCAGCATCATCTAGCAGTGTGTCAATCAATGCAGTTTGTAAAACGATAAGGTAGAGCAGTAGTTACTGGTAGTTTCACTGTGCAAACACTGTTAATGTACCTGTAAGCATGGTGTGAGAGAGGATATTATTGTGGACTTTGCTCTTTCTGTTGAAAAACTCTTGTATAGTAGACCATTTTGTACATACTTTTAATGTACATATGCTTAATTTGTGTGTTATTTCATCCTATCTATGAATGGTTGGAATTTGATCCATATTCCTTGGCAGTCCGTGTCTGGTGCTATTAGATCTAGTACTATTATGTTTTGTATTGTAATGAGTGATTGAGATTCGCTGCTTGGGTCATACTGATATGATAGGCATATGTGAATGGTATTTCTATTATATAACAAAGTCTCTCTGTAAAATGTATTAGTTTTTCTTTCACATGAATATGCCATAGGTCTATTTAGATACTTTATGGTTAAAGGGAGAAAATGGTATGGCTAATTATAGCAACATGAAATATGTCTTGGCATTAAACAATATTGCATAAGTGAGTATATCATCAACTGACCAATGACCAGTATATGTAATATTATATGTAACATCATTGTTGAATTAAATCTATATACAAATATAATGTTACATTTACTCAGGGTATTGATTCTACACTCTCCAACCATGACAAACAGGCATCCATGTTGTCTTGCATGTAAGCTCTTCAAAACATCTGCTGAGAGTGATTCCTCCATTGTCACTAAGGTATTACTAACTTCAGCCATCACCAACTAGCAGAATATATATATACTATCTGCCATCGTTTGTATATTTTATGATTATATTATAAATATAACCTGCACAAGACATACATCATCATGATACATCAAACACCCAACCTGATATTAATTCTCATCTCAAGTCATTCTTGTAATTCTGTTCGAAGAGTGTGACCTTACCAGCACTAGCCAGTGTTCCTTAGCTTTCAATGTGGAACTGATGATATGATAATTTGAGAGTACACTGCTACATGAAATAAATATAATAATTCATCCCTACAAGCATCAACTATTGCTGGATCTTTCTTAGTAAATGATGACCACTCCCTTATCATGAACAAATAACAGAGCTACCCTCAAAGATAATCTCTGAACACTAGTGTTCGCAAAAAGCTTTGCCAGGGGGTGATAAGCAGGCCAATTTTCTTAAATTGGTAAACTGTTGACTGAGAAAGGTGAACTCCTCATGAAATCCACATGATATATTTTCAGGCTGTAATACAAAAGGATTTATGACACCTTCAGACAATTTGCCCATTAAATTCATGCCTGAGGCTGAAGGAATATAATCCAATGTTGGCCAAGATGACTGGTGTTTGGGCAAACTATCTGTCATTCATTTAGATTTTCAATGGCCGATTATCAATGTGTTTGAGCAAATACTGGGATAGTGGTCCCATTATTAACCTGTAAATACAAAGTCAAGCTCATACAAGTGTATCATATCAATATTTATTCATTTTTGTAAATGATATTTGACGTGAATAAAGAACAGTATATTCATAACAAAACAGTGTGACTTATCTTTTATGTATAACAATATCCCAGTAAACAAATAACGTTATACACCATTTTATAACGTTAGGCCAAAAAAAAAGAAGGTTTGTTTCAGGTCACCCGACCGATCTAAACAGGGCCGACCTTACGTTTTTTTTATGCAATTTTGAAGAAAATTTTATATTTTTAGACTTTTTTGGGGTCAAATTTAGGTTCACGAAATTTTTGAAAAATACATTCCCATTTTTACAGTTTTGGGCCGATTTTAGGGTATCTAGAGGAGCTATAAAAAAAAAAATTGAACGTGTGATTAACATCACAAATAACTCAGGGTCAGGGTGATAAAGTGATTGAATTGCTGGACTAAAAGACTGAATCCGTAAATTTGATGTCAGGAACAATGAATTATTTGTCAATTCTGAGGGCAGAAATGTATTCCTGGGTCAAAACTACCCTCAAATCATGTGTTACACTAGTATGTTATCATATTTCAGCTGAGGAGGTGGGTGTGGGCGAGCCGGTGGGTGTGGGCGAGCCAGTGAGTTTGGGCGAGCAAGTGCGTCTGGGCGAGCAGGTGGCTGTGGGCGTCAGCGCCTGGCGGCGCGTAACTGCTGTTTTACGTCTCGGCCGAGAAACGAGTCGATTGGAGCATCAGCAGCGACACAATCTCAGTTTCTGTTTCGCCGTGTCGGTCGGCCGCAGAGCGGCGTGTTCTACAGATGATTAACGTCAACAGCGACCCAGCACAGACTGATGCACTGTGAGAGTTTCTGTCACCCTCTGCTTTAGGGGGCTCTCAGGTCCAAGGTTGTCTAAGGTTGTCTCTTTGGCCCTCAGATATTGAAAATGTATTGAACTAAATCCAAATGAACTGGCAGTGTTCAATTACCTGCTGATATGAAAAGTACCGTACAGGATATATAGTATATATACTGGAGGGAGTGCAAAGAAGGAAGACGGAGCGGTCTGAAAAAAAGCATCTCACCCTGTGTTGGCCGCGAGGCGGAATGTCTCCCATAGAGATAGCACTGAGCCCGTTCAATATGTAAATGTTCAATGTTAAGGGTTATCTACGGGCTCCCATAGGGCTCTATGCTAAAGCAAATTACCACCATTTTAGACACAAAAATTAAATCATGCTTTTCAGGGGGGAGCGTTTGAAAATGGATTAAAGTGCGACTACATAGGAAGGACAACATTGTAACGCATCTAATGACACAAAATTGAGAGAAAAAGCTCCAATTTTGAAGGAATGACAGCTGTTTTAAATTTTAGGCTGAGAGAGCCACTGTAACCCGTCGCACAAGACTCAGGGTAACCCTGAGTCAAAAAAGTTGAAAAAAAAAATCCGACCTACCGACCCTAGAGTTTCCTCCCATGTTACCTGAAACAGACCTTTTTTTAAAATTTGGCCTTATATAACGTTTTATGTCAACGTTTTTCTAAGGCTCTTTAGTATGGCATAACGTTATGTAGAATTTAAAACGTTATTTTGACGTAAAAGAACGTTTTTTTGTTAGCTGGGATATAGGATATGCTCCCGTAATTAAAGGTATAGCCCAGCGTTCGGTCATTTCTGATCTACACTGAAAATCCATAAGTTGAAAGGGTTAGACTATCCTAGGTTTGTCATTTGTGTGTTAGTCACAATGGCAAAGTTATATTCAAAAATGACTGAGGGGTCAGTCAGTAGTGAATATCAGTGTACCCACAATTTCTCATAATGTGTAGGACTAATAGATTAGTACGGGTATTAACCCACGGAATAATAGTAGTTTCTCCCGCGAGTGACGCCGTGACGTCACTGCCGGCCTATCCCTGCTTCAAACGTGAACACTTGTTGAATATTTGCCACCAGGTGCCGTATGCGTAGACCCTGGGCTATACCTTTAACTTCATTAATACCATTACTTAAAGCAGTCTTGTAGATTTATGTTGGTAAATAATGACCACTCCATTATCATGGACAATTTATAGGGCTGTCTTGAAAGATTAGCTCCGGAAACTATTTTTGTAAGTTGGTAGAGCTTTTTTCTTTTACAAAACAACGATGACTATTCAGTTGTTGCAAAAAAAAGATTCTTGACACATTCTGATCATTTCCATTTAGATTTCAAATATACTAAATCAACGTGTTTGAGCAAACACTACATAAGATATATTAGTCTACCTACATATTATGTAGGTAGGCTAATGGATAGTGGGTCCATTACTAAATTCTAAATACAAAAGTCAAACTCAACCAAGTATTTCATATCAATATTTATTTACTCTGGTAAATGATATTTATGTGAATAAAGTGCGTTATACTCATAACAAACAGTTGGTTGAGTTATCTTTCTTAAATAAAAATATAGGATATGGTCCCATAATATTGGGCTATAGGAGATGTCCTCTTGATATATAGTGTTTTACTGTGTTTACTCAGGGTTCCAAACTCACCTTATATTATGTCACTATATGGGGTTAACTAGTAGATGGTAGAAGCGTTCCCTGCCCATGGAGAAACAACTCGGCTTGTGTGAGATCCAGCTTTATTGGAGGATACTGATGTTTTAGTAACCTATACATGTCCTGGGCTTACAGTGTACCATATATCTGTCCTTTGCTTCTCAGTGTGCAATGTGTGCATGTTGTTATTGTAGTCTACAAGTGTATGTCTGTTTGGAGAGTGCATTGGTTCAGCGTGCACGCCCGCACCTGCCTGCCACCATTCACGCTGTTGACGGCTACTCCTCCATGGGATATCCGTATCTGCCATGGTCGACAGCCTCAGCTCTCCAATACCATGTAGAAGCCGTGAAGATCTAAATCCACATTGAGTCACTGTCTATGAATACCACAAATGTACTCCCATATAGAGCTGAGCATCTCAGCCCCGGCAGACCTCCCGGGCTGATTTCTAATCCCCAACTGCCTGGGGATCCCAGCGGCCAACGACTCATCCCCTTCCTGCATAATTACATTACGTCATGCCCTCACCCCAGGATCCGCAGTGTCTGCACTCTCTACCAATGAGAGCAGTGATGAGAGAATGTCACTGCGTCATATGTTTTACTCTGGGATCCGCACTGTCTCTGCAATCCACCAATGAGAGCGGTGATGAGAGAATGTCATTGATCTGTTTGCGCACTATTTTGCTGACTACAGGATCCGCACTGTTTTTCCACGATAACTCATGCCTTGATCCGACCCTGGGAGCCCCTAATGTCTTTTCTGTCCCTGAACAGCTTTACGCGACAGCTCTCTATGGCTGCCATTCCCATATGTTATATTATACGTTATTTATAAGTCAATAAATATGTCTTCCAAACGTCTCTGCCCTTCCCTGTTTTTCCACTATAACCCAGGACAGGGGGGTCCCCCGTAGATTCGTTTTATATACGAATCGTCCTCTCTAGATCTTACCTTTTTCTTTTACTTTGCTTCTATTTTGCCTCTATTCTACTTCTATTTTTTACTTTTTCTTTCTCTCCTTTGGTTTCTAAATGCTCTTCATTACTTTTCTTATTTTGTTTCTTGTTTCTTTTCTCGCGCTTCTCTTTTCTCTCCTAATCTATGTTTTTGTTGCTTATATTTCGCTTTTCATTTTGAATTCTAGTTTCTCGGCTGTTCTGCTGGCTTCTTGTCTTGTTTTCTTTTTGTGCCCCGTTTCTCCACTTTTACTATGTCTGTACTATCCCTACTCTTTCACACTTTTACTTTCTTTCAACGTCTATTTGTCCCCTTGTTGCCCTCTTCTATGCTCTAGTAAGCTTTTACCTTAAATGCATATTAATATGATCTATCTATACACTTGACATGTATTTTGTATACAGTGATTGGGCTCGAGCGGGGTGAGCCCTGCTCTCTGGCCTTTCATAGTCCATAGATAAAGATGAGAAATTAGGCTCGAGCTAGGATAGTCCTGCTCTCCGGCCTTTCATAGTTCATGGATAATGATGAGAAATTAGGCTCGAGCTAGGATAGTCCTGCTCTCCGGCCTTTCATAGTTCATGGATAAAGATGAGAAATTGGGCTCGAGCTAGGATAGTCCTGCTCTCCGGCCTTTCATAGTTCATGGATAATGATGAGAGATTGGGCTCGAGCTAGGATAGTCCTGCTCTCCGGCCTTTCATAGTTCATGGATAAAGATGAGAAATTAGGCTCGAGCTAGGATAGTCCTGCTCTCCGGCCTTTCATAGTTCATGGATAATGATGAGAGATTAGGCTCGAGCTAGGATAGTCCTGCTCTCCGGCCTTTCATAGTTCATGGATAATGATGAGAAATTAGGCTCGAGCTAGGATAGTCCTGCTCTCCGGCCTTTCATAGTTCATGGATAAAGATGAGAAATTGGGCTCGAGCTAGGATAGTCCTGCTCTCCGGCCTTTCATAGTTCATGGATAATGATGAGAGATTGGGCTCGAGCTAGGATAGTCCTGCTCTCCGGCCTTTCATAGTTCATGGATAAAGATGAGAAATTAGGCTCGAGCTAGGATAGTCCTGCTCTCCGGCCTTTCATAGTTCATGGATAATGATGAGAGATTAGGCTCGAGCTAGGATAGTCCTGCTCTCCGGCCTTTCATAGTTCATGGATAATGATGAGAGATTAGGCTCGAGCTAGGATAGTCCTGCTCTCCGGCCTTTCATAGTTCATGGATAAAGATGAGAAATTAGGCTCGAGCTAGGATGGTCCTGCTCTCCGGCCTTTCATAGTTCATGGATAATGATGAGAGATTGGGCTCGAGCTAGGATAGTCCTGCTCTCTGGCCTTTCATAGTTCATGGATCAAGACGGCGGTAAAATATGTACATCCGGCTCAGGCCAGGAGCCTACTCGAGCTAGGATAGTCCTGCTCTCCGGCCTTTCATAGTTCATGGATAAAGATGAGAAATTAGGCTCGAGCTAGGATAGTCCTGCTCTCCGGCCTTTCATAGTTCATGGATAATGATGAGAGATTGGGCTCGAGCTAGGATAGTCCTGCTCTCTGGCCTTTCATAGTTCATGGATCAAGACGGCGGTAAAATATGTACATCCGGCTCAGGCCAGGATAGTCCTGCTCCCGACCTGTTATAGTTCGTCTCCGAGATTCCTGACCTGTGTCGACCCCTTACAGTATAGTCCTCTGCATCAACATGGGGCCGTTACACAAGGCAGATCACTAGTGGTGCTTATAGGATAGTGACAAGCCGAAGTGTGGCTTCTTCGTAAGTCTTTGTCCGTATGCCACTGCACCCGAGTCATCATAGTTAGACTCCACTCATGGCGTATTAATCGCCTTGCTGCCTATGTGAGCGCTGAGAATCCATAAACATTGATTCAACGTAAAATTAATAATGCTTTACCTTCAGTTTTGTTAAGGGAGAAATGCCTGGCCTCCCTTTAATCCAATGTCTATTCGGTTCTGCAGTCTCTTTGGCTCACACGGCAACGCTACTCGTGTACCTCTTGATATATTTCTATTGGATCCTTGTTGGCCGCCCCCGTGGGGTTTTGCCTGATCTCTCCTGTTCTCTTTGCTTGCTGTGGGGGGGGGGGGTGGGCCCCGGGCAATTCCCTCGTTGCTGCATTAATGTTCAGTTGTTGTATTGCCCTTCTATGTTCCTCCCCTCTAAGGCTATGTATTTCCATACTGCGGTTGCCCAGGTGTAACATATATTGGTTCTCCTGTCCTTCTATTATTTATTATATTGTACTTTTCTCCTGTTCTGGGGCCTATATGTTGTCTCCCTCGGGGTTTCCTTCTTACTGAGCTTTGATTGCTAGCGATTGGCTTCTGGCATATGGACCGTCCACCATCATTTCCACCCCTACTCAATCCAGGGCTTTCATGATTAAGTATCAGGTCCATAGTACCGTTAGAGCCACACTGCGCCACTTCTTGGCTGCTGTCGGGGTGGGCTGCTCCTCCATTCACCCATCATCCTATAACTGCCAGCTTTTAACTCTTCTTCTTTTTTGATGTATCTCTGCACTGGCCTAATGTTTTGCATATCTCCTATATGTTGTGTTCCTCGGTAGAATATAATATCAAACTGTTTTAAATGCCTGCTTTGTCTCCATGGCACTGGCAGCTTTATTCCATTAGAATTAAAATGAACAGTGGTCTTGCACTCCATCACCCATTTTGCTACACAGCCTTTTAGTTGTAATACTTCTCTCTATTTCCCAATGCTTAATGCCTTGCTGGGTGTTGTCTCTATTTTGGCCCTTGGCCAGACTAGCGTCTCATCCTTATCTGTGGTGATATTCCCTGTTGCCATGGCACCCAGCAAACTTTTTCTGCCCTGCTGTCTCCTGCCTGCAGGCTGCCCACTGCTGCTGGTCACAGTCTCTGTCTATAACCATGGTTATTGCCAGTGGTTATATTGTCTAATCCTCTCCATACATTTGCCTGTAGTTTCTTATAGTATGCTTTTCAATATTACTTCATCTTCTAAAACAACCTTTCCATTTGTGTGGGTACCTGGTTAGTTCCCCTTTTGCAGTATGTAAATGTGTTGGCCCCTTTCAAAATGCCACCAGTTCCATACATATCATAATAGTATTGGTTTCTTTATTATTCCTACTCCATTCCTTCTCCCCTGGGTGACTCCCCTGTTTCCATTGGTGTGTCCTCACCACTACAGATGTCTCTCTATACCATCACTCCTTTGGGCAAGTGTGAGCTGCTCCCACATACTACTCTTTCCTTTTTATTTATCCACTGTATGCTGGTGTGGTGGGGTGCCTCTGTCCCTCCCCCTGCATCTGACCTGCCTCTATTTCAATGTCACATGCCTCCATTTTAATGTCACATGCCTCTGTTTTAATGCCACATGTCTCTGTCTTAATGCCAAATGTCTTTGTTTCAATGCCACATGTCTTCTGCTGCCATGTATGGCTCATCTGGGGGGCTCTCCATTTTAGGCTACTTCTATTTCTTCTTCTTCTACCTCTGCTTCATCTTGTCTTTGGTTCCATTGATCCCTCTTTGTGCCTATACTTGCAGGTGTCTCCCTTCTACCATCTATATTTTACATCTGTCCATCTTCCTCTGATGAACTGCTTATTTCCTTCCTTTTCTCTCCTTCTTTATCTGCTGCTTTCTTGTCTCTATCTTCCCCAATTATTTCTTCTAATCTCTGTCTTTGTTGTAGCTCTTTTGATGCCCTCTCAATTCTGTTTATGTCATGTCTGCCATGTGCTTCCTATGGCCCTGTTGCTTCCCTATAGATGGACTTAGCTGAGCTGCTCCCAGCATATTGATTCCCAAACCATGTTTGCTCCTACTCAGTCCTACATGCAGAGCTGCTCCTGGGGGGGGGGGGGGTGTATCTGGGTCTCTTATTGATATCTCCTTTCTGACTCCTGATCAATCCTTCCATCGTGTGTAGATGTCATGCTGTGATTCTGTCCCCTGCTCTTCCCCTGATACTATTGCCTCCTGTACTCTGCTTACTGTCAGTATGTTCTTGTCCCTATTTTCTCTTTAGTGATTAATTCATCAGCTGCTAATAGCTGTCCTTCTTCTAAGCATGTCACCATACACACCTTTGTTAGTTTCAAACTGTGGTATCCACTGATATACTCCTCATTTCTATTATTGGTCTTTGTATACATATACTCCCTTTATATCCCCTTTTCTGTAGTTTACGAGCAGCTCCAGCCGCACATCCTGTTGCTATTGCTATGTGGAGTTTGTCGTCTGCTCACTGATTGCCTGCCTGTGTGGTGGTTCCTACCCACCAGTTCCCTTTATTGGTTTTACTGTTATCTGGTCTGACTCCCTCCGGGTTCTGTGGTTGTCTCTCTTCTCTCTCTGGCTCTTTGCTGATCTCTGTGCTCCCTTTATGTTCTGCGGTTGACTCATCTGTGGTGGGTCTGCTGCTCCTCCTGCCTCTGTCACCCAGTGGGCACAAAATTCAGTACAATGTTGAATCAATGTTGAATCAGCATTGAATCAACATTGACAACCATTTATCAATGTTGATTCAATGTTCTGTGCCCACTGGGCAGTATAACCATCCCTTGTGATGTGGTTATATTGGGGTTTACTCTCTTCATACTCCACTTTGTATGGTTGTTATGTTCTTTTCCCTCTTTCTTCTGGCTTCCCTATGATGCTCTTCTATGTTGTATTGCTTCCTCTCTTCTTCTTTCCTCTCCTTGTTATGTATTATTTGTCGGATTATTTCGGCTCTTTCTGCTGGTATTATTTTTTCAATCTGTATTATTATTCCTGTCACATATCACACCTTCCTCGACCTCCCCTTCTGTCTTACTATTTATTTCTTGTCTTCCTGCTTCTTTTTCTGTTTCTATATGTTCTGGTTCTGTATGGTCTGTTTCTGTTTCTCCTATTTCTGTTTCTGTTGCTTCTATCTACTAATGTCTTTGCTATTTTAATAGCTGTCAGCCAAGTTTCTAGATCCATTGCCGGATTGTTCTGGTCGGGTGTGGCCTGGCCAATATTATCAGGCCCTACCACCCTGTCGGGGGGGCGGATTTGCTCCTCTGGGGACCCCCCCTCACTGTCGTTCAGTGTGTAAGTCACTATCCTGAGTGTCTTCTGAATTTCTCTGTTCATTGTGGGTTCTCTTATTTTCTTTATGAATGGCATTCGGTTTGGGCCTCCCTATGTTGGGTTGGGTTGGCTCTTCCTGAGAGCCGCTGCCTTCTGTCTCGAGCATACCATCCCTTCGGTCATCTGGGTCCTCTGGCTCTTGATCTTTGTTTCTGTTTTCTGGGTTGTCTGTTCTGCATTGGTTCTCCCTTCCCCTACCTTGCAGTCATTCTACAATGGTGTCTCTTGTTTTGCTCCCTTAGGTGACCTATCAACTTTCTTGTTTTTTACTGGTTTCAGTTGTACCCTTTGTTTCGCATGACCTGTTGTATTCTGTATGGTGTCCTATTCTGTTATTGAGTATTGGCTGCTGAGTCCCTGTTGCTAGGTGCCTATGTGTGTACTAAATTTGGCACTTTTATCCGGAAAATAATGTGTTTTTCCTTAACAGACCGGACTACTGTTCCAATACAAGTCTATCTTGTGGAAGTGTCCAGTCCACACTCTGTCCCTTTCTATTATGATCAAGCCCAGAGTTTTGGTACCTCCAATGGGGTTTCCTGATTGCTCTTTATCTCATATGATCTCCAACTCCACTTCTGATTTCTTATTAAAAGTTATACTTGGACTTCACCAAAATGACTGGGCCAGCGGTGACCAATGCACCCCTCCTATGCTTCTATTCTCAGCATATCTTAAAGTATATATTATGCACCATGCTCCTGTCAGTCCCTCCTTGCTTATGCTTTAACCCCTTCCACACGGCAAGCCAACATATTGCACAACATTGCATTGAGTTACAGGAAATCCAGTGTTGAAAGGGTTAACTCCTACAGGTCTCTCACTCTCAACACACTGTGCACCCCTGAGCTGCTCCCTGGGTGTTATTGATGTTGGCAGGCTTCTAATCTCACTGTGCCTGCTCCCTTCTCCTGAAATCCATAATGGTTTGTCTATCTGTCCCGGCTGTCTCTTGTGATCACCCTGTTATGTATATCTCTGTATACATGTACCTCCCATACTGATAATATTTCTCTTGTCTATCTGTTCTTACAAGCCATTCATATTGTCTTTTTGTGTAATTTTTAACACTGTTCCTTTTAGCCTTTCACTGGTGGTTATAGCATGTGGTTATGACTTGCACTGTGGTTTTCCTACATGTATGCTCCTGTGGGCTGCTGGTGAGCTGCTCACCTCCCATTGAATATTTCTGTTCCAACAAGCCAAATGTGATTTCCTGTCCACTGCCATAGGGCTCTACCAGACACAGTGCCATACATTGTTGAGCTATCAAAATAATGTCTGGTGACCAGTACAGGGCCATCCCATTGTACCTATAGTCCTGAGAAGTTAAATTTCATTAAATTTCTGGGACAATTTCACTGTTTCAGAATGGTTACTTAAATCATGCCACACCTACCATAATGCTCCAGTATAATTCAGCAGTGTTATAATATTCTCCCATCTTATTTGAGACATGGAAGATTCCCTATGGTCTTTTGTTATTGGGTCTGCCATCCTCCCAAACATGTATATATATAAAGTTCATTTTAAGCAGTATAATTACAAAGTATGCTTACAGTTTCTTCCATTGTATCCTTTGGCTTAACCAATAATGTGTTTGTAGGTAATTGTCAATCATAACCATTCTCCTGCATCTGGTTTAATTACATTGCTTCAGATCATCACTATTGTATGTATATGTGCCTCCTGCACTCTCCTGTGTGCCTCCGGTGTGGGCCTACTTCCCTGTATACTTACTCCAGGGTAGTGTGCATGCCGTGCTCTGTGCTCCTGCTGCCACTGTCCCTGTTCTCCTCCTGAGCTGCCGTATACAGTATGCTACTTACTCCTGTTGCCGCCTCCCCCGATACCACCATGGCATTGATATTGGTGTTTTTCCTATCTCTGTCTGGGTCTCCCTCTATCCTGTTGCCCTTTCTAGTCATCTATTATTCATAGTGTTTCTTTTATTTGATGGACTCACTCCTGGTATTGACTTACTTGTTCTTTCCTTTTAGTTTGTTTTATAACCCATGTGTGGCTGCCTCTGATGCCTCCATGGCCCGCTGCTTCTATATTCATGGATCCTTGCCATGCCTATTCCACCCAGTCTCTGCTGCAAGTTACAAAACTTGTCCTGGTTGTGGCAGTGTGGGTGCTCCTCCTCTCTTCTGTCTTCTTATTTCCTTTGCTGTTTCTGAGTGGCTATTCTTCTATTCCTACCCTTTTTATTGGTGTGTTGTTTTGTGGTGCTTCTTCTTCTGTTTCCTGTATATATTATCTTCAATTCCAGTATTTTCTATTTTACTTCTTATCCCCTCTTCTGTGTTGGGCTGTCCTGCTGCCTCATCTGTCTCTGTTTGGTCATGTGGTACTTGCTTCTGTTTGTACTCCTTCTGTTGATAGGTCCTTATTTTTCCGTCTCTTCTTCTTAATAATTCCCTTCCCTCAATTAAAGTTTCTTATATATGGGTGTCCGGCTCAAGGCGCTTTTTAATATCAATTGCTATTGATCTGTTGGTTCTCCCTTGCTTCTGCCCCCCTGTTCCTCTATCTGTGTTACTTCTGTATGCTCTGTTTCTTGAATAAAAGTCCCCCCCATTTCTGTCTGTTCTGTGTCTTGTCTTAGGTTCTCCCCTTTTTCTACTGTTCTGTTCTGTGGTTCTCTGTTCTCTTGTTTTTCTGGTTCTCCCATGCGCCTTGAGCTAATTCCATCAGCCCCAACAGGCTCCTTTGTGACCATTGGCTGGTGGCCGTTTTCTGTCCCAGCTGACCCCCCTTTTTCTCAGCTGGGGCAGTCTGGATGGTGTTGTGTCAGTTTACTATGTATTGGCTGACATGTTACTCCCGACACCCCTGGCTGTGGAGTTGTTCCCTCCAACATGGTACCTATTGGATCAAACTCCTCCCCTCCATCCAGCCGGGTACAATTGTGTATTCTTCCTCCTCTTCCATTGATGTTACCTCTCTTCTTGCCTCTACATGTTGGATTGGTGCTGCTATCTCCCCCTTGGATCTTATTGCCTGCCTGGAGTGATCAGTTCCCAGCCGGCTTCTTTCTTCTATGATGTCTCTGCCCCTCTTCTATCAGTATGCTGTCTCACATTGCACTACAGTCTGGCTGGCACGCTATTGTCCTCTCTTCTTGGTATGAGCACTCCTTGCCTGCACTTTATATTATCTCCATGTATAGCACTACAGTCTGGTTGGCACACTGTTATCCTCTCTTCTTGGTATGTGCACTCCTTGCCTGCACTTTCTGTTATTTCAATGTATTGCACTATGGTTTGATTGGTACACTGTCCCATGTCCTCCAGGCGCCCCCCAGGTGACATGTGAGCTGGTCGGCACGGGGTTGGGTGGGGCAGAGACACAGCTCTACCCACCCTTTGCCAGAGTCAAACCACCATCTGGGCTATAGGAGATGTCCTCTTGATATATAGTGTTTTACTGTGTTTACTCAGGGTTCCAAACTCACCTTATATTATGTCACTATATGGGGTTAACTAGTAGATGGTAGAAGCGTTCCCTGCCCATGGAGAAACAACTCGGCTTGTGTGAGATCCAGCTTTATTGGAGGATACTGATGTTTTAGTAACCTATACATGTCCTGGGCTTACAGTGTACCATATATCTGTCCTTTGCTTCTCAGTGTGCAATGTGTGCATGTTGTTATTGTAGTCTACAAGTGTATGTCTGTTTGGAGAGTGCATTGGTTCAGCGTGCACGCCCGCACCTGCCTGCCACCATTCACGCTGTTGACGGCTACTCCTCCATGGGATATCCGTATCTGCCATGGTCGACAGCCTCAGCTCTCCAATACCATGTAGAAGCCGTGAAGATCTAAATCCACATTGAGTCACTGTCTATGAATACCACAAATGTACTCCCATATAGAGCTGAGCATCTCAGCCCCGGCAGACCTCCCGGGCTGATTTCTAATCCCCAACTGCCTGGGGATCCCAGCGGCCAACGACTCATCCCCTTCCTGCATAATTACATTACGTCATGCCCTCACCCCAGGATCCGCAGTGTCTGCACTCTCTACCAATGAGAGCAGTGATGAGAGAATGTCACTGCGTCATATGTTTTACTCTGGGATCCGCACTGTCTCTGCAATCCACCAATGAGAGCGGTGATGAGAGAATGTCATTGATCTGTTTGCGCACTATTTTGCTGACTACAGGATCCGCACTGTTTTTCCACGATAACTCATGCCTTGATCCGACCCTGGGAGCCCCTAATGTCTTTTCTGTCCCTGAACAGCTTTACGCGACAGCTCTCTATGGCTGCCATTCCCATATGTTATATTATACGTTATTTATAAGTCAATAAATATGTCTTCCAAACGTCTCTGCCCTTCCCTGTTTTTCCACTATAACCCAATATAAACATGACTTAGCATTGGTAAGTTACATCAAATCTCTTAGAAAGCCTGCAATATGAAATTTTCTGAAATCCATATTTACAGTAAAAGGTCAAATCATCCGTCTTGCACTTCTAGATCTCTTCATTATACTCCTACATAATATTCAGCGACGGATCAAAGTACACACAGGGCTACTTTTCTCCCAAATTAAGAAAACTGCTTTATCCTGGGTTTATCAATTGGTCAAAACTTCCGCGGTTTGAGATCTAGTAGCTAACTTTGCTAGCATTGTGACTGCGTGGTTTATCTAGGCATTTAATGGATATTGCTATACTTTACATAATGATACGTAACTCTCTCATGGTCTACAATGTCTAATAATTATCACCATGTCCTAGAGCAGTTTGTTTTTAAATCTCTCAATTCTCATCTACTGTAATTTCTCATGCAGAAGCCGCGGGGCCAAGTCGGATCGCCTGTGCGGCTTATAGGATCGTCCCAGAGCCTGGATGCGGCTTATGTGCGAGTTTTTGCTACTATAGTACAGTACTAAGGGAGTGTTCATTTATTAATTACGGGGGGGGGGGGGGGGGGGGTGAGATTTCGCGCGGAGGGGCGAAATTTTTTTACGCCCCCCCCCCCCCTCGAGAGCGCATGGAACGTTTTGCGCCCCCCCTCGCCGAAGTTGCCGAAATTTTTTCTCCCCCCCCTTTGAACTATAGTAACACATGGGCTGTTTTTGCTAAGAAGGGGCTTAAATTTTTACGCCCCCCCCCCCCCAAGAGGGGTCAGAATTTTTTACGCCCCCCCCCCCCTCAGGAGGTCGGAAGTTTTTGCGCCCCCCTCCCCTGTAACTCATAAATGAACACTCCCTAAAGTCACCATAATCAGATCGCCTGAGTGGCTTTTAGGATGGGCAGGGTGCGGCTTATACGCGAGTACCCTTACAGTACCTATTATTTCTCTATCACTGTGACTATTGATTATATGAATTTGATATGTGATGATGTAATGGAAGCAAATCATGATCCAGCCTCGAGCCCTCCAGGCCCATTGCAGCCTGACGGCTGTAATGGGCCTGGACAATTTTGTATCTAATAACTGTGACCTACTTAGAAAATGATCCAGGATCTTGGATCATTTCTTAATGAGATAGCTCAACCACTGATTGGTTAGCCATGGTCACATGATCATGAACGACATAGATGTGTTGTGTATGGCCTCATGGGTTCGAATCCCACCTTTGGCAAACCATAGGTTCGTTTTTTTACATTCTTTATTTTAAAGCATGAATACCCCTATACTGGCATAGTAATATTACATATTACATATTTTGATAGGGACAATATTGTAATAGAGGTGCATTATACAGATATCAAAAGTCCTACCAATTGTGCCAAGGTGGGACTCGAACCCATGATGTCCAGATTGCTGATATCCAGTACAAGTCAGTACATAAGGACTCTCCCAGACTGTATACATACAGTCGGGGCCCGAGACTGATCATGATCATGATATATTGACATTTGAAGATAGCACACCTTTAACTATGACCGCTTATGGATAATTTTTTCAACGTTTTGTGAAAGAATGACCCATAATATCTCAACCAAACTTCTCAGATATTTAGAGATTATCTGCGACGTAATCAATCCATGAAAATCAGTAGTCATAGGGGAAACCAAAGAGGCAAAACACAATTTAAAAAAATTATATTTTCTACATTTTGTTGGCCAACATTTTGCGATCGAAACCTCAGCCATCTGTACATAGTCTAAAGATACATTTTACAAGAAAAAAAGAAGTGATTCATCGATAAATAAAACAGTTTGGGATTTATTCAAATATTTTTTAGTCAGCTTAGGCACCTGAAATAGCTCAGGGCATCCCTGCAAACAAGATCTCGGGCAGAACTCGTGCGGTTCTTGAGTCACAACTCGGGATCCCTGGGAGAATTGTGCACGTATCTGGCACGAGAATATGTGAACAGCTTTTGACTGTGTCATATTCTGTGGAATTCCACGTTATTTATATCAAACAGAACTTGGGAATTGAACGTTCGCAACTGAGTAGAATCCGGGTAGGTCACAATGGCACGAGAAAGGCATGAGATATTCCCAAGAATTGTGAACATGTCCTTAGTACAATCAGAACTTGGGAATTGAACGTTCGTAACTGGGTAGAATCCGGGTACGTCACAATGACACAAGAAGGGCATGGGTATTGAACGTTCGCAACTGGGTAGAATTCTACCCAGTTGCGAACGTTCAATTCCCAAGTTCTGATTGTAATAAGGATATGTTCACAATTCTTGGGCATATCTCGTGCCTTTTTTGTGTCCTTGTGACCTACCCGGATTCTACCCAGTTGTGAACGTTCAATTCCCGTACCTTTCTTGTGTCATTGTGATCTACCCGGATTCTACCCAGTTGCGAACGTTCAATTCCCAAGTTCTGTTTGGAGGGATGGCTTTTTGAATCAGAAAAACAGTAACAAGATGTGGAGAATGTCATAGTGAGGCATTTAACCCTTTTAACCTTTTAATGCATTAATGCCCTTGGTCGTCATGATAAATGAGTGCAGCCCTGGCGAGTAACTTACTAGTGCTGCATTCAAGCATCATGCCGACCCTATATGGGGCTGAGACACTCCCGAAGGGTCGGCATGATGCACCAATTCAGCACCGGCGAGTCACTCACAAGGGCTGCATTGGTACATCATGACTACATGATCTTTTAGCAACATTGGTCCTTCAACTGTTAATAGTGGTGGGTTAGGTCATATGCAAAGGGATGACATGCCTTTATCATGGTTTTAGGTACTTTCCTTTTTGCCACCAGGTGCCGTTTGCAAAAACCCTGGGCTATACCTTTAAATTCTGCAGTCCATGTTTGTAGATGAAGATAATCTCTGTAGGCGAGTCAGCACTGCTATATAGCAGTATTCTCTGTCATGATTAATAATCTTTTATAGCCTTTATTGCGTAGGCTACTCAATGTAACCTATAGACACTATTGGAACTGGATATCACCTATGCAAAGACACAAAACCTTTCAAGTTGTAGAAATATGGTGTTGCAAGTGCACAGGCCTAACACTGGTAAGATCATTATGTAATAATATTATTACAACAAATACTGTACTGTTACATCAAAATGTAAAGCGCCCTGGCGCTTATACCTTTGGACACCTTATTAAACTGGTGCTTATACAAGACTGACGCTTATTCAAGACCAGATTCAGTGCTAATATATCATTTCAAGACCCCTCTACCCCTAGCAGCTGGTACATACTTCACGATTGGTGCTTATTTGAATGCCTAAAAGTGATGGTACAATATAAACCTATGGTCAGAATATGGGCATTTTCCAACAAAATATCTGCATAGAAATATTCAGTTTTTCTATTCTTGTGGCAAAACAAAAAATATTTTGCAATGATACAAAAGATAAAATATGGCAAGAAAAATATATCATTGTAAACATATTTACAAGTCAAAACGCATTAATATTCCAAAAGGAATATAGCTGTTTTATATTTTGCAGCTGGAATCTTATCCATTCTGAACAAAATTGTGGTACATGAAAATATAGCTTTGCATGTGTAAAGAGTGGTCAGAACAAAAAGGTACAAAGAAAAGTCATGCGTACAACCCCCGCGCAAACCAAACCTCATGTCTGGGTTATATACACAATTGAAAGGTTGGGAGTACGGGTTATACAAGGTTTAGTTAGAACTACCGTACTCGACGTAATAAGCGCCCTGGGCGCTTATAAAATAATTTTAATGGCATCTTAGTACTAGAGCTTAGTTGTCTCTAAAAATCGTGGGAAATGTGGGGTTTTCTAGTCTGAAAGTCCCCAAAAGGGGGAGGGTCACTTATAAGGGGGAGAGTGCTTATTAGGTCGAATACGGTACTTACTTAAAGTAGCCACATTGTGTAACCAGGTGTGGGTCATACACTATTGTCAAAGTCCAAGTGTGGCCTATTTGTGAGATGCAGGGTTATACCCAGACATTTACTATTCACTGGTTAAGAACACAATCTCGCAAAGAGGGTATCAATACTGCAACTTAAAAACTGGAGACCAACACTGAAGATTTCTAACATGTTTAACTAGTTTTGTCATGTTTCCTGGGCACCCACCATCACCCCCTTAGGCCTTAGGAAACATTTCTTCAAGTTACATAATGGGTTTGGAGATCTTTTTGAAAGGTCTCCTCCCTACTGTCACGTCCAGTGGCAGGCACACATATAATACATGTACCAATGTCCCCTCCACATGCCACAGAGTTCATAATTTCAGCAATCTCATTGCCTAAGGCCGAGGTCTTGTCCGCCAGTTTGTATCATCATCCGCTCTGGTTGCCATTTGTCTTTGCGTCAACCCCTGTGAGTTAACACCATTCTGCTGATATCCACTGTTATTATTGTTAAATGCAGCCTGAAAACCTCGCTCGTCGATCAATGTATTCCCCAATGCCAGCATGGGTGGGGGAACTTCTGCCGCGCCTGGATCGAAATCTGCTTGCGGCTTGGGGAAGTTTCCGGACGTGAAGTTGCTGGGCGTGAGGAGCTGGAAGCGGTGTGGCGGTATAAAGACCGGACCCAAGTTCCCCAAACCGGGCGGTGGCGGTATATACACCGGAGCGCTGTCGTCGGTGAAGTGTGCTACCTCAGGGTCCGTGAGGTCTCCTCCACAGGAACTTGACTGCGGAGACGGGGAGGATACGTAGACTGGGGATTGAGGAATGGCATGTCTTTTGGTTTCTGAAAGTAATATTGATACGATTCAGTCATATGTAGCTAGTTAATACAGAGATGCTACTTACTACTAAGAAAAAAGTAGGAATTCTCAAGATATTGTGTCAATTCTATGTAGGAAATTAAAGACAATTTAAGACAGAAATTCTAGCGAAAAAGGAGAAATTCCTCCAAAAGTAGGAAAAGTGGCATCTCTAGCGTAATGCACAACAAAATTGGCAACTAAAATATCACAAAGAACGACAATCAACAAACATAAAAATGGTCAACTTTCCTTTACAACTTGCTCAAAACGTGAGATATAAGCACAGGCCCGTAACTAGCCCTGATCACATGGGGGTTAATCCATTTAAATATGGTGGAACTTCAATAAATTCAGTATGAAATATCATTCTTTTTAAGTTTTCTTTTACTAAAGGCCTGATAAGACTTAATAATTGTCCAATTTACAAGCAGCAAAAACGTGCATGTAGCTAATTATATCTCTGTTTAGGGCACCTAGGATGAATCGTTTTTCATCTATCAGGGCCGTGGGGGTTTCTTCGGACCGCTGAAACCCCGCTAGTTACGAGTCTGAAGCCGTTGATGCAGGCCGGCTACATGTACTACCTAAACACCGAGTGATGAGGAGGGGGCAGCATGATTACCGAGGTAGGCTTTGATCTCCCAGATGTAGCCCGCTTTGACGCCCACTTCTCGCAGCAACTCACGCAGGTCTGGGAACTGCATGTCCAGCAATGTGTCCTGTAAATCATTTTTGAAAATCATTTTTGAAAATCATTTCTTGAATTAAAATACTTTATGTTGTTAACCTCCACAAGCCAAAGTAGTCCACTTTATAAATTCAAAAAATCGAGCTGCTGTGTACAACGTTGGCAACCTGGTTGGTTGGAAATAGTCTGATAATGATCTCTTAAAATGGGTTGAATCTATAGAGCATGGTATAAATTCGCGTCTATTTACTTCCAAGTCAAAAGGTATATGATAGCCGATCAGTAAATGGCAACGACAAATCGGTATACTTTACATATATAATGTTGGGAACCCAAATGGGGTTTGACATTTAAAGAAACATGGTAACCCACCCGTATGGCGTTGTCCTTGAATATGTCCAGGATACTGGTCATATTGAGTTGCTCCAACATGTGGGTCACCTGTCGGTACGGGTCCTGGCCACCAGAGGACGACACCGAGGACTTACCGCACCCCTGCGAGCGACTGGGGGCCTCTGTCATTGTACCGCAGTCTGCGCAACCCGTCAACTCTACACTCAAAAGCAAGAAATCTCTTTTAGAAATGTCTTTTAGTGATATCAAGTTACAAATGTTGGACCTACAAGAAATATTTTATATCTGCTCTAATGCTGTAATTGAACCAATACTATAAATCTGATATAGTTCCCTTCATATGTCGATGATGGGACTAAATTCTTCGGCATTTAATACCAACAAATACCATTAGTAAAATTCAACCAATCTTATGTTATACAGATATTTCTAGTTTTTTCCTACCCCATGGATCCAGTTGTGTGTTTTTCTCATGTTGCGGTGGCCGGGGTCCCGTGGTTCTGTCTTGTGTGCTACAACCGTTGCGGTCGGTGTTCGGCCATCCCGCTACCTGCTGCACTATCAGGTCCAGGATCTGCAGCCGCAATGACCTGCCAATGGGTGAAACAAATCATGACACAAAGTTGGCACTTAAGATTTACCCCCCCTCCATTTATTTATTTATTAAAAAAAAAAAATTCTAATCACGTAATATGTGTAGATAGTCAACAGCCCCATGTCTGATAGGAAATTAAATGTTTGTTAACACTTTTCATAAATGAAACAAAATCCATACGGACAGGTATATATGAAAGGGAACAAAATACAACTTACTGTTCTATGTCAACGTCAATTGCTTTGGCCTTGAGTCGGTCATAGCCCTCTTTGACCTTGGCGGGCCATTGCTGCTCCAGGGTGGGGCCGACAACCTGGAGGAGGCTGCTCAGACTCTGGATGTACACCTCGTGGATGTACGCAGGGGAAGGGTGCTGTTTCTGTTAATATGAGACAACAGATATCTGATCAGAGATGCCACTCGGTCTTCGACAAAAAGTAGAAAATCTTAGAATTTTAGTCAAATTTATGTAGAAAATTAACATAATTTAACACAGAAATTCCAGCCCAAAAGTAGGAATTCCTACAAAATTAGAAAAAGTGACATCTGTCTCATAAACAGTATAGGGCAGATCCAGGATTTTGAAAAAGGGGAATCATGAAAATCCCTCAACATTTTTTACATTGAAACTTTTTTTTAAATTTTTTTTGGGACAAACAGGGGTCCCCCCCTAAATCCACACCTGGAGACATGATAGCGATTTCCCAGAATGATGAATCAGAGAAAAATTCTACAAAAATTAACCGCTCATACCACTGCAAATATTTCACAGGTCATTCACCACATTAAGACTTACCAGCATGTTAAATTCGCACCACGTATCGAATGAAGTAGTAACACAATGAACGATAGGCTCCCTGTAAGAAAACATTTAACTTGCATGAGCATGTTAAACAGTTGGTACCATTATATTATATATATATAGCCGATATACACACACTGACTTCAGTGCTACTTATAATCTATGAAATGTACTTTCTAATGATGAAAATGGGTGCAGTTAACTAGAACATTGGGACTGCATTTGGATCGTATTAATTCAAATTTGTAGGGCCCGCACGAAACATTAAAGCATTATGATGCCCTTAAAAATTTATGGTACACGTATATCAATGTCCATATTAGTAGCCTCACTCTGCGGGTGACTTCCAGGTTTGGCACGTTATGTAGAGGTGACCGAGGAACTGGAGGAAAGCGGTCCGCTGCCGCTGAAGTACCACATTGGTCGTCACCTACAGGGAGTGGAAAAAAAAAACCAATGAATTTTAATTATGAAGGGGAATTAAGATTCTAACGAGTCCTAGGCATTACGTGAGTAGTTATGTGGAATATTTTAAAGGGTAGGATCTCTAGGAGTAGAGCATATAGTTCATAACTCTGGCACTAAACTGTGCTACTCAAATTCCAGATCGATTTTTACTTCAGAAATTTTACACCAGAGGGCAAAAGTATGTGACCCAGCTGATTTTGACCCCAATCCAAGTGACCCTTCAGATGTGGCTGTAAACAAGGCCTCATGCCCGCCCACCAAACGCCTGCTAGTAGACTGAGTGTGCTAACAGCCTTCAGACATACACTGTAAAAAGTGTTTCTAATTTAAACACATAAATTTACCCAAACACATTAAAGTTAAACACTTTCACTGAATCTCAGTATTTAAGCACTTTCTTCTGTCAGCAGGTACAGGGATATGGCTGCTGGTGATGGGTGGGCCTACAAAAGTGAAACAATAGTGAGCAAGGCCAGTTTGGCTGGCTCACTGGAATATTCTGGACAGCACTATCTACTCATTATTGTTGACATTATCTAAATTACCATGGATGTTAAACAACAGTATAGGTACTGTATTTGGCTAAGAAGAGCCTGTATATAGGGAAGAGCCTGTAGAAGGAGTAGGAGAATAATACCAGTGGGCTAGCCAAACTGCCCTCGCCCACCATTTTTCACTGTTGCAGCTCACCCATCACTGGCAGCCATATTCCTGCACATCTTTACAGAAAAAATATTTGGGATTTTGCTATCAATATGTTTCAGTGAAAGTGTTTAGATTATATACACATTTTTTACAATGTATGGGTGAAGGGTGCAGTGAGCAGTGGGACCAGGTGATCATGTTGTCCTGGCCAGGTGACTTCAGTAGGGGGACCATGAATCAGGCTTTGCTTGGAATTAAATAGTCTATAAAAGAATGATAAAACTATAGCACCCTCTTAGATTTTATGATTACATATTGGCTTCTTGGTATACACATCGTGCAATGGTATCATTGTGTATAGATGTTCTTTTTTTACCCAAAATAGTAGCATGTGGCCTATTCAAGGGGGAGTATACCGTTTTCTGTGGGCACACTGGTGGCAGTCAGTACATTGGTGGGTATCACTAGTACTCAATACTCTACCACTGGCAGAGTGCAACTGCTGGTCACACCAGTGCAACTTGTCTAGACCAGAGGACTGCTGGAAAGGAACAACAAGCAAACTATTTGTTGGTTGCCTGAGCCTTTATACATGGGGTACTGGTGCTGGGGAATACAGGCTCACAGGGCTAGGATATGCCTGCATGTGGTGGATGCTGTTAGGGGGATTCTAAATATAACTGAAGTGTTATATAAACTCAACAAGCCTGGCTGAGGGTTTCATGATTTAGGCTGGGATGTCATTCCAGCATAAGAGCCTGCAACCAGGCATTTGATCCAGCTTCTTATGAACCTTTCTTGAAATGAATGGTATTGGCGATTGGCATCACATGTGACCCAGGGGAGGGAGGGAGGGAGGGAGGGAGGGAGGGAGGGCGGGAGGGAGGGAGGGAGGCAGGGAGGGAGGCAGGCAGACAGAGAGGGAGGGAGGGAGGGAGGGAGGGAGGGAGGCAGGGAGGGAGGGAGGGAGGGAGGCAGGCAGGCAGAGAGAGAGGGAGGGAGGGAGAGAGGGAGGGAGAGAGGGAGGGAGGCAGGCAGGCAGAGAGGGAGGGAGGGAGGGAGGGAGGGAGGGAGGGAGGCAGGCAGGCAGGGAGGGAGGGGAGGGAGGGAGGGAGGGAGGGAGGCAGGCAGAGAGGGAGGGAGGGAGGGAGGGAGGGAGGGAGGGAGGGAGGGAGGGAGGGAGGGAGGGAGGGAGGGAGGGAGGGAGGGAGGGAGGGAGGGAGGGAGGGAGGGAGGGAAAACAAATTGAAAAAAAAAAGTTTGGAAAAAAAAAGGTTTGGAAAAAAAAGGTTTGGAAAAAACAAAGTTTGGAAAAAAAAAAAATTTGGAAAAAAAAGGGAGGTTCTCACAAAGCGTCTCATATACCGTCTCAAAAAAGCGTTCCTGGCTGCTTTAACATGGAACTCTATGGACTCAACACTTTGGTGGAGGACATCAGAGGGAGGTTTTTCCTATACCTGCAATGCTAAAGGAATTTGTGCAAAAAAAGCTAAAAGTGACTTTTTTAAATGCCTTTTTTGAGCATTTGACCAAACCCACATATACAATACTGGTATGGGGAGATTGGCATTGACCAGCAGTACATAGAACAGTGACATTTGTTTGGCAGGAAGATTTATTTGCAGAATTATTCCAGATACAAGTGATGGGAAAATGTCTTAAATTGGATTCAGAACCGTTGTATAAGACCCTGAGGCACAGTAGTGCCCCTGGGTCAATAACTCATTAATCACTTCTTGGTTTTAACTCAAACACTACTGACTGGGTCAAAAATATTCCTTGTATCACTGGCATGTGATTTATCCTCTTAGGCACTACACATATGTACTGTGGTATCTGGTGTCAAACAGGGCTCAATTCTGGGGCTGCTTTAGTTGTTATTATGTAAATGTGCATTCATATGTGACTGTATTGTTTACATCTAGCTGTATCTATCTGCAGCCTGCGCTCAAGATGCATTTGCTATGGACCTTCTTTAATATGTTATTATATAGTCTTTTACGTTTTGCATGATTAAGTTAATTTGGGGACTAAACCTAATGACACAGAATACTTACAACAACATATTCTTTTAAAGATTCTTGTAAGCTGAGATTTAAAGCTCCGACAAAGTCTCTGTCATCTGAAGGATACAAGGCAAGCATGAGGCACAAAGGTATCACAAAGTGGAACAGGGTTGGTTAGTTTTCAATTCTCAGGGCAGTGATGGTGATCAAGTCTATTAGAAGGCACAGATCACGATTAAATACTTTAATAAGATGCCACTTCCTGGTCAATAGAAAGCAGAACATCTTATGATTTTGGCAACTTACGAGAAATACATACTTTAATAAAGAAATTACAGCGAGAATTTCTTACTTCTGGCAATTGCAAAGTAAGGGTTCTAATTAGCAACATACCCTTAAAGTGCTGTAGTAGTGCTATGATGAGATCGGTGTGTTCAGGGTGTTCAGCGACAAAGCTGAACCACAGCTGTATACAGATGTGCAGCTCCTTCGGTCCAGGCAGGTTCGTTAACTTACTCACTATTGCTAAAGAAAATAAATTGAACTGAAGATACAATTTTCAATACGATTAGCAATTATATGAATGATAATAGATATACTACATTTCCTGTCTTTAACTAGAGCTATGATACAATACAGTTGAGGCAAGAGACAAGTGTAACTTTAGTATACATTGACTTGTAGGGCTGCATAAAAAAGATTAGCAGCTTTGCAGGTACCGCCCGCACCCCCTTAAAACGGCCGCATCAAAGCTTTTTTTCATTATTTCACCAAAAAAATCATCAAAATCACCGCATCCCTTAAAATATAAAATAATAAAAAACTTACAATTTTCGCCCCTATTTGAAGGTATATTGAGGCTTCCATTAGGTCGATTTTTACAGTTCTGGGCTCCCCAGAAATTGAGGAATACCTTCTATCATATCCTAGTTTTGTCATTGGACAAAAAAAAATGCATTTCTTCTTTACCCCATAATTAAAAGAAAAAAAACACCTCCCGCGTCACTTGAAATGTAAGAAAAAAAGAAAAGTCACCTCCCTCATGGCCTAGAAAATGTTATGCAAAAAAAAAGAAAAGCCTCCCTCCCTCACCGCATTATTTCCAAAAGTGTCCGCAAAGCTGATAATCAATTTTATGCAGCCTAGTATATTTTATGAATATACATATACCTGGATATATCAGCTGAGAGAATTCCGCTATCACATCGCCCAGGGAATCTGCTGTCAGAGTCCTCAATATCTGTAATATAAATCCATCAAATGATTTTAACCAAATGTTTTCTTTTTATCTATGATCGCTTGAAAGTATTTTTGAAGCACATTAAACACGAGTGGTTCTATTATATAAATGATAACCCTATAAGGATTATGCCCCAAGGTTCCTGAACATTTCTCATTGTGGCTCACAAGAGTGAAAGTTTGGTGAATGCAGTACCAGCTAGTACAACAGCGGGCAACTGGCGTTGCTGCAGCGATACGTCATTCTAACTAAAGGGCATACCATGATAAGCTTTAATATTTAACTATTTAAATATAGTACTCACAGCTTTCCCTTTGCGTTGAACCTTCGAGCTATGCCAGTCATATTCATTCTTCAAGAACGGGTTCTTTTTTACGGCTGCTGGTCCATACCGTCGTCGTGCGTCTGTCTGCTTCCCCCGCGGTGGACTATCAGTAAAACTCTTACTGTTACTACCTGAGTGACCGCCATCAGAACCGTTATCGTTTGATTGGTCCCCATCGCCTCGTCCCCTCCCGGGTATGTCCCACCAGTCTGACTTTTTATCAATACGACTCTCCGTATGTTCCCGATTTCCCTTACTACGCCATTGTTTGTCGTCAGACCTACTTGCATATAACCTGTCAGAATTGTCCCAGTCCCCATTACTAAACCGACTACTGTCTTCCCGCTGGTTTTGTGTCCGGGCACCCTGCGTATGGGTAGAAGCGCTCTGTTTGTGCTGGGTTTTGTTCAAATTTTGCTTATCGTCTACGGGGCAGACCTGCCAGTCTTCTCGAAACGGTGCAGGCTGTTTGAAGGTAGGTTCCAGGTTTTGTTTAGAGCGTGGCTCAGCATCTGCTGCTGATGCATTCTGCGTTGGTTTGGCGGCTACTCCTCTGTTCGTAGGGGATTTATCATGGCTGCAATGGCGAAATGAAAGTCTCAATGCGCTCCATCCTAACATACAAATGTATGCTACAAATGTTCTCCCAATATCATAAAACATGTGCATCACTATCGGCAAATTGGTATAAATTGTGTGAATATTTTAAGGCATAATATAATAGCTAATGCCATAGGACTGCCTTGGACGATCAGACCTTTCCATCAAGAAAGGGTTGTTTTTCAAGGGAAGTAAGTGTATAATCTATCGCCAATTACAATCAATCTAAAGTTTATACATACATGGCATCAGATATAGAAATCTCAGAAAAAATGGCGGAATTCCTACAAATGGCAGCTATAAAGCGGCCTTCATCAAATTTATAATAAACCCCAAAAACGGCCCTGAAAATAGATTCCTACCCATCATGTCTGAATCCGGGTTCCTTGTCAGTGGCCTGCTGGTGGAGTCCCCTACCGCGCCCACCGCCCCGGCCCCGACCACCCCACTGCCGGTCCTTGGACTTATCACGCTTCCGGCTCCAAGAGTCCGTCAACACACTGACAGGAGCTGGAAAAAAAGAATGTTATGTTTATAGTTAAAATAATCTTTATGCAATACACTATAGTTTATGTGTGCGCACAGTAATATGTTACATCCCCCGTACAAGTAACAAGGGGTCGGTATGGTTGTAAACTAAATCTATTATCAAATCATAGGGAGATCTTTAAAATACAACAAAGTTAAAAGTTACTGACTTTTACCTTACTGTACAAACTTAAAACAAGTCACAAAGTTTACGCGTTCCCTGCACATTAAACGCAATATTCATGCACTAAACATGTAAAACGATTGCTGTTATTAAGAATAAGATATTTTATATTATTAATTAAATTGCTTTTTTATCAATCATGGACCGTTGGGTAACTTAACACTGTTTATCTTATAACTGGTGAACAAGTGTGCGGTCCTACAAACTCTACACAAATCTCATGCAATGTCAAACAAGTCTCAAGGAAACACTGAGAAACACAGAACATACAGGCAGCTGAGGATAGCCATAGTTTTAGTCTGTGTGAATGGAAGTCCTACCTTTCTTGGATTTATTTTTGATTCCATGCTGTTTTCCTAGATAAACATTTTTCAAGGGGAAAGATTTTTTTTTTTTAATATCAAATACCGGTGCTATAAATAAGAGAGAGGATTCGTTGAGAACAAAGTGAGATGATAGCGGGTAATGTTATATGGGCGTGATGGCGAGGGAGTTGGGTGGGTAAGGGGAAACAATGCATCACATATTGGCAAAGGCAGGGGAGCTTCATGGGCCGCTAATAGTGATAACCTAGCGAGTAACTCGCCGGTGCTACGGTGGTGCATCATGCTGGCCCTATCGGAGTGAAAGACATTGTCAAGTACGACACGTAACAAAGACAAAATGCCACTACCTCAAAACAAAGCATGCAAATATAAATCAATTCTCACAGTACAATCAGATAGGTTAACACAGGGTGCTGTTTCTCCACAATGTATGGTTGTCCATATAATACGAATTTGGCCGAAAATGTTTCTA
Source organism: Harmothoe impar (assembly GCA_947462335.1). Taxonomy (NCBI): domain Eukaryota; kingdom Metazoa; phylum Annelida; class Polychaeta; order Phyllodocida; family Polynoidae; genus Harmothoe; species Harmothoe impar. Next base: position 57,090,732 of record OX381707.1, on the reverse strand, counting down.
CTCATCAATTTCCGTATTATGCGGAGGTCCGCATTTGTATGGAACAGTACCGTTTTTGGTAACAGAAAGTTTTTGTTGTTGTTTTTTTCTCCAGAAAATTTTTGCAGTGGTCCATACTTTGTGGTGAAACAGCACCCAATGGAGATCAAGTGGGAAACGGGAATTTTTACACAAATATCCGCTCTCTGATATTAAAGAGTGAAATGTATACCGAGTTAAGACGCACCTTCTGTGGAGGCGGACATCTGCCGCAGCTCCTCCTGTAGCCGCAGGATGGTGCTGTCGTCCACGTTACCCTGGTAATTCTCACCGATCATTTGGTCCGACGGGACTGCCAATGTACAAAGTTGTTTGCTTTTAAAAAAAAAATTGGTCTATACAATTCACAAAGTAAGAACACGGGTAATCAGTATGTGAAACTGCTGTAATTGACAAATGTTTGGTTGATGGAGGTTGGATCGCGCCAGTTTTCATACCAATTATTTTCAACAGGTTTAATAATGCAGGAAAATATGGGTCTTAATTTGCAGATCCTCAGGATAAAGAAAACATATGGCTTCTAATTTGGCACCAACTTTCAAATCGGTAGAGAGGGTCATAGGTACGGGTAATACTTACTCCATTTTGTTGACTGCTTGTCAGCTCCCATCATTGTGCGGAATATGTCCTTCTCGATATCTGATATTAGAACAACTTGAGGTATTTTCGGTATTTTCTATGCTTTGTTTATTAGAAGTTATACAATGCATCATGTAATCTTGCAAGTGTAATGAAGAAATTAATAAAAATATAAAACACATGTTTTGTCCTTCATATAGTCCGAAAAAAGTTGAGAACAAACTAGTATTGCTACCTTTCCCAAGTAAACGCAAAAATGTCCTTAGATAAAAAAACTATCACCATGGTAGGAATGCGAGATGCTATGAGAGCTGAAGATAAAAAGGGGATGGGAAAGTAAGGTGTGATGGTCTTACCCTCTGTGGGTGGTGTGGGCTCCCTCGGGATGTGCGTTACCGGGGGCGGTAGTTTAGCACACAGCTGATTCACGTCAAAGTCAGGCACCTTTCCCACCTCACTGTCCGGCCTTACTGACACCAGCTATAAACAATAGGATTTACATCATGAAGACCATTAGACGGATGAACATGAACCGTTATATATCATTCAGCCCTTAAAGGGTTTAAGTTAGTACATCCGATGTTTTGGCCTCAAAAATATATTTTCTCAAAAATGAGTCAGGATGTTCACAAAAAGAAAATCCTTTCCTATCTATTCCATTTGCCCTCATTCACTATAATGTTGCTCAAATTTAATTATTTGGTCGAATATGTGGTTATTTTGGAATAAAATCGTGCACAATTTTAATCCGCCCCATTGGAAATTAACTGAAAAAAAAAACATGATTGGAACCTATGGGACCCAGTTTCTGAGCTGTCCTTGGATACCATTAAATGTCCCCCTGTCCATAAATAATAAACTTTTACCATATTTGGGACATCTTGAAGTAGAATTTAGAATTTGGAGAAAATCGGACATACCCACTTTAAGTGGCCTGAAAGGGTTAAGTGCCGTTAAATGGTTAAGTGGCCTTAAAGATGGTTTACTGCAACAGGCATTATAGCGTTCAACTTGATAATCCTTTATCCTATTTGTACACTTTTTTTCACGTTGTGAATGCTCTACCCTTTGCTCATTTCAGTTCTACTTACATTATGTAAATTGACTTACCCTGCAGAGACCCTCCTTGAACAGTAGGTCTGATGCTGAGGTAATCTCATTCCCGTCTCTAAATACAAATGGTAAGTACTTTTAGTAGAAGTGATATGAATCCATTATTGTAAAACCCATTATTATATTATAAATCAAATCTAAAGATTAAAGATTGCAGTACGCCCACTCCAGTCTCAGTTTAAAATCCATAACCTTTCATGATAAAAGAACTCTTGGGAAATTTCATCAGTATCACATTCAATATGGGTGCTGTGTGATAAAAAAAAATCTAGGATTTTTAGGATTTTTTTAGGATAAAATAATTGAGGGTTGCTACTCACTCTATCAGAAGGTCCAGCATGACAAGGTTTTGGTCATCATAACCGAGCACTTGCCCTGTCAATGTCTCATCTAACACCAGCTCCTCAAAGAAACGACTCGCTCGCGTGATCCAGTTTTTAGCAATCTGTAAAATTTGATGTATTTTTCAGAACCATTTTTGTTTGAAATGAAAATTCATTATATTGACATTTGATACCGTGTGTTAGAACGGAATTAGTTTTTTCACTTTTTGAAAAAGGTAAGATGTCTCATTTTCAACTGAATGGCACTGGTGATGGTTGGCAGAATCTTACTGGGGTGACTCCAGCAAGGGTACATGGGTGTGCGTTCGGTGCCCACTGTGTAAACGTCTCGTCAATATCGCTGATGATGTTCTCCACGTGAAGCATCTCTGTTGTACAGTAGTCCACACAGTTTATATCAACCTCACCAGTCTCTCTGAATCAAAAAAGGATTCACTGATTTTAAAAAATCATGTGATGATTATCAAGTTTTAGTCCTAATTTTTGCACTACCCGGTATGTTGTTGGGGATCTCACTACGTAGGCCTACCCTCAAAATTCCCCACAAAACAGGTCTCAGCAGAAATCCACAATCAAATCTAGAAAATAAGAATACATACAAATAAAAAAAAAAAAAAAAAAGGTGCCTCACATGTCGACCAGGTTGATCTGGCCCCTGACCCACTTCTCCTTGGTGTCGCTGTAGGCCACAACCCAGTCCCCCGGGCCCTTGTCGTCCGTCACCCCAAGGTTAGTCGGCTCAGTGCTTCTCTTCGCGGCCCATGCATTCAGCTGGGCATCTTGGGCAGCAAGACTTTCAAAGAACTCATCTGAAAATAATACATAACTTTCATAATAGATTATTTGATTCCGAGGAGAGTTTTGGGGAATACCTTTTAGCATTTCTGAAGATTATTTTATTCTATGATAGTAAAGTCTAGTATAACGGATCGTAATAATACTGTTAGCAGTTGTATATCAATTATCATGTGAATGTCACATGTGAAACAAGTGATGATCTTGTCATAACAGGTCTTTCTTCAATCCTTGTGAATAAAGACAGGGTTCTTTATATGTGATGCTGTTATGGGTTTGGTTCGTACCATACCGGGTATTCATATACTGACGTTATGTCGTTACCTATATCGTGTTTATCCAGGCACGTAACTAGCGACCGCTAGATGACAATAGTGGTGATAGTCAGGTGACTACTCTCAACTCATATATAAGGGAGACCGCACATTACTAAGGTTACCAACGGTATCTAACTGCTATAAATATCACTCCGGTGTCCCCTGGATACCGAGCTTCGTGTGTGTTCTAACAGATACAATGAAGTCACCGTCTATTATATCATACTTGCCTCTTTGTTGTCGCTGTCTCTTGGTTATACATGATAAGCTATGATAGCTAGACCAGCTACACTATTCTAAAAGTTGTGGCTCACACAGAATACTAGAGCTGCTTAGAACTAACCTTGAGTAATCAATCCTAAGTAAGGATTTAGGCTAACATACCTGAGCCGATCTGTGCATGGAAGTTGTGTGGATCGATGACATGCGTGACCCGCACCTGAACCATGTGAGGCTCCTCCGCCATGTTGGCCAGGACAGATCCCACCGCGTCTTTATAGTCTCCGTAGACACGCTTAATTTTCACTTGCTATCTTGAATTGTTTCCTGTAGAGGAAATATATTAACACATATACATACAGGAATTTGATAAAAAAAGCAAAAACAGGCGGTAGGCCTACCCACAAAATTTAGCGTACACAACTCTATCAGACCGAACGGGGGTAAATTTACATCCGCAGATGCAGTCGAAATTTGTTTGACCCGCCCCCTCCCCCTTTCTGGAGGGGTGGAAATTGTTAAAGTTCAACTATTTAGAGCCTATACTGTACACCTTTGTATACTGCTCAGTTATGGAGTTATTACAATAGGGCTTCTATGCGAAAGTTAACGGTAGCATACAATGATACACTCCGTATGTTACTTGGTATCCCAAGATATGCTAGTGCCGGTGAGACTTTTGCTGTTTGTACTCTTCCTACATGTGGTGCTACAATTAGAAGACTAATACAAAGTTTTATATGTCGACTGACAGGGTAAAAAAATGAGTTGATCAAAAGCTTGGTGGATCCAAGAAGTGATAGATCTACCAAGTAAACTTGGACTAGAGACAGGTACCCATTCTACCCCCCCCCCCCCCCGCGCCTTGCCAGGAACTATCAGTCTGCACTGTGTTTACATCGACGTCACGGTGTGTGTAGCCTTTCACGTCACAGTGGCTGTAACTATGACAACAGCATAGGCCTACGTCGCGTCGTAGACGTCAACATGGCCACCACTGCTTGTCACAGAACACGTCTTATCTAGTTCTGTCCCATAACCCAGCATCCACGTTGTTTCTTCTGTGAATCCACACGCGTGAACATAGGGACTGACTGAGGTGGACCAGTCTTATCCTACTTTTAATGAAGTTGTGATTAGGTCCTAAACTAGGTAAAAAGCACCATCTGAAGCCTGGTAAGGTAAGTTAAAGTTTATATTACCATGGGGTATAGTACTTTATATCGCTGATATTACAAATCTATCAAATCCCTATCAAGGGTACAAGACAGTCACAGAAGACTGTTAGTCTCCGGAGCAAACGACTGCCTATCCATCCACGTCGCTACGCTATGTTACTCGGAGCAGTGTCTGCCGCGTTCTACAGTTACGTCGGCCCTTATTGGCGACGCTGGGACGTCCGGAGACTAAGAAGACTGTATTTAGTCTGTAAAATGAAATTATACGGTCTGGCCACTCTGGGCCTACTGACAGTACTGTCATTTAGACTTTAATAGAGATCTAGATCACTTGAATAATCTAGAAGTCAATCTCAGAGATATGATACAGCCAGGACAAGGCATCTCTTAAGACAAAGCCTAGGGCTATGGGGGCCCAACTTTGGGAAAGTTTCAAACGCAAAACCGAAAGTTCAAAGTGGTACAAAGTGCCCAACCCACTCACAACTGAAATGGGGGCTATCCGGTGAGTTGTTACAGTCTGCTCAACAACTGCCTGTTTCTATCGAAGTATATGTACTTATCATATGAGAACAATGATATAAATGACCTCTTTGAGACTTATTAGAAGTCATGACATGGTCTTAAGTGAACACAAAACAAGAAAAAGATGCTTCCTTACTCAAAATATGAGTTGTTTTCGGCCAAACGTCCACGTGAAAAATGCCTCGCGGTACCCGCTACCACGCCACGCAGACGCCAATCTAACCCCTAGTGGGTCGAAAGAGAACTAACGTCAGGGCGTTTCCCGCCACATCTGTTGATGGCTGTTTTACTTCTATTATTCTCGCCTTGGTTTCATATACGGAGAATCAGATACAAGAACGTTAGGTCTATATACTGTATTAAAGTAGATCTATTAAAGCCACTGTTTTAAAAGTGCTGTTTAATAGTCACTGTTTTATAAGTACGCCCGGATGGATTTAGAGGAAACCACAGTGCAAATCCCGGGGGAAGGGGGTCACTGGGTCTAGATCCCCTAAGGCCTAACCCCGCACCCGCCCCGCCCCCCCCCCCCCCCCCAAAAAAAAGAAAACCTCTGCATGGGCTCTGCCTCTGTTAATTACAAGATGAATCAATACGTACTTATGGGATGCAGAGGGGTCCGCCGGTCGGAAAGTCGCCGAGATTAAGGGCCCACGAAGTCCCTTTTTAGATCATTTTTAATATGGCAAAATTTGTTTAAAAATCGCCAGGTCGTATCTCTTAAATTATTGTACCAAGTCGCCTGCAAAATATACCAAGTCGCGAGGTCGCTTTTGACCACTCTGCAGCCACAATCCTCGTACCAACGGATTATTGGGTCGATTCTTCCAATCTATGTTCTATGTTTGGTGATCTACGTGTTTAATATTGAGAGTTTATGAAATTGTTATAATTGGGCGTCTAAACTAGTTCTTATCTAACTAAACCAGTATCTTATTGTGTCCGTCTTTTTAATAGCTGTACTACCAGTATGTACGATGTCTAATTGCAAATAAAATGATTATCTAACAAGAACTCCGAGGATATCATGTCATCACTTTATTTTCAGAGATATACAACGTCTTCACACTGTTTGTAATTTGGTAATAAAAAAACAACTAACCCTTAAACCAAAGCTGGGAACTCTTATTGCAGGTCATTCACACAACCTTTATAACAGTCTTTATAAATTTTCTTTGTACTTGATTACAACTGCAGCCTTTATTCTGGACCAATTACTGCCATATATCCCAATGTCAGTGACAGGTTAATCATTAGAGATGACCCCGATCGACAAGTACGAGCGAGGTCCGCATCCCCCGTATACTGGTGCTGGTACAAAAGGCTGATTAATAGACAACATCTTAATAGAGTTCTCCTGCAATCTCAGTGAGCACCTCATTATCAGATTCCTTCTTCTTCCGACCACGGCGTTTTTGTAAGTGGGAGTGTGTTTTGAAGCTTTTCTGTGTTGAAAATGACCGTCCACACTCAGTACACAAGTAAGGTTTCTCTCCTGTGTGGGTCCTCATATGGGACTTTAAGTTCCCTGCATGGTAAAACCGCTTACCACAGTCAGAACACTCATGTGCCTTTTCTTCCGCATGTATTTTCATATGTGTTTTTAAGCCTGCACCTGTGGGGAAAGTCTTCCCACACACGGCACACATGTAAGGTTTTTCTCCTGTGTGGGTAAGCATGTGATCCTTTAGTTTCCCTTTCTCTCTAAACCGTTTATCACACAAAGAACAAGGAAAGGGTGCTTCTCCAGTGTGGACCATCTCATGGTGCCTTAATGAGGCTGCAGAACGCAGCTGTTTGCCACAGGAGGAACATGTATATTTCACAAGTCTCCCTTCCCCATGTATCTTTTTCACGTGTTTATTCAAGTCACCTTTGTCTCTGTAGCGTTTATCACATTGAGAACACTCATGAGGTTTCTCTTCTGAGTGGGTCTTGATGTGCTTCCTCAAGTATAATTTACTTGGGAACTGTTTATCACATAGAGAACATTGGTGGGGCTTTTCCCCTGTGTGCTGTGTTACTATGTGTTCATTTAACGAATGTGCTGATGCAACCTGTTTACCACAATAGGAACACTGGTGCTGTTTCTCAGCTGTATGCCTTTTCATGTGTTTCCTCAACACTTGAGAGTCGACACATTTCTGTCCACATAGAAAACACACGTAGGGTTTTTCATGACGGCTGTGTGTCTTTGTGTGTCTTGTGAGGTGTAATTTCTTCACAAAACACTTCCCACAGACAGAACACTTGTGAGGTTTTTCTAACCCGGGACTTTCCATTTCGCACATAATATTTTCCCCGAGCGGATTGGACTGCGCACAGACCGTTACGTCCTCCGGCGTAGTGGCTGCCACCATAGATCCTTCTACATCCCGCTTATCAATGCTCTGAGCATGAGTCGTCATGTGTGTATGTAAATCTGAAAACCACTTATCGCATACAGTACACTTGTACTCCTTGCCCACAGTATGCGTCATCATATGTTCCTTCAAATCATCTGGTGATGAAAATATAGTTTCACACAAAGCACATTTGCTATGACACACCAGGTGCTTTCTGAGCCATGATTCATGTCCAAATTGACCACTGCAGAAAGGGCACTTGTGAATCTCTGCGTAAAAGCTCTTCGGTGTTTTTTCAGAAGCTGCACGGGTAACCGCAGGCTTAATACGCGATTTCTTACCCCTGATGCTTTTCCGAGTGCTGCCTTTACATCTCTGAGTAGTCCTTCCTTCATCACTTTGGATGTGGGATTTGCCTACCTTGTGAGTCAAGAGATGGGTTTGAAAGGCTGGCTCCTTAGAAAACACACATTTACAATCTGTACACATGTATACTATCTCCTTTGGAAGGTTCTTCTCTGACAATGGCCTACCCTCTTCATTACACAGATGCCTTGTCTCTCTTTCAATACTTGGCTTGTTGTGTACGTACCATACGACGACGTCTATCCTACTACGAGTGCCGACTCCCGTGCACGGCAACACCTACGGTGTTTCTACTGACCTTGTAACATGATGCCGTCTATGAATAAACCACGCGACTTCACGAACACAATAATGGCGAACGAGGATGTTGATGAAAGAATCCACGCATAAAAGTTGATTTTCTGGCTGTCACTAAAAGTGATTCTCCTGCAGAAATCGACCATAAGCTAAGTAAAAAGGCCAAGAAGCCATTCCTACCAAAATTGGATGAACTCCCATTGATACACTGTGAAAACTTGGTTGTGAAAAGTGAAGTCCCTGAAACTGAAAGTAGACTCCAGATCCCAAAAGTGAAAGTGAACTCCATGAAAGTGAAAGTAGATCTCTGAAACTAAAAGTGACTGTGCATTTGTGTAGGCTAGGCCCTATATCTACAAGTGTTGATCTACAAATGAGTGACTCTGAAATAAGTGATCTTGAATCTGAGGCTGGGAGTCTACATCTAGAAACTATGGCTGAAGCTAGGAATGTTGTGAGTGCCATAGGAGAGTTTAGTCCCAATAAAGAAAAATGGGCTAATTATCAAAGAAGGTTTAATGCTTGGATGAGAATAAACAAAATCCAGGATGATGAAAAAATTGATGCCTTCATATCTATGGTGGGACCTGAGGTAGTGGATCTTTTGGTTGCATTGTGTGCCCCTGCTGAAATTGAGACCAAAACATATGCCCAGCTGACTACATTGATTAGTAACCACTATACCTCAGGGTCCAACGAGCTAATCGAGAGCTTCAAGTTTGATGAGCGGAAACAGGGTGATAATGAGTCTGTTGCAGACTACATAGTGGCATTAAAAAAAATCAGCATACATTGCGGGTTTGGGGATGAAGACCAAATCAAAAAGAGGCTAAGAAACCGCCTGGTTACCGGGTTGAGATCCCCTGCAATCAAAAACAGACTGTTAGGTTTGGGTGCAGGGTTGACATGGGAGAAAGCCGTAGACATAGGCACGTCCATGGACACAGCTAGCCATGGTAATCAGCTCATGGGGCCTACCCATGAGGTCAACCGTGGTAGCTATAAGAACAAAGGAAAAGCCCGCACTAAAAATAAGTGTTATCGTTGCGATGGCGACCACGAGGGCCGGTGCCCATTCGAAACGGAAAAGTGTTTCAACTGTGATAAAATAGGACACATTGCCAAGGCTTGCAAAACGAAGTCTGCTCAAGGTCAATCTCAGTCGAGAGGTAGCTCACGTCCATACCGTGGCCGCGGAAGAGGTCGCGGGCGAGGCCAAGGCCGTGCACATTACGTCGATGACGACGAAAAACAAGAGGAAGAGGTCAGTTACGCATCACTGTTTGAAGTTAAAAGCGGAAAATACGGAGAAATAACAGTGAATGCCCGTGTCGAAAACAACGAAATGACATTTGCTTTAGACACAGCGTCGGCAGTTTCGATTGTCGGTGAGGACGACTACAAGGAATTCTTCCCCGATTTTGAGTTACGCGAAGCTTCTATCAACTTAAAATCGTACACCGGACACAAAGTTGAGCTACTCGGTGAAATCGACGTCCATGTGGAGTATGAGGGTCAAAAGAGACAGTTGCCACTGGTGATCGCGAAAGGCGTCCGTACACCGTTATTCGGACGGACCTGGCTAAAAGCCATACGTATAGACTGGGAAAATGTCTTCGCGATACATGCAACGCCCGTGGAACAGCTCCTGCATGAGTATCAGTCCGTGTTCAAAGGAGAGATAGGAGAGATAAAGGGCTTTGAAGCGACAATTGAGTTAAAACCAGATGCCACGCCAAAGTTCAAAAAGGCGCGGTCCATTGTCTATAACCTCACAGACGGTGTAAAGAAGGAGTTAAATAGGCTTGAAGAAAGTGGAGTTTATCGCCGCAGTGAAAGAAGTGACTGGGCATCTCCAATAGTAGTGGTTCCAAAAGATAATGGACAGATGAGGTTGTGTGGTGACTACAAAGTGACTATAAACAGTGCGGTTGTTGATCAACCATATACGCTACCAACAGCTGAGGATATATTCGCTACGCTGGCGGGTGGTAGCCAGTTTACGAAACTGGACCTGTCTAGTGCCTACATGCAAGTGGTGGTGGAGGAAAAGTCAAGAAAGTACCTGACCATCAACACTTTGCAAGGACTTTACGAAGTTACTAGGCTTCCCTATGGGGTAAAGACAGCACCACACATCTTCCAAAGGATCATGGACCAGGTCTTACAAGGAATTCCTGGTGTTTGCTGCTATATAGACGATATCCTGATAACCGCTCCCACAAAGGACGAGCACCTAAAGCGCCTCCAACTGGTACTTCAAAGACTAGACAAGCATGACATCCGAGTGAAATGGGAGAAGTGTTCCTTCTTGGCTCCTGAAGTCCAATATCTCGGACATGTGATCAGCAAGGAGGGTCGTAGGCCCGTACCAGAAAAAGTGAGCGCAGTAAAAGACGCCAAAGCACCAGAAGATGTCTCAGAACTTCGCACATTCCTTGGGATGGTCAACTACTATGGTGGGTTCGTTAAGAATTTGTCCACAATTCTCGCTCCGTTAAATAATCTCCTGCGAGATGACGTCCCCTGGAAGTGGTCAAAGGAGTGCGAAGGGGCATTCGGGAAAGTCAAAGACGCCCTTACCAGTGAAACAGTGTTAACACATTACGATGTGAACAAAGAGCTTCTCCTCGCGACAGACGCATCTCCTTACGGAGTTGGTGCGGTTCTGTCACACGTTGACGGGAACGGAGAGGAGCGACCGATTGCCTACGCGTCAGTGACTCTAACGAAAGCTGAGAGGAACTACGCCCAAATAGAACGCGAAGCGTTAGGCATTATCTTCGGAGTTAAGAAATTCCACAAGTACCTGTATGGTAGGTCATTTACACTGTTGACTGACCATAAGCCACTGACCAAAATATTGGGTCCGAAAACGGATGTGCCAACGTTGGCAGCACTGAGGCTGCAGAGATGGTCTCTCATACTGATGACATACAACTATGAGGTCAAATATAAAAGATCAGAGGATCATGCCAATGCCGACTATCTGAGTCGGGCACCAGTGGACATAGCGAAAGAAAATATGGAAGCTGAAGTGAACTATTTTAGCCACACTGACAAGCTACCAATCAACGCCAGAGACATTAAAGAAGCGACCCGAAAAGATCGGATCCTCACCAAGGTATACGAGTTCACCATGAATGGTTGGCCGAACCAGGTTGACGACGATGAACTGTTACCATTTTATACCAGACGACACGAGCTATCGTGTGACCAAGGATGTCTTCTGTGGGGTATGCGAGTTATCATTCCACAGAAACTGCAGGAGCGAATGCTAGAAGAGCTACACATCGAGCACGTCGGTATAGTGCGCATGAAAGCACTAGCTCGCAGCTACCTGTGGTTTCCCGGCATCGACAATGCTATAGAAGCATTAATAAAAGCATGCAAAACATGCCTGAGTCTCAAGAACGATCCACCAGCATCTCCGATGTATCCATGGCGATATCCTCAGAGGCCATGGGACCGACTGCACATAGACTTTGCAGAGTACAAATCTGAAATGTTCCTAGTGGTAGTAGACGCACACTCAAAGTGGTTAGATGTAGTGCTCATGAAATCTACGACCGCAGAAAAGACCATAGAGGTACTGGAGCGGATGTTCGCCCATAACGGGTTCCCAAGAGAGGTGGTGAGCGACAACGGCCCACAATTCATCGCAGAAGTGTTTCGCGAGTTCCTGCATAACAAGGGTATAAAACATACCTTGACCGCTCCCTACCATCCAGCGTCCAACGGACTTGCAGAACGAGGGGTGCAGACCCTGAAAAATGCCTTAAAGCGGCATACCTTGGACGAAAAACCCGGCATGACTACGCACAGGAAGCTGTGTAGTTTCCTCCTGTCGTATAACTCGACTCCTCACTCGGTGACAGGGGTGTCCCCATCCGAGTTGTTTCTCAAGAGACAGCTTAACACACGGTTGTCGATGATAAAACCCGACCTTCATGTGACGGTGGAGGGAAAACAGGACAAAATGATAGAGTATCGAGACCAGCGAGTGCCACAGCTAAGAGAGTTCGGGCCAGGAGAGAGAGTAAGAGTAAAGAACTGCCGAGGCACCGACGTAAAGTATGTACCAGGATCCATAGTGTCTAGGAAGGGTCCCGTACAGTACTTGGTACGAGTCGGCCGTAACATCTGTTACGTCCATGTCGACCATCTTCGAAAGTCCGGCGAAGCCATCGAAGATGACATTGATGACGAACAGCTCAGGCCTATGCAAAGGCCAATCACGGATATCATAAGTGATATACCTGAAGGTGGAAATGACCCTGTAGTTGTTGAAACGCCAGCTACGGCCATGCCACAGGAAGATGTGGTTACCTATGAGGAACCACCTAGAGCTATTCCACCCCAGGTGGTTGCTACTCCACCGAGAGTGCCGTCTCCAAGACGTGTATCTGTGAGACCTAGAAGGGCTCCAGCAAAGTTCAATGACTATGTGCCTAAATAACTGTTCTATTTCAGAGACTGATATATTTGTGTTTCTGACACTACTGTTCATGTTAAAGTAACATTGCATAGAGATAAGAGTTATCGTTATCAGTAATCTCAAAGAGATAAAAGACTCCTTATAGTATACTACAGTATTCTCAAAAAGACTCAAAGACTTTAAGTTCACTGACACCAATAAGGTGATGTCTAATCATATGTTTATTCCAGCATATATATTAAGTGTGGAGGAGTGTTGTGTACGTACCATACGACGACGTCTATCCTACTACGAGTGCCGACTCCCGTGCACGGCAACACCTACGGTGTTTCTACTGACCTTGTAACATGATGCCGTCTATGAATAAACCACGCGACTTCACGAACACAATAGGCTTAAAGGGCCAGCAAACTCAACCTAAATCGTAAAATTCTCTGGCAGGGTTGTTGAGTTTATATAACACTCCAGTTATATTTAGAATCCCCCAAACAGAATCCACCACATGCAGGTATATCCTAGCCCTGTGAGCCTGTATTCCCCAGCACCAGTACCCCATGTATAAAGGCTCAGGCAACCAACAAATAGTTTGCTTGTTGTTCCTTTCCAGCAGTCCTCTGGTCTAGACAAGTTGCACTGGTGTGACCAGCAGTTGCACTCTGCCAGTGGTATAGAATTGAGTACTAGTGATACCCACCAGTGTACTGACTGCCACCAATGTGCCCACAGAAAACGGTATACTCCCCCTTGAATAGGCCACATGCTACTATTCTGGGTAAAAAAGGAACATCTATACACAATGATACCATTGTACAATGTGTATACCTAGAGGCCAATATGTAATCATAAAATCTAAGAGGGTGCTATAGTTTTATCATTCTTTTATAGACTATTTAATTCCAAGCAAAGCCTGATTCATGGTCCCCTTACTTAAGTCACCTGGCCAGGACAGCATGATCACCTGGTCCCACTGCTCACTGCACCCTTCACCCATACACTGTAAAAAATGTGTATATAATTTAAACACTTTCACTGAAACATATTGATAGCAAAATCATTTTTTTCTTTCTGTAAACATGTGCAGGAATATGGCTGCCAGTGATGGGTGAGCTGCAACAGTGAAAAATGGTAGGCGAGGGCAGTTTGGCTGGCCCACTGGTATTAATCTCCTACTCCTTCTACATGCTCTTCCCCATATATAGGCTTTTCTTAGTCAAATACAGTACCTATACTGTTGTTAAACATCCATGGTAATTTAGATAATGTCAACAATAATGAGTAGATAGTGCTGTCCAGAATATTCCAGAGCCAGCCAAACTGGCCTTCCCCACTATTGTTTCACTTTTTTAGGCCCACCCATCACCAGCAGCCATATCCCTGTACCTGCTGACAGAAGAAAGTGCCTAATTGCTGAGATTCAGTGAAAGTGTTAAATTTTAATGTGTTTGGGTAAATTTATGTGTTTCAATTAGAAACACTTTTTACAGTGTATGTCTGAAGGCTGTTAGCACACTCAGTCTACTAGGAGGCCTTTGGTGGGCATGAGGCCTTGTTTACAGCCACATCTGAAGGGTCACTTGGATTGGGGTCAAAATCAGCTGGGTCACATACTTTTGCCCTCTGGTGTAAAATTTGTGAAGTAAAGATCGATCTGGAATTTGAGGAGCACAGTTTAGTGGCAAAGTTATGAACTACATGAACTCCTAGAGATCCTACCCTTTAATACATACTTTGGTATCAGGCTTTTCACTATGGACTGATAACATGCTATGCACTTCAGAATTTTCTGGAACTTCACCAGGTGATTCCTCATTACTATTATGACAATAATCGTCACTTACAGTGCCAGTTTCTGATTTATTAGACAAAGGCAGCAGAGAGCCCTCCCCTTCAGGCTCATTATTACCTAATAATGTGGCTGGTTGGTTATTTTGGGTAGAACATGAAAATGTAATACAAATGTTGATGTTCTGAATCATCACAGCTGTCCCTTTTTGTGGACTTGTCTCAGATTGTACTAGAGACACAGTCATCATTTGTGCTTGCACAGTAGACTTTACACTGGACACAAAGCTGCATTGTGTACATCGGTGCAGTGTATCTCCCAGGTGGCTGGTCAGGTGTTGGTCCATCAGTGCGGAGGTCCCGAACACTTTACCACACACTTGGCACGTGTGGGAATGTTCCTCGCCGTGAGTCGCCATGTGAGCCTCTACGGTAGATTTCTGATTGGACACAAAGCCGCACTGAGTACACATGTGTGTGTCGACCCCCGTGTGTTTCCCCATGTGAGCGTTTCTGTCGAACAACGTCCCGAACATCTCGTTACAAAGTAGGCATTGGTACAGTGATTCTTCCTTCTCACCTGGAGAGATTCCTTTAATTTTTACTGAATAGAAGCCTGTCATCTTGCCATATTTTGATTTGGAATTTGGCACAGTGCAAAAACATTCCTGGCAATGTGAACACACGTGCAGCATTCTCTTGGTACTAAGTTGCTGTGCTGAGTCATCATGGCCTGGAGAGCCACACTTTGGGCAGACGGCAGGTGTCTGAGTATCCGGTTTGGGTAAACCAACAGAATCCATTGTGTTAACCCGTATGAACCGTTTGTACACTCAATGATAGTCCATTTCTCTGTTATCAACTTTAACACGTCCTGCTTTAAACCACCCAGTTGATTAAATGCCATATGCCTGGTATGTTCATGTGGCCTAATATAGATTTGTTGATGATGTAGTGGGCTGACACATTACCATTGGGGTTTTGGTCCATCGTTGGGCTGCTAGACTGATAATGTCCTGCTGGGCTGAACATGGGCTGCTTGGCTGATAATGGCTAGTATAAAATGTGTGCAGTCAGTGCAATGCCGCTCTAGAACCTGCAGTAAGAACCAAACGTTCACTATTATTTGATAATCAAAACTTGAATTCATCAAGTTTATGTCTCTTTTTCAAAGGGTTGCAAATGTCATATTTTTGTGATATTCCTAGTTTTGTCACTAGACGGGAATCATGGCAGGCTAGGATGAGTCTAAATAGTCCAGATGAAAGGTTTATTGGTAGCCTTTCTTCATGAAACAAAGGCATTTGGTTATTGTTGGCATTGTTGAAATCACAAGCAAACATGTTATGATTTTAATTTAGTGTCCCTGGGCACTTCCCTGGGCACTTCGCTGGTGTCACTGGGCTCGAGATTGAATCTAGATCTAGCAGACACTGTACTGTGTAGAGAGTGTTAGCTAGTGTTCGAGCTCTGATTAATTACGAATACGATTCAAGGTTTATTGCCTAAAGTAGTACTCAGTACAAACTCGAGCCCAGCCTCACTCGGAGAGTGACACTGGGACATGCCACAGATCACAGCAGAATCACCACTGTATTCTACGCCAATTTAGTTCAGGAAATCTGTTCAAATATGGACTTATAGTGCTGGGAATGTCTAGAGATGCAGGGGAAATTTAGGCCATGTGTAATATAATTACATTAGTAAAGTGACAGCTGGATTACTTTGGGAATATTTTCTGGCGGACCTTCAAAATGGGTGTTATGTGTCCTCATGTCAACATGGCTTCGTCCACGTGTATTCGGCGTCCATCAAACCACAGCTTTTACATCAATTTACAGGAAAGGACGATGGTGTAACTTGTTGGAAATGGACATTCTTGCATATTCAGATGGATTACCATCACAAATATGTGTTGACATTACCGAATATATCTTATTTGCCAGGTTTTTGAATTCCCATGTGCGCGGCCAAGGTGAAGGTCGTTTCCACGCTGGTACTTGCTGTATGGCCCCAAGATTCGGGGACCAGCAAATTATGTTAATCCACCTGTCCCAGAGACACTCAGCCTGTCGGCTTCGCTGATGTCTTTGGGTACGAGTGTGTACTCAGTAGTAGTAGGGCCTACTACTAGTAGTACTACTAGTAGTAGGGGGGAAATGGAGGAAAACGGGAAGATATGCATATATTCTTACCTCTCTCCTAAGGTCGAAGGAACAATAGCTATGATTCATTTCAACAGCACTAAAAGAAGCACAGGAATTTTACTCCTGCAAAGACCAAGGGGGGGAATATAAGTGGAACTTATAGACAGGAAGTTGCAGGAAGAGGCCATATCTATCCCACAATGCCTAAGGAACTTCCTTGTTTTGGAAAATACCCACGAGATGGCGCCAGACGGTTCCGGGCAGAGTTTGCTTCGGTTTGTGGTGTCCCCGGGACTCTGTGCAGTCCCGCCATCGCTTATAACGTGACCGCGTGCGACGTGTCGCTACGTTGACATTACCGACATTGGTAGGTAACTGCATATACCAGATAGACTAGATCAAGGGAACCCTACATTGAAAATTTGGTGATTACGCTGTATTAATAGCAGTTTGGATATACAGGGCTGGGCATGTTGTGAAATGCTGTAGCAAACCTAGAAATCTTTGGAGCAAAGTATTTCAGACGGCACACATTAACTAGATGTATGTGTGGTGGGACCCCCTGTACAACTGCTAAATGTATCAATCCTGCTAACTGTATTAACGATAGTTAGCAGTCAACCATCCAACTGCTAACTGTATCAAAAGACTGCTAAACGTATCAATTTCCAGGGATGTCTGTTATAGGGACACCCAACTGCTATCTGTATCAATAAATGCTATCTGTATAATAATAGGAATATAGAGTAAAATGCCAGAAATATATTTCTTGGGCCATGGAATTAATTCATCGGGTCCAAATTGCAATTTTGTGGGTTATAGAATCCATTTTCAGGTTAAAAGTTGTACCTTCTCCAAAATCCAAAGAGAGAGTCATAAACTCATAAAATAATGTACACATGGTTGGTTTCTATTTGATTCTCAATGGTGAACTGTTAAACCTATGTGTTGATCTAGTACTGCATTTTTGCCAGAATTATAAATCAGTCTCACGTCAACATGACTTGGGACTGGCGATCTTCAGCTGTTTTGATGTTTAGCTTAGGCCCGAGTGGGGCTCCTATTTCTACCATCACACATCCTTTGAACTAATCAGTCCTCTGGCCCAGTTGTGTCAACCTTCTCTTCATTTTAGTGCAAGCTTTTATTATGATATCCTGTCAAACTACTAAATCCCTAGTGTAGAGCCCCACACCACAGGCCACCACCTGTCTGAGGTTAAAACAGTGTCATGGAAGCACTATTTTGAGAGCCTTTGTGCTGGATTCAAGTTCAAGTTCAAGTTCAAGGGTTTTTATTGAGTACTTCAAACAATGATTTTCAGTCACAATATTGGGTCGACTAGCCCTCATGGATAAGTTACAATCAGTTTTTGTATAAAACATGCATATCAGACTGTGGATTTGTTTAACGAAATAAAAGATGATTTACACACGAGTAAATATTTGTATTCTCCTTAATGAGTTAATAAGTTAAATTAAATAGTGCCCGCTCTATTCTATACGTGGCATTGTATAATGCACAATAATCCTGGTAGTCTACATGATTCACCGTATGCGGTCTATATAGATATGTCACTTGCATGTGATACACTCAACATGCCTCAGTTAGAATTCCTGCCTAGTAGAACTATATATACTACCTAAGTACCTGACTCGGTACATGTGGTCCTGGACGCATCACAATCCCCTCCCCAAATATACCTGACTCTTCTAAGTACTTCTATGTATCACGTTTTTCGTGCTGTTGAAGCAATTGTTATTGGCAGATGGCTACCATAGATTTTTTACGAACTGCTAAGTGTATCAATGTCCTTAACTGTGTTAATAAAACTTCATACACTTAGCAGTTTTTTGATACACTTAGCAGTTGGATGGCCAAATCCTAAGTGTAGTTACTACAGTTAGCAGGGTTGATACACTTAGCAGTTGTACACCCCCCCCTAAAAAAACACAATTTTTTAAATATTTCTGTCTTTAGTTTGGTGTGCTCTGAGGGGTTTCAGGGCACATTGCTAATAGGAATTCTCTACATTCTACCTTTAGATTTGTGAATTGTGTTTTGGGCACATTGCTCCTGGAAATAGCTTTAGAATGATGCATTGCTCTAGGAATTTTTTTGAAATTATACTTTCAGATTGGTATTTTCTGAGGGTTTGGATTTGGAACTTCTACCTTTTAGGTAGATGTATTATAATGGTTTGGGGAGCATGTTGTTCAAGGAAAATTTAGAAATTTCACCTAACTTAGATGTATTCTGATCATTTTGAAAGCATGTTGCTCCAGGAAAATTTTGAGAATCTAACTTTAGATTGGTGCATTTTGTGGTGTTTTGGGGCATATGTGACCCAACAAGCAAAAATACCCATCCGCGGGGGATTTTTAGTACTGACTTTGGCCACCAGGGGGCACCAGAAGGGCTAGAGAGTGCATAATTCAAACCATTCCATTACACAAAATGGGAGATAATTATCCCGGTTTCTTAAATATCACATCAGTTACTCAAAACTGAAAACAGACTGTAAACATTTCGTCTAGAACCAAATTTAGACTAAAAAATACCATTTTATTTGGTTATTTATCAATAAAACTGGTTTTCTATAATTATCGCTATTTATTATGGGATGCGACGCTTTTAGAGCTTATCTACCGTTTTCTATTATTGATATGGACCAATCTTTGAAAATCAATTCCCACAAAACTACCAGGAATTCTTTAACTCATGATATCTCATTTTAAAGGGTATGACACCAACTTTAAACACTTATTCCTCCCTGGATGGGTCTTTTCCCTAGCCTGGTCACATATAGTTCCAGGAGAAATTTGTAATTCTATCTGTAGATTTGTACATTTTGAGGAGATTGTGAGACAATTTTCCAAGAAATCTAAGAAAATTTACTTTTAGATTGGTGTATAGTTTCTGGGCACGTTAATTGCTCCAAAGAATATGGGCATTTTTCTTTTAGATTGGTGCATTCTGTTGGCATATTACTCCACGAAAAGTTTGGAATTCCACCTTGAGATTGGTGTATTATGAGGGGTATGCAGGTCTATAGATCCAAGAAAAATTTGAAAACCATTGTAAGATGGGTGTATGCTGAAGGGTTTAGGGGAATATTGCACTGGGAACACGCTGGTTATATCGTGGACGAACATGGATGTCAATGATACATGTAACCAGGATAAAATAAAGATGTATTTTTAAAAACACTAACGTTTATTGAAATAGTCCTAACTTTGGTTCTAATTGGAGTATTTACAAAATTCTTTCAGCTTCAGAAAGCCCAGACTTTCCCTAATGTCCCTGTCGCATTTTTCAAGACTCCTGTCGCACATTTCTTGCGACATTGCGACAGCTGCCCAGCCCTGATATACTATTTGCAGTTGCCATCCATCATGTGGGGCACTGAATCTATGATGGATTTATGTAGAACTTCGGTATAGATGGGGTTTTAGAAATAGGAGCAGGCATATTACGGTAAATGTTTTAGTCTGCAATAATACATGTAATAGCCTACTTTGGTAACTGCTATATCACAGGGGCGGCGGAAGGTGGATAAAGTTGGGGGGGCGGGGGGGCATGTCCCAACACCTAATGGATGTTAGTTATAGAGGGATTTGCAAATAGGGATCTTGGGGTCACAGGCCCGGGAAAATCTAGCAAGTTCTCTTTAAAATTGGCGCTATGGAATCCCAGTGCCCTCTAGGCCTATACCACATACACTGCTGAAGGTTTTGGCGAAGTTGCGGCTTTAACTAAATATATCAGAGACGGTATTAATGGGCGTAGACATTTGTCTATCATTATCATATTCACTGCTCGTAGCACGTGGGCTTTGTAAAAAGTGGGCATTTTATCCCATCCCTGGGTCTTCATCACCAGCTACAGGCTACACTTTTTCTAAAGGTTGTATAACCTGTTTCAAACCACTATGTATGCTATAGAAATGTATAGGAGAAAGTTACAATCTTGAGAATTAGTTCGTTATAAACAAGATTAGTTATAACAGAGTTTGTAATAACGAAGTTTTACTGTAGTCTAAAATGGCATTAGAATTCAAAATTCCATGTGCCTCCCATTTTTTGCTGAAAAGGCACCTATCAAAGTATATGGTCACTGCATGGGTGTTATGGCTGTGTCTCACGACCTTGGGCCAATGTTTTTGTCTCTGACTGGGTGCCACCCGGTCAGAGACAAAAACATTGACCCAAGGTTGTGAGACACAGCCTTATGCCTTTTTAAACAAGTCAAACTTGTGATCTATAGGTTTGGAGCACAAATATGGAAATTATGCAAATGAGGTTGAAATAAGTTAGTTTATCTAACTTAGACAATCAGGGGACTTCAGTCATACATGGGGCTATATTCAAATTCAAAATGCAATGTTTTTCAACATAGCTTAGTCTGCTTTAAATAGAAAAAGAAAAGACCAGCCTAAGAGTATGTAGCCTTCTATCCGTAGTGTTGGAATCGCTTAGCAATATCCTGATGTTTATTCTATCAACATATGCAGCATGTAGCATTTAAACCTAAAAGTAACAAGTAGAGAGTGACGTCACAAGAGACCAAGAATATGACCAGCCATACTTAACCTATGCAAGTACAGTATTTTCTACTACCATTTATGATGCATCAGACAACACATGCATGATTAAGGAGCCATGCATTGTCTTCGTGCATTATTTATGAAGCCCTTTTCCTTTACATTTTATATGGAGAGTTACTAATAAGGCAACAAGAGCCAATATAAATGAAACAAATATAAGATACAAAATCGTCTGCACCTAGACTGTCCTATGATTGGTCATTGAGTGGCCCTTAAGTGGCCAATCAGGCATACTAAGATTGGTGTAGATTACCGAGCAACCAATCAAGGAGTCATTATAGGGGTGGCTAGACTAATCAATGGAGATGGGCTGAGCGTGTCTGGGTGTTTTTTGGTCCTCTGTGACATCACTCTTGGCCTTGCTTGGGATTGTATATTACAGCTTTAATGTTATATGGGTAAATGATTTGACAGAATATATGTCGCTATATTGTTAATCAATACCATTACTAGTAATAGAAGGCATCTTATAGTTTCGCTGGTCTTTTCTTTTAACAATTGACATAGAGTTCAGAGCTTTTCATTCTGTCCTAGTTTTAGATGGTCAAAATGGACCTAATAATTTAAAATTCAGGGTGCCTCCCATCCTGAAATGAAAAAGTACCCTACAAAGTATGTTGGGACCTTATTATATCCTTCTATCACAAAATGAACGATCATCCACATATTGGGAGCTATGGAACCCCATTAATAGTGAACGGGCCTTAGGGAGATCCCGTTGACACCCATGTTAACCACAAACGAGGCACTAGGCATGTGATCTGACAAATCAGCCCAATGGTTGCTTTTCTCTGAATGGGGCAGTATTTTGGGTAAATATGATGTTATTTTGAAATCATTGTTGTAGAAATTGTATGAAATTACTTTGGTAGAACCCCGATTACCCCTTCAATGTCGATATTTGGATCACCGCCGTCAGCCTGCGACCTTGGGCACTGATCCCAGGGCCCCACCCCTCCACATCAGGAGTGATCAGTTAGGCCCCCTTACACCATGGACATATCCACAAACCACAGCAGTAAGATATATTTATTATGACCAAAACCATGTGCCACACCAGATGTACGATTTAGTTCCTTACCACTCCCCTCCCACACTACACAGGATTAGTACTTTGTGTAGGCCTAATCCTGTAGGCAGAGGGAGTGGAGGGAGTGATATTTTGGCCGGGAAAACCATACCAGAAACTCATGCTTTTGTTAGACGACAAGATAAATTACTGGTACACGTATCTGTAATAATAATCCCATCAGTATGTGTAGTACAGATGTCCATGATACGACACATTAATCACCATTTGACCGAAAAAGCACCAATGTTTTCAGTTGATGACGTCATCACACCTTATCACTTAACCACATACCGTCCCGTCGCGATTTGGCGCCGGGGCGCTGTTCAAATTGACGGGACCTTTACCAAGACAGACACTTATTCGAGATCCTATTTTAGTGCTTAAGCAACCTCTCAAGACCCCTGTTCCCCCGGCGCTTATACAAGACCGGCGCTCTTTTGAAACCGGCGCTTAATAGCGACGATACGGTTGACTACAAAAACATGTGAATGGGACACGCTTGGTGAATTATGCCGCTTTAATTTGAGTCCCTATCACTTATAAAGACATATATACCACATCGGGAATGTCTCCTATAAAGCAGGGTGCTTATTAGAACATAAAACCACCACTTTAGTGTCTTTGACTAACTGTCCATAGCGTAATTGGGTATCAACATGACGCCATGTACAATATATAGTTCAAGGACAAGGTGTATTGTGTGGGAGTGTTCATTTGCTAATTATAGGGAGGGGTGAAGTACATTCTTTTACACCCCCCACCCCCGCCCCCCCCCCCACCTCCGGAGCGATTGGCACACCCTTGCAGAAGGCACAGACTGGGAGAACAAAAGAAACAGCCTGCGTATAAAACATGTACAAAACAACCCCTAGTGGTATAAGTCAGGTAAAGTACAACCACAATCTCTATACAATGCATCAGATTGACCTAAGAACACTTGTCTTTGACCCTTTAAGGACGGCATGATGCCTCAATGCATCATGCCCTTGGTCGTCATGATGCATGAATGCAGCCCTGGCGAGTAACTCGCCAGTGCTGCATTCAAGTATCATGCTGACCCTAAAGGATGAAGACATTCCCAGCGGGTCCGCATGATGTACCAATGCAGCACTGGCTAGTTACTCGCCGGGGCTGCATTGGTACATCCTGACGATAAATGTCATCTTTTAGCGACATCCGTCCTTAAAGGGTTAACTCGTGATCAGCCTTGACTGGGCCCAATTTAAAGCATATACAGACCTGTGGCTCCGGTTGTGGCTGGACTTCTAAGACAATGATAGTTCATTTTAGATACTGTTTGCCTATTTAAGGAGTAATCGCTTTTTTATAATGGGAGGAGGGAGGGTAAAAAGTGTTGGCTCCTCTTAGGTGGGGCCATTTTCACCTGTTTTTTAGCACCATAAAGGAACACCAATGCTCTTGTTGTAAAAGATGACCCCTCCTAGTCTTACCCTTGCAGGCAATGCAGCCTAGATCCTAACCTGGAGGGGAACGACCGCAATATTATTAATGTGAGGGCACCATAGGTAAATGTATCAGGCAGATTTGTGGGTGCTTTAAGATTTAACACATTTATTAGACTGTAACGATAAACATTTTAGATATATATATGTATATATATATATATATATATATATATATATATATATATATATATATATATATATATATATATATATATATATATATATATATATATATTGTACATAGGCCTAGTACTACTTAGGTATTTGCAGCAACAAGTGCAGTTAGGGTAAATGTGGGCAATTCGCTCATGTCATATTGCGCACCTCTCTTTTCAAGGCATTTTGTTTTTAGATATTAAAGATACAGAAATTACTATGCTTAATTACTAGAAGCCCTGTATCTCATTCCTCCCCTCATTGAATGCAACGTAGGCATGTCACATGGCTGGGTCATATTAATAATTTCCTTCATTTCACAACACAAAACACAAAGATAAATACAAAGGGCAACTCCTTTGATTCCCTTTTCATTGTTCAACACTCATTGAGGCTGGGAGTTCAATTCATGAAGAATGATCAAAGGGGAATCCATAGTCGTTGGCCTTTGGCCATTTCTTCAACAAATAAAATATATGCCAGATTCACGATACACCCCTTTATTTTCTCTATACAGGGTAATTCTGAAACTTTATGTACAAATGGGTATTAGAATGAATGAAAAAAACATTCACAGTTTTTGAAGGCAGCAGTCAATATATAGTTAAAGTAACATGGTCCGATGTTTTCCATGTTTTAAATTCTGCTTAAATGTGTTTCAGATGTTAGTACTTTATCACATTTGGAGGATAGGGCACAATACAATATTATCTAAGGGCAATAGGAGCCCAAATGGAGCTTCAGATGTGGCTCAAGTAAGGTATTTTACAGTGTATTTTCAATGGGGGAATTATAGTGTGCACTCCAAAATTAGTAAATTGAGCCATAATCTGATAATTAGGTGAATTCTATGCTGATTCCTAAGGAATGCGATTAAATAAAGTAGCTAGCACATGAAGTATAGCCATAGGGAACATTCTAGTGCATTTTAAACAAAATTGATTTTTGAGCCCTAATTATTGGACCATGTCACTTTAACATTATACTTTGATAGGTACCTGTTCAGTGAAAAATGGGACAGGGAGGCACTGGAATTCTGAACTACCAGGTCAGTGATTACCATCTAAAACTAGGTCAGTTCAAAACCTTTAAAGCAGACTATCCTATGTTGAAATACATTACATTTTCAATTTGAATAATCGTGATCAGCCGTGACTGAGGCCTATACAATGCATCAAAGAGAGAAAATGGTTTTAATCAATGAGGAATAGCAGTAAAAGGTTTTGAGTTATGCTTAAACTTTCACAAAACATCCATACCATCATTTCGAAATTAATCAAAGTATTTTCAACATAGGGTCCCATGCATTTTTTTTTTTTATCATTTTGTCATGATGCCTATACTTAAAGTGTTCTAGTGAAAGAGCCCTATGCTGGGAGAGTGCATGTTGATTTAAGTTCTAGTGAAAGAGCCCTATGCTGGGAGAGTGCATGTTGATTTACTGGCCCACTACTGACCCCTAGTGTATTGATAGAGAAATACCTATGTAAGTACATAAGGCTATGCACATCATGTTATCTGGCTAGAGGAACATATGATGCCCTGTCCTCTGGTATGTGCAATGAGATGCACAGTGGGTCCGTTTTTCATCCTAGACAGCTACCTTAACTGAAGTTTGTGATTGACGAGGGGTTGTGTGTTCTCCGCCACTACACTCTGATCTGCACAGGTGAGTTGAATTTTCAATCCCAGCTAGGCTTGACCACCGGTCATGTGTTCTCCTGACCTCAATTCCTGCAATCCCATTGGTTCCCAAGTCAATCTAGGTCGATTCTTGGAGGGAACTTATTCCCTGTGGGGTTTACACAACTCAACAAATAAAATTTGTTCAAAATTATTCTAGGAAATAAAAATACCCAGTTGATATATTTTGTATCAACTAGGGATTCCGAATCCCCAGCAATTTTGGAGTGTGTAAGGGTTTTGTTATTCACAAAGCCCTGTCACCTGTATTCAGGTGGACCAATGGCAGCAGGTTGGGTTTAGGAGTGACAGATCTGAGTGTTTCAGTCTTTCCAAAGACTTCATCAGGTGGACATTCAGGAGTAACAGGTACTAGTGAAATTAATAAAATATTTTATTTTATTTTTCTGATTTATTACCACCATATTTTCTATAAAAAACATGTGTGGTGGTTCTGAGGCTATGTCTTAGTTTGTTATTGTGGTCACAGGGGGAGCTACAGTCAGCTAACTTGATCCCCCTAGGGGTAGCTATGGGAATCATCTGTGCATTTAAAGTGGAGCTTTTGATTTAACTCTTGGGATCAATTATGATTGATTTTTCCCTTACCGATTGTAGTAGACTACAGGTCACTCTCTATTGGTATGTCAATTTTATTGGAAATTTAATTCCTCAATCGACCCAGTTTTTTGAGAGTCCATAAATGTGGAATTTCAGCATGGGGAAAAAATGACGTGGCTTTTTAGGTTGAGTTTAACCATAGCGATTCTCCATTATGTTCATCCCTCTAGGAAGAACAGTCTTCAGTCTTTGTATCCAGTTCCATTCTAAGGTTTTCCGGAGTTTGTTTGCCACCTTTGAGGTTGGGTGCTCATAGACAAAATCGAGGATGTAGACTTTGACATCGTCTTTCTGATTGTGTCCGCCCTGATTGAAGTGGTAAGCCACTTCACTCTTGTCGTACCTTTGGTGCATTATATCAGCTAGGTGCTCTTTGATCCTTACTTTTAAGGTTCGTTCTGTTTCTCCCACATATCTCTTGTTGCAGTGGGTGCACTCAATGCAATAAATTACATTTGAGCTTTGACAGCAGATATTTTTCTTTGTCTCTCTGTTTGTGTCATTTGACAATCTGATTAGTCCAGATGTGTCAATTCGGTGACATACGTCACAATCTGGATCATTACACACATTGTGTCTCCTCTGAGGTTTATTTTCATCCTCATTCTCGTCCCTTACCGGGTGGTAGTCTGTTCTCGCTCGTACCAGGTAGTCTCAGAGATTTTTAGGTCGCCGGTGACCTACTACCAGTTTCATCCTTTGTAGGTTTCTGGAGGTGCATGACTCAGCTAGGTCATCCCATCTACTTTTTACTATTTTCTGTAGTTTGTTGTAGTTGGATCTGAATGATGTGGTCAGGAAAACTTTTTCTGGTTCATCTTCAGTGGGTTTGGGTTTGACTTTCTCTTTGAGTAGGTCAGCCCTTGTTTGGCTATATGCCTTTTCCCATGCTTCTTGTAGAAGTTCATCTGGGTAGCCACGGTCCCTAAATAGAGACTCTTTAGCCTTGAGGTGTCTTTCAAAGTCACTCTCAAGTTTGCAGATTCTCCTTAGTCGGAGGAACTGACTGTAGGGTAGCCCTCTTTTCACATGGGGTGCATGTGCAGAGTCATATCTCAAATAACTGTTTGTATCAGTTGGTTTGACATATAGGTCAGTGTAGAGTGACATGTTGTCGTCTACTTTCACTTTGGTGTCCAGGAAGTTAATTTCATTTTTAGACCATTCCGAGGTGAATTTGATGCTGTGGTGCTGGTTGTTGAGGTAACCAAGCCACTCATTGAGTTTCTCTTCTCCATGATCCCAGACGAAGAAGATGTCATCAATGTATCTGAACCATACTGTCATACAAGGAATCCCCTTTAGTTGGGAGACTCCTTTAGTAGTATGAAGTTGAGTAAAGTCTTGAGGTCTTGTAGTATAGTTGGTATTTATTACAAGTTGACAGCAACAGTACAGTAAGTACAAGTAGGTTCCACTCAGTTACACCTATCCACACAATAGTATAGGTCTTGGTAAGTATACCTAAGAACCCTGAGGTTAGTAATGGACTAGAGCCAAGGGGGTCCTACACCATGTCTGATAGTTGGGCCTAGTAGGGCATAGCCTATAGCCTTGTTCTCAGTCAGTGGAGAGGTCCTTGCTCAGTGGTGTCCATGTGTAGAGTGAGGATGGAGATGCCCAGTACTGGGACCTGACCCTATTTAAGGGGGCCAGGCTACCAGCATGGCATCTTGAGTGTTAGTGTCAGTTGACAGTGGTTGGCCAAGGTACACTATGCCCCTATGTGACAGTGTGCAGCGGCCTGTGACGGACCTGAGGCTTGTGCAGCGGCCTGTGACGGTCCTGAGGCTTGTGCAGCGGCCTGTGACGGCTCTGGGGCTTGTGCAGCGGCCTGTGACGGTCCTGGGGCTTGTGCAGCGGCCTGTGACGGCTCTGGGGCGCCCGTGACGGCCTGAGGGGGTTGTGTCACGTGTGGCAGCATGTGACACTTACATAATCACCTTTGAGAGGGAGTATACCGACCTGCACGTGCCTCACGTGTTAGGCCACGTGCGTCACATGACAGGTGCCTCCCCCTCGGGAAAAAGGACAACTCTCCGTCAGTTGTCATTCCATCTAAAAATTTGGGGTGAATTTTGGAATTTTGTCCACAATTTTTGGTGGCAAATAGGATTTACCTTTCTTTTTTTCTTTTTTTTTCTTTTTGTTTTTGATTTTTTTTGTAGTGAAGTACACTTTTTTGTAATATAGATGATGTGAGAGTATGTAAATACCAAAGGTCTGGGGGGAATTTTGGTTTTTGTGCTTGGCTAGTCATCTACATTATATACAGTGTAATCTTAACTATAAGGTATGTAAACCTTCTTTGTACCAACTTGGTACTTTCTTAATCACATAGTTATACAGTGTAGTAATACATTGTGTCTTTATCTGACACTTTTCAAATCGTTGTTTGAATTATATACACAGTATGGTACATCTTTGTCTTAATTCTAAAACATGATGAAAAATGTGTTATCAAGTAATAGGCTGTCTTTGGTGAATAGGTGCTTTTGTGGAACTGAGTGGATAATGATATATCAATGTTCACATGTGAATACAAATATACAGGGTATAATGCAAATTATGCAAAATCTTATGATAATCTTTTACAAACTTTTTTGTTTGATACCAAAAAAAAACCAAGGCCACTTTTATATAAAAGTAGGCCAACCGGCTTGAAGTTTGTTTTCTTATTTCTAGATAGCGCTTATCTATGGATTTGCGTGATATAGCAATCAGTAATGTACATTTTATGCATAGTTATGTGCTTGTCCGGTGGCGGATAAGTGTTCATAATTGTGTCATCTGACATTTTGCATTACTTAAGTTTGTAAGTTTGTATGTACAAATACAGTCCTTTCTATGCAGATATTTTGTCCTTATCCGGTGGAGGGTAAGTGTTCATAATGTCATAAAAATGACTTGGTATCTTGTTTCTGCATTGATAGTTGAATCTTACAAGATTCTCGGTAATTTGCACTTTGATCAGAAATGTCTTTGCAGTGGGCCGCTGCTGTGAGATTTAAGTCTTTTGTGTAGTATCCTAGGGTTAGTCAGCGGACTATCTCCCTTTTTGCTTCATGTTTTTCTGTAAATAGTCTTACATAATACAAAGGTATACAGTGTAAAATACAGTGCAAATACAGTGTTATATACAAACATGTTTGGTTAGCAATTTAGATTGTAATAATACAATTTCATACATATATATGCATGTTTGAGCAAGTCTGACATGGTTAAGAGTACGCAATTGTTTTTGTAAAACTTCAATTTTTCAAAAATTGGCTGTTTCATTTTGGGATACCTTAAAATTGATTCCCTGATACTACTGACACACACTGAGACCTTGCCTTGACCTTGGGATTGTGAGAGCTTGAAAATTTTGCACCTTGAGCAGATTTTTTGAGTGGCACCTTGAGGCTATTGTGTCATGCGGCGCAAGATGCGTCGTGTGCCGCGGTGACACCGGTGGTTGACACCTTTTGGTGAGCAGATCATGTGCCTTCTCATGGACTTGTCACCTGAAGTGAGGGGATCACTTCAGAGGGTGAACAGTGTCATTTGGGGGTGGGGAGGGGTTATAAAGGCTGTGTAGACCACAGTAGGATCACTTATTCCTTGAGTACCCTTGAGATAACACAGTATGGCGCATATGGCAATTTTGGAGGACGAGTTGGAGGCTGTACCTGAGGTACTTGCATATCTCCCTGAGGCCTGGCTGCAGGGTGACATGCAGGCCTTAGACCTGTGGTTAGGTGATCAAAACACCTTGGAGGGGCTGACTCCTGGTACTCCTTTTAGGAGTATTTTGAGTCGGTATGACTCTGTAAGGACGCGGTGGTTGCATAAAGTCCGGCGCGACATTGCCAGTTTTGGTGATGTTTTGGTGTGCCGTCATCACGGCTGGTACTTCCTTGGTGCTGGCGGGATTTCCCTGCGCAGGGCGGCATCTCTGGAGCTGTTAACTCAGGCCCTACGTGATTTGGAAGGATATGACCCGCGGCTGCTTTTCACCAGAAATGATGGGGTCATCTGGGACTTCCTATTGGCTGTCGGCCTATGTGCTTACACAGTGACAGGTGATGCTGCAGACAGCGCTGAGCATGCCCTGTCTACTCTGGAGGCACGTTTTGTCCAGTGGAGGGAGGAGAACGAGTGGCTGTTCAGTGAAGATACGTGGATTGGATCTCCTGCCGCTACCGAGTTGGCCGAGTCCTGGGAGGCCTTGGGATGGGGGGACTATAACAACTAGTGGGTGGCATCTATAAATGTCAAAATAAACGGTCCTTTTCAGGGCCAACCAACTTTTCACAAAAGTTTTGGTCAATCTCAATCCTGTATAATTGTGTTTATTCTTCCCCATGTACTTTCTCACTAGTTACAGCTGTAGGTGGTTGGGTGAGTATGGTGAGTACATTTTTGAACGTATTGGTGCTCTCTCTTTGGTCGTCAATTATGATGTTTTCCAGCTTTGACTCATGGGTATCCATGGTAACGGGCTGGGGTGAAATGTCATTTTGTAGTAACATGGCAAACTCTAGGTTAGGTTCCCTGAGCGCTGGTATTATGCTGAACCTGGCACGCCATGGTAGATTGATAGTTTCTGGCAGTAAATATGCGGTCTCTCCTTTCTTAGTAGTAATTACTACTGGTCCATTCCATTCAAATACTAGTCTTGGGAGAGGGTATATTTTGATAATCATATCTCTGTATGTTGGGGCTGAAGCTTTTATAATTGTATCAAACTCATGTGGCACTGGGCGCAAGGGGAAGGAGAAGTTGGTGTCTCCTTTGTAGACTTTTAGTACTACTGTGGGATTTGTCCTCTTAGTGACTTTTCCCTTTCCACAGTGCTTGGTTGCCATACTCTTTAGATATTTGGTCAGCCTGTAGGCTGAGTAAATGGTGAGTGTGAATAGTATGGCTATGATAAGGGTATGGGTCTCATGGATAGTTAGAATAGGGGTGGGGCCCTGTTCTATTGGTGCCGTGGTGGTGTCCTTCTTGTATAGGGTTTCGAAGGCTTTTTCCATAGGCTTCTCTGTGACAAATCTATATGCTTTTGCAGTTGGCATATAAGCTAGTAGTGTGGATCCTCTGTGCATTTTGAATAGGGTGTATGTGGCCAAAATTGTAGCTATAACCGAAAGTATCATTGGTATGATAGATGCTGCTGGATGCCGTGCAAATTTGTATAGATAGGACTCTATTAGTCTATTTTCCAGTGGCTTAGCCAGGCTGGAGGCATCATCTAGCAGGGTTTTTGCGAATGGGTTTAGGTCTAGTAATGTTGATTCATCAATATTACTTGATTTCCTTAACATATCCAGTGTCCTGGATAGGTTGACCTTCGGAAAAGGTGGCAGATTTGCCTTGGAGTCTGGTCCAATTTCTTTGATTTCATTTGGAGCCGCGAGAAAAGGTAGGTTTATAGTCTCCAAAGCATAGTGAAATGAAATTGTAGTGTTGCATGGCAACCTAGAATTTGGTAGTGAATAGTGATCTATATTCACTGTACATAGGCATGGTGCACCTATGATTGAGTGTGATGGTGCTTTGTGAGTAGTAGCTGGTTTCCCGTGACACGTAACTGTGTAGGTGGGAGAATTTGTGGTCACAAGATATTCATCTTGTGAGATGGCTACAGCGTGTGAGATAGGTCTCTTCAAGGGTGAGATAGTAAATTGGCACATTTCCTTGACTTGCTGAGCTTGGTTCAAATAAATTGCTACTGTGCATGTAGGTACATGTCTATGAATTCTCGGGCTAGTTTTGGTACAAATTTTGATCTTAGTTCCTGGACAGGTTAGCATATCTGCATTTGTTAGTTCAATAAATAGTGAACCATCTTCAGAGATAGCCAAGAATTTGACATCAGTAATTAATTGGGTTACTCCCTTTGTAGGTGTCTCCTTTGTGTTGATTGGTACTGGTGTAGTTACCAGTTGAAATACTCTGAAGGTGGAGACGGTGGATGCTACAATGATATCCAGGTGGATGTATATGTGCCGTTCCGAATAGGTGTAGGATATCATTCTTTGGGAATAATAGTAGTCAAGGTCAGTTATGGCGACCTTTGATCCTGGTGAGTGTATTCTGAGTGTCATGTCCAGATCATTCAGATGCTCCGTTAGTTCAGCTGGTGGTACTATGTCAGCGGTCATAATGCCTGCTGATAGCATCCTGAGTGCTGATGTGGTGTGCTGCAATGCTTGCAGATAGTTCATTCTTGCTACAATAATGGTGAGTGCATCAGTTAAAATTTGGATCTTCCTTCTTTGTGTGTGTTCGTGATTTGCATAAGTGTTCAGAGATGTGGTCATATTTTGAGCCCATATATTCATATTTTGGCCTAGAGTGTTCATGGTTTGGTCTAGCATGCTTTTATCCTTAACATATGCCTTAACAAATTTGTCTTGGCGTTGTGTGACCTTATCAATTAATATAGCTGCTTCTTTGTCTTGCTTGGAAAAAGCTTCTAGAATGCCGTCTATGTTCTTTATCTGGTCCATGACCTCTTTGACGTCATCTAGTGTGGCAAGACCTATTGCTCCTCTGAAGAGTGGGGCTAGGAACCCAAGTGGTGCTCTTCTGTACCTTCCTTGACTATTAATTGGATTTGATAGGAACAAATGGATGGATGCTAAGGTAGAGTTAATTTCCTTGTCTGTTATGTCTATTAACAGATCTAGTTCCCTTGCTTGCTGTAATATCTGACTGGTAGAACTGTCGTCATGCAGGGTAGGAAATGTCAGTGCCATAACCTGGTCCAGTATTTTGGTTTCGGTCTCTGGTGGAGCAGGTATATGGTATGGTATTGCCAATATCATGGTTGTGGTATCGTGCCCATTGACCAATGGTTCAGGTAATGGCTCATATATGGCTCCAACATTCTGTCTAACGGTGGGCACATATGTGATGGCTTGAGAAGTGGCCATCATCACTAGTAGTAGGATTGGCTTTAGCATGCCTGAAATATAAAATATATTCTATGTCTTAGTAAGACTTCTACTAGCCATCAGGGAAACAAAGCCAGGCCCTCAATGGATGAGGGTAGGGTGGGCTACATAAGAGGCCCTGACTCCATAGCCAACTCACCAGTTCTACTCCTGCAGCAGTCAGGTACACACCAGCTGGTCCTAGCCATACCAGTTCTCCTATAGTAGGAGGGACTCTGTCAGAAAGCAGACCACACCCACTCTACAATATCATACCCAGTTACTACAATCTTGGGAAAGGACTCTAGCACAGATTGGACATTAAGCCAACACTAGCTTGATCATGGAAAAAGGTACAGTTCAAACACTACATTGATTATTATATTACTATTGGGACCAACCAGGATTTCTGCTCTCAAAAACTATGTACACAGAGGCAGTGCCAAGTGGATACTTCACATAAGCAAAAAAGGATAGCTCACAAAATCAGCAAACCAATTTAAACCTAAGTATATTGCAAAAACACTCTTTTGGCATAGCACGCTCTGTTTCATGTACTTTACATGATTTAGGTTCAAACATTTTCATTGTGCATTCTTTCAAGGATGCTAGCCTTTGATGCAAAAATATGATAATTGTGGTTTCTTCAAGCTTGGGTTGCTAATCCCTTTTGGTAGTCTCTTTTTTGGCTTTTGTGTGTAGCCTTTTGGGTTTCAGACTTCAACCCTGTAGTAATCTGTCCTTTGATTCTACTTTGTGTGCACATTGTTTTTGTAACCTATATAGTGTATATTGTCTTTTCTGTCCTTTGTGTGGGTTCAAATCCTATGCTGATATGAAATTCCTACTTATCATTCTTGATTTGGACAGTTGTTGGAAAATTTAATTTCCTTCATACAGAGTGTATATACTTATTTGACTATTATTCATAGTCTGTGGGTATAGATATTCCGTATGATCATGTCAATATATAAAAGTAATCTACTTAGATATTCTCCCTTGCCTGGAGTTTCTTTTCACCTTGTGGTGGGCTGGTCTGGGTACTATTTGGTTTAGACCAACTGACTCTTTGGTGAGTGTGATTTGGGATTTATCCCTTGTTATCCTGTGGATAAACTTTGAGGTGTGGGGAATGAGTCTGTGTGCAAACTCATTTTTCCTCAGTGTTGTGACCTTTTTGAGCCTATCAATATGTACTGGTCTGGGGACTAGTAGGTTATTTGATAGGTTCTTCAACCTTGCGCTGGTTGGAGTTGGTCTTTCTGCAACAACATATGGTCCCATGAATAGGGGTTGAAGCTTCTTTGAATCTGTGGTCAACAGAATTCTGGGAATGTTGATATATACAATATCTAGTGGAAGTATAGCTTGTGGTGTAAGCTTTTTGTCATATCTTGACTTCCTTCCTTGTTGTAGCTTTTTGACTCTGTCTATTGCCTTTCTTCTAGACTCATCTTGAGACAGTATCATTCCAGATACATGCTCAGCTACTGTTTTGATTTCTTCCTCTATGTTTAGGGCAGTTTCTACAATGGTTTGAGGGTTTCTGCCATGAAGTAGGAAGAATGGTGTGTAACCTGTTGTCTGGGACTCTGTGTTGTTCAATGCAAATGTAATTGATTCTATATACAGGTCCCATGTTTTCTGATTCTGAGAACAGAAAGTCCTTAATGCTGTTCCTATACTGGCATTGAATCTTTCCACTAATCCATTTGATTGTGGTCTGTATGGACTTGACAGGTCGTGTCTAATCTTCTGGGTGTTCATCAGTTTCTTAAAATTGCTGCCTGTGTAGCAGGTGCCATTGTCAGTTTGAACTGATGTTGGTACACCTTGCTGACATATGACGTTCTTGTAGAACTCATGTTGTGTGGTTTCTGCTGTGAGATCCTTTGTGGCATATGCTATGACATATCTAGTTGAATAATCTATGCAAACTTGTATGTGTTTGTTTTTCCTGGCTGTTTCTGGGAGTGGTCCCACAGCATCTAAGTTTAGGTGCTTCATGGGGGTTGGCATATAGTCCCTTACAGTCATTGGTGTTTTGTGGGTGTGCACTGCCCTTTTTGCTTTCAGGCAAGTGTCACATG
Source organism: Harmothoe impar (assembly GCA_947462335.1). Lineage (NCBI taxonomy): Eukaryota > Metazoa > Annelida > Polychaeta > Phyllodocida > Polynoidae > Harmothoe > Harmothoe impar. The sequence continues at coordinate 57,055,631 of OX381707.1, read as the reverse complement.
TTGACACATACTGATTGACATCAGCCATCATAGATTTCCAATATACCCTAGGTATGAGAGAAGACATCATTTTTGAAGTACCTACATGACCTGCCATTGGTGAGTCATGGAAGTGTTGCAGTATGTTTTCAACCCAAGTTTTTGGGACTACAACTTGTAGTGGTACTGTGTCTGTTTTTCTCCATGATGTAGGGGATATGTGTACTAGAATGTTGTCTAGGAGTAGGTAGTGCTGAGCATTATTCCTAATCCTTGTTGCTTCAGTGCTTTTTACAGGTAGGTCACCTTTCTCTAGGTAGTCTATAATGGGTATTAGTCCAGTGTCCTTCCTTTGTTCTTCTTTCAACAGTGTGGAGTTGATTGAACTGTCTGGGATTTGGTCTAACATCTGGTCTAATTCCATTATATGCTGTGCCAGCCTTTCTTTATCTTTCTCTGCCTGGATTGTTTCAGGAGATTTTGGTGCAGGTCTGGTCTTTGTCTGTTTCTTTGGTTGTTCAACTACTATGTCTGTGTTGGCTGTCTGCTCCTTTGAACTGGCTGCTCCTCTGTTTGTGCTGGTGGAGGCGGCCTTTGTTCTTTTGGGATGGGGGTCAGATTTGCTTTTGTGAGCCTTCTGTGCAGTACCTGCTCTGTCTGAGTGCTTCTGCAAATTGGCTGTGGGTGTGCTGGGTGTTGAAATGGGGGATTTAGTAGGGAAAGAGGATTTGGTTGACACTTTGTTCTTTTTGGCTTTTAGGCCTAATTGCTGAGGGTGGTCATTAGACCTTGTATCCTCTGCAACCGACCGTTTTGCTTTTGAACGTGTGGTGACAACACAAATGTCTCTGTCCTGTTCTTCCTCCATATCCAGCTGTTCTTCTGCAAATCTGACTACCTTGGTGATTGAAGCAATTTTATGCAGTTTTTCTTCCAACTGATTTTCTGATGCACTGTGTGGTGGTTCACGGGGTGTGGCTTTCACCATCTGTGCAATCCTGTTGGTCTCAACCGGGGTGAAACAGTTTTCTGGATACTCTTCACAGTATTCCCTTTCACAATGACAGAACACATAATGGGTGGTCTCTTTTAGGATACCTCTGATCACTGGTTTTGGTCTGTCAATTGATTTTGGTGGGTCATCTCTGTTGAATGGTATCTTGGTTTGGATTTTAGAGAATTTGGTTCTGGTGGCTGCCCTTTTCCTTCTTGGAGGTGGTGGGGGGTTGGTCATTGGTGGTGCATCTGGATATTCTCTTCTTGACATCACATCTGGAGGAATGTTGTCATCCCCTTTTACATGTTGTATTGTGAATGCAAATTGTTGGATATCCAGTGCCCATCTGGCCCACCTGTGGGTCAAACCTGTGTTTGTGAGGAGTGGTATTAGAGCTGCATGATCTGTGTACAACTGAAAGTGCCTGCTTTCTAAGTAGTGCCTAAAATGTAGTATCCCATATACTACACCTAGTAGCTCTCTTTCTGTTGTGTTGTAGTTTCTTTCATGCTTTGATAGTGTTCTACCTGCGAAGGCTACTGGTCTCAATACTCCTTCACTACTGCGTTGTGATAGAACAGCTCCTAGGCTCACATTTGAAGCATCTGTTGCTAGACTGAATTCTTTGTCATAGTCTGGGTATCTCAATAGTGCATGGGTACAGAGTGCATGTTTCAATGTTTTGAAAGCATTGTCTGCATCCTCATTCCATTTGAAAACCTTTAGGTTTGTTTGTAGGTCGTACAGTGGCCTAGCAATATTTGCATAGTCTTTGATGAACTTTTTGAAGTATTGGCATAGTCCTGTGAAGGATCTGACTTGTTTCACAGATTTTGGGGTGGGAAAGGTTTTGACACTTTCCACCTTTTCTGGGGATGGTTGTAAACCATCTCGTGTGACACGCATTCCTAAAAAATCTATCCTATCTGTGAAGTATTCACATTTTGATTTCTTTAGCTTGAGTTTCCCAATTCTCAGGCTTTTGAAGACATCTTCAAGGTCTGAAAAATGTCGTTCTACATCTGGAGATAGGACTAGAATGTCGTCTAAGTATGGTAGGGCACATTTGTATTTTAGTTTGTTGAGAATTAGAGTTACTAGATGGCAAAATCCTGCCGGCCCAGTAGCTAAACCCATCGGCATCTTTTGGTAGACATATTTCTTGTCATTTGCTATGAAAGCAGTTTTGTGTTGATCCTCCCTTCTTATGGGAATTTGGAAAAACCCTTGTTGCGCATCTAGTTTACTGAAAACGGTAGGTTTGAGTGACCCTATCATGTCTAGTGTGTCGTCTGCACGTGGCGTTGATAAAGCTTGGTTTATCATATTAGCATTGACGTGGCGTAGGTCTGTGACTAGACGTTGGCCTCCAGATGCTTTCTGTACTAAAAATGATCTGGATGCCCAGGGTCCCTCTGCACATTCTCTGAGGATGCCCTGTCTGACTAGGTCTTCACAGACTTCTCCCATCTTAGCTTGCTTCTCAGGCGTCTGCCTGTATGGTAGGTAGTGACATGGTACTGCATCTGGTTTGATGTGAATTGAATGTGTGTATAGGTGGGTTGTACCTATGTCATTGTCTTTACCTACAAATACATCTTGATACTTGTGGAGTAACTTTTGGAGTCTCTCTTGTCCAATATCTGTTAGTACACATTTGGGTGGCACATTTTCCATTATGTCTGGCATAATGTCATGAGCCTCACTGTGAATTGTGGCCAATTCATCATCAGTGTCATCTCCACGGTTTGTATCTGGATCTGCATATACCGAGGCACAGTCTGACTCTGTGTCACTACAATTCTCTTCAGTGTCTAGCACTTGTAGTGTGGGTTCCTCAGTAGGGATGTCAGTATCTGGTTGATGTAATTCAGAGGGATCTACCTCTGTGAATAGGGCTATTATATCACCCTTCCTCACCTTGTATGGTCGGTGGCTTGTATTGAGCAGTATGATTGGGTGCCTGTTCATTTCTGAGGGTGTTACTACTCCCTTTTGAACTAGGTATGGAACTCTGTTGTTCCTCTGCAAATTGTCTAATGTGCCTACACATCCTTCTAAACATTTGAGGGATGTGACTTGTCCTAGAACTGCTAGTTCTGTGAAAGGAAGGATTGTAGCCTCCCTAACAGCTCGGACTGGCTTGACTTGTAGCTCTGGGTCTACATTGAATTCGATCTGTGATCGTGTTGCTTTTAAGAAATCTGTGCCTAGGACAACTGGCTTTGTGAGATTTGGAATAATTGAGAATGGGAATTCGAATCTGGTACCATGAATTTTGAATTTCAATACTGCTGCTTGTCTTACATGGCATATGGATCCGTCTGCTAAGTGTACATTGAACTTTCTCTTTTTGATTTCTACATCTCGAGATTTCTGAATTTCCCTAAGAAAAGTATCCCTGACACAGGTGATAGTGGCACCGGTGTCAACTAAACAAGGTATTTCAGTGTGTTCATAGAATCTTGCATTTAAACAGCCATTTTTAAGAAGTTCAACAGAAATTTTGGTACTCTCACCCATTTCCTTTTGCGATGCATCTTGTTGAGGTGTGATATGAATCACTGATGGTCGGCTTGATTTCCCAGTATGTAACTGGGGGATTGTCTCTGCTATACTAGCAATTGTCTTTGGTTGTCCTAGGGGTTGTTGATCTTGGATCTTGATAGGGGGTTGGAGAGGCTCACAACGCACTGGCCCAGCGGCGCTGTGGGTCTCTAGTTTCCCGAGTTTGAAGATCCTAGTAGCTGCTTGATCTGTTGAAGCACGTCAGGCTGGATAGCCTGAGGTGGCTGTTGGGGCTGCTGTTGGGGGTTGTAGCCTTGTGTGTTGGATCTGTAGCCATTGTAGCTGTCTCGACCTCTGCTGTTGTCACGACTGCGGTTGTAGTCATGCTGTCTGTCACGACTATTGCTGTAGTCACGACGGTTTTGATCCCGACCTCTGTTGTAGTCACGATCTCTGCTTTGGTCACGACGGTGGTAATCACGGTCTCTGCTGTTCTCACGGCGATTGTAGTCGCGATTTCTGCTACTATCACGGTGTCTGCTGTTGTCACGACTTCTGCTGTTATCTCTACGGCTGGTGTCCTGACTGTTGCTTTGGTGATCTCGGCTGTTATTTTGGCTGTATCCTCCTCTGCCTCGTTGTCCTCCTCTGTTGCTATTTTTGAAGTTTGGGTCAAAGTTTCTGCCTCGGTAGCCTCCTCTGTTATTTCCAGAGTTCCTTTGTTGGCTGTTGTTAGGTTTACCTTGATCCTTTAGTGCCCTTTGTTCTTGCCTCCTCACATGTTCATTTGACATGAGGTTTAGGCTTTGGTCCTCATCCTCTGACGAGTGATCCATTTGAACTGTCTTTGGGTTTGATTTGGCTTTCTTTGAGGGGTTTCCATTTTTCTGTGATTTTGTTTGCTTAACAAGCATGGAGTTTACATGTGTCACAGACTTCAGTTGTACCTGCATGGATTCTATTGTTTCCTGTAGTTCTGAGCCTAATTCTGCTTTTATCTCATCTTTAATGTTACCAGTGGAGACTGTTTGTTGGTTCTCATACTCCTCTGCAACTTCAAGTATTTTATCCCATGTAGTTGCTTCCCTGTGGATGACTACTGCACTGATGTCGTCCCTTAGACCATGTAGGAGGGCTTCCCTTGTTCTCTCCTCAGACTTGTTGTGAGCTGTGGCCATCTTTTGTAAGGCCATGGCATAGTCTGATACAGATTCTTTTGGATTTTGCTTCCTCAATGCCTTAGCATCAAATCTGTCGTCCTCCTTCTTGAAGTATTTCAGGAAAGCTGCCTTCATTCCTTCATAGTCTGCTGTTGGATGGGCTGTCCTATAGGCTTTGTACCAAATTTTTGCCTTACCATCTAGGTAGTTTGAGAAATACTTGATTCTGTTACTAGGATGGTACCCATATCTGGAATCAAAGTATTGTTCATAGTCTGTGCAGTGCCTCCTGGCGGATTGTGTGAGAGAGGACTGTGAAAATTTTTCTGGCTGTAGAATATCACAGTATTTTTCCTCTTTGTCCCGTTTTAGCTGGTCCCTTAACCCACTGAAAGATGCCTCCCTTGCAACTCTTTCCTCTTTCAAGGCATCTAGGAGTGCTGAGGAGGTGTCAGTGTTAGTCAGGTTCACTCCTTGGGTATTGGGTGCCCCTGACTTGAGTGAGGCTAGGGCCTCAGCTAGCTGGTTTTTCATTGTCACTTGTAGATGAGCTTGCATATCAAGTAGTGCTTGAGCAGCTTCAGCTTTTTGGGTCTCCATAGAGTTCTTCAGTGCCTGGTTGGCTTGTCTGAGTAATATTAATTCTTTCTCTTGTTCCTCTTTGGCCTTCCTTAAGGCTCGGCTGGTGCTTTCCTCATGTGTGGTGTGTAGGGCTGTTAGTTCAGGCCTAAGTGTCTTATCCACATGAGTTTCTACATTCTGGGCTATGAGTAGAAGTGCCTCAGCCTCCTCTTTGGCTGCCTGGCCTGGGGGTACTGTCTCATCGTCACTCATACCTGATCCTGGGGTATGCTGACCGTTTGAGAACAAGTCACTCTGTGTGTCCTGGATACTGTCCAGGGCAGCTAGGGTGTCCAGGTGAAGCTTGCCTTGGAAGTCACTCTCTTGAGTGGTGTGGTGTGGTGAAGCTGAGGGTGTTGGAGTGGAGCTCCTGGATGACTCCTTGGAGCTGGGTCTCCTCCTGCTGGGTAGAGATCCAGGGGTAGCTGGTCCTTTGCTGCGGAGGTGAGTCTTGGTAGTCTGTGCTGCCAGCTTGTGGGACCTTGTTAGGACTTTTCCACCACTTTGTCATACAAGGAATCCCCTTAGTTGGGAGATCCCTTTAATAGTATGAATCTGAGTAAAGTCTTGAGGTCTTGTAGTATAGTTGGTATTTATTACAAGTTGACAGCAACAGTACAGTAAGTACAAGTAGGTTCCACTCAGTTACACCTATCCACACAATAGTATAGGTCTTGGTAAGTATACCTAAGAACCCTGAGGTTAGTAATGGACTAGAGCCAAGGGGGTCCTACACCATGTCTGATAGTTGGGCCTAGTAGGGCATAGCCTATAGCCTTGTTCTCAGTCAGTGGAGAGGTCCTTGCTCAGTGGTGTCCATGTGTAGAGTGAGGATGGAGATGCCCAGTGCTGGGACCTGACCCTATTTAAGGGGGCCAGGCTACCAGCATGGCATCTTGAGTGTTAGTGTCAGTTGACAGTGGTTGGCCAAGGTACACTATGCCCCTATGTGACCGTGTGCAGCGGCCTGTGACGGACCTGAGGCTTGTGCAGCGGCCTGTGACGGTCCTGAGGCTTGTGCAGCGGCCTGTGACGGCTCTGGGGCTTGTGCAGCGGCCTGTGACGGTCCTGGGGCTTGTGCAGCGGCCTGTGACGGCTCTGGGGCGCCCGTGACGGCCTGAGGGGGTTGTGTCACGTGTGGCAGCATGTGACACTTACATAATCACCTTTGAGAGGGATTCTTCTTTGCGACAGTCAAACATTCTGTTTACACAGGAGAGGTAGCACTTCCGGTTCCGGCCAGATTTGAGCGCGGAATCCGAGGAGGAAAGACATGTGCCCACTAGCAGCAACAAAGACACCACAAAACAGGAGGAATAAACAGGTAAAAACCTTTATACCTCTTATATATTGTAACATATTTGCACATTTGAGGATACTAGTTGATGTATTTCTTTAGGTTGCTGCAATTTGGAGGAAAATGTGACAGAAAATCCGCCGGTGGGTGATATTTGGGGATTTGAAAATCAGGATGAATGGTCATCCAGATAAATGTGTAAATTCTCAAATGTGCAATTATAGTTCAGTTATTCACAATAATTTGGAAAAATGACATCCAGTTATAGTGAAAAATTGGAGTTTAGATTTGAGCTTAGTTGCTGCTAGGGGCTGGCATGAATCAGCAAGACCAGTCATCCATCTTGGATTTCTGACTGAGTCACTGATTTATGTTGGCTTTTTATTTGTTATGTTGGCTCATAGTGCAGTACTGCTGCTTCATTTGTTGAGGAATGTTTCAATAGCGAAACGAGCCTTCATAAGGAATAAAATTGTGATGGGATAAACTCATATCTGCAGAGATAGAAATTTATCCTATTATACACTGTAGATCTCTGTTTTATTAGTGAATACACTTTTAAAATAAAGAACCAGGAAGGACTTACCACTGTCTTATGCATAGGTCAAAGACAGAATAATATCTACTACTACCTGTCATACAGCTTGACAGACTCTAGATATTGGTTGAAGTCAAGACACTTAAAGCTTTGCTTGCTACTTTGTAGTTGACACCTCAGTTATTCTTTTATAACTCAGTTATAGAAGAATGACATTTGAGGTTGTTCTCCACTCATACAGACTTGAGTGAGGTGAACTGTCAAGTCAGTGTCAGGTGTGTCTTGTTGTACTTTGTACATGTTTGGACCAGTCCTTACCAAGACATATACCTTATGCCCAAAATTTCTTTGAGGCATTAAATAACTCAGTTGTGTTGATACAGATCCACACTGAGTGCTTGTGTTGAATACACAAGTTTACCCATACCTTATGCCGAAAAATTCCTTGAGTTAGGCATTTAAGAAGTTTGTGTTGTTGTGAAATGAAAACACAAAGAGACTTAACTGGTCCACCTTTTATAGGGTCTCATTTATGTGCTTAGGGTTTGTGACTGGTAACACAAAATACCTATACCTTATGCCGAAAATTTCTTTGGCCTTGTGTTTTAATCCCCACCTTAAAACACTATTAGCACACATGTCTCTTTGATTTGAACATCAAGATGACTTAACTCATGTGGAGGTACCTTGGGTTTGGACTAGTTTCCAAAAAGACCCACACCTTATGCCCAAAAATTCCTTGGGTTTCACGTCACAGACGTCGCTGTCAGTCACGTCATAGACGTTGTCTCTGTCAATCACGGCGTAGACGTTGCAGCTGTCAATCTTGTCCTAGACGTTGCTTCTGTCAATCACATCATAGACGTTGCGGCTGTCAATCACGTCATAGATGTTGTCGCTGTCAATCACGTCATAGACGTTGCTGCTGTCAATCACGTCATACATGTTGTAGCTGTCAATCATGGCATAAACGTTGCTGCTGTCAATCACGGCGTAGACGTTGCAGCTGTCAATCACGGCGTAGATGTTGCAGCTGATCCTCATGTAGGAGACGCTGGCGTCGCAGACGTGGCCGCTGGCGCTAGCGTCCCAGATGTGGCCACTGGCGCTCGCGTCCCAGACGTGGCCGCTGGCGCTCTCGTTCCAGATGTGGCCGCTGGCGCTCGCGTCCCAGACGTGGCCGCTGGCGCTCGCATCCCTGACGTAGGGGATGTTGCTCGCATCCAAGACGTAGGCGATGTTGATCGCATTAATGGTCTCACGTTAATGATGATCACATTGATGGCGGTCTTGTTGATGCCAATCATGCCCTAGACCTAGCCGCTGACGCTTGATACTAGCTGGCGCACATTCAGTCTATATTAGGGATGTCGCAGACATAGCCGCTGTCGCTCAAGAGAGTTGTAGCCGCTGGTGCGCACGTTGTAGACGTTGCAGTTGTCAATCACGCTGTAGACGTTGCAGCTGTCAATCACGTTGTAGAACTTGCAGCATCACGTTGAAGACATTGCAGCTGTCAATAAGGTCATAGACGTTGCAGCTGTCTTTCACGTCGTAGAAGTTGCAGCTGTCAATCACGTCGTAGACGTTGCAGATGTCAATCACGTTGTAAACGTTGCAGCTGTCAATCACGTTGTAGATGTTGCAGCTGTCAATCACGTTGTAGATGTTGCAGCTGGCTCTCACATCGTAGACGTTGCAGCGGTTAATCACGTCGTAGATGCTGCAGCTGTCCATCACGTCGTAGACGTTGAAGCTGTCACTCACGTTGTAGACGTTGCAGCTGTCAATCACATTGTAGGCTTTGCAGCAGTCAATCACGTTGTAGGAGTTGCAGCTGTCAATCAAGTTGTAGACTTTGCAGCTGTCAATCAAGTTGTAGACTTTGCAGCTGTCAATCACGTCGTAGACGTTGCAGCTGTCAATCATGTAGTAGACATAGCAGCTCGCATCCCAGACGTGGCCGCTGGCGCTCTCGTTCCAGACGTGGCCGCTGGCGCTCGCGTCCCAGAAGCAGGCGATGTTGCTCGCATCCCAGATGTGGCAGCTGTTGCTCACATTAATGGTCTCACGTTAATGATGCTCACATTGATGGCGTTATTGTTGATGCCAATCATGCCCTAGATCTAGCCACTGACGCTTGATACTAGCTGGCGCACATCCAGTCTATGTTAGGGATGTCGCAGACATAGCTGCTGGCGCTCATGTTGGAGGCATAGATGCTGGCCTCGATATCAGCTGGCGCACATTAAGACTATGTTCTTTTAGGACTTCGCAGATGTAGCTGCTGGCGCTCACGTCTGAGGCGTAGCCGCTGGAGCTCACATAAAATACATAGCCGCTGGCGCTCAAGAGAGTTGTAGCCGCTGGTGCGCACATTGTAAATGTTGCAGCTGCCAATCACGCTGTAGACGTTGCAGCTGTCAATAAGGTCATAGAAGTTGCAGATGTCTTTCAAGTCGTAGACGTTGCAGCTGTCAATCACGTCGTAGACGTTGCAGCTGTCTTTCAAGTCGAAAACGTTGCAGCTGTCAATCACGTCGTAAACGTTGCAGCTGTCTTTCAAGTCGTAGACGTTGCAGCTGTCAATCACGTCGTAGACGTTGCAGTTGTCATTCACGTTGTAGACTTTGCAGCTGTCAATCACGTCGTAGACGTTGCAGTTGTAAATTATGTTGTAGAATTTGCAGCTGTCAATCACGTCGTAGACGTTACAGCTGCCAATCATGTCGTAGACATAGCAGCTGTCAATCACGTCATAGACGATTGCATGTCAAATCGTCGTAGACGTTGCAGCTGTCAATCACGTCGTAGATGTTGCCGCTGACAATCACGTCGTAGAAGGTGCAGCTGTCAATCACGTATTAGGCGTTGCAGCTGACAATCAGGCCGTAGACGTTGCAGCTGGCCATCAGGTTGTAGACGTTGCAGCTGACAATCAGGTCGTAGACGTTGCAGCTGGCAATCAGGTCGTAGACGTTGCAGCTGCCCATCACGTCGTAGATGTTACAGTTGACAATATACTCTTAAGTATCCAATTGTCTAAGCCTCATCCACGTCACAGACGTAGCTGCTGTCCGCTTTTGTATTTGGTTTGGACTAGTTTCCGAAAAGACCCACAATTTTGGATCACTTAAGAGTTGTGGATACTTGAGTGCACTTTACCTGGTTAGGGTTTTGTACCCCTTTGTTTTGGGGTATCATTCAGTTGCAGCTGTCAATCATGTTGTAGACGTTGCCGCTGTCATTCATGACGTAGACGTTTGCACCTGTCAAGCAAGTCGCAGATGTTGCAGGTGTCAATTACATTGTAGACATTGCAGCTGCCAATCACGTCATAGACGTTGCAGCTGCCAATCATGTTGTAGACTTTACCGCTATCACTCACGATAAAGACAATTGCAGCTGTCAAGCAAGTTGCAGCTGTCAATTATGTTGTAGATGATATAGGTGTCACTCAGGTAGTAGCTATTGCAACTGCCAATCATGTTGTAGACGTTGCAGCTGTAAGTCGCACATGTTGCAGATGTCAATCACGTGGTAAATGTAGCAGCTGTGAATCACATTTGTTGATGATGCAGCTCTCTCTCATGTTGTAAACGCTACAGCTGTAAATTACGTGGCAGACATTGAAGCTGTCAATCATGTTGAGATATTGCAGACGGCATTCTATGGCGTAGATATTACAGCTGTCAATCACGTCGTAGACGTTGCAGCTGTCAAACACGTAGACCTGGCAGCTGTCAAACATGTCGTACACGTTGCAGCGGTCAATCACGTCATACATGTTGCAGGTGTCAATCACATCGTACACGTTGCAGCTGCCAATCATGTTGTACACGTTGCAGCTGTCAATCACGTAGAAGATGTTGCAGATGTCAACCATGTCATAGACGTTGCAGATGTCAACCATGTCGTAGACATTGCATCTGTCAATAACGTCCTAGACGTTGCAGCTGTCAATCCGCCGGCAAACATGTGATGTCAATCAAGTAGTAGACGTTGCAGATGACATTTATATTGTAAACAAGTCAGCTGTCAATCACGTAGTACACGTTGCAGCTGTCAATCACGTCTTAGACGTTGCAGCTGTCAATCACGTCTTAGAAGTTGCAGCCGTCAACCAGGATGTTGCATCTGTCTATAACGATGTAGATGTTGCAGCTGTTAAACACGTCATAGACCTTGCAGCTGTCAAACATGCCGACACGTTGCAGCTGTCAACCACGTTGTACACGTTGCAGCTGTCAATCATGACGTACACGTTGCAGCTATCAACCACGACTTTGGAGGTTTGTCGTTTCCACCGCTTGCTTTCGGAAAAGGGCAGGGCTTTTGGCACTGTTAACGCTGCCAGATGTGCGTTGTAGGTTTTAGTGAAAAACCTTGACAACGGGAAGACCATGGGCACCCAGTATTGGGTGTGCAGGGCCGTCCGCACCGCCTATAGAAGGAATCCTCCTTCTCCCAGATATAACAAGTTCTGGGATATTAGGCTGGTGTTCAGCATGTTCCAGCGTTGGGGTGCTTGAAGGCTTGTCCACCCAGTTCTTGGGGTTCAAGCTAACGATGCTGATTCTGCTGGTGTCGGGCCAAAGAGGCCAGGTCATCCCAGCGCTTGATCTCCGCAATCTGACTTGGCTGGATTCGGGGTCTGCGCGTTTCGTTCTGAAGGGTCTGATGAAAACAGCGCGTACGGGGGGAACCCCTCAAAGAACTGGTCCTGGAACCGTTCCACGAGGAGGAGACTCTGTGCATCGTCTGTGCCCTGAAACGTTACGTGCGGGTCACGGAGCCAGTCAGGTTGGACAAGGAAGGGCGAAGGAAACACTCGCTCTTCTTGTCCTTCCGCAAGCCATTTGGCGAGATTGGGCAGGACTCATCAAAGAGATGGGTCCTTGCGGTGCTTTCCGCAGCTGGGGTGGACACCAGGGTATACCGAGCTCACTCCACCAGGGGTGCCAGCACCTCTGCGGGAGGGAGACTCGGTGTATCGACTGCTGTTTTGCTTAGACATGGGTCTTGGAAAGGTGCCAAGACCATGGCTAAGCACTACAACAAGCCTATCGAGAACCCCAAGCCTCCCAAGACGCTAGCCAGGATCCTCCTGGAGGACTCAATCGAGTAGCTGGGAACAAAATTTTCAGAGCCTTTTTGGGGGGAAAGACACACCTCAAAAGGGGAGAAATTTGGCCCTTTTGCCGTAACGATAGTTTGTATGAACTCTATTGGCTGATCATAGTCATAAGCCTTACTAGAGGCAGCAGTATCTGTATGTGATAAAACTTTTTCTATGATGGACAATTACACTGCCACAGCTGTGGTGAACTGTATGGCAGTTATGCCTTCTTTGCTATATAGCAAAATGTCATGCAACCTAGTCAAAACCATATCACAAGGCAATAGAACATCACCTTTAGGTGAAATAAAGTATCTATTTTCTGTTATCCTATATGAGAAGTTACAGTCCTTTATGGGAGAGTAACATTATGGGAAATAAGCAGTGAATCTAGCTGAACTTTGAAGTCTCCTGTGTAAACAGAATGTTTGACTGTCGCAAAGAAGAATATAAGATTAATCGAGTACTTACCATTTATATAAGTATGAAGATTAATCGTTGTTCTTCGAGTGACAGACAAACATATCTGTTTAGTACACAGGCCCACCCATCCATCCCCAGGATGAAGAAGATTACTACTAGCGGTATAATCTCTCACCTACTCATGAGGGTGCTATTTAGACTAAGTAAAAAGAGCACTACTGTGTACTATTTCCAGATGTTTTACTTTCAGCAAAAGATTCACTGCAAGTGGGCGCTAATCTGACCGGAACCGGAAGTGCTACCTCTCCTGTGTACTAAACAGATATGTTTGTCTGTCACTCGAAGAACAACGATTAATCTTCATACTTATATAAATGGTAAGTACTCGATTAATCTTATAGTATACCGACCTGCACGTGCCTCACGTGTTAGGCCACGTGCGTCACATGACAATACCCTGGGTTTATCTTGGTGGTTTTCCAAGAGTTTGGTCTCCAGGGCACTCATGAACAAATTGGCATAAGAGGGGGCCACTCTAGTCCCCATTGCCGTACCACTTATTTGTAGGTAGTTTTAACCATTGAATTGAAAATTATTATTTTTCAACACTAGTGACAACATATCCACAAGGCTTTCATTCTTGGGATTTATTTGGTTGTCTCTCTCTTTTTCTAGTATTTCAGCAATGCTAGCAATACCTTCATCGTTGGGGATGTTGGTGTAGAGAGAGGTGACATCCAGGGTACCTATGATACTCTGGGGTCCTAATATGTCTAAAGATTCTATCATTCTGATAAAGTCAGAGGTGTCTTTTATGTATGATTTTTGTTCCTTCACTAGAGGTTTCAGAAAAATGTCCACAAAAGCTGAAGCTCGCTCAGTGGGACAGTTGTTTGCTGATACAATTGGTCTCCCTGGGGGAGGTCTGGTGCTTTTATGAATTTTTGGAAGGAAGTAGATCTGTGGGGTTCTCACCTTTTGATTAAGTAGAGTTTTTCCCACTTTCTTGCTTATTTCCTTATTTTCGACCATTTTTTGTACCAAATTTTCAACTTTTTTCTGATTGTTCTTTGTGGGGTCATCATCAAGTTTCTTGTATGTACCTTCATCATTGAGCTGTCGTTCAGCTTCAATGATGTAGTCAACAGTGTCCATCACCACAATGGCACCGCCTTTGTCAGGGGGTTTTATGGTCATGGATTTGTCGGCTGCCATTTCCCTGAGAGCTTTTCTCTCTTTTGTACCTATATTTTGATTTTTAGGTTTGTTGGGCTGCTTAGATTTATTGAGTGCTTTCACATTCACACCAATTTTCAAGTGGGATTGAACCAGGGGGAGCTCTCCAGCCTGAATCAGAGTTTTTTACTTTGATCAGTTCTGGTTTGCTGAAAGGTGGGGGGGGGGAGGAGGATTGGCAATTTCTTCCCCTTCCCATTTGACCAGTAGTGTTTTGTTCTAAGTCTATTGTGGAATTTGTCTAAGTCTTTACGGACTTCAGCCATATCTACATTGTGTTCAGTGGGACAGAATTTTAGCCCTCTTCCCAAGATATCGATTTGATAATCAGACAAGTTTTTTGTTGACAGATTAATGACATTAGAATCAGATTTTTTACTTTCATCTATTGATTCAGGGTTTATACAAGAAGACACATTGAGAACAGTTTCATCAAGTTGACTATCTTTATTTTCAGACAGATCAGACAGGTCAATGTCAAGGTCAATGTTCAGTTCAGAGTCCATGATCAGTTCAGAGATTTCAGCATCATTAGAGTTCAGTTCTTGGGGTGGGTGGGGTTTTACTTTTTTCCCCCAAGCCCTGGGTGGCGCTTCCCCCCGTTTTCCCGGTTGGGCTTCTTGTAATGGAAACCGCCGGAGTTTTCTTTACCTCGGTTTGCGGTGCCCCCTCCGCGGGACAGCGCTGCGCCTCGGCCCCCCTTCAGAATGGTGCGGGCCGCGGCGGGATTTAGGACCTGGTCCTTTTCTGGGTTTGCCTTGCGGGAGTTGGCTTCCAAACCCGGTTTGAGATTGTTGCGGGCTGTCTCAGACATAGCTGCCTGGGTCACCAGTGACGCCATGTAACGTTGGTCGGCGTCAGTGTGGTCAGGTGGTGTGGCTTGAGATGGCAGGTTGTCGGCGCGGCACAGTTTCTGTACGGTGCTGTTGTAGCCGTCTTTGATCTTATGTAGGCTCTCAGCCCTACGTTCAAGACCTCGCTGAGTGCACTCTATGATATCCTGGGCACACTTGAGTCGTAGGTTGTATATCTCGTCACAAGTGCCCTCCATGTTGAGTACGATCTGAGGTGTGTGGTCCACTCCCAAGGTCCACATGGGGATGTGGCCCTGTTCTTTGCAGGAATGGTACCAGTCGGCCCACTCTGAGTGCGCGACAGCATCGTCCGCTGTCTTGTTGGCGGTGTCCCAGACTGCCTTTGCGGTGTCCAGGAGTTTGTTGTCCGGTGCTGCGGTGGCCTGTAGTGGGATGGGAACAAAAATATTTTTGTTAGCAAGAGGGAAACTGTACTTACAGGTAGTTGAAGCAGTGTAATCAAGTTTCAATGTGTCGGTTTATTGTCGGTTCGGTCCCTCGGCCGCCATGACACTCGGGCATGTGGCTTCAGGGGAACTTTCAAACACCGGTTGCGTATTATCTGAGTGAGAGGTTTCAGGTGTGTCTGACACGGTCGGGGTGTGTCTGACAATTTCTGCATATGTCTGGCTTGAATTATCAGGCTGTGACAAGATCTCTAAACTGTTTTCTAATCTTAGTTGTTCTAAAATACGAACAGTAGTTTCGTAGTTTTGGCTAACTCTGCTTGTTTGCTGATCACTGGTATCCGGCAAGCGGCGCTTCACAGAGGGTGAAGACGCTCGGTTTGCATGGGTACCAGCGTCGGCATCGTGTACAAACAGAGTCGGGCATATGAAGTCTGAGAGAGTGAGTTGTTTCAATCTACGTCTCACAATTCTCGGAGTCCCATTTCTCAAGGAGGAACAAGCATTCACAATTGGGATGTTGTGTTGGTTTTCACTTACCGCAAGGGTGGATCCTCCTGTTGCGGCGTCGCCGAAGCTGTACGTCGTGCGTGTCCGCTTGTTTGGCGGTGGTTCAGACATGTTGTCTGTCAGTGGTCACGTGGTATTCAACCGTCGGGACCGGTGACAAGTCGCTGTGGACGAGTCACCAAATGACCGGAGTCACTGGTTGTGCTAAACTACAAAGTGAGGACACAGTGTTAGTTTGAGCACAGGAAATGAACACTGGGTGTTTAAATCCAAGACCGGAGTAATGGAGAAACGAAGACGGCTGTCGTGAAGACTGAAGTTTGTGGTTGACGAGGGGTTGTGTGTTCTCCGCCACTACACTCTGATCTGCACAGGAAAGTTGAATTTTCAATCCCAGCTAGGCTTGACCACCGGTCATGTGTTCTCCTGACCTCAATTCCTGCAATCCCATTGGTTCCCAAGTCAATCTAGGTCGATTCTTGGAGGGAACTTATTCCCTGTGGGGTTTACACAACTCAACAAATAAAATTTGTTCAAAATTATTCTAGGAAATAAAAATCCCCAGTTGATATATTTTGTATCAACTAGGGATTCTCCACGCAAAAATTCTACATTTATGGACTCTCAAAAAATTGGGTCGATTGAGGAATTAAATTTCCAATAAAATTGACATACCAATAGAGAGTGACCTGTAGTCTACTACAACCGGTAAGGGAAAAATCAATCACAGCTACCTTAACTGTACCTATCTCACCAAAGTTAAGAGGTAATAATACCTTCTAAATTTCAACATGATATGGGTGGAGAGCTTTTGCCGCTATAAATTTGGAAGTACATAAGAAATAGTACAATTATTTGTTAGAAGTGGTACTAAGAATGATAACATGATATTTCAAAATGTATGTATATATTAGGTACATATATTGTTTCTTTACATCTTGATATTTTTTTATTAGTCAGATATTGAAATTAGTCAGATATTGAAATGAAGAAAATGAACTGAGACCTTAAACACAAGTGTCCCACTTTAGCTGAAGGTGTTAGGTAAAGTGGGACAGGCAGATTCAGGTTAAGTGGGACACTATATTAATCCCCTTTCTCAGAGTAGCATTACCCAATATGCCTATATTTTGATTTATAATGAGAAGAAATATCATAGCAAATATCATTTCAATGCTTAGTTGTGTAAATAATACTTAATTACTAAGTATAACAGTCAGAATAGGGCTTTGTTCGTGCTCCAGATTGTGGTTTATCTAGTGACTTAACTCATGATTAATATTTAGATAATTATCGTGAGCTTTCTTACCTTTAATGATTTTTAATCATACATTATGATATTGAATGGTAAGATATGTAGCAAATTCATTTAGAATTGGTATTTGATATGTATTGAGTCTAAACCCATAGAAACCATTAACCAATACTACTTTCTTGCAATTTATAGAAATTATTGCCATTTACAGTTATTTATAGCGATTAATATGTCCCTGAAATGCTCCTGCATTACTACATCATTAACAAAACATTTCATTTTAGATGCCTACAACTAAGAGCATGAGCTATATAACTGTGCATAACTTTATTTAGTACTTTGCAAAAATAATTTGAGGATAGAGATTCAGTCAGGGTACAAATATGTTGTCACGTGATATAATACAGTGCAGCTAGCCCACAGTTAGGCCCACATGCACAGTATTTTGGCAGTTTTACATTTAAATGCTGTGTACTTGATTCATCCTGTAACTGTAAAGGACCCTACATAAATTTCCTTAATGTTTTCGATGTAGTGCATCAAAATATATATGTAACCTTCAAAAATTGACATTTACCATTTTTGTCATATGGATTATAAAGCATGGGGGTCGATACTTATCAATTGTCCCACTTCACATGAAGCAAGTGTCCCACTTTACCAAAAATACAAGTAAAGTGGGACGCTTCAACTTTGAAATGGCATCTCTAAGAAATGGGCTATTTAGGCCACATTGTTTAAGGTATTTCATATGTTTTTCATATTTTGGTTTAAAGGAATAAGTACCGAACCTATTTGATGTTTTTGACATTTTCTACAATTCGAACCAAATGTGTGAATGGTACATGAAGTCAGAGTATGGCTTAGGTGTCCCACTTTACCTGAATCAACCCTAACCAAAATCGGCTGTAAGGAAGGTTGGTTACAAGGAGCACGTTGCCTTGCCAAAACGTGCTCCTTATAACGAGATTTTACTGTACAGGATATTTGGCATTGAGGTCAATCTTATGATCTGTATACAGTTACTGTTACAAGTTGGCTCCCTAGATGGTACGTCGTGGAGATGGTGTGGAGACAAGCTGGCAGTAGGGTGTATGGAGAGGTTGGCAGGGGTCTTGAAGGTATAAAATTGGTCAGTGCATGAAGGGTAGGTACATAAGGGTGACAGGTGAGTGACAGGTAGCTGTATCATGATTACAGGGGACATGGGTAGATTGGACGCATGATGAGTAACTAGGTACAGTGTCATGGCACTATAACACCGGGGAAACAGTGTTTAACATCCAAACACCAGAAGTAAAACACTTTGTTAAACACTTTTTTGTTACAAGTTTTTAAACACTTTTTTAAAATCATGAACATTTAATTCTAAACATGCTTAGATAAACCATGTTCAAGCGTGTTGAATTTTAAATGTGTTAAATGCTAAAGAGTCATGTTCAGGTGTATCGATAATAAGTGTTTACATGTTAAACACTTAGTGTTTAGGTGTCTAAATATTTGAACACAGTGTATGGTGTTTAAGCATCAAATGTCTAGATTATGCATGTGTTCAGTGTTTAAACAACATTTAGAAAATATGGTATCTATATTTGAATTTTAAACACCTTTTTTACTGCACATTCCCAGTCCCTTCTTGGTTTATTACTTTCTTGTTTTGGGGAGACAAACAAGCCATGCTATAGACCAACGTGGTGTCTACAAAGAGATGCCCGCCGTTGGGGTCATGGACTATAGTAACCACTAAGACCACAGTTGGCTGGGAGAAAAGAAGCAGCCTCTGTATACAACATGTACAAAACAATCCCTTAGCCTATCAGTATAAGTCAGATAAAATACAGCCACAGCCCCTATACAATGCATCACATTGTCCTAAGAACACTAAGTCTTGTCTTTGACCTGGGTCTTCAACTCGTGAGTAGCCTTGACTGGGGCCAATATAATGCATACAGAGCTGTGGCTACGGTTATGGCTGCAGTGTATTGACTAGGCCAAACGGTTGCAAGGAACCTGAACACAACTGAAAAAAACGAGTTGTGTTCAAGTAACCCGACATACCCTATCATTTTGGCCCGACCCTAAACTTTTTTTTTCTTTTTTCCGCCAAATATTCTGCTGTTTTGCATGTGCTATTCTATTGCAGTTTTAGCTGCAGTTACTGCCGCATTTTATGCTGCAGCTTTTTCTATATGTTTAGCTGCAGCTTCTGTTGCAGGTTTAGCTATAGATTTGCCCCTCTCTTCCTATGAACCTTGAGTCTCCCATGATTTCAGTAACTATAAGCCCTATCTATTTTCTGGATGGTGTTTGCCTGTTTAGGGAGTTATCATTTTTTTAATAACAGGAGGGGTAAAATGTTTTCAGCACCAAAAAGGAACACCCCTGTTGTTAAAAAATTATCCCTCCTAGTCCTACCGCTGAAGACAATGTAGCCTAGATCCTGAACTTGAGGGGCACGACCCCAATATGATTAATGTGGGTGTACCATAGGTTAAAATATCACACAGGTCTGTGGGTGCTTTAATATTTAACACATTTATTAGACTGTAACAATAAAAACATTTAAAACAAATTGAATATTTTGTGCATACTAGTAGGTTTTTTTTTGAGTTTAATAGTTTTATTGGCCACATATTCATTACAAAATAGGATTCTTTTCAATATACAGCCATTGGCGCCTTCGGTATACACAGTCAAGCAGATCGGTACTAAATTGTAATGACTCCAACAGAAATGATTGATGTGCATATACAGCGCAACAGATACAAAATAACAATCAAATACATGTGAACATACAGGATTATAGGAGGGTCCAGGATCTCTCACGAAGAGTAAAGAGCAGTATCACATGGTTTCCACGAGCAATGATGGGCAAATGACATGATCAATCCGAGGAAAACAACCCGAGTTAATTAAATTGTTGAACATAGACAAGTTTCTATGATGGCGGTCCTACTTAACTCTGAGCGGTCCAACAGTGAACTACGACTGAGGATTTACAACTGAGCAATTTTCATCTTGAAGGTGGCTAGGCTATCTGAGTGCTGGGTTTCAGCTGACAGCCGGTTCCAGGCTAACATCCCCCGATAAAGAGGGCTTGCTCTGAACAGTT
Organism: Harmothoe impar; assembly: GCA_947462335.1. Taxonomy (NCBI): domain Eukaryota; kingdom Metazoa; phylum Annelida; class Polychaeta; order Phyllodocida; family Polynoidae; genus Harmothoe; species Harmothoe impar. The sequence goes on along the minus strand of OX381707.1, from coordinate 57,035,615 downwards.
CAAAAATAGGTCTATTAACCTTGATTTTTACAAATATATTATTTCTTAGTGCTCTACGTGGCACCAGAATGTGATCAATATCCTGAGTGTATTTATACATGAAACACAGTAGATGTAAAGTTCTACGTTCGGACAGTCTAATCAAACCACCAAGTATATGTAAATCAGTTGTACGAATATCACGGGGATTTTTTATGCCCATACACAATCTGAGGCACTTGTTCTGAATAGTCTGTAAGCGAATCAAGCAGAGGGCCGGGCCACTGTCTGTAATAAGATCGCAATAGTCAAAAACTGGAAGGATCATAGATTTATAAATCCTGAGTGCCAATGCTTGCCCAGTAACCCTCCTAATATCACATAATTGCAGATATCTTGAGCGAGACATTGACCATACTTTATTACACTGAGGTTTAAAAGATAATTCATCGTCCACAATAACACCAAGATAGTTGAATTGGGTCACTCTTTTCAGCTGAGTGTTTGCTAAGTAAATATCACAATTATTCTGATCCAGCTGATACCTGGGAGGATGACACCATAACAATTGGGTTTTCTTGACATTAACTGTCAAAACGTTTGAGTAACACCATTTATATATATTATCCAGATCATCTTGTAACAATCGAACAATGACGTCTTGGGATCTACCACTAACTACTACGGCCAAGTCGTCGGCATACAGGAAAAAATTACAGTGTTTAATGGATTTAACAATATCATTCATATAAATTATAAATAATAACGGCCCTAGCACGGACCCTTGTGGAACGCCACAGGTAACAGGTAGAGTTGATGACAGGACAGAGTTAGCTAATGTCTTTTGCTGCCTACCACTTAGGTAGTCCTTGAACCAATTTACACAAAGAGGACTACAACCAATTTTCGAAAGTTTATCTAGAAGAACAGAATGATTAACGGTATCGAATGCCTTTTTTAGGTCTAAAAAAACTATGGCCGAAATTTCACCCCTATTCCGGGATTCATAAAGTAACTGGATCAACCCAAAACAGGCATCAGTGGTAGACCTTTTGGGCATGAAGCCGAACTGCATTATGTTTATAATATCATGCTGTAGTAGATACGTAATTAACTGTTTGTGAACAGATTTTTCAATCAATTTGCTAAATAAATCAAGTAGGCAGACTGGTTGCCAATTGGCAACATCTCTTAGGCAGCCTGATTTGGGTAGTGGTACCACACAGCCGGTTTTCAGACTGACAGGTGGTGAAGAACCATGTATAGAATTGTTAATTATGTGTCTTAATAAATTTGGTTTAACAGCTAAGGTGTCTTTCACAATCTGCGCACGGACATTACTAATTCCAGAACTCTTGGATGGTTTCAAGTTCCCCACTAACTTTCTTGAATCAGCATCAGTGCAGTCAGAAAACTCAAACACACTCAACAGTTGATCCACAGGAAAAGCATCCGCGGTAGCACGATCAAAGTCTGATGCCAGCGCTTCACCTATTGTTACATAATAATGGTTTACAAAGTTGGCAGTGTCCTCTGGACTCACAGACAGGCCGTTGTCGTCTGTCAAACTTAGCTCACAGTGGGTTTTCTTACCCTTCCAAATCCCGTTGATGACTTCCCAAAATTTGCGGGGGTCATCACGAAATTTGATTAAATTACTTTCAATAATTGCCTTTTCCTTACTGATAATTAAAATTTTGATTCGCTTCATCAAGCGCTTGGAAGTTATCATAGGCCTATTCAGCGTTCCTCGGGGGATCTTCTTGGCCTTGCGGAATTGTCTATTTTTTCTTTCAATTAAATCAAGTACCTCCCTGTCATAGACAGGATCATTAGGACGTAATTTAAAATTTCTTATAGGATGGTGATTATCCAAATAAAATTTGATTTTATCAACCAGTAAATCAATACCAAGGGCCAAGTCGGCTGAAGCAAAAAACCCGTCCCAATCCAAGTTTGAGATATAGTCCTTGACCAAATCGGCATCATAATTTTTGTAAGACCTACCGGTAACATTTATAAAGTCACGTTTCTTCGTACGCGGTTGTTTTTTAATAGCAAATACCGGTACATGGTCGCCTATTAATTCCCCTATTAACCCATTTTTGGAAATGAATTTACAATTGGTATAAAAATGATCTAAAGTTGATTTGCCATAGGTGTGGTAGTAGGTAGGCCCTGTGTTAAGCCTAGTTAAATGGGTAGAACGTAGGAAAGAGGTCATCCTTCTAAATTTAATACAGTTTCTGCTCCTGCTATTGACATTCATATCACCCATAACCAAAACTTCCCTATGTTTAATATTACACTCATGGACACAAGCTTTGAGAAATTTATAACATTCTTTCACATCACCTCTTGGTGGACGGTAAACCACAAAAATGTATCTATATTTCTGATTGGGGAATTTTTTTAAAAGACAAAGACACTCAATATCTGGTCCACTGAATGACATTTCAGCGCAAATCTCAGTGTATGGAGCATATTGACTATTTACATAGCAGGCTACCCCACCTCTGCTACCGTAAATTCTATCCAATCTAAACAGTGTGAAACCGGTTATAGACAGGTAAGCATCCGGGGTTGAGGGTTTTAACCAAGATTCCGTGATGCCCACATAATCTAGGCCGACCAGTGGGACACTTAAATAGTTATGTTTGTCACGCAGACTTTGGACATTGAGAGTTACAAATTTCAGACCTTTTTCACATCTTAGAGCATCAAAGCTTCTATACATTCAGAGAAGCCCAACCTAATGCTCCATTTGTCACCACTCGACCCTGGATTGTCAAGAATAATCATATATGAAAAAACAAGTGCGTACATACTATAGTGCTTGTATTTAAGGACTATAGTATAGAGAACCGGTAGGTGGGTGGTACTCTATTACGGTTCAGTCTAATCAATCCAGCGTGTATGAGCAGTAAGATTGATTAAACTAACTAAGTGAACCTGGTGCACGAAACAAAAACAGTAACTTATGAGTTACAAATTACATGAATCAACAAGAGCATACTCACATGGGAGCATGGTATAATATAGCTTATGTTTCTGTTATGAACCTTTTCTTGATTTAGATTAGTAGTAGCTCCCTCTTTCAATCTGCTAGATATTGGGTGTGATTACATAAGTAGATCAATCCCCAAAAAGAGTAAGCCATTGGACTAACAGGCGTAATCTGGCACACAGGTAAGCGTGCAAATTGACATAAACATGTAGTTTACCGGTCTTGTGGTGGAATACACAAAGCTCAGTAATGCATGTCGGTGGTTACTTAATTGCAATAGGTTATAGTCAACAATCAGGTAATAGACTATGTAGCATTGTCCAATCTTCAATATACAAGAGGTACAGCCTCAGCTTTTACACCAACATTGTCCATAAACATGAGCGGGCGGAGGCATATGTGTAGTGCGTATAGTTTTGCTGACGTATGGTAGTTAAACAATTTAATATAGAAAGATTTAAACTACCGAATTCAAACACGCATCAATATGGTTACTTATACATTTACTTTAGATCCAACAGACCTGAGCACATAAACCTCACAAACAGTGACAACATCCAACCCTCAGTACTCAAGAAATTGAAATGTTCAGCTATTAATGTTTTAATGCAGGTTTCATTTGTGTAATACATTCCCAGAGTTATAGAGTTCTAAAGGTACCGGAGATTTTTTAATGCTAAATAACAAGCTATTAAGACTCACAAAAATAGTGGTAAGAGACGTTGTCACATTGCATCGCACCAGACTACCGGTAAGTTCATAGCAGTTTAATATTAAAATAAACTTAGGTTAAATTACATATCCACTGAACAGAATTAGAGCAAAGTTATAAGAATAGTGCAGGCCCTATCATCATGGTATAATTAAGCTCGCTTACACATTGGTGACGGAGAATTATGTTGGACACATAAATAATAATAATAAAAGAGTGAAGGATTTGAGAACATAAGGGTGAGATGCAGTGAGTGTAAAGACAGCAGTCAGGCTCGACCGGTGTGGCAGCCAGTCAAAACAACAAAAAGTCTGTGCCTCCTTGTTGGGGTTACTGGTTTTTCAGATCAGTTGGCGTAGTTCGTTCTCAATGAGTACTAGACTTAGGATGTCGGCGGATTCATTCACCGAGGCACTGTCAGGGTGCAGGCCATCGTAGAGGCCATCAAACTCGTCGTAGGGGTCGCCATTCACATCAATAACATGACAGATGTCGGCTATTGCTGGAGTTAATACCTGGTATTCATTGTTTAGTCCCACAATACGATGGTTGATGGCACACACTGTCTCATTGCAAATGTTTTGTTGTGGATGAGGCAGAATGCCCGGCAGGTTGTTGGTGTGGCGAAGATTCACACCGTAAATTTCACTGATTATTACCTTCATGTTCGGATTCCAGAAGTGAGCGGAGGCCCTCAGGGCACTCAACTTTCCGATGACTGCAAGCGATGCATGATGAGGACACGCGATGCGCAATGACAGCTGGCCGGTCAGTTGGTGTCGGCGCGTGACGTTGCAGATACCGCCGTGCACCACGACCACGTCGGGTGCTGACTGCAGTCTGGCCCGCCTGACCACCTCTTGTGACAGCCGGGAAATCGAAGCCCCGGACATGACTTCAACGTCGCGCACGCCGAGTATCTCAGTTGTAATGGGCCCTTTAGATAGCGTACCCGTGAATCCCCGACCATGTCCACAATCCTCATGGTGTAGGTAGTGGGATAATAGACCGAGAGCTTAGGTAAATACAGGTAAATACCGCAGATTAGTTGCTTAAACCGCTGGCTTCGTTGTTGACCTCGTGTGCCGTCTGAGATCTCGGGGACGAGCGTGGTCTCGCGTGGCGCTCTCCACTCTCCCCCGGATGTTTGGATGTTGCTGCCCGTTCTTTGGTCTCGTGCTCGGACTGGAACTGCGACCGGAGACCGACCAGCAGCTGACCCAGTTGGTTCTCACCGCTGTAACCAGACTCACTGTGCCAACACTGATCACCGTAAAGCGCATTGCTAGACCAAAATTGATCGAGTTCACTTTCAATGAGGCAGAGACTGCCGGTGAGGCGTAATAGGTCACGCAGGCGACGACGCTGTCTGAATTTTTTCGAAAGGCAGAGTTTCATGGCCGGAATCCTGTGTCTTTTCCATTTAGTCGATTCTTTGCAATTTTTTGCAATTTCAAGTGCAGAATCGACTGTGGTGGCGGAGTGGATTCTGGCTGCCGTGATTTCATCTCCCAGCTCCATGCAGCGAAGCCACTCATAGAGCTGGGCACTGGAGGTAAAAGTCAGACCATCATGCTGAATCTCAGTGTAGAACTTGTTACTGAGGTAGCATTTAACCCCACAAAACACTATACCAGCCTCGGTTTCCTTCATATATAATAACGGTGGTGGGGCTGCCAACTGGCTAGTAGATGACATTTTACAGTTGCTCTCTGCATTACTTTCACTCAGTGTGGGTGTAGTAGTATGTGTTGTACTGGATAGCTGTTTGCTTGGTGACTTCAATAGTCTGGTGAAGGTGCCCTTGTACTCACCACCTACCAATTTACGGAGGCGTTGAGTGATGGTAGTGTTTTTGGGGCTGAGGGCAGCCTTTTTTGGGCCCGAGGTGCTCTGGGAGCTACCACCAGCAGACTGGGGATTTGATGACCCGGGCTGTGGTGAGGTGTTCCTGACCAACAAGGCCATGCTGGTGGGCGACGCCTGAGTAGGAGCAGACATGTTCCCTATGATAGGGTCATTAGGGATTGTATCATTGACTTGATCATGACTCTGATGGGCATAATCACGATCCTCAACCACAGCCGGGTCATGGGTACTAGGCCTATGTCCCTGCTCGTCGGGCCCACGTCGGTGATGGTTGGGGACGTTCCTGGTGGGGTTGTAGGAGTTATACGCTTTACGGTGATGACTCCCCCGATTGTCCCTATGATCCCTATCGCCATGGCTACGCTGCTCAAACATGCTTGGATGTTTATACCCTCTCGGCATGAATCGATCTGGTATTGTGTTGGGGGATCTGCCGTCGTATGATTCACTGTCAATAATAATGAAAGTGCCACGTATTGCCACACTGGCTAGTTGCCTGTCTCTGCAGTACCTGGCAATTCCTCGCAAGTACCCTCTAATCCTGCGGGTGGTGTTATCTTCATCAGGATTGATGGTTCTTGGTGTCAGCCAGAAGGGACTTGGCCCTGAGGCACTCGTCCCTCCTCCAGGTGGTGTTAAAGCACACTAGTAGTGGCCGGGGGTCCTCACTGGTGGGGTTCCTCCTGGCACTTCTTTTAACTAGTGTGATCTCAGTGGGGTCAGGGTCTATACCTATCAGAGCAAGGGTCTTGAGTGCTCTGTTGAGATAGTTCTCATCCTCATATTCAGGAAGGCCTTCAATGACTATATTGAACCGTTTGTGGGATCTGTACTCACCACTGGAGTCATGCTGTAGGATACTGGAGTATGTAGGGTCGTGTTTCTTAACGTCCCATTCACTCTTGGTTTCACAGGCGGTTCTGGTAGCCACATCGGCTGCCAGTTTAGCACTCTCAGCTATGTCACGTATCATTTTCAGATCCTCACGGATTTTGGTGTTGGCTTTTTTAGACCTTTCATCCATCCTGTCCATGCGGGCACTCATGGCCACCTTAGAGTCTTCAAAAGCTGACCTTAGGCCAGCAATCTCAGATCTAACACCATGGTTGGATTCAGCAATGAAAAGTCTTAAGTCTTCAAAGTTCTGTGCTTTTATGTGCTTTTTGGGCTTATGAGGTCTACGGTGCCTGTATGAGTAGGCACTGAGACCATCCTCGCTATCACTGTTGGTGGCCCATGAACCCCCATCGTCAGACTCATCCTGAGTGTCATTGGGACGATGGTGGGATGCAGAATGTGGGTCATTTAATGGTCCGGGGTAACTACCCCCAGTAGCGCCCAGATCCGACAGCCTAGCCTGGCGTTTAGCCTGTTGATATCGTGTCGCGTGTGACGGTGATCGCTCTCCGCACAGTGACATGGATCGTGGTGAAACCTCATCGCTAGAGCGCCTAGTGCGCTTCACGGAGACTGAGCGGTGAGCTTTTTTATCAGCTTTGGGGGGCCTACCTCTAGGTCTTGCTGGACGTTTTTCCTCTCTGGGTACCATGTCTGCTGGGTCTTTATTGGCGTGTTTTCCGTGTTGCCGGTTCATACTGTGCGTTGGTGCCGCCGAAGCTTGTTGACAGTGGCGGTAGTCAAGGGCCACGTCAGTTGTTTACCTTGGTGACCAGACGGACAGGTGCCGGCTAGGATTTTTATCTCTGAAATTCACAGTGAGAAGTTCACTCGGACGAATTAATTTCTGTTACTAATGAACCACAGTGCCTTTATGCGTCCGTGTGCCGAAAAGCTAGTCCTGGCGTATAGTCAGAATCATAAATCCAAGGTAAATAAGAGGGAGCTCGCTGGGGTCAACTACTCATGCGCCATCTTGAAAACGTAGGTGTTTGTGTAGTTCAGGCAGGCTGCAAACAAGTACAGATAGGGTAAATGGGGGCAATACCCTTTTAAAGGCAAATTTATTGTGTGCGATGTCTAGATATAATTTCCTTCATTCAATGAATAAAAACAACAATATAGAGCATAGGTAAAAATGAAAATAAAATGAATGATTAGGCTGAGAGAATTCCCCTTAATAGTGTACTTATTAAAACGCTTAATTGTCAATGCAACATTAAAATGGCAACTAATTGACCACCGTCACCGTAGACTAGTGCCAGTCCTCAATGCATATATCTATATAGGACACATATATATCAGTAAGGGGAATTTCTTCAGGTTTTAGTATCTGTATTAATAAATGATGAGATTCATAATATGCTGTACCGCCACATATAAACGCCCTGGCATTGTATTTCCTTACTCCTTACAGGGCAACTGTTGAAAGCAGTCATATTTCATCATAGCATTTGCATCGCATTTCTACACAATGGCACCCAAACTAGTATCAAGTAAAACACTTACTATACACTGGCACATAACTAGAGACAGGCAAGCATTTCTTTGTTATCAACAAAGGTACCAGCGTATTGTCTTCCACCTTCCACCATGTGCATGTAGATTCGGGAATGTTGGGTTCAGGGATGTGTGCCATGTTCCAAATCAGATTCTGGTATAGTGTACTCGCATAATATGTATTCAGTGTGTCTGACATTGGTGGTTAAGGAGCGTGAAGGCTGAAGATCTTGCACCAATCCCACCACAACCGTTTTTTACGTACCAATGTATGCTATAGGATGTGTGTGGATACTTGACTCTTGCCTAAATTGAAACATGGTGAAAATGAAACTTGATGGTATACATGTTTGTGCATCTACTGTGGCCGTTTGCCAAGTAACTCATTTGGCCTTTTTTCTCTCAAGAATATATGTTTCCTACAACCCGACCCTAGCTTCAAAAGCATTTTTTAATAATCAATTCTTTCTCAATTTTAGCAATTCTTTAGTCAAGAACAAGCTGCCATCGACTATAGGCTTTTCACAGGAATTTCTAACAAATTCCGGATATTCATAGTTACTGGAGAAATCAGTGAGTGATTCTCATGAGCCACAAGTTGATTTAGAGACTTATACTTGGTACTTTTAACATCAAAATTTATATGGTCTAAAAAAAAAGAAGTCCGATCTATACATTCTCTTATTTTCAACCCATGTTGCCTGAAACACACTTTCTTGGCCCTACACACACAGAAAAGTGAGAGTCATTGTCGCTAAAACTACCCTCACCTGAGGGTCAGGCACTGGCTGACTCTCAGGTGAGGGTCGTTTTGGCGACAATGACTCTCACTTTTCTGAGGGTGTATGCAAAGAGACATTTCGAGCCGATAACACTGATTAAACTCAAGCACAAATTCATCATATGCCTTAGCGTAGTTATTTCCTAGATCATTGGATTGACGTCTTTGCACTGCATTTTAACATGGGAGTGTATGGTTCGTGCGGAGTCTATGTTTGCACCTAAAATATGTAACCATCCATTCATTGGATGATGCACCCCGGATGATGGATTAGTTCCTCCAGGGCTGGTGTAACCTTGGCAGCGCCGTGTGTGCCAGGGTGCGCCTTCTAACTGTCAACAGGCAATGGTATAGTCAATTTATACCAGTGGTAAAGTAATTTGTCCTATCAGTCTGATATGAAGTGTACTAATCATAAGTATCAAATAGGCCTACAGCATAGGGCTTCGGAACTAGACCGTGGATGGATTTATTAGAGAGTTAGTCTATAAAACAGGCTAGGGTCATGACCATGTGATGTCATACTGCAACTTTGTCACCCTTTGATATCTTTGAATCTTGAGAGGCAGGCGGAGTGACTATATCATAATTATATATTGTATGTTAAGGCAGAGTGGGCATGGAAAAGAAAGACACGGAAACGGGAAAGACCGAAGGAGGGAGACATGTCGGGAGAGCAGAGGGAGGGTCTATACTAGTATGCACGGAGGGGATGTGGGAAGGTGGCAGGGTGTGTTTTGGACCCCCCCCCGACCCACACACCCACATACCCACACACTTCTTCCTTGTCTAGAACTTTAACAGCTACTTAAATAGTCACTAGATGGTTCGTAATTACAAAGCATTTAAATCCCATCAAGTCTATAATGAGGTAATTTCGTAGGTATACACATCTAGCGGTCTAATCCGAACATTTAAAAGCTTATGAGTATGACCCGTCCCAGAAAAAATCCCATTTTCTGTGCCAAAATATAAAAAGGTGAACTGTATGTACATTTTGGATCGACCCCGGCATGTCTGGACGTCCTTGCCTTGTAGTTCAAATAGGTCCGAGCTCACATCATATTTTTTTCTTAAAATTTTATGTTGCTTTTTGTTTGTTTTGATTTTTCATTTGATTAAAATAATATTATAATAAGGTGACCAGTCTAGGCAAAAGGGGTGCTCTGCGCGCCCAACGTGGAACACCTCTTCTGCATAACTGCTGACATATTTATGAGTTGACGGGGATGTCCATAAGTCAAAAGGATGATGGATGACTCAATTTATCGGTGATCATAGGTAAAAATTGCTATTGGAAAGAGGAAAGGAGGGGGCTATGTCTTTCATATAGCCCATATTTTGTCTACCCATGTAGGGTAGCTTGACCTAGAGTTACCCACATACCTTGAGATATCCACCTTAATTATGTAGTTATTCATGTATTGTATTGTCTCTATTCTTCCTCTGCTGGAAAGAGTAATACTTAAAGTGTACTGTGATACACAAAAAAGTGCACGAATGACTTCAAAATTGAGATGGCCATCTCAAGGTACGCGGTTGACTCTAGGTCAAGCTACCCTACCCTGAAACGCACTTTGGGCCCCGGCCAATAACAGTGAAACTAAAACTAGAAGCTGTGGTTCACCACTGCACTCGTACAAAGACGTTAGTCTGTGCAGGGCAGCTGTCATGTTAGGGTCAGTGACTGACGTGGGAGTAGTAAATCAGGGTCGAACCTATACACTGTAAAAAATGTGTTTAGAATTTGAACACTTATTGTGCCCGTTATTTTAAACACTTATGAAAAAAAATTTAGATTCTAAACACTTTTCAAATAAAACACTTTAATAAGTCTTTAGGTTCTAAACACTTAATTGTGTTTAGACAACCCATTTCCTCGTCAATCTGATTCTATGTTTAGATAAGTGTTTGAGTTTGGTAATTTGAGTTTGGTACTTTTTTATTGCCAACTTTTCATTTAGATGTTTTTGAAGTGCAATATTAGAGCCGACATGAAACCCTTGAGCCTTAAAATCTAAACACTTATTATTCAAAAGTGTTTAGGTTTTAAACACATATTAGCTAAACACTTTCAAAAAGTGTTTAGGTGTTTAGATTTATTTAAAAAAGTGTTTAGAATCTAAAGACTTTTTTAGAATCTAAACATCTATCTAAACACTTTTTTGTAAAGTGGTTAGAATACCTTTTACCTAAACACTTGTATATACCTTACTGTAGAAGTGTTTAGAATAACGAACACAATAAGTGTTTAGATAAGTGTTTAGGATCTAAATACTTTTTTTTACAGTGTAGGGTCAAAACCCGCTGCAATCAGAGTCTCAGGTTTGTGCACCTAACTAGATAGTATTTGACGTCAAGAAGTGGTCATTATCTAACAAATTAGTGCGTTACTATACTGCATGCAAAGGGCAAGAGGCACACACATTTCAAAGCCTCTGCATTTCTGTACACTCATGCGAAAATGTATTCATCACACATATTTCAATTCCTATTCTTCATCGAGGATATAAATAGATCAGTTATGTACGTTTTATATCTTGTTTCTCCTCGAGGATGGGAATTATATATTATGATGATGATGTTTAACAATGATAGAATATACGCTATATATCGTGATAAACCCAACCACAGAACATTTTGGGGGGCTCCCCCCTGAGAGATATCCATCCTTCTTATGACCCCCAGAGTCTTATCAATTAGATTTCTCTTTGGTTGCTTTGACAAAGACTGCCATGCATGACTTTTGCAGAGAAAAGGAGTAGAATCACTGTGACTCCAGACTGAAGTAGGGTTGATTCAGGTAAAGTGGGACACCTAAGCCATACTCTGACTTTTAAAGTACCATTCACACATTTGGTACGAATAGTAGAAAATGTCAAACACATCAAATAGGTTCCGTATTTATTCCTTTAAACAAAAATATAAAAAAGATATGAAATACCTTCTCAGTCTTTGTGATCAGGGGCGGATCCAGAAGGGGTGGTCTATAGGGGGGAGGGTGGGGGGGGCACAGCCAAGAAAAGTTGGTCGGGGGGGGGGGGGGCACAGGCAGGGTTCTGGACCACATTTCTTATAGTTAAGGGTCATACCAAGGACCTATTTCTATCTTTTATTATCTATTATAAAATAGCATATTATTTCGGTATCCGGTCCTTTGGAAATCTGTCTGGTGCAGGACCAAATGTCCAGTATAGTGAAAATGTGTGTAGTGATTTCTGTAAGGCTACCAAAATTGCTTCAATATAACGTGTACACCAGAAAGGACATAAAGACATGAAAAATGGCATATTGCGGAGAAATTGTTTCAAAATTGCATTAACATTTTCCTTTCCTATACCTTTGTCATAAATTGGTGTCATTTTTGAAAATGGCGCTTACTGTAATGGCCCATTTAAGCGCAGGGGCCTCAATAAGCACATGTCTCGTTTAAGCGCAAAATCTAGTATTCCCCTGAAAGGCACTATCTCTCTTTTAAAGGGAATCATATGAGCGCAGGTCCCTATATATATTTAAACCACGGTGGTGGCTTAGAACAATAGAGTTCGCACCTTGGTTATATTGCATACCCTGGTTTAAAACAGATAGACAATGGTTATGAAAAGGTATGTAGATTAACCACAGCTTGCTGGTAGGGCGACTTGGGCTTCGCCCTCGTCTGGCCCCCACCAGCAAGCTGTGGTTAATTCTACATACCTTTTAATAACCATTGTCTATCTATTACATAACCGCAGGGGGTAACTAGGGTTTCAAATTTATTTAAGCGCAGGGGCGCTTAAACGGATCTTTGCGATTTGGAACCAAATTCTTTGTTTAAACAAATTAAACTTATTACATAGGGAATACCCAGAGAGATGCAATGTAGAGATAGAAGCCACAAAACAAACTAGGAAAAAAGATGTGTCGTGTCCACGTTGCTGTGCGCGCTCGCAGAGCACTGCTGGTGGTTGGCACTGGCTCTGGAGCAGGAGGGGTTGGGGGAGGAGTGAGGTATGTGTGGGCGGCGGGGGGGGGGGGGGTGAAAGCCATGGGGAGGTAGTACATGCACTGAATGATACCATGTTAAGTGGATGGAACGCACACTTCTCCCCTTTGGAGGAACAAGCCAAACGGAACAGTACGTCGCCCACCCCGACATTCTGTGTATCGCTGCAGCATCTGACAGGAGGGTACGGGAGGAATGGTCCCATGGTGCCACATTGTACTGTATCACAACTACCCACCGCTACTGCTCTCTCTTGTTCTATTCTCCCACGTATTTCCTGGCATTCATAAAGGACAAAGTCGCATATCAGAGACAAGCACCGCACCATAGGACCCAGCCCATGTGGTGGAACTTTTGTTCTGAGACTGTGAGTTGACATTTCAACAAGCAGTCTCTGAGGGACATCCACGAAAATAGCAGTTCAATTGGCACAATTAGGGAGTTACTGCTACAAAAGAGGTATCAATATATATGATAGGGTGACTGAACCCCCTTCCAAGCTTTATAATCTCCAAGGACTCGGACGTGAAGGTCAGCTGTTGCGCTTGCTACTATAAAGGCAACGTGAGGTAAGACTATGCGTTTCAATCCGAAGGAAAATATATAGGTGAATATGTCTGTAGCGCCCTATTTTAATTGGTTGTAGTCTATTAATTTGGTGACTTCATTTTGCCCTGATACCGTCCTGGTTACAATTAGATAGAAAACGGCATCTTTAATCCAGGCCAGAAGTGGATACAACATGAGCACATGTAGATGTGTCAATAGACACATCAAATAGACACATCAAATTCTAAACGTACCATACACTATGTACAATGTATCATACACTATGTATCATACACTATGTATCTGTGTGTTGGAAATTTTAACATAATGACAAATCAAATATCATAAGTATATTTTCCCATCTCATTTCTCATAGCATTTAGGTAGGAGTCACATAAAAGAGGCAGAATCACTATAGCTGATAGCATTGTCAAAAGAAAGCCTGAAGGTCTATGATACAAAATACATGTAGCCTACTGACGATGAATCTTGGGATGTGTAGTCTCACATCCGTGACATCCATAGAATTACCTTGGTGTTTTGACATGATTATTTTGGACATTGTATTCTTTGAGTGATAATTATAGGGAGCAGTCTGATATATTTTAAAAAGAAGTTTTATCAAGAGTTACTTATATAGCCAATGCGTTACTTGTCCTTGATGTATATCTGTATTGACTGTGTCCGTGTAGCTTAAGAGCAAGAGCGAGATGGAAAAACCAGTTCAATGAATATAGATAATTAGATCATCTGCAATCTTCGAGTTGTGGTGCCAGATTCCAAAATCTATCAAAAATATTGCCAAGATCAGCAGATTCATATATTTCTGATGAGTGATCCGCACTAAACAATGACACTTTGCTTTGATAACTGGGCAAACACGGCACTTCAGAAATGGCATGCGTTAGGCCTCCCTGAACATTTACTCCGTCACTGATCTAAGATTTGAAGAAATCGGAGCGCAGCGCGTCCTTTAAAAAGTCAAATAAGTTTAGTTTCAATGGTCAGTGCTTTTACTTTACCTGCGGGCTAAAATGTATGGAGTGATATACACTTCTCATGACCAAAATTCACATTTTAGTCGTTAAGAATTTATGAATCTTTAAAAGTAGTGAAAATGAAAATTATTTCTATCCTGCTGCATTACTGGCAGTATTAGCTTTAATTTGATACCAAATATCCAAATATTTGTCTATTTTTATCATAATTTTCATCAAAAATAAGCAAAAGAAAGAAGAAAGGTTTTCCCCAAAAGCTGATTTTTATGATGCGCGCGGTGATGAGAAACCATTTAATTTTTTTGAGTGGCCTAAAGTGTCTCTCTCTATTATATATTTTTTATGTGGGAGGTATAGAAGAAAGAACCAAGAGAATTAATAGTAACTATTAACCAAGTGTTTATAGATATCATGCAAATTTGGTTTTAGTGATTTTGCAGACTTCCTGCCTCTAAACTTGCAGATGACCTATGGGGTGACGCCTGTCAATCGCCCAAGAGTACACTTGCCCCAAAGAGACACAATAATTGGGAATATAGAATGTATTTATCAGACCTAAAACCACTATATACAGACTCTGGGCATTCTATTGGAACTATTGCCATTTTGTTACGATCGCACTGTTACCTAGCAACAGCAATTCCAAACATTCCATGCCTAGCAACCAGTACAATAGTTTAGAATAGAAGGTATTTGATCATACTAAGTATATAGACCCTGCAGCTTCCATTGGAACTATTGTAATTTTGCTAGGACCACTCTGTTACTTCGCAATAGCAATAACATTCCGTGCCTATCAACTAGCACAATAGTTTGGAATAGAGGGTATTTGACCATGCCAAGCCCCCCCCCCCATATACAGACACTAGAAATTCTATTGGAACCACTGTCGTTTTTCCTAGGATCCATCTGTTACCTAGCAAACAGCAATTCCAAACATGCCGTGCCTAGCAACCGGCACAATATTTGAGTACCCTATAGAAGGTATTTGACCACACCTACCCATGATTCCATTGCACCTGTTGCCATTTTGCTAGGACCCCAGTATTACCCAGCAATAACAATTCCATACATTCAATGCCTAGAAGCCAGTTTAGTGTCTGACCCTCTAGTCGGATTGTGTCACCCCCTCCCCCTAGCATAGATGCCTTCAATTATTCACTAGAAAATGTTGTTCGAAGAGATCTCAACCCAGAACCAAACAGTTGTGTTCTGTTCTGGCTTGTAATTTCCCAGATCTGGTTTGTGATTTGAAACCTCCTTGGTGAACAGGGTAAGACACTATAATATAAGGCTGGCCCAGGAGGCAATGTCCCGTAATTTTGGGTCCGGGCCCATACCTTCATATGGGCCCGTGTGGTCCACAGGAGTGGAGGTAGAAACTTCTAGGAGAAGATAATCTATACCAAGATAGTCATGTGTTATATGTCGTTGGAAAGAGAAAATCACTAGGAAATCAGCCATTCAGGTTTGGTATTAACATTGAATGACCCTGGAAACTCATGATTCATTCCTTAAGATAAGTAAAATAATTATTCCGGGCCCTCAAATGTATGTACGGGCCCATATATGTCTGTAGCTACGGGCCCTGATGGCCCATGGCTAAAAAAGTTAGTGTTTACCACTGGGTTATCCTTCCAGCACTGAGATACTTGGTTTTCATGAGGCCAAACAAAAAAATAAACTGTGTTCCGGTAAAATGGCCAAAACGAATAGGGTAGGTCGGTCGATTTTTTATTTTCTAAAGAATTTTTTTAGGATTATGAGGTGAGTTGCAAGGGAAAATCTCTTTGATGGATTGGTTATTTGATAATGTAGAACCAATATCTCTAATTAAGCCATTATCAGTTCTGTTTTTCCAAACAAAGAATTCCCACCCTCCTAGTATTTCAAATGATAACAATTCGGATAGCTGAAGGTCATTAAGCTTGTCTTATGCCCTTTGGTGATACCCTGCACTAGGGACAATTTAAAAAAGATTAAGGTCGGCCCAAAATGATAGGGTCGGTCGGGTTATCGTAGCACAACTTTTCTTTTTCTTTTGGCCTGACTATCATGACTTTTTGACCGGACCCCGCGGTTTATGACGTCATCTCATTTTATGCACTGTATCACGACAAGATAAGAGCAGACGCACTATCTACTCTAATCTAACCCTTTAGGTACCAGGGATGCATGCATATTTGTCATCGTGATGCACCAAAACAGCATCGGTGAGTAACTCGCCAGGGCTGCAGTAGGATCTAGCTGTACAGGAGTGTATACATGCTGTATGCCTAGGGCTTGTAAAAAAAGTTTGTCTATGTACACACAGAGAAAAGTGAGAGTCATTGTCGCTAATACTACCCTCACCTGAGGGTCAGGCACTGCCTGACTCTCAGGTGAGGGTAGAGTCATTGTCACAATTGTCACAATGACTCTCACTTTTCTGAGGGTGTAGGATTATGTTTACATGTCCTTGAAAGCATTGTATGGTAGACTAAATAGCTATATGTAGTCCACAGTATAATAGCTATAATTGCATCTAATAATCTATAAAAACGTGACGTCTGGTAGTTAATGCTGTTTTGCATTTTATTGCCAGTCGATATGGATAGTACATGTACATTTATATAACTATGGGGGTGCAGAGGGGTTACCCGCTCAGGTCGGAAATTAAGGGCCCCAGGTCATAAAAGTCGCTTTTTTAGACCAATTTTGCTATAGACATAATTTTCCAAAAGTCGCCAGGTCGCCTAAATTATTGTACCAGGTTGCCAGGTCACCTGGAAAACGGCCCAGGTCGCCAGGTCGCTTTTTACCCCTCTGGAGCCACAACTACATGTAATATTCCATCAGTGTTCGCTGCTATACCTAGGTACGTCTGTGAGAGGGCCAATTTCGTGTACCTATTTCCTGTGCCAAAGTTACCATTCCGTTCATAGTGTACTATCCTTTCTCCATGAAGTTATTATGCATATTACCCAAGTCTGGCACAGTCACTTAGACTGTTAACAGGGTAACCAATAAAATGACACTTGCAGGTGGTGTATCTGAAGAATCTAGTTCTGCTCCTTGCATAACTTTAGGTAATGGTCCTGATACTACCTCAGTTTCATAACTTAATAATGGGCTTTTATGGCAAATAGTTTTGGCTCCTTGAGGTTCACTTAACCCCTATGGCCCTATGAGTACCAAAATCCTCCAGCGACGAGAGGCTAACAAAAAGAAGTGAAGCGTGCGTGGGGGGAAACACATTTGGGCAATCAAATTAGAGTTTATTAAGAGATAACCCCAGTCCAAAATGCCGAATGCTTAGTGGTCATCATAATATCTATACATTGTATTATACTTCCATTCAAACGTTTTTCGTCCAATGCTCAGTTCTTAACGAAAGAATAAGGGCCAGAGGCAAAAAAAAAGAAGGAAAAAAAGCCAGAAATATCATGGGACATGAAATGATCCCAGGTTTTGGATAAAATAGATCCCCTCCCCCAAACAAAATGGCCCGATACGGTCTAGGCCTTACATGTTAGATGGAAAGTGAGCCTCCGGGCAACTAGAGTTCCTGAATTACGTTTAGCATGGTACTCCTCCTTTGGGTACAACAATTAGGTTGTGGTAACTTCAAGAAAGGGCTAGTGGAACAAATCTATCTTCAATTATAATTATGATAGTGATGGAAGAGGAGTCTAAGGGCCACTGTACGTGGTATACTTTGAGGACATTTAAAAATGTTACGGTACAGTAACGTTGGATTCTCTTTTCATGTCTGACTTTCTCTTCAGTTCATATCACTCATCCGGACATTCAACTTGGCATATATCAGATGTATTCCCTGAGGATATAAACACTATACTTAAAAAGAGAATTTCTGCCAAGGACATCTTTTTTGAACAGGAACAGGAGCCTGTCACCACTGAGGCATGTCATGTAGCTTGACAGCCCACCCACCTGGCACGGGGGAAGGTTCTTTAGTCAAAAGGGTGCAGAGTGCTTTCATGCCCTTATATCGTCAAGATGCATGGTATGCCATATATATGCCTGGTGAGTAGCTCGCCAGTGCTGCATTTACGCGTTATGATGACCAT
This sequence comes from Harmothoe impar, assembly GCA_947462335.1. Classification (NCBI taxonomy): domain Eukaryota; kingdom Metazoa; phylum Annelida; class Polychaeta; order Phyllodocida; family Polynoidae; genus Harmothoe; species Harmothoe impar. Next base: position 57,017,268 of record OX381707.1, on the reverse strand, counting down.
ACGAAATACATCATAATGCATGAATTCCGTACCGGTGGGTCACTTGCCAGTGCATGGGCACCATGATGATGATGGCAAATAAATATGGCGCATTGAGGCTCAATCCTGTACTTAAAGGGTTAAGTTAGGAGGGTGCATGGAGGTTCGGGGTTATCTAGTACAGGAATGTTGACGTGGAAGTCATATGCAAGACACTCCTTTTTCCTTGTAAAGTGCAAATGGGGGAGGGGGCACAACAAGATTCTGTTTTAGGGAGTGGTTATGTTTTATAGTAACATTGGAGGCGGTGTAATTCAACGTGATGGCGTTTCATTATAATAACCGTATGTTCCGCCCCCTCCCTCTTGTGGGGTCGGAAGTGCTTTGCCCCCCTCCCCCACCCCTGAAGGCTCAGAAAAGTTCATGGGCCTTGCACCCTTTAACATGCACTGAAAACATTCAAGTACTCAAACGCTTCCTGTTATTTCAAACCCTCGGACTCTAAGACAATTTCTAAAGGGCTATATTTCTTGAGCGTCATTTCCTCTTTGTAGGCTGAGACTCACGATTTTTAGGTGTATTCCCATGTACGGAGGAATGATTATTTGGCATGCTTTACTAGAACACCTGTGAATGTCAAAAGATATTTAGTTCAATGCTGCTAGGACATGTCACACCCAAAATGAACACATAATGATGTATTATTTCGCCACAAATGTATTGGAATTATTAGCCCGTAGATAATAGAGATCAATTTAATCATATGTCATGTCTCTTTCAAGGGAAGTCCATTTTCAAAGGTTTTGATGGCTGTAGACTGTGGATTGAGCAAACACACACTCTTCTTATAGCTTGCTCTGCTTTGAATAGACTCTTTGGATGGAAATAGACCATGATTCTCCACAGTATTTAAATAATCAAATAGCATATCGGCATGATTTCCTTCATCAATATGTAATCCTTTATCGCTATTTAACTATTAATGTTTATACAGACCTGTTCAAAATTACGTACACAGCAACGGTAGATGGCGATTTGGGGAGAGTCCCTTTCAGCCTGCAAGAGTCCAACATTGTCAGACTCTAGCATGAGGATACAGCATAGCCAGGCTCTCAAGCAATTCTGGATGAATAGAGGCTCTAGATTTCATCTTTTATTTCATTTGTATGGGCTAAAACATATAGGAAAATTAAGACTTTTCAAGAATGATTTTCACATTTTAGTAGTTAAGGGTTTAATGATCCACAAAAGATGTTATATCGTAAGTTATCCCTAGCTCACTGCATTACTGACAGTCTAAGCTTTGATTTGATACCAAATATGCCATCTTTTTAACATATTTTTCATTAAAAAATCTCTTTAAAAAAAGAAGTTTTCCCCAAATCACGATTTTCATGATGCGCGCGGTGATGAGAAACCAGTTAATATTTTTGAGTGGCCTAATGAGTTGTCTCATTTAGAAGCAATAGTTTGTACGGGAGAGAAGTGACTGGTCAATGGAAAGGTGTGTGTGTGTGCACCCTACGTGGACACTTCAGGAAACATTTGGCAATGTTAGCTGGCTGTGCCTATGTTCTTAACATAGTGTAGCAAAACCTCCATCGATAAGGTCGATTATCTGAGCTGTTGATTTATTAATAATAATAAAAAGATATCTTGAAAGCTACCTGGTGTATTTTGTAGGTGTTTAGATGTCAATATTCCTTTTTATTCCTATTGAAATAGCAGAATAACACCAGCTAAAAGAAGTACTATTGAACTTTAATTTCATAAAATGCATTTAAAAATGCACAATGTATCAAGGTATACTTACCGGAAACAAACAGGATGTAAACCCATTTACTCAGGCATACATTGACACCAGTTCCTTCCAGGTCACTTTGCCATACAGACTATACGTATACACAACATCGGTAGGTAGAGAGTCACCCAAGAGAAAGTTAAAGTCAGATTCTAACCAGCAATGATGATCCTCGGATAGACTATTGAAAATAAATAATATATTTTAAAAATTCAGTTCTTGGTCGGCAAAAGGATTAGCATTTTTTTTATAAGGAGAGGTACTAAAGCTATTAGTGTTATACAATTACAAGACAGGATATGTGTGCGCTATCTTTCTACACCTGCAAAGGAGTGTGTTTGCTACAAACTGGAAGGGCCTCGTGTGAGTCACCTGTTTTAGTGTCGTAGTTCCTTGGAGGGGTACCAGCAGATCATACAGCTTGATACCTTTCTGTGGCAGGTGGGAGAAGCCTGGACCAAATGCTTTGGGTCAACATACACATGAACAATGCGATGTTTTGCACCATTTCTGGCCTTCTGCCCTACTGATTTCCAAGTATCATTCATGTCCCTCACACTATATGCCTCACACTATGTTCCTCACACAGAGACCACACAGCATGGCCCCTGGCATCGGTCCATGCATAAGTTTATGTTACATGCAGGTGCGGTGCATATTTTGCCGAATAAATGTATAGGGTTTTGTGAATGCAATATGAACAAGGATATGTGCCATACAATTTACAAATGCCACACTTCAATTTAAACTATATAATTTTTTGATAGATGTTTTAAAAATACAATTTAAAAAACTGCTGTCCAAAATTTGCATAAAGTTTAGATTATAGCTATCATCACTATAATCACATAGAAAACTAAGTGTCGTTTCTACTGTAAGCCTCAGCTTATACAAGTCAGAACCCCTCAGTATTAAATAGTTATAATCAGACCCGATAAGCGACTCATAGGATGTCCTCAAACTCTGGGTTTGTAATCCATCCTAAGTGCCCTCCCAGAGTGTATAATTCGCAGCCTTTCCTTTACATTTCTATAATAAAAAGCATAGGGATGAAAGATGAGATAAGATAAGTTTATTTTATTTTTATTTTTTTCATATGGTGAAATAATGTGAAAAATGAAAAATGGTGAAAGATAGTGAAAGATGAAAGATGGTGAAAGGTGAAAACAATGAAAAGATTTTGAAAGGTGAAAGATGAAAGATTGTGAAAGGTGAAAAATGAAAGATTGTGAAAGGTGAACGATGAATTCATCCTGACCCTGAGCCTTCAGTGATATAAATCACTCTAACTTTGAAATACAATTGCCCTCAATCCACTGTGCTGTATATATCACTATATCTTTATGTTGATAGTAGCACTGATAACTTTACTCAAACTAGTTGTGTAACTTTCTTTTTAAAGGTGTACAACACAATCTACGCATACGGCACCTGGTGGCAAAAAAGGGAAACTGCCAGCAACCATATTTGCGGATTTCTCTTACTTATATATCATGATCTACCTTTAGCCACCATTTAAGTGCCATACCTTGGCATTCTACATATCTTGATCCCTATATTTCATTTTTGGCATACCCATAGGCTCATACAGTGAATAGATCAGTTTTTATTTTGATTAATTCAGGCTAATTTCATTTTGCCCGTGGCCCCATATCTTCTTGTTTTCAACATGTTCCTCGTGATCAAATAAATGCATGTCTGCAGGGCCTGGAAGTAATACATGCAAATGTAAATGCCCTCCAAAAGTCAAATAACCCCCATGGCATAGGCTTTTTTCTTTTCTTTGTTGTGTTTCATAAGCATCAGGCTAATATCCCTGAGAGTCATTTAGGAAAATCGTTGGTCAATCTAAAATTAGCTAGATTGTGTTCAATACCTTTAAGTATGCCCATGCAATGAAATATGGCATGAAAACTTAACAGGAAATTCGTGTCATTGACATCAGAACATGTTCCTTATTTTTTGCATCATTTGTTCAGAAATGTTGATTATTCCTCTTTTCAGGTGACGAAGCAAACATGGCAAATGTCAAGATAGAGGTTGACCGGAAGGCTATGACCTTGGACGCCTTTGACACTGAGTATGCGCATGTTGATGATAAGACCTGCAGGGAAAAACTCAAGGATACCTTAGATAAGGTCTCTTGTAAAGGCATCCTCAAGTGGACTGCAGATGAGGCCTACAGCATGGTTCCAATACTGAAAACACTAAGAAATTACAAATGGCGAGAGTGGTTGGTCACCGACATAATGGCGGGAATCAGTGTTGGGATGATCCACATTCCCCAGGGAATGGGGTTCGCTCTATTGGCTGCTGTTGCTCCTGTGTATGGCCTCTACGCCACATTCTGGCAGGTGATGATCTACATGTTCCTTGGCCATTGTCGACACCTGTCCGTAGGAACAATGGCGGTGATAAGTCTCATGATAGGGGCGGTTGTAGAGAGAGAAACGATACTATGGAAGATGGAACATCCGGACAATGCCACTGCTTATACCATGACATCAATACCACAAGGTCTAACTACAAATATAGCAACTGATGCTCTAAATACCTCAGCAGCAGCTTTTGAGGGATTGACTGAAGAAGATAGATACCGATCCTCCGTGGCAAATGGAGTCTCTTTGATTGTTGGAGCAACAATGTTTGGGATGGGTATTATAAGGTTGGGAGTCCTCACAACCTTCATGCCTCCATCCTTCATCAGTGGCTTTACTACAGCAGCTTCCCTGCACATCACCACCACACAGCTAAAAGGCATCTTCAATGTCCAGGTTAAACGCTTTGGCGGATTGTTCAACCTCCCACTCAGTTTATTCGAAGTCCTCAAGGCTCTTCCAAAGTTGAACCCAGCTGACCTGATCTGTAGTATCATCTGCCTCTCTTTCCTTATATTCATCAAGGAGTTCATTAATGTGAGATTCAAAAAGAAAATGAAGATTCCAGTGCCAGCTGACATGATTGTTGTTGTCCTTGGAACACTCATATCATACCTTGCCCATCTCAATGATAGATTCAATGTGAAGGTGGTTGGTTTTATACCTGTAGGAATCCCAGCACCAGCCATGCCAAACTTAGACCGGGCAAACACTTACATTGTAGATGGCATTGTTACTGGCATAACAAGTTTTGCCATTTCTATTTCAATGGTTGAGATCCTGTCTAGCCAGTACAAGTATGAGGTTGATCCAAACAAAGAGCTTATTTCCTATGGATTGACATACGGCCTCAGCTCATTCTTCCACTGCTTTGCAGGAGCAGCAGCCCCACCGCGATGCATAGTCATGGCCGTGACTGGAGGAAAAACACAAGTGGCGAGTTTCTTCACAGTTCTGCTGCTGATGCTTGTCCTGCTGGTCATTGCCCCAGTCTTCCGCTTCCTCCCAAGCTCATGTTTGTCCAGTATCATCATCGTCGCGCTCTTCCCTCTCTACAAACAATTTGCCATTCTTCCAAGACTTTGGAAACTCAGTAAGCCAGATCTGATTATCTGGATTGTTACTTTCCTGGTCTCAGTCATCTTTGATGTAAGCGTTTCCCTTGGGGCAGGCATTGTTATTGCCATATTCACTGCCGCGGTACCAGCCATGTATGCCAAAGGCTACCGTTACGGCACCACAGAGCATGCAGACTTGAATGGTCCACTAAAGACACACATAAAGCTGAGACAGAGGGATGACATTGCCATATTCAGGTATGAACACACTCTCTACTACCTGACCATTAAGAACTTCAAACAAGAACTGTTCGCAGCAACCATCGACCCCATCGGAGAGAAGCGTAAACAGCAGCTAAAAGCAGTATCTGCTGAGATCATTCCCAAAGATGTAAATCAAACCAATGGATCTCTACCAAGCAGGCCTAGGCCAGTTCGCAGTGATAGCTTTTTCATCCCAGGTAATCTCTCGCTGAAGTTAAAGTCAATCGTATTGGACTGCTCCCCAATAGGTTATGTGGATGTCCTTGGGATAAACACGCTACAGTCATTGCGGGTGGAGTTCGATAACATGGGTATCAAGTTTGTTCTGGCTGATTGTAACCCAAATCTTCTGGAGAAGCTGTCCATCGCTGGCCTGATTGGCAAAGACAAAAGTGAGATGCTCGTCTTCCCAACGGTGCAGGATGCCATCGCCATGTTGTCAGATGAACAGGCGGTTGCAGTGCTAGAACGAAATGGAACCAACACAGATGATAAGTCAGTATCAAGATTGTGAATTTTGGGAGAATTTTGGCTGATGTTTTACTTGTACTTTTAAGTATAGCCATATCTGTATAATCTGTTATGAGCATGTATCATGTGGGACTTAAAGGGCATGGACAGGGTGAGATGGACAAAGAGCAAAGAATACAAAGAAGGGCCAGACCCCCGCCCCCCATTTGAACCTGTATGATCTGTATTCTATTGACTGAGATACGGCAGTAGAACTCACATTGAAAACCACGACATGTAGCTCCTTAACTTGCCAAGGGACAGCGGTAATCACCTGAAGTTAACCATCTTAGAATTGTTTGCTCTTTGGTGTGGGTGGACGTGGGAGGGAATGATGAATGATAAAAAGAATACAGAATGCAACATAGAGATGTGGAAATGGAATGGATGGGATTGGGGAGATGTCCCAGAATAATGATGGGAATGGGAAGCAATGAATTAGATATTAAGAAAGATGATCAAAATTATTAAAGATTATTCTTCAGTTCATCATTTAGAAAGTAAGGAGTTGATTCATATTATGTTCATCTCCAGCAAGACAAAATTATCTGATGGACAAACTTTCCTCTCTCATGTTAGTTTACTTACAGTTACCAGTAGTTTAGAGTTTGAAATGTGGGATTAAATCTTACAGTAACACCAGGCAGGCATTTTAATGTCGTTGCCTCGCGCAATAATTTTGATGACTCATCGTATTTTATCCTTCACTGTTGTCACAATTATATGACCATGCACATTCAATGTGTTCAATGAGGGTTTATAAAGACCCAGTGCACTTACACTAGTATTATATCATTACAGTCCTGAGAAAGCAACACAGGGTAGTTGCATACTCCATGACAGCTGTATCGGGGTGTTTTTTTCCAGGAAAATCCTTTAGATTTACAAAAGGGTTTTCATAGCAACAAGATCCGTTAATAGAGGGTCTATTGACCTTTTGATACTAAATTAGTTCTCAGGTTAGATAATTTACTCAATTTTTCAAAGTATTCATATTTCGTTAAAATATTTCTCTAAAAATATGTCAATAGAATTTGCTCTCCATGATGAATAACCATTCGATTTTCAGCATATTATTCTTTTTTAACAAATGTTTGTAACCGGTTTCTCTTTTTTCCTTAAAAGTTTGAGAATTTCAAAATGGTATTCATTGAATACTGGAAACAAATTAATGTGTCTTAATATCTGTTTGCATAATGAACCAAGAAATCTATGTTTAATTTCCAACAGGGTGTACTTTGCATAATGGAAAACGTTACATTTTCAACAGAGTGAACAAATGTTCATATGAGCAAGAATCTAAGTTAACAACAGAAAGGTGTTAGATATTCAATGGTTCCCATTGAATACTTTACAATATACACATGTATTCAAGTGTCGCAATATTTCTTTTGCATAATCAACCAGACCATAGAGGTATCACAGGGTTTACTATGAATAGTGAAAAGCTTTGGATTATCAACAGGGTTTTCTTTACATACCAAAGGATTGTTCTATTATTTCATTATGAACAAATGTTACTTTTTATTTAACATGCATGGGTTGTATTTCATACTTGCATGCTGAGAAGTGCATGGGACTGTTTGCATAATGAACCAAACCATAGAGGTATCACAGGGTTTACTTTGCATAGTGAAAAGCTTTAGATTATCAACAGAGTTTTCTTTGCATACCAAAAGATTGTACTATTTTTTTCATTGTGAACAAATGTTACTTTTTAATTAACATGGGTTGTATTTTATACTTGTATACTGAGAAGTGCGTGGGATTGTTTGCATAATCAACAAGACATACATTCATCAACATAATTGTTATACTTCTTTGCATAATAATTTACTGTAATTGCCTGGCTATTATATCCTTTTCAGTAACTCTCCAAAAGGAAGTCGCGGCATGATTGATATATTCCACAAGATGTTTCCACCAAAATGGGAGAATCCATTTGCGAAGGAGCGCATGCAGTCGCTGATGGTTCCTGCCCTGACCGTAGCGTTAGCTGTAGCAGGCACATCCAAGCCACAACCAAACAAACCCCAGGATGGAGAGCTCGGGAACAGGTCAGAGCAGGTTCGCCACATTCAGCAGTCAGTGAGCCACATCATGCAACCATCACCAGAGGCTCATGACACTGCACATGATGGTGTCAAATCCAAGATGTTCTAATAGTATACATCCCACACACATTGTACGATGGCCCTTATACGGTGACCCTCCACGGGAAAACCAGCCTTGTGCACCCCTTGTATAAGGCTGGTTTTCCCATGTACCGGTATTAGGATTCCTTCAGCCTCCTGCAGGCATGTGTTTATTTTATGTATGTGTCCCCTGAATATCAATCATAATTTTTCCTAAGGCCTAGGGCTCCATAGCAAGACACTCCAAAAATTACTGGCAACTGTTTTTCTATGTTATTCTGCATAATTCAAATTTCGAAGATATTGAATGATGGTTAGCAGTTTTTTTTAGCTCTTTTCTCAAAAACTTGTATCTAATGAAGAATTACTCATTGAGTCATTCCATGTTATACCTTTAACCTAAGTCTTCCTGTTACCATATCTACGAAGTCTAACCATATTTTAACAAAATAACCCCAGTAAAACATAACTGGAAATTTATAAGTGTAATCACGTAATAAAATTGCATTAACATTAATTAAATAATGATTGAACAAGCAGGACAACAGACTAGAACCCTCCCCCGCCCCATACCTCCCTCATGCCAATATGCTTTAAGCAAGCATGCCCCCAACCCCACGCCCTCTCAAAATTGGGACATCATGCCGCTCTTGCTAAATACACCTGGACTTTCTTGTTTGGGGCATTCTTACATAATTTAGTCAAATTAGCCCTGCCATGCATGCTAGCATGCTTTCCTTCTAACAAATCTTCTTTTCATGTTTCTTTCAAGATGATTTCTCATGATGGGAATACAGAAGAGCTTCGCCTACTTGCCTTTAATCATTTTCATAACTGCAAATTTATTCCAGTTTCGCCAATTCATTGCGGTGGCACTGTGCAGAATAGCATGCTCGCTTCTGAAGTGGCTATGCATATAATCAATTCATGAAAATGCATATCATATTAATATTGCATAATTCTTTAATCTTTAATGCTAAGTTGGTTTTTACAATATCAGTCCCCCATTCCATTATTCTAACTTTAACCATATATTTTTTCCCTTCCGCTCTCTTTTCTTTCAGTGTTAACAGATGCCTTTATTCCTCCATTCTTGGGATTTGTTTGGTTTGTGCTTTGGTGTGCTTGTTACAATCTACATCGAGTGCATGATATGGGCATACAAAAAGCTAACGCATGCGTTCATAATAACATGTGTATATCAATCTATATCGGACTTTGCAGTTTAATACAATTGTTGAATACTAGTAATTTGCCCTGTGATTATGTATGGTAACTAAATCTCCATATATGTAAATGGTTGATACATTAACGTTTCTCATTCATTTTATTTATTGAATTCAAGATGTATTGTAATAAAATAATTAACCAATGACATATTTAATTTCTTGTATTAATTTCTGTTTGTTAGCAGCTTATTTTCTTTGAGGATAGAATGATAATTAACAACCCCAATTAATGTATCTTAGATTTCCTATTTATCTATCATACGTAGACACTCTACCTAAAATATAGCCTGTCTTAGAGTTTTGAATAATATAGCACTGCTTTTATGCAGTATGCTGATGATATATTAAATATATATGCAGACTACATTGCCAGCCCATTTAATTGGGATCCGAGAGTACATATTTTAAAGACTATGTGGGAGGGGTCGAGGGAGTTAATGTATGGGGGAGTAATGGCGTGAAGCAGCTATCTAGCTATTAATACCAGGAACTATTACATTATAGTCCAGGATTGTAGTGCAGAGATAAATTTCTGGTCATGTATATATACGTCATAACCTTTTACTTATATGATTTTCTGTACATATTTTGAGTTCGTGCGACTAGGAACTATATCCATGTATTGTTAATCCCAGGTTACAAGCATTTCGTTGAGAACAGTAAACAGTAATGGGCATGTTCAGTCTGATATGGAAGAATGTACAACAATGATAATCAAATATATGATTATTTACAATAAGAACCATAGTATACAGGCATGATGATGTGTATACATACCATTTTAAAGTTGATGTAAACCAATGAAATGATATGAGGTGTGCTTGAAAATCGGAGACATTGGTAGTAATCTAAATATCAACTCAGTACAATGTGTAGGGGTAAAGTCCGACGATGGTGGAACATGTTTGCATCTTTCTTTGCGAGTTCAAGTCTGGGTGTAACATACGAGGCTATATGCCCGGGGGGAGGGCACTCCGTCAGCTTTGCTTACTATGTGTGAATACCATTCCAAGAGAAAGGGACCCTAGTGGTGCTTTTCAGTGAATTTTGGAGGGAAAGGGGTATAATATTATCTTAAGGCCTTGTGACTCGAATAACTCATAGCTGGAAATTTTATTCAATTTCTGTGCAGAAAAGAAATATTAGCGTACATTTTAAGCCCACCTGTTGTGAGTTTCTTCTATAATTTTTCTCGGCCACCCTGATTCTAACCCCCCCCCCCCCTGGTCTCCCTTGATAAGAGTGTTTCGTGCTCAATTTTCCTTGAGAAGGGTATCAAATTTCAGGTCAGGGCAAACTGGCCAGGTCGGGACTAGCGCCATCTACTGTCTATCACTGATGAAACAAGTGTACAGCGTCTAAAAAATGAAGAAATCAACGAAATTGGATCCATGGAGTATGGCTGCGAGGACAGAAAACTGCTTCTATAGTTCTAGGAATAATTTTAACTTGGAGTTGTTGTGTTTTGCAAGGGGACTGGAAATGTGACACTAATAGCAATAGCATAGACATGTACATATCCTGAAAATGCCCGAAGTGCCTAGTTTCTTGCGGCCCTAGTAAAATAGTAGTACAGCCGTTCTGTGGTATCGCCCCCTGCTGGTTAGATGGGGAACCAGTCCTAGAGAGGCAGTCCTACTACTCCTACACACCACCTGGTGAAAAATCCCCTCACTATCACTATATAATATCTCTATCAGTAGAGTGAATTGATTTGAAACTTCTTTTATGTATACTTTATAATGTAGGTCCATGGCCTGTTTACTACATCTAATTGTGCAGATAAATCTCTGATGTAGTTGAGAAAAACATTTTAATCTCCCTATGGGAAAGTGATATTATCTACAAAATAGATAAGTCCCCCTTGTGGGGCCCTTAGGCTACACACCTGCCACTAGGCTACAAAAGGGTACCCATTTGTAGCCTAAGGGCAGATACTGGGACCTTAGGCTACAAATGTGGCATTAAAGCACAAACCCCCTTAGGCTACAAACACCCTTAGACTACAAATGCCCTTAGGCTACAAATGCCCTTAGGCTACAAATGCCCTTAGGCTACAAATGCCCTTAGGCTACAAACGCCCTTAGGCTACAAATGCCCTTAGGCTACAAAGGTCCTTAAGCTACAAACACCTACAAAAGGCTACATATGCCATCACGCTGCCAATGTCAAAAATGCTATTGACAGTTTGAACTGTCAATAGTGGAAAATATTTCTGTTATTGACGGTTCACACTGTCAACAGTGGAAATTATTCCTGTGCCTCATGCGAACTGTCAATCGTGGAATATTTCTGTCTTATTGACAGTTACCACTGACATTGGAGTCAAAAAGCGTGTTTTTTTTTGGCAAAAGTGCTTTTCTTTGGCAAAAGTGTTTTTACACCAAAATCGGCTTTGAACCCAAAATCATTTTTGGACCCAAAATCGGTTGTGGACCCAAAATCGGTTTTGCCCCCCAAAATCGGTTTTGCACCCAAAATTAGATAGATTATCATTCCAATTATCTATTATGGTTATATTGGGGATTATATATGAATTAGCCTATCCAAATTTTCTGAAGCCTAAATGAAAATTGTAAATATTTCACCCTCATAACATAAAATAGGAATATCAAATAAAATAAAAAGCCTCCCTCTCGCATTTCTTTTTTCCCAAAAAGTATCCACAAAGCTGATGATTACTTTTAAGCGGCCTAACATGATGGTTTTTGTAGCCTAAGGACGTTTGTAGCCTAAGGGCATTTGTAGCCTAAGGACGTTTGTAGCCTAAGGACGTTTGTAGCCTAAGGGTGTTTGTAGCCTAAGGGCATTTGTAGCCTAAGGGCCCTTAAGCTACAAATAGGTACCCGTTTGTAGCCTAGTGGCACGTTTGTAGCCTAAGGGCCCCACACCCCTCCCCCGTTCTGTAAAGGTGTGTTTCCGCTAGCGCAACACAGCTAGCAGCTGAAGGCTGTGTCTCACGAACTTGGGCCAATCTTTTTGTCTCTGACCGGGTGCCGTCTCTGACCAGGTGCCATTTCTGACTGGGTGCCGTCTCTGACCATCTGTCAGAAAAAAAGGTGTTTTAAAAAAAAACTATAGGCCTACTCATGTATATAAGGATTTGTCAAAACTTTATGGCGGTTGTTATATAATTATAATTTTTATTATAATTAGCTTCCTACTGTTGGTATTTTGACCTTACATGCCAAACTGGTCAGAGACGGCACCCAGTCAGAGACGGCACCTGGTCAGAGACAAAAACATTGGCCCAAGTTCGTGAGACACAGCCTAAACATGGCGTTCTTTTAGGTCCTTTGTTGAACCAGGGCACCCCTGTGCCAGCAGGTACTTATACGATGGGTGTTTTCAGTATCATTTTGCGCCAAATGTCACTTGCAATCTGAGTGTTTTTTCTCTATGAAAAAATGGGAAATAAAATGGATCAATGCAGCATGTTGCAAGTTTTGATCGAGGCCAATCCATAGAATAAATAATAAAAAAATCTTAATGTAAATATAAATGGTCAAATATAGTTTGAAAAAAGGTGACAAAAACAGCAATAAACCAACTTTTCCAGTCATGTCTTTGTTCTTATATAAAAGTGAGGTGAGACACATTTTGAGACACTATTTGATACAATTTTGATTAATACCTTTGCATACCTTCACGGAACTGAAGGTTCTTGATGCTTTACAGTGAATACACACTGCCGCTGGTGGTGATCGGTCAGCTATATTACTGAGCTCAGTGAGTAAAAGCCCCACCATGTTTTGTGTTTGTATGGAGGAATAACTTCATTAGCAAGTAACCCCCCCCCCCTCCCCACTCTGCATCACCATAGTCAGAATTATGGCAAATAGCGAGCACCCAAGACGGGATGGGATGGGAGGTTGGGGGTTGGGGGGGTCATGGGGGGTTGGGGGTCAGTGTCTTGGGTCATGGGTCATGTCTTTTTTCATGTCATAGGTCATGTCATGGGTCATGTCATGGGTTATGTCATGGGTCATATCTTTGATCATGGGTCATATCTTTGGTCATGGGTCATGTCATGGGTCATGTCATGGGTCATGTCATAGGTCATGTCTTGGGTCATTACTTGGGTCATTACTTGGGTCTTGGGTCATGCCATGGGTCATGTCTTGGGTCATGCTTTTGATCATGGGTCATGTCTTTGGCCATGGGTCATGTCATGGGTCATGTCTTGGGTCAGGGGTCATGTCTTGGGTCATGGGCCATGTCTTGGGTCATGTCTTTGATCATGGGTCATGTCATGGGTCGGGTCATGGGTCATGTCATGGGTCATGTCATGGGTCATGTCATGGGTCATGTCTTGAGTCATGTCTTGGGTCATGCGTCATGTCTGGGGTAATGTCTTGGGTCATGGGTCATGTCTTGGGAATTAATTAAATTGACAGTCCCATCTAATTCTGTGCCTATAGTGGCGCTTATAGTTATACGCACCAAACGTGTTTGGGGGAGGAGGTAACAAGAAAAACTTGGTACCTTACCCCCCCCCCCCATGTATATGTGTTTCATACATTTTGTGGCCATCGCCGTAAGGCCACACCAAAATAGGAAAAATTTGGTCATTGGATTTCAATCTCGAATTAAAAAAAAAAAAGTCAATGGAGAAGTGAAGCGAGTTCTATTGAATCCACAGGGAAAAAATGTCCTTGATCTGCAGGCAATTCAAGGGGGGATTTGACATTTGACATATAATTAGGGGCTCATGGTAAAAGTTTGGCAAAGATGTAATTACCGTACGATTAGACCATCTAGATGCCTCTACATGGGTGCAGGCAATTTTGACCATGTCGCCGGGTCGAATTTAAGCAAAGGGACCGTGACACTGTGTCGATTTTTATCCCCATACATAACTATACCTTCTATTCAATGGGTTCATGTCCGTCGATTTTTAAAAGGGCCGTGTCGCCCGTGTCGATTTTTAAAGGGGCCGTGTCGCCGTGTCGCCCGTGTCGATTTTTACCCATGTAGAGGCACATCTAGCACCCAGGGCTACGCTTATGGTGGGTGTGGCGTCTGAACTGAGCGCGCCAAAACCTGTGCGGCCACCCCTCCGCCCGCCCGCGTTGGACTCGTCCGTCCGCGTCGCAAACTTGTTCCCCGCAACAATTATTATCCACGTTGTTGACAGACAGAGGTACAACATCCCTCCAAATAAACAGGAATTTCAAGGTAAGTGTGCTTTCTAAACCACTTTCCCTTTACACCGTGATCAGGTAGGACAGGCCTTTACTATATATGTTATTCTGATGGGCTGTAAACGTTGATGAAGGCCGCTATTCGTCCCTGACAGTCGGGCTTCTAGGACGCTATTATTTCGCGCGTTTGGCGCCGCTGCCTGAAGATCTTTCACGCGTTAAAAAGTGTTTACATTAGCAATTTCACAATTGACCCCGCCAGTATCATGGCTTTAATGATAACACACTAATCCGATTACAATAAGAGAGTAGTCATGGTTATTTAGTTAACGAACTGGCAGAAGGCAGCAGCTTCTTTCCTAGAAATGCAACAATTTATGACCGAGTCAGTCATTTTTGACAGCTCCTGGGCTGAGGCCACCGACTCCGAGTCTGAGTACGTTTGACTCACTCTTGTCAGTCACAATTCCCCAATCATCATGCCAATGATACATTCTGCTTTACACTCATTTGTATTCATAATTGACAGTGGGCTTTCCCTCTCAGTGGTCTGTGAAGCGTGTGAGAAGGAATATAGGCACTGTTTTCTGGAGGTTGGCCTAGGCTAGGCTCAGGGTGAGTATGTTACACTTACACAGTTACAACTTACAGACTACAGAGTACTGTGAGCTGCATAGTGAGTTGTGTGAACACGTGGGTTATTCGCACGTGGGCACTGTCTGACTGAACTTGGGGAGCTCCCGGCGTGTAGAGCTCTGCTCCAGTGTCTAGCCTAGACATGGGTATTGCATCATCCCTACCGTTTCAAGGCGTTTGGTGTACCATTTGCAGATCATGGTGTTTTCTATCTCATTTTCATTTACCATGTACTGGGTGCAGTAGACAATTGAGTTGTAACTTGTATTTACCAATAGTTGAATACCAAGCATTAATAATAATATCCATATTATATAAGTATACTAGGGAGAAGGGGGAGGGGGAAAAACAAAGTTGGGGATCACCCTTTTGGTCGGGTCTACTTCTGATGTGCCCCCCCCCCCCCAACTTAAGGCCTTCTATGCCCAAGCACCTTTCTTCAACAATAATCACCCCTAAATGACCGCAACCCCACGGCACCCCTGACCTCCAGCATCTATTCCCAAGTGTCTACATTCCAAGAGAATTATGGTAGAGTCTACTCTCCCCCCCCCCCCCCACACAGACACACACACCCCACATTTACACAGCTGCAGAGAACAGACAGGAAGGCCATGCCAGCTTCTCCCGCAGCTTCTTCAAAAGGCCAGCAGATGTTCACCCAGCTCGGGTCACCCTACCCCCCCCCCCTCACCTGCCTGCAGCAGGAGCATGTCATAATAAACTAAGCTATCCTGAATCTATATTTAGACTGAAACATGTGTACACATGTCTACAGTTAAAGAAAAGTAGATACAGAAATCAAAAGGTCCGTTTTTTTTGGTATTTTAATATAAACTCAAACTCAAAGACTTGAGGAGGTTAATGGTACACCCCGGACCCCGGGTGTACCTTCTACCATGGGGTATAGTACACATCATGTATTATATCTCGCTGCTTCTACATTTGTCTACATTTCTGCTGACAGTCACCATCTTTTGGTATAATAGATGTGCGACATGATTGAATGCACCATACTTATAATACAATGATACATGAACCTCGCACAACCCCCTTCCCCTGCCCTCTCCTTCTGGGAAAGAAGTACTGAAAGTATATCATATAATAATAAATTATGTAAATAAAATAGATGCGTCCCCACCACCATCCCATGGTGACCCTGTCTGGAGGATGTTGTCCCAAGCATCTTGTTAAGCAGGCCTTACACTGCCACCTAACGCTCCGATCCGCCCCATCTCAACTCAACTGACCCAGTTGGGTCCAGTCGGGATGGGTCCAGTTGGTTCATGTGGACCCATATACACAGCACCAGTTTTGTACAGTTTGAGTTGGTCGGCTATATGTAAATCACACATTTTCCGAATCACATGACTATAAGGCAATTCCTCATTGGCTATATTTGTCCCGACTCTCCCCAACTGAGTCGGGAATCAGTATACACGGTCACTCCCGTCCCGATCCATCCCATCTGCACCTCCCACTGTGCTCCAGACGGGCCTGTATTTCAAACATGGTCAGAAATCTCCCGACTGTCCCCATCCCGCTCCAACTGGATCGGGAACAGGCATACACAGGCCGATTGGAGCCGCCTGGAGAGTCGAGATGGGTCGAGATGGGGCGGATCGGGACGTTAGGTGGCAGTGTCTACCCTGCTTTAGATGTTTATTTTTTTCCCATCTTCTCTGGTCACACTTGACAAGTGTCAACATAAACTTGCTCCGCATCCCCCATCACACTCGCGCCGATATACATCACTGGTGACGGCTACTGCCCCCACCCCCCTCCCGCGCCTCCCCATTACCTGGCCTGGAGGGGTATAGTATTACACTACATAGCATCGTTACTCCGGGGTCACTCGGTGCAGTCTAAGTTCACTGCGTACAGACGCTGTATACTCGTCTAGGGCACCGTCACAGGCCCAGTGAGTGGTTACACGTTTAGACTAGCCACCACTAGCCACCGTCCCTGGCCTCTACTCCTGTCTCGATGAAAAGGCACAGCATGTAAAAAATAAACCATTGAACACACATGTTCACCTTCAATGGTCCCTGGTACTACCGTAACAGTGCTGCTGCCCATGAGTGGGGCCACGTGGTTGGAGTCAGGCTAGGAACAAAGGCTAGCACATATATTAGGGAGTTGCATATCCCGCTAGTACTGCTGTCACTGGCGTCCGCATGTTTCTGTGACCCAATCTTAGGTCTTTCTAGAAGTGGCCTTACAGGGACCCTCCACTCTAAGCACTCTGTTGACCTCAATTTTTCACCTACAAAAATGGCCAGCACCTCATTTTAACCACAAGAGAATGGCGGTCACTATGAATACAGTCATTCTGGGAGAAAGTTAAGTATTCTTGGACCAGTGTACACTGAAAGTTTTTTTTCACATGTATCACTTGAAATAATGGTGAATAATTATAAATTGTTGAAGATTGTACCCAATGGGATGTTGGTTATTGTGTTATTGATCACATATGTGAAATCCAGCTATATCTGGCCAGGCCCAACCGCTCCCTGACCTGTTTTGTGGAATTGCATAGGCACTTGGAGCAGTGCACTATTGAAATCAAGATGGGTTATATAAAAACTAGGTCAAGGGTCACTGATAAATATTCCATCTTATGTAAGGCCTAGATGTGATATGAAAAAATCATCTATTAGTGATGCACAAGTGTTTGAAGCAAGTTCATAAATGATGTAAACAAAATAATAAAAACCATCATTTCTAGTAGGGGTTTTATGGATATAGGTCAGGGGTAAATACATCAATGTTAATAAACTGGCTTCATGAACAGGTAAAAGCAGTGTTGAAATTATCCCTTATGAAGCTCCAAATCATATGGGTAAACATGTATGTTTAATTAGGATTATCCTTACTTGATAGGTCAAAGGTCAATCATAAGTAGGTCAGAGGTCATGTGGTGCTTACAGGACAAGGTGAACTTGGACGAGCCCATTATGTGTAAAAGATTTCATTCAAAAATATGAAGAAATGGCAGCCTTGATATTGGTCTGTTTTACATCACAGAAATGCATTCAGCTTAAGCACTGCCTGAATAGCCCCCAAGATTTGATACGTCCATCATGATTTCTCCGGACCTATGAGTGATAGGAAGATGAATCAAACAGATCTGAAAAGCTGTCACAATGCTCGATATGGCTATACAAGATTTTTTCTTTTTTACTCAAAATTGAAATTTTATGCAACTCCCTACATATATATACTGGTAGTGAGTATGTGGGTCTGATTATTAAATAAAGCCAAGCTCATTATTAGCAATGACTGACCAGATTAAAATCACACGTTCAACTTTTAATAAGACATTTTAAATGAACAAACCAAGCAAGTTGAATTAGCAATATCAATTTTTGCATTGTTCTACAGAGATAAAAATGTTGTACGCGTAAATTTGATACATGTATCATGTCAGAGTATCGGAGATTTGGTAGGCTGGCATATTACCTACACCTCAGCCCAGTATTGCTTAACCCATTTCTTTCCTTATCAATGATTAACCCATCTTGTATTTCCTTATCAAAGATGCCACTTTTCCTACGTTTGCAGTAATTCCTACATTTTGGCTTGGATTTCTGTGTTAAAATATGTACAAAATATAGTTATTCCCTACAGAAAATTGACCAAGATTGTAAGATTTCCTGCTTTTTGTCTACAACTGAGTGGCATCTCTGCCTTACCAATCACTCAATCAATCATTAGGTCTAGATGTGTAGGGAGACCCCTGTGATTGTTTTAGCAACATGTAGTAGGTATCCTGTTGGGCTGGCCTTAGTTTGTCTCGGTCCAGCGAGCACCTGTTCACAGTATGTCCCATTCACAAGCAGATTAACACCTCTACCAACCCCCTTCACCCACATTGACTCGCCTACTCACCCCCTGCTGTTCCTTTCTATTGTTATGCAATGAATAGATGAAGGTAATTCTTTCAAATTAGAGCCTTACTAATAAGAGTATAATTAGCAGTGTACCCATTGTATACGGACTTATTCTAAATGTATCACCGTCCACTCCCCAGTCCACTCCCTTACCAGTGACACATTTTCCTATTTTAGTGTAGGTATTTTTATTGAATATTTGAGCGAGTTGGAAGCTTCTTTCAAAGCAGATTGTCCCACAGAAAGTTCTGACGGAAGTACACGCATTTAATTTGTATTCAACTATTGATAACTTGATACATGTTTGTATGTGTACCGGTATGTGCTTTAGTGGGGAGTACGAAAGGGCC
Source organism: Harmothoe impar (assembly GCA_947462335.1). Lineage (NCBI taxonomy): Eukaryota > Metazoa > Annelida > Polychaeta > Phyllodocida > Polynoidae > Harmothoe > Harmothoe impar. The sequence goes on along the minus strand of OX381707.1, from coordinate 56,997,891 downwards.
AATAAGTCAATAATGTGTTACAAAGAATTAAAGGGGCATTCTCGCCACTCGCACTTAACCACATAGTAGACTAGGACTGCAGTACTAGAATTGTGAGTGGGATACGCTCGGTGATTATGCCACTTTAATACACATAAACTTCTGACCGCCCCCCCCCCCCCCAGTAGCGGATTTAGAGGGGGGCGCGCGGGCGCGCGCCCCCTCCTTTTTGCCTGTAGTTAAGAGTTTAATTGTCTTTTTTAGACCCAATCTTTGACAAAAATTCGGGGGTGCGCCCCCTCCTTTTGCCTAAAAATGGGGCGCGCCCCCTCCTTTTCCAAATCCTGGATCCGCCACTGCCCCCCCCCCCTTGTCCTATCACCATGTCTACTCTGATTCTACACAACAGGACATGGTAGCAGCACTCAAGACGTTATCTCTGTTAGATAGCATTGTACAGAGTGGATACCTTTTGATATACCAACCACTGAGTGCTATAACTTGATATGAGGCATAATAAATAATCGTATAGAGTCCATTAAGCCATTTTATCATGGTATCATGAGTTCATACACCCTACTCATTTTAGGTTCTCTAATAACCGACTATTTTATATGGATTTACCGGTAGATTTCCATCATAGTTGTGGGCCACGCGCCACCTGTTGAAACCTTGTTAGTTTAACAGGACAGCAGCGTTTAAACAGGTGGCTTACCGCCATTACGGTCCACAGGAGAGATGCTAAAGGAATACTGCAGGCATACCACCCATACCTACCTAACCCTCTGGCCATTTCAGTGACCGCATTCCCCCACTGCACCCACCTTTCACACCCTCACACCTCGCACCCTTCAGGTCATAATGCATGATTAGGCTTTTTCTTGCAGAAATGTTACGGAACTAGAAGGGTGATAGACTGAAAAGAAATGGAAAGGATTTGTTAATTGCTGTAGAAATACATGTATTATTTTTAGATTTTAAGACAGATTAAACTTTTGTTTTATACCTAGTTACAATAAAAACCGTATGATCTTGATAAATCAGGGTAAAGATGTTTTATTGAAAGTGCTATTTATTATATGACTACCGGTAGTTGAGAGTTACCAAACCTGAGAACATCGGCTACCACTGGTAGCGGGTAATATTTATTATTGAAAACGACTGATTAACTCAGACTGTAGCATCGATTGGACTGCTACAGTCTAGTACAGGTGCGGCTCAGACTGGAGCCCCAGCTGGTGACTGGTAACCACATTAAGGTGTTTTATAGCACCTTTGTCACTGACCCCCTGACCGATTTGCAGGTGTAGGTCAAAAAGTTCCATGTTACCGGCGGGTCTCATTAAGCAAATCAGGGTCGATCTTGTGTAATTTTTTTTTTTTTAATCTAATTTTGGAAGACGTGAAATTGATATGGTTATTTGATCTATGGTTTGTAAAATATATCTACCCCCATACCGGTACCTGAAGTCCAATGCGCCCTCTAGACGTTAAACTACCTATATAAATCAGGGTTTTTAGTCCTTACACACTCATTGAATACCCTTCTAGACGACCTATGTTGGAAGATCGTCTGCATTGATGAATGTACCGTCGTCTAGACCAAATAAACACATCTTGAACTTGAACTAACAATCAATCAACCTGAAGTTGCGATATGCAAGTTGACGCGGCAATCTGCAAGCCAATTTCAGGGCCATGATTCTTGAAACACACCTCTGTCATTGGCCTCATATGTCTGGGAGGAAATCGAATTATCACCACGGTAGACGTTATTGACATCATACTTAGAGGCAAATGATGCAAATTTTCACACACTTTCCCTCAGTATACATTGAGTAGAGCATTTCTATAAATCTAAAACCTGTTTACTTTGGACTTTAAAAAAGTACACCTCTTTCGACTTTGAGTTCAACAGGTCCTTCTTTTAAGTGAATGTCCCCACTCCCCCCTGACATATCCTGTTTATCCCACCATACAACCTGATACTGAATCTGATGAACTGACAAACCAACCCATCATTTACTGGACACTCCCCATCACATTGGTATGCATAGACGCGGGGCCAGTCAGTTAACATACTGACAAGATGAGAACTATTTAATCCATCTGCCCCTATCCGGACCTGCTCTGTCAACACTGGGTTGTGCCCATTATACCTGCAGGGGGTGGGCAGGTTTGATAGGGCTATACCCCAACTGTCACATCCAACCACCCATAGCATAGCATCAGTCCAGTCACTGCCTGGGATTATTACCGAGTGGACCTCGAGGACACTATCAGGGATATTTCTTTAGGCAAATTTCCCATTTGGGTGCTGGCCAGTTGAGGGATCTAATCTCCCACATTAGGCTGCAGAGTCCTCACGTGGCAGGCTTAGAGCAGAAGTGTGACGTTCACCTTATAAACAAGCCCAATCCAGGTATGTGATACTAGTAAAAAGGGAAAATATATTTCTATAGGGGCAGAGATGCCACTTTCCTACCTTTTTAGGCGTTCCCACTTTTCTTGGGAGTTTTTTTAAATTATTTTATACTAAGAAAGTTGAACTCAAAACCTTAATTTCCTCCAGAACAATGTCCAAAATAGGAGAATCTCCTTCTGTTTGTTGACCGAGGAATGACATCTCTAAGAATGCTACTACTGCCACTGCTGCAGTGGACGTCCATGCGCAATAAAAAGTTAGGTTGGAAGTACCTGGTCACAGGAATTGATAATGCCCTTCAATCGTACAGGACATATTATTAGGGAAATTTAGGGATGGGGCCTCCCCATCGGACCAAATTGTCCAAATTATCCTGGGCTAACAAATGTCGGCCTCAGAAATCCAACAACTATATCCCCCCCTTTGAATAATGGCACTTCCTAAATGGTCATTTGAAGGGCTTCTAGATAGGATTTCAGTGCGCAGTGGCCTGAATAGAGTGGACGCTATCAGGGACACCATGTCATGGTATCACCGTCGGCTGATAGATTGTATCAATGCGGTTTTATATTGTACGATATCAATGCAAGTTGTTTTGCGCAGAACATACCTGTATTTCCAGTTGAATTATTTAACACTTAGGCCTACGGCTGGGGAGGAAACGGGGGGGGGGGGTAAATTTGTAGGGTTAAGTACTTATTCTGGTTTCAAGGATTATGATTTATCTGCTCATTAAACGAAATGAGATTAAAATCCCCATTCAAGTTCTTTCTCCGCAGCTAAACCTTTAACCAGATCAATACTTTGACTACAATGGAGTACATTGACCCTTTCCTGACCCCGTAAGCGTTTCCTATTTTTAGAGTAGAACGAATATCCTATCCCTCATCAGTTGTCTAGATATTTATGGGTCTCACTTATACCTCAGTTAATGCCAATCCCAACGTGGACATTAAAGGCACCCCCAGTTTCCCTGCCTGATTTTGGTGCTAGGTTTGTTGGTGACGTGCTATCAAAGTGTCACCCTCCGTCAACATAGCAGTACCTGACGTGTATACACGCACATAGAGGGGGGCATAATGTAAAAAGGGTCCAACTGGGTCACTGCCCCCTGCCTCCCTGACCTTTGACTTATCTAGTCACCATAACCATTCAACACCACTTAATTTCAATAGAGGACTATGTATTTTGGTTTTTGGGGTGGGGTGAAGGCATTTTCCCCGGGGGGGCCACCTCCTATATGTTCTATAGTAAATATGTGCGTACACAAAAACCCGGGAAAGGGGTCCTTTTTGGGCCCCACTGGCGGGTCTGGCCGGATCCGCCATTAGGGGCCCGTTATAAGCCATTTTGGGGCAAAAGGGGCATGTTTCTAGGCCAAGAATAGGCAATCAAAAAGTCCAAAAGTTCATGTAAAAAGGGGTATACTTTGTGCGAATTTGTCCTCAAATTTAGGGGGGTATCCCACTAAAAGAAGTCCAATTTTGGCCAATTCATGGATGTATCCCGCTAAAAGGGGTCCAATTTTGGCCAATTTAGAGTTTGCTTCCAAAAGGGGTCCGTTTCTGGCCATTTTAAGGGGGTTATCCCGCTAAAAGGGGTGTGTTTTGGTGGATATTTGTCCCGGTAAAAGGGGTAAAAATTTAGGGTGATGTACGCACATGGTATCCATAAATGTGAGAGTGGCCCCCCTGGGGCATTTTCCCACCTGATTATGCTGCAGTATTCTCACCTCCTTTTGGCATGAAGTTAGATTTACGAAAAAGAAGAGAGTAGTTGTTTTGAGAGTGCCAATCTCACCAAAAAAAATCTACCCTGAATTCAACCCCATATTCTTAGCACGTTAAAAAAAAAAGGTGAGATACATCGACCGTGGTTAGCTTCGCCATACCATATTCTTTACACTTCACTCTATTCTAAAGGTTCTTAAAATAAATAAACAATGTAGAATGGACAAAATATCACAGGACTCGCCATGTTCTTAGAAGGGTAACGAAAAGTATACCAAGCCTTTGAGGAGGGTCTAAGGGTGTCTAGACTAAAGGGTGAAGCCTGAAGTGAAGTTTTGGTATACAGAGATGCTAGCATCCCCCTTGACATACACCACCCGCACCCACTCCCCACCCATCTCTCCTCCCAGCCCTTTATTGTGCTACCCGGTATGCGATTGTAAAGATAGTGAGATCAAGGTCTAGAGTGTCACGAGAAGGTGGGGGGGGGGGGGCGTTAACCCTTTAAGGACAGACTGATGCCTAACGTTTCATGTCCATGCGCAGGTGAGTAACTTACCGCTCTGTCCAGAGTGTAGCAACCCGTACGATTGGCATGATGTTTAAGAATACAGAAACAGTGGGTCATCTTGATAGTAGAAGGGCATAATACATTAAAGTAGTATGCTGTCCTTGCAGGGTTAAGGGTCAGCAGGAGTAGAGACCTGGTGGTGATGTAGTGGTAGTGCAGTTTAATCTGCACCCGCAGGAAGCAGTGAGTGAGTGGCTGAGTGAGTGAGAGTTAACGTGGTACCAGAAAACCATAGCACAGCGCCCAGTCAGGGCCTCCTGCCACTGGTACGACCAGAGAACCATACCACAGTTATACCAGAGCCTCCAGTCAGGGCATCCTGCCACTGGTACGACCAGAGAACCATAGCACAGTAATACCAGAGCCTCCAGTCAGGGCCTCCTGCCACTAGTACGACCAGAGAACCATAGCACAGTAATACCAGAGCCTCCAGTGCTCTCCAGTCACACAAGGACATTGCAGACCGTGGAGGCAGGTGTTTCTGCACCTGGAGGGGCTAGTGCTAAACGTGTACAGAACAGGTAAGGTGAACTACCTAAGGCTAATGTAGCTGTATACTACTACATCTAGTGTTATGGGACGTGTTGGGAGCAGCCTATTAAACTTCCTTTTTATATTGCCTACTTTAAAGGTCCTTCATCCGTTACCGATTTATAATGCTCTGCATCACCTCTTTAGATTTCATTCATAATATTGGCCTGACTTCCCTTCTATTTGGATTCATGAAAAACTGATTGTAACATGAATTAGCCATGGGGGAATGATCATAAGAGTCATGGAGAAAGGACCGCAGTGGAGTTATATTACATTTGATATTTAACCAGACAACCATGTCCCTTACAGTAACCAATCTATGTCTTAAGTGATGTGTTTCCCAGATAATGTAGATAGATCACAATATTACAGGTACAGTAAATCATACTATAGATATCAGCAGCCTTGATATCTCAGTAGTACTAGTAGTGATCAGATGAGCACAAGCTACATACTACTGCTATTTACCCATCTGTAATCTAGGTTAGAGATAACACCTGTACTCTGCTGATATCATCTATTGTGTAGTAGGGGGCATGGAGTGCAGTAGGCTGATAACCTGGTAGCACAGGTAGTGGTGGGTGCACTGGTCACTTAGACCAATCAATGAGTCTCATCCATACCTGATCACCGACCATGAATGATAAATTGTACACCACAAGGCTGATAAGCGCACAGGATATGAGCTTGATGGTCGTGCACATGTGTGCATAAGCTCTAGCGCTATCTCCTCGGCTCAATATTTAGTATAGATTTATGGTGTGTGTGGGGGGGGGGGGGGGTGGAGTGGGGGTGGTGATGGATCACTTCACAATAAGAATCACGGTAGAGTTGTATCCTGTACTTTAAATATACCATCTAAATACACAGTAACTCACCATTGAAAATGGTATATACATGTGTAAATCATGAGTCTTTAGAGTATCAGGCTGTCTTTACATATGAGAGAATGTTTTGTATATTCAAATTTGGGGGGGGGGGTTGGAAGGGGGTAGGGATGACCTGAATTTGACCCTTAAGGTCCAGCTTGAGTCAACAGTGGTATGTCCGAGTCGGAATCGGTCAAAACAACTTGAATGTAGTAAATCTTTACACAGTACAATTCGACCTAGAGTTTGCCAGTTCAGGTATATATAGTAGTTTTGCTGCTTATAGATTAGAACCCGTTTAATGTCCTATAAGTGATATGCTACTAAAACAATACTAGACCATCTTGATGTCTTCTGGATAAGCTTTACTGTTGTGAATTTGCCACCAAATAAAACTATACAAATCAGATGTGCATTGGGTGACTGCGTTACTGGCACTGCGCCAAATCCAGTGACTGGACCATGCATGAGGTTAAGAAATGCTACTGACATTCTGTTTGTATTCTTTTAATACTCAACCAAAAAAGAAAGGTTCACGACATGTGACACACTTGAGCTGCACATGATGTGAACATGCTACTGGTTAAACATAAGGTATGCTCAGACATATTTGTTGTAACGGACCTTCCTCAAATAGAGTAATTCAGAATCTTAGATAAAAAGTGGGAATTCTTCAAAAAGCTCAGACTTCACTTGCTATCTTTGTTTGCCGTCTTCTCCATGTAGGTGGTGTGTGCTTTGGGTGTGGTTCTGCTTTATGACTCGCAGTCTGTTTCAGTAGCAAAATAAATGTTTTAATTTAAATTGATTGATGTGACATATCGAGGCTAATGAAACTAGGTTCTAACTGGAAAAAAAAGAGGAGAAGAATCATATATGAACATGTTTGAATGGTTTAGTGAATGTATATGCATAACACAATAACAATACAGCATTGTGTAATATAAACCTGTATACATTATTAATGATACTGACAGCTTTCCGGGTAGCTAGGATGCTGGTGGTGGGGTCGGGGCAGGTGGTACCGAGGTGAGAGTGGATTAAATTCACACACCTACTCAAAATAATTAACACTACAAAAACTTGCTCCCACACACTCATGACACTGTCAACACCGTGCCGGCCTCTGACGGCAACCAGACTCATGTTAGCTGAATTAAAAAGGTTAAATATATACCCTGCATGTAGTTCCAAAAATGAAGAAAAAAGAAATTAAAAACAAACAAATGCAACAAAAGCATAGTGTGGTACATGTAGTATTCCCAGTCCCCACACGTTGGAAAGTGTCATCTTAGCTCAACACAGGTACTCAAATACGAACACAAATTGTGACAAATTTCTGGTAGATTAGAGGTGATTATTTATTTATTAGCGTGAAATGAACAGCGGAGATGTGTATACTTTAACACCCAAAAGTTCTATATCAAAAATATCATTTGTCAAGTTTCGATTTGGAAGGGGGTTATAATTTATCGGCTAATGTAGATGTAAATATACTAAAAGATAGTTGAAAGCATGAATATGTATTAGGATCTAATGTATGTGTATGCCTATACAAATTCACCAAAGAGGGAAAAACATATATCAGTCACAGAAGTTGAGAGGTTCTGTTTGTTCCTTTCTTTTATTAATTAAAATACCACCATGTTAAATCAATGCTACTGGAAATACCAAAGCGCATCTTATTAGTCGTTGGACCGTGGACTGCTCCCAGGGACCTCACTCTTTGTGAACCTGACCTTTTCTGTGGTGGGCCACCATGCGACCACCTCCGACACACGTGCTTGCCTCACACGACACTAGGAGCAGATAAAAGGAATAAAAAGACAATATTCATGATACAAATTGTATGAATTAATACATATCTGTATCTGTAATTGGGCACCTGTCTGGTGACAAGTCACATGGTTGTTGACCAGTACATGTACTTATTGTAACCACATAACGACAGCCACCGCAAGTGTCAGTGTCTCACTGTCTGTTATAGACCGCTACATATATGTATATATAATAGTACATGGTAGTAATTGTGGTAGCAGGCCCGCTCACATGCAGGTTTGGTTCTGTCCGCGTTGTCCGCTCATAGCCACCGCATACATAATAAGTCTACCATGCAGAGATATTGGTACCAGTTATTTAAAAACAGCCAATATATCTGCAGATAATAGTTTTATTCCTAAAACCTTGATCCCTGTCCATTAAGCTAAATTAAACGTACCCAGACCCAGTACTGAAAATACCAGCAAATGACACTGTGTTAGTATCTGACCTTCTGTGGTGAGAATCACAAGACCACCGCTGAACTCTGCCCGCCTCACACGGTGGTAATAAAAGTAGTGGCAGAAATGGGACAAAAACAAATAAACACATGTCTGTTGGTGTATAATCACATGGTACATAACCACCACCCTGTGCCTGCCTGTCAGCCCCCGACCCTGCAGTTATAAACAAGGACACATACACTGGGTGCGGACGGAGGCTTCTGATGGTTTCTTGTCACGAGACATGCTCCTGTGAGCTGGTCACTGAGCGGAGCAACTCACAGTTTATGATTTAAAACCCTTTTAAGTTTAAACCTGTAACGTACGATTTGCACATAAATTGTATTGAATTACCAGAAGGTCAGAGTGGAATGAGCACTGCATGAGCAGATTTAATTCAGCTTAATATGGAGAGTTGAATGAGATATAAATGAGCAGATCCAAGTCTGCGTGTGGAGAGTGGAATGAGATATAAATGAGCAGATCCAAGTCTGTGTATGGAGAGTGGAATGAGATATAAATAAGCAGATCCAAGTCTGTGTATGGAGAGTGGAATGAGATATAAATGAGCAGATCTTTCATAATTTAAGGAGCGACAAGTACAATCAATGTAACGGTATTCATGTGTTACGCTGTAGACAGATTACTCCACTGCTCTAACTGGTTTATTCGTGGTCGAACACAATTTGTGAAATTGTAAACCAGGACCAAATTAAGATGTATTTAAAAAAAAGAAGATCCAAGTCTGCGGGTGGAGAGAGGAATGAGATAAAAATGAGCAGATCCAAGTCTGTGTATGGAGAGTGGAATGAGAAAAAAATGAGCAGATCCAAGTCTGTGTATGGAGAGTGGAATGAGAAAAAAATGAGCAGATCCAAATCTGCCTTTGGAGAGAGAAACGAGCATGTCCAGGCACCAAACAAATACTCCAGTTGGCATGTTAGCTGCTGATAGGTTAGCTCAGTAGTCTGCTATTCAGTATTTATCTACCGGGTTTCCACCACTGGCATGATGCGATGGGCAGGGGCACCAGGGCCATCTATTAATGCTCTGGAACCGATCACAGCAGTGGCAGCACTGAGTAATATGGGATAGATGATCAATGACTGGAGGACGCTTGTACATTTGTAATGTCCTGGTCGAAATGTCACCTGTGCTGCAGAATGCCTGATGTATATAAAACCCTTAAATGAAGGCATGATGCCTTCATTTGTCATACTAATGCAGGGAATGCATCGATGTAGCACCGGCGTGTGACTCATTATGCCGACCTTTTGAAAGTGTTGCATCCCCAGGGCAGCTGAGCATTCATGCATCATGACAACAAGATATTGACAACTGTACAATTCTGCCCTCTGGACCGTCCCTCTTTGTGAACTTGGGCCGTACAATGTGCATAGGTCATGCACAGAAGTTGGGGTATACCACAATGTACTGGGGGCTACCAGCTGACTTCATCACAGTGGTAATAAAGGTCGGCCACATGGCCACGTGATTGTGGTGTATGGTCCAAGTAGGCTAGTCAAATAGATGTACATCTATATGTCACGGTTAAAAAAAAGGCAAATGTAAAAAACATACCTGGTACATTGTATACGTATATATTAGGGTAACCATGTGTACGTATGGGCGGAGGAAGGTAGAAGAAAAATAGGGTAGTCAAATTATTGTTCTTGTATATATATAGCTTGGGGACATAGTGTAAAGTAAAATATCATATCTGAGAAAAGAGTGGTAAAAACGACTCAGCCTGGGTGTGGGGTGGAAGAAAAACATTGTCTCTACCGTATCATATTGAAACCGGAGAATGACAAGAAACCACGAGAAAATGAATAAAAATAGATAGAATAATTTTCTATAGATGACCGAGTCCCCGTGCCCACACACATATACTAATCGATCAGTCATTTGATCTGTAGCTCTGCCATAGGGGCAATAGGTAACAAGACAGTGCATTGGGCCTGTCAGGTGGCATCCACCCACCTCTACCACCTCCACAAACCAGGGTCCCAGTATACACAGTTAATTAATGCCTCATAATTAGGTCATGTGGCAGTAATTAGGGCGTATTAGATGTGAGTGGCATGTACATTATATACCATTATATTCAGGATAATATTGTATGTGTTGTGCATGGGCCTGCATATACACTGTAGTGCTGGTGGTGGGGTGTGGGCGGTGGGGGGGGGGGGGGGGGGGGGGCAGCAGGGGGTTCACACAGGGCTGGATGCTGGTGTAATTAATGAGAGCCTCTGTAGCAGTGTATTACCAGTATATAACTGAATTCTCCCGTGTAGCCACTGCTATTAGTATTTTAATTATGGATATTGATCATTTACCAAAATCCTGTAGTGATGAAGAATACAGCGTCATACTACTGTATTAAATCTTGGTTTGCAGCACATGCTGTGCACGTTTACGGAGACATATTTTCTTTGATTTCCTTTGCATTAAAAAGATAACACGGTATAGCTCTGACTAGTGTGAGAAAGTACCACAATTCATGACTAAAGTCTTTGTAATAAATGGACAAATGCCAACGCCCATTGATACCGTCTCTGTTGTATTTTACGAGTGGGGGCTGGGGCCATACATCCCACGAAGCCACAGTATCAATGGGCGTTGGCATTTGTGTTTATTTTTTTATTGGAAGCCATTTAATGAAGGAAAAACTGCTTTTTCTAAGCCCATTGAATACGGCCACATTGTATTCAATGGGGGGCATTGAATACAGCCTTCCAGTGCTTAAGCATAGGAGATCTTGTATTTCCAAAAAATAAAGAATAAGATGCAATACGTAGAAGGGTAATACCGGTACCCGTATTAAAGAGCCCCATAGTTTACAATGTTCACATTGAGAGACTAGTGGATTAGATTACTTCTTTACCAAGAAGAGAGGAAACACCGTCTGTTGTCATGAACATATCTTACACACGTAGAGGTGACTTTGTCAAGGTGAATGATGATGAAGGAGGGTGGACTGACCTAGCGGAGGGAAGTTTTACCCCAACTCTTCAAGATAGTCTGGGACTGACTTTTGAAAGTAAAAATAAAATTAGTTTCAATAGAGTTAGAGAAAATATTTCTGCTGGTAGTATATTATGTCAAATCAGATATCAATTGATATGGGAAATATATATTCCAGTATTATGTCTAGCACATTGCAGGGGGATCTTGGCCATACATGTATTAGACTTTGGAAAATTTTGAAGAAATCTTCGTATTTATATCCTTTTTTTGGTCAATTTTATTGTTTTTGGAGAGGCTGGTTAGTACTTTAATATTTTTTTTGTGTGTATTTTTAAGTTTAAAAAAAAAAGAAAAAAAAAAAAGAATCCGACCTACCGACCCTACATTTTCTTGCCATGTTACCTGAAACATACTTTTTTTTTGGCCTAACCTTTAAAAAACACCTTACCTATGTTCCCCTTGCATGAGTGAACTGGGAGTGGCGGGGCTTGTATGATGCGACAGTAAAAATAATCCAATAGCCAGATGTTTCAACTTGGATTACATCATGAACCAATCTGTTGTTGGCTAGATACTAAAATATGTATTGAGTTGGAACACACAACGGCCTAACATAGTCCCTTAAGGTTAGAGCCAGACTGATTAGATAGGGAACTATCGGTAGTCGGGTTGTACTGCCAGAATTCTTCATATTCCACAATATTATTTGAAATCAAAATAATATTAGGTAGTAGTCAAATATATTGCTCGCCTTTCCTGCCTGTATCCTATAGTCAATCATGTTATTTGAAGGCGGTGACAGGGGAACGGAGATACTAGAATTTTTAGGCTGGTCGGAGTCCACCCTCCCAGACTTGCTTTTATGCATCTTTATGATTATTGGGAGGGGTTACCCTATGACGCTACCACACCTATCACCGTTATAACGTTATAATGTAACAACCCTCCCTCTGTAGGGGGGGTAAATCATTTCACTATTTCGCTCCCAAATCCATCAAATTACACGTTTTGATCATAAAACCTCATTCATATAGTGTCTCTTGGTGTTATCTGACTTTCTTATATAGTTTCATTAAGATTGTAAAATAAATATTTCTCTAGGGTGCATTTTCGTGCCTCAGACACCTGTTCTTGTGCAGATTTCACCGATTCTGGGCCGATTTTAACACCTTTTCCTATGGAAAAAAGCTTCGTTTGTGTTTAACCCCAAAAATCACATACATGCTATCTATTAAACATAAACATGTTGCATTTTGTAATGGGTGATTATATGTGTATCTATATTACGTACTAAATGAATAAGTATATATCTTTATTGTTAGTTCAATACTGGTTACTATGTATAGGTGCAGAGACTATACCACCACTGAATACAAGGACTACTAAAAGCATCCAGAGTATATATAGACCTCCCTACCTGGTTACATGTTGTAACAGGGTGGAGGCCACACAGACCCTACGTTATAAATAGACGCCTAGAATAGAAGGGGACTGTGTGGAGGTATGTGATTGGTCAAGAGAATAAGGACCACACCCTGGAGGGGTGAGCTGTGTTTGAGATTGTTAGAAATAAAGCAGAGTGGAAACTGGAGTCAAACCGACAAGTTGTGTTCTTATTGAGTAGAGGGGGTACTGCCAAGGGATTGTAGTTGGTAGAGCTATCCTATATTACAGTGGCGAACTTGCCAGGACTTGGAACTTATTATACAGGGTAATATTGGATAAGCTACAACATGGCACCCCCAACTACCGACGAACAAAGACTGACTCTGGAGTTAAATGAGAGCATGAGACACACCCTTAGGGAACATGGTAGAAATATAGGAGTTGTGGATGGTTCTAACAAAGCAACCCTAAGGACCTGGATCCGCGCTGTGGACCACACGGCGAACTTTACAAAAGCCTCGGATGCTTTAGTATTAGAAATGGTGGGATATCTAGTATCTGAACCTTTGGCCACGCTGGTTAGAGAGTATCTGTTCTCACTGACTGAGGAAGAGCGCAAATGGTCAAAGGCTAAGGAATACATCACCACTAACTACCTAGGTACTGAGGAATTAGAGTTGTTGAGAGACAAAGTGGACAAGTTAACTCAACTACCATACGAGGACGTGGTTGATTACGGCAATAGATTCAAGGATGCAGTAGGTAAAGCATATGATCAGGCTCAAATTGAGGATGCAACAAGAAAAACAAGACTTACTCGCATTTACATCCAGGGACTACAGAACAAACAACTCAAAGCTCATGTATTTTTCCAAAAACCGAAAGACTATAAGAAAGCGGCCACGATGGCGAATCAAGGTGCAGTGGCCCTAGGGCTAGGAGATGAGATACAGGCGGCAGAACAAGCTGCGTTACCGCCACCCCCACCAACGTTAATACCACAGGAGGGGGGACTAGATGCTGCTCTCAGGGATAAAATTGTAGAAAATTGGCACATCACTAAAAGTCTACAAAAGGAAGTCAAAGCTTTAGCAAAAAAGGAATCTACATCCCCAAATACCCTAGGGGCAACAGGTGGTTCTGAAGCATACTACAATCCGACCGGGGCGACTGCATTCTTAGAAAACCAAATAGCTGCAATGCGCGTGACACCAAACCCTGCATTCAACTCCATGTCAACAGCTCCGGGGTATACCTCCACTAACGCCCCTACCTACAATACTGCAGCCCACAACAACGTCCCAACACCTGGGCCGTTCCCCACGGGTTCACAGCCCAACATTTGGATCCAAATTGGTCAACCTGGGCGTCAAGGCTATGACAACCGGGGGGGACCAAGAGGGGGACGAGGACGAGGCCGTGGAGGTGGAATGGGCCGAGGTGCACCCAGGAGGAACATGGGGGACGGGGAATGCTGGTACTGTGGAGACAAAGGCCATTTTCAGCACGAGTGTCGCAGAAGGGAACAAGACATGGCATCAAATAACCAAGGTTATTATCCAAATGGAGGAAACCAAGACGCCGGAGGTTATTACACCAACGACCAGAATGGCGGAAATTACTACAACAACAGCAATGGGGGGAACCCCTACCCAGTGGGACAAGGTCGTGACCAACCAACTGCTCAACCCATGTATAGTCAAAAAAACTAGGAGCTGCGCTGGACAATAGAGTGTGTTTAAATATTATGGTGGGAGGACAACCATTACACACATTGTTGGATTCTGGCGCTAGTAGATCGATGATAGACTATGATACATGGAAGAGACTGTGTGAGCAGTTTCATTACCCCGCCGTGCTGAGGAAGGCACCACCACTACAGTCTCTCTCGGGACACAAGCTGCAGACGAGAGGAGTGGCAACCATCCCCATCCTAGGTGAGTCACTGTCATTGTATGTTGCTGAAGGTTTGAGACACGAATTACTGTTGGGAATTGACTCTCTTACTCTGCTACACTCACAAATAGATTGTACTAACAAACTAGTAACGTTGGTAGGGACAACTTACCCTTGGGGGGCCTGTGTAGATAATGCTTTAGAAGTAGCTGGAGTTTGTGAAGAAGGGGATTTGTGGAAGACAGAATTCCCAGAATTGTTTGATGAGGACAAAGATAGTATAGCCACCACAGACACAGTGAAAATGAAAATAGAGACAGGTAATGCCACTCCCACTAGAAGAAGGCCCTATAGAATACCCTTGCACTTGAGAGACGCAGTAGACCAGGAGATAGATAGTATGTTAGAGAAGGGGGTAATCAGACCATCACACTCCCCATGGGCGTCACCTATTATCATACTCCCAAAGCCTGATGATTCCATAAGGGTTGTTGTGGACTACCGCCTGGCAAACAGTGTGAGCAAGAAGGACTCACATCCTATTCCCCATATCCAGGATATATTTGACTCACTCACTGGCAGCACACAATTCTCGGTATTGGATCTGAAATCTGCCTATTGGCAGCTGCCAGTGGAGGAGGCGAGTAAAGAAGTGACAGCATTTATTACACACCGGGGGTTATATGAGTTCAATGTGATGCCGTTTGGGCATTGTAACTCTCCAGGCACCTGGATGAGATACATCAACTCTGTATTGGCGCCACACCTCGGAAAGTATGCCATGGTATACTTAGACGACATAGTAGTATACTCAAAAAGCCCAGAGGAACACACTGAACACCTCAGACAGGTCATGCAGTCCTTACAAAAGCACCGCCTCACACTCAATGTGAAAAAATGCAAATTCAGAAAAGAGAAACTCAAGCTGCTAGGGTATATTGTAAGTAAAGAGGGCATATGTGCAAACCCTGAAAAGGTAGCAGCAGTTCGGGACATGTTACCTCCTGTCGACGTGAAAGGGGTACAGAGGTTCTTGGGAATGGCAAACTATTATCGAATTTGTATACCCCAATTCGCAAAAATAGTGGCTCCCCTCGTTAAACTCACGAGGAAGAGAATACCGTTCAGCTGGGGAGAAGAAGAACACAGTGCTTGGAAGACCCTAAAAGAGGCTCTGACATCCGACATGGTGATGGCCTACCCCGACCTCAGTAAGCCCTATAGACTATATGTGGACAGCAGCAATTTTAGTATAGGGGGAATACTAGCACAAGATAATGGGGATGGGGTAGAGCGGCCCGTCCAGTACTTCTCTAAACAACTGAAAGAGGGACAGCTGAAGTGGGCCACTGTGGAAAAGGAGGCCTATGCAGTAATATATGGGCTTAAGAAGTTAAGACCATACCTGCATGGCGCACAGTTTACCATCATAACTGACCACAAACCGCTGAAGTCATTGTTTTTAGCTGAAATCCACAATACAAAGATCCAAAGATGGGCGGTGTTACTAGCCGAATATGGTGCTCCCATTGAATATAGGAGGGGGTGTTATAATGTACGTGCCGACATGCTGTCTCGAATCCAGGTAAAACCGGAAGTTAACCTCGCCCAAGCCGCGGTAGAGGTGCCATGGACAGACCCCCACCTCAGACGAGAGTTGCTGACTGAAGCCCAAAGGGAAATGCCTGAGTATCAAGAGGCAATTGCGGGGGAAGGGGAGTGGGTATTAGAAAATGGAGTGTTATACACCCTTACCCCTCCTCCAGGGAGGCCAGTGTACCCCCGCATCGTTGTGCCACCAGTATTAACTGTCCCTTTGATAAAGGCGGTACACGAGGAGTTGGCCCATTTAGGTATTGATAAAACCTACCAAAGGTTACAGGAGGCCTACATTTGGAAGGGTATGAAGAAGGAGGTATATCACGAGGTCACCCAATGCCCCACATGTGCAGTTAACCGACCAGGGAGAACATATCCACCACCCCAAAGTATGCCCATACCTTCTAGGCCAAATGAGCTGGTGGGTATAGACTTAATAGGGCCCCTCCCACTGTCCAGAAACCGAAACCGTTACGCCATAGTAACCATGGACCATTTCTCGGGCTGGCCGGAAGTCCACCCTATACCAGACAAAAGGGCAGATAGAGTAGTGGATTTCATCAAGCTTAATTACATACCGACACATGGTTTCCCACAGGTGTTACTGAGTGACAGGGGGTCTGAGCTGAAAAACAGATATTTGGGGGCTTATCTAGAAAATCACCATATAGAGCACAGATTAACTTCCGGGGGACATCCCGCCACAAACGGGCGCGTAGAACGCTATAATCGCACCTTGAAAGATACCATACGAAAGTTAGTTAATGCCAAAGCAAATGAGTGGGAGACAGCACTTCCGGCAGCGCTATATGCATACCGAAATTCTGTTTCTGCTGCCACTGGATTCACCCCTTTCTACCTTCACCATGGTAGAGAGTCAAGACCAGTAGCGTCAGCACCCCCTATTCTGAACGAGGAACAACAGATGAAGGTATTGGCAGCAAGGGTAGATGAACTGGCAGGTAATTATAATATTGCCAAAGAAAATGTGAGGAAACAACAGGAGAGAAATTTGGGAAAAATGGGGGAGAGACCAGCGGCTCCACTGTACAAAATAGGTCAGCAGGTACTACTTAGGGAACAACAACCTACCACTTTTGCCCCAAAATACAAGCATGGTTATTTAATTACTAGAATACGCGGCCCTCTCGTGAAACTAGTGGGAAATGACATGAAAGAGATTACGGTAAACATGGATAGGCTAAGACCTGCCCCTACAGCTACCATCCCTTTAGATATAAACCAACCAATTACTAGAACAAAGGCGCGCCAAACTCGTAATGTGGCACCAACTGAGTACCACCCATTGTTGCTGGGCCCAAAATGGGTGACGGGTATAGATGGGAATTTAAGGCCACCAGAGGAGGGGGAAATTGTCATTGCACCGTTGCCAGTGCCACGTGACCCACCAGCCCAGGAAATACCCCCCGCCCCAAACGAACCTTATATTCCACTTGCGCCGCCACTGCCCACCCCACCGAGGCCGCAGGTTGTTCAAAGATTAGAAAGGGGAGAAAATTATGACCGGCAATTAAACAGGGACGATGACCAAAGCTCGTCATATCAGGGTCCAATCACCAGAGCCAGAAAAAATAATATTGTTTCTGGGCCTAATATGGCTCGAACAGTGACTTTTAGTGATTCCGATTCTGAATCTGTAGAAAGTGGGGATGCAGATTTACACAAAGATCCTACGTATAAACCCACCACCATGCTACCATTTCAAAATAGGGATATTGATTCTGGCGAGAGTGACGATGATGACAGACTAACTGGCTTACACCAAGTAGCGTCCCTAGATTACGAATGTGTGGCGTTATCTGAGGATGAGGATGAAAAACTGCTGTCTGTTCTAGAAATGGCTGCTCTCGAATGGGATTGTATGGATGAATTTGACAGTTATTATTGGATATAATATTGAAGGCTGTATTTTAGTTATGATAACAAAACGTAATTTTGTATATAAGTTATTGTTATAGAAAAGGAAGGGTCAGTTAGGAGTTACTCATTAACGGGTGTTACACCGCCTAACTGGCCTAGGCCGCTGGCCTGGTTACTTAATACAGAATGTATTGTATAAAAAACGGTGGTTCTATAAAGAACACTAAAGTCGTGGAGACTGCTTTAAACAAGGTACAGAATACCAGAAACTCAAGCATTAAAAGTTGCTATATCACATTACGCTGCGTTTGGGATTACATTCACAGGGGAGTATGAATGTATTTTAAAGGGGGAGGAGGCCATAGTCAGCATTGTTAAAAGAAAATACTAAAATAGGAAGACTTTGAAATAGCATTATTTTTAGAAGATGTAAACTAAGAACCATTCATGGCACAATAAAACAGAGTACCACTTAGAAGCACCACCAAAATAAGGACTAAGAAAGCTTTTAGCAAACCAACTATCACACATTGTTCCCCCTCAACTAGTGTTCCCAGAAGACATATATAGAACTAACACAATAGCCTTACTCAGAACTAAGTGTGGTTAAGGGAACGCCAATTACAGGATTTTACAAACCACTTAACCAAAGGGGGGGGCCCATAAATGCCGACCAAAATGGCTGTCTAAACAATAGTACTGTACAACTTGCAGGGTGGAATGTTTTAACACAATACTAACAAACACCATTACAGGGGTAATTTTAGATGAGGTGTTTGAATAACCATTTACTTATGCAAGCACCACACCCACTGGTAGTTTACAACTCCTGGGTCTCAACTTACACACTCACATAGCTCAGTCAGTCACTAACCCCCCAACAGTTTGTGTCTCTTTGCCAACTAAGCAACATCATGAGGTGGCTAGCCTTATGGTCATGGCTGTGTTTGCTGTCCTGTGTCATGGGAGATATACTGCATGACGACGGTGTGTTAATAACCAAAACTGGACAAGTAAGGGTAGTATCAGGAATATGGACAGTTATAGTTGTCATTCAACCACCAACGGTGCCGGATCTGCGCGGACTACGTGACAGGATTAATGTGCAGATCTCGGGAGCAGGGAGTCATACAGAGAAACATGACATCATGATCTGGAGATTGCGGCTATCTGCTATAGACAATCTACTACGGTTAGGACAACTAGAGATAAAGGACGTTATACTGACTGATGCTGACTCAAAAATGGATATATCTACATCAGAACAGGCTGTAAACAACAGACGCAAGAGAGGTTTAATGAACATTTTTGCACGTTTAGGAAAAACAATTTTTGGGTCGGCCATGGATGAAGACGTACAAGAATTGGCACATAAGGTGGACAGAATGGCAGATAGGGAACAGGATATAATGCAAAACGAACATAACATGTTGACAATTATGAACTCTACCAGGAAATATGTAAACGAAAATAGACATGATATTGATTTTCTGACCAACAAAACAAAAGATCTATATGGAATATTAATGGAATATGAACAAGGTGTGCACAATTACCTACAGGCAATAAGAATGTTACAAATACAACGCATTTTAGACCAATCAATAGATTTAATGGAAATGGTTGCAAATGATTTCAATGTTGCAGCCCACCATTATCACCAACAACGTATACAACTAGAAAGGGGTTTTTTGACTCGTGAAGTGTTACCCCCAGCACAACTTCAACTCATATTAAATATTCTAAACAAACGCGGACATTTTACCCTATCTACCCATTGGTATTACCAGTTCCTGTTGATCCAACCCATTTGGGAAAAACAGAACGGAGAGCTTGCTTTTAGGGTTATAATACCTGCAGTGTCTACAGAAGAATTCCTAGGTTACAATTTGGCTTATTTCCCTGTACCATATAATAATAATTTGTTAAGAAAACTGAACGGACAGAACAAAATTGCATTATCTACTGTGAACAGCATTGCTTTTGTACCAGATCCAGAGGCATGTGCCGGTAAGGAACCAGTGGTTTGTTACCCTACTACCCAACAGGTGGGAGAGGGATGTGAACATAAACTCATTTTGGGTCAGCCTCCAATAAACTGTAACGTTTCAATTGAACAAAAACCAAAGGTGGCATCGGTGGTACATCGGTCAGTGACCGACATAACTCAAATTACTATAATTGCTTATAGGTCGGTTACAGTCATTCAGAGGTGTCCGGGACAAACCCCAAAACGCATTCCCGTCACAGGACTTAAAATGATGTACCTAAGCAGATTATGTGTGTTAGAAGCAAATGACTGGAGAATCAGAGGAGTAGACATAGGCTATACCAGAATGACAATAACAGCTGTTAAACCAATGAAACTTCCTCCTATAAATTTCACTTGGCCAAACGTAATAGACCCCCACTATCATAGTGAATTAAATTTGAAACGACGGATCACTGTCCCTATGATTGAATTGTATAAATGGCACCTACCTAAAGCTATGCCTATTGTATTACCTACTTATTGGGGAATGATTGGGACCGGGTTGGCGTTAATTGCCATTATAGCTGGAGTGGTAATGCTGTGCTACTGTAGGTGGGCAATGAAGAAATATTATATAAGTAGACCGATTATCACTAAAGCTACCGGTATACTATGTGGACACCTATGTCCTAAGACGACACCTGTGGAAACAGAACTTGCGGCCATAGAAGGTTCTCACCCTCTCAACCCGCCAATCACTCCTGAAAACAGAGCGGCGTTATTGGGAGAAGGTGAGAGAGAATGAACTATTAAAAATTGGAATGAAAATATAAACTAATAATGATTACTGTATAAGGCATACTCGATGTATCACATACTAAAACCGAAACCTGTATAAGTATGATAAGAGAACTTGTCGAAATTATGTCAACTGAGCTAAATATACATGACATCAGTGGGGAGGAAAACGACAAGATGATAACTTCATATACATGAAGACTTAGGGGGGGGAGTTATGTAATGGGTGATTATATGTGTATCTATATTACGTACTAAATGAATAAGTATATATCTTTATTGTTAGTTCAATACTGGTTACTATGTATAGGTGCAGAGACTATACCACCACTGAATACAAGGACTACTAAAAGCATCCAGAGTATATATAGACCTCCCTACCTGGTTACATGTTGTAACAGGGTGGAGGCCACACAGACCCTACGTTATAAATAGACGCCTAGAATAGAAGGGGACTGTGTGGAGGTATGTGATTGGTCAAGAGAATAAGGACCACACCCTGGAGGGGTGAGCTGTGTTTGAGATTGTTAGAAATAAAGCAGAGTGGAAACTGGAGTCAAACCGACAAGTTGTGTTCTTATTGAGTAGAGGGGGTACTGCCAAGGGATTGTAGTTGGTAGAGCTATCCTATATTACAATTTATTGTGTTCACTGTGGTCGGTGCTACAATGATCCCAAAATGAACTTCAAAAATTAATTTTCTAAAACATGTTTTAGAAGGATATACAAGATCAAGAATTCGACATTTTTCTCTTGAAGGTTGTAGTCTCAAGAAATCGATTGTTTTTCAAAGATTGAGATAAAATATAGCAATATATTTTTACATGACTCACAAAGGATACGTTTGCTTTGTTTTTCATATCAATATGACGATTTCAAATGAATTCCCTAGGAATAAGAGATCATTTTCTGCTGCTCATTGCAGTCAGCCAAAATAGTCCCAAGATGGCGAATATTCTGTCCGATGGGAAGTAGGTGTTTGAGTGCCGATTTTTCATTTATTGAATATCATTTCATATTTTTCTACCCACCGGATAAATCCTGACATGTTATGGCAGCTATCATCCGTTTTTATTTTTCATTTATGTTGTCTTTGTATTTCCTTTTATCAAAATACGTTGGCATTCATAAAACTGCTAAGTAATTGTGCAGAAAGTGGCTGACAGATGCGCACTGCGCATGCGTTGTATCAACGTTGCCATGTTGCCAGGCAACATCTTAGTACCACCACAAATCCGCAGGTGGCGCCACCAGCGCCGCCCCCAAATCTCGCCGATTTACCATCAAAACTCGCTGATTTAACATCAAAACTGGCCGATTTACCATCAAAACTCGCCAGTCACGTTGTTCTACTGCCGAGTTTTGTTGTTACACGGCCGAGTTTTATTGTTAAACAGTCGAATTTTGTTGCTAAACCGATGGTTAAACTGCCGAGTTTTGTTGTTATAACAGCCGAGTACTGGTAGGTGGCAGCACTGGTGTTTCCCGCCATCTCATTGGCACTAGAATTTGGTGGTTGATACACCCCTGTAGGGTCGGCATCATGCTTGGTATAATATTGAATTAAAATAGACATCTAATGCACGAAACGTTTTCTCCAGTCTAACCCTGTCAGAGGCTTGATAAACATTCTTTCTAATCCCCCTACCCCCCCCCCCCCCCCCACAACCCCCTCAAAGAAAAAAAAAAACAAAAAAAAACAACAACACTGGTGGGATGATGCATGTCGTGCCGGGTTGTGCCTCTAGTCTAGGCCTACATTTAAAAGTACATGTATGTCCGATCCTCTCCCGAACTTGCACCATCGATAGACTGCACTGCAGTGATAGGCCTAGGCCTACAGATGATACTTAATCCAATATATGTGCCTCTACATGGGTACCCACAATTTTGACCATGTCGCTTTGTCGATCTTTAGCAGAATGGCCGTGTCATTGTGTCGATTTTTAGGTATAAAATAACATAAAGAAAATTTCCTGTTGGTCGATTTTTAACCCCTAATTTTCCTGGGTCTGTCAATTTTTAAAAGGGCTTAAAATGGCCGTGTCGCTGTGTCGCCCGTGTCGATTTTTACCCATGTAGAGGCACATATATAGCATCCCCCCCCCCCACCAGAAGTCAACATAGAACCGCCCCCAAACCCTTTATAAAATGTGTATCCTCATCTCCCCAAGAAACAATAGATCTAGGTTAGGTAGGCCTACCAAGTAGATGGTCAATACACATAGGCCTACCGTAGCAATTCGTTGTTTAGGGCCTATGTATGAAAGTACACAAAAGTGGAATATAATGCTATAGGCCTATAAACCAGTAACCCCTCCCTTTATTTTACTACATAGAAAATTTTGATGCTATAGTGGTGTAACGATATATTATTTTCAAACCCAACGCCATGTCTCCCATGACCCGCGACCCACCAGACATCTATGTCACATTCCAAACGCTATAATAAGCACATCGGATTGCTAATCCCTCCAAACCCGATTATGATCTCTAAATCAGCCTATGGCAAAAGTTCTTTGTTTGTTCAGGTACTGGGTGAGTTAGGTGTTAATCTCCTCAGTAGCTACCTCAGTAGTACTAGGGGAATGGTCCCAGAGTAGACTTCCCAGTTAGTACGAGGCAGTAATGTAAGGGGGAATGAAAAATTATATAAGTTTCAGTTATCCTGATGCTGCCTTAATTGATCATGTTTCACATTTACATAGTCCTTGACTGAGTTGGGGAAAAGGTGGCAACTCTACCCCCCACCCAACCCCTGCTCCCACCTCTAGATGGATGGGGGACCCCCCCCCCCCCCCCCCTTGTTGAAAACTGACCACTCCCAAAGGTGCAGCCTAGACGTGTAGATAGATACGTGGGTAGCACAGAGGCCTACCTGTTCACACCTGTATTCTACAGAGGTGCTTAGTGATGTAAGCTCCTTGATAACGGGTCATGTAGGCCGTGACAAACCGCAGCTGGTAGTGGGAGCCAACGTGTAAATCACTAATACTTATTATGATAACCAAACCTCTCGTGTCAGAAGGGTGGGAGCTGAAATTCTGACTGTTTCAGTGGTAGAAAACTAAGTACCTCTGACAAGCTGCTCCATGTACCTTAGATAATATTATGCGAGTCATCACTGGTGTATCAAAAGCTGAAATGGCATTATTTAATGGGGGTGGGCAGCACACAAGGTATACCATATAGAGGAGCTATCTCTCCCTCAAAGTAGTTCACTCAAATAAAATACATTATACTTAATCATAATTAAGAGATGCAGGTGTATCTCTGAGATGCGCTTGCCAGACTACTTTATAACCATACGCTTGACACAGTAACCTCCCTAATCTTAACTTCACGAACCACTAGGTATTATGTAGCTGTCCAACAGATAGTTTAAGTGTTTGTAAAGTACTGAGTAATTGTTCCCAGATAGCATTAAAATTGCAAAACTAAGTGCAGATAATGTACTATCAAGAGTATCCATAAACAATGGGACTGGCACTAAGTTGGCCTCTTCTGATACAGAAGCCCATAGTACACCCAACCTTCACCCTCTATACTCGACCTCTCGCTAGGTGGCCAGCCCCCTCAATGTGACTTAGGCCCTGAACCACATTTATCCCACATTGATGGTTCAATTATATTGTAGACATGGTCCATTTTGATACCGACATGATCATTCAAGTACTTTGCACCCTCCTGGTTTTACCCACAGTGTCAGTGTCTGGAATCGTTTATGACATACTGTCAGGAGACCTTATTTATTATTAGATAACAGGATCAACTATATTAATATGGACCTTTTTACATGTGATTTAACTTAAGCTCACCCTAGACAGACATTATAGCTTGAACCCTCACAAAGCTTGGCTGATATTCTTTGAATTCATACACATAAAGGAAAACACAAAACACATGAAAAAGAAAAATACGCATAGACCCCTCACAGAAAGACCAATATGCAGAAAACAAGGATTAGAGACCATACTTGATCTCGGCTGAGCTCACCATTATATAAATGGCCTGGCCATCTCATGTTAAATATAACATACTTGAGTCAATCCTCTCATTACCAAGTGCACTGTGGATACTTTGTAGCTACTTGTCTGTCCTGTGTGCTGCAGACTTTGGTCGGGAGTGAACACAAACGGGGAACACTTCAACCTGGGGGTAAACCAACATTTCCGGCTCAAAGTAGTTAAATCCAGTTGAATAAACATCTCAAAGTCCAGAATTTACTTTAATAATCCTACTGCACTGCGTATGAAAGTACCCTAGTCATTCTATTTAACAAAGGATCTAGAAATAAGAAGGTATTCCCTAAAATTTAGTCTCTTCTTGGCAGCTACAAAATAAGAGGGGAGACCTGAAAATTGAGTTAGCCATACCAAGAAAGGGGGTGAGTGGAGGAGTGATTTTGAGCAAAGAAGCCACCAATTAATCACATGTCATAAGATCAAATGGGTAAAGGGGCGCTACAGAAGATGACAGGGAGATTTGCTCCTTGTCAAAAAGATTCCCCTATCTCATACCTGTTAGCTTGCTTCAAGAATCAACATGGAGATCTAGGAAATACTAGCATATAACATGTATAACTGATATCACCTGACGTAGTTGCAATATGTATGGTGCCAGATATTAATACCAGCTTTTAATAGAAAATAATTTCTCTGACATGTATCAAGAAATAAAACCCAGAAGGTAATGTACATGAGTTATTAGGAGTCTTAAAAACGACATAATGAGAACATGTCGGGTAGTAAATTTAATTAAATCAATCACCCGGATATGTGTGGGTGGGGGCGGGCCCGAGAGTGGGGGGGGGGGGGGCGGCTGCTGCCGACTCCCATATATGAAGCCCTCATATTGAGATGTTTTATGTTCATCTGGTAGTGTAACCCTTTCAGGACAGCATGCTGCCCGAAAGCAACACTTGTCATCATGATGTAACAATGGAGCCCCTGCGAGTGACTTGCTCACGCTGCATTGCTTCATCATTGTCACTACCTCGGGAGTGTATCAAGTTACGTTGGGTCGGGATAATGCACCATTGCAGCGCTAATAAGTAGACTGGCCAGGGCTGCACTCAAGTATCATGGCGACAAATGGTATAGCACATGAAAATATAGTACTACCGTATGCCGTCTTTAAAGGGGTAAAAATAAGGATGATACAGATTTATAAAATAACGACTCATCTCTCCGCCCACACGGAGGATTACAATAACAACAGGCATGTGGGAACTCTGAACCTAACATGCCATGTAGAGGGAGGAGTGAGTGGGGTGGGGTAGGGTCGGGAGGGGGGGGGGGCAATAGAATATTATTATTTCCATATTTTCCTGTCAGCAACTTAGTGTCCATAATGGTCTCGTGTGGATAGCTTGCTATTATACCGTGGCTATTACCACCCCATTCACTCACGGAGCAGATCAAGTGCAGACTGCTAACGGTATACTGTATCCCCCATCCCATACTAGTCCGTCTATTATCTATTGTATTGATGCACCAGTGTGTATGTATATTACTGTATTCTTTCATCTTAATAACATCGGTATATATCTCATCTTTATATCATCCATGATGTGCTTGTAACTACCGTAAAACCTCGCGTAGAAGCCGCGGCTAGTACGCGAATCAGATCGCCAGTGCGGCTTATAGGATCGGGCCAAAGTCGGGGTGCGGCTTATACGAGAGTTTTTCCAAATAACAATTTCAAATGTCACGTTAAAACGGCCTTAACATTACCCAGGAGCCGCAGGGAGGGGTGGGGGGGGGGGGGGCGGGGGGGCAGGTGAGTGGGCAATGCCAATGATTGATTTTCGCACCTCAGCCCTAAGACAAAGCTGTCCTGCCGCACCTCAGCCCTAAGACAATGCTGTCCTGTCGCACCTCAGCCTTAGGACAATGCAGACCGCTACTAATCCCTGCCAGCATTTGTATGTAACAATACGCTGCCTCCCCCCTCCTCACCCCCTCCCCCCCCCCCTACATAAAGCATAAAGCTGACAAAAAAACAGAGATGGTGGTGGCCGCTAGGAGGCCCTATGTGTCGCTAGGAGGCCGTCCAGGCCGCTAGGAGGACCCTAACACCAGCTCAGCTAAGCCAAAGTTAGGGGTGCGGCTTATACGCGAGTTTCTCCCAGAACTCATTCAGAAGCCTTCTGCGGCTTATAGGATCGGCCCAAACTCGGGGTGCGGCTTATACACGAGTTAGGCTTATACGCGAGGTTTTACGGTACGAAACAAACAATTGACAAGGATACTTCATTTTATTTGTCATAAACTATACCACATGTTTTTAACCTGTGACTTAGCAAATTAAGATATTTCAAAAAATGCAGCTCCTGCCATGACGACAAATAAACATGAAGCTTTTGAGCATCACGCTGTAGTACTTTCAGGGTAACGTGTTCTTTAATTCTTTTCGTCAAGACAAATTTGAAATAGGATAAAGTAAATTTATCCACCACCAGATCCACAACCAAGAGCTAGCTTTAAATAGATTGACTTGATTCAGTTGAGCAGATAATCTACACCGAAATCAGGTACGCCACCAAGAACTACACGTATAAAATACTCTGCATACAAAGACCTTGGTGTGACGGCTGGGTGTATAGAGGGGGTGGGCAGATGGATAGGGTAACGGGCACTAAACCCTTTAGGGTAAATGGTCTGTTTCTTTAAGGCTTTGTCCATCCTGATGCACGAACGTGCATCCCGTGTCGCTTGTGCTACGTTGGTGCATCACGCCGACCCTTGGGGAGTGTATCAACCCCCTAGTATCAGCATGGTTCATGAATTGAGTACTGATGGTTTGCACTCCAGGGGCACATCCATGCATTACAACAATACTTATAGCAATACATAGTGTATTTAAGCAGTATGCTGTCCCCGAAGGATTAATGGTGTAAATTGTCAGAATATTACACCTGTACAGAGTGTAAAATGGGACTGAACCTGCCCGAACAGGACCCCCCCCCCACCGGATAGGATGTGAACCCTTCTGTCATTATTTACAATAACATTGTGTTTGAAGGATCCAAAGGGAGGGGTGGGGAGGAGGAGGTGTGACGAAATATATTATCTCGGCTCAGTTAGATTTAAATGTATACACACTGAAGTGCTGAATAGAAGTGTCTGGGCAGAATTTGCTTTATTAAGGAACGTGTATATTAAAGCTACACATCTCAATAAATTTATACCATGGAGGGGTTTGATAGTTTTGCATTATAATAGGTTTTGCATTTTATATCCATTTTGGTGATAATTGGTTTTGAATAATTTAAAACACGTTTTGAGCTACTATCTTGATAGTTTCTGCCATTATTATTATAACTTATTCCATATTTTTATTTTATTGCACAGTTCCTGAAAGATGGAGAATGGAAAGCAGAAGCCGGAGAATGGGGACCTCATCACAAACCCCAACTACGCACCCGTCCTACGAAATGGTGAGTCGCATTGAATCATCTATATCCTGCGTAAAAAAATATAGAATTAATATTCTAAAAAATGACAATGCTTTCATGCAGATTAATTTAAGTAATTTTGTACTTAAATATTACTGGATTTCACCTTCAAAGCGACCTTTGGTAGTACCACAACGCCCCCCCCCCCCGAATATTTCATTTTCCAATGTCCAGAGGTGACTCCTCTCACCTCTGACCTGTAATCGGCCACATATTCCAAGGTTGCATCATCAGATTGTGTCGAGTCATAATTACGTATGTGATATTACTGCTCAACACCAATGATAATTAGTCGACATATAATATTCATGAACTATTCTTCTATGAAAGGGCAAACAGACGGGACCAGTAAGTATATGCTGATTATAGTTATGTCACTTAGCATTCCTAATTTCAGTGGATGCACTAGTTGCACATTGGACATGCTAGACATTATTGTATTATCAGTAAATTATTGTATCGCCTTCCAACTCTTGATGCATTAATACAGCATTGGCAAGTAAATTACCGGTGCTGCATTTTTGTGTCATGCAGACCCATAAACATAGAGCCTATGACGTGGTTGATACACGCAGGAAGGGTCTGTTTGATGCGCCAATGAATCGGTGCATCATGACGACAAATTGCAGTGAAACCATCAGGCATTTATATCTCGTCCCTAACAAGTTAGATTGATTGATATTAATTGGTTTCAGTTTTATAACTTGACATTGAATTTATTTACCGTCAATTTATAGTGGAATGCTCAATTATATACTGTAGGTAGGATGTCAACTTATAGAGACGTCACAATTTCAGTAACATGTATTATTTAGACTTTCCTTTAATTGATTTAAGCATGTAAGTGTTTGCTTAAGTGATTTTTACCATGGTAATACCGTCAGAGAATATATTATATCTATTACTATAATTTAAACGATTCAAGAGGAGAGGACATAAAAAGTGGGTTTAATATTCGTGTGCTGCTGTATGATATATCTGTAATCATTTCTTTTTAGTATTAACGAATTTACAAATATACCCAATTTCATGTAGACAATAAATATAAATACTTGTCCTTCAAATGTGGAATTTGCGATTTGATATGTGTATGTGGACTCAGTAATCGGTGTATTAGATACGTTCCTGTGCCAGTATATACAAATATATCCACTTTCATATCAATAATAAATACAAATACTTGTCCTTTGAGATTGCAATTCGCGATTTAATATGTGTTTGTGGCTTCAAAAGTAGGTGTATAAGCCAGTTATTATTGCAACCATTTTCTAAAATGAGCACATTGGATGTTAACATGTGTTGGACACGGTTTAATCAATTAGCAGTGGTAGTTTGTCAACATTGCGTAAAGTGTCCATTCAAATGACCGGGACCTGCACATGCTTTTCTAATGGGACTGGCTGGTACCAAAGCCACTTTCCCCAAGATTCAATACGAACGGTAGTGACGCTTAGCCATAATTCTTACCCATAATGATAATGCTTTGTGGTCGTATCTGGTTTCCTGTATCTGAAATTGTGTGATTTGCACCAGGAAAATACTACGGCCCTCACGTAGGAGGGCCGTGGTCCACGCCTGGCCGCGGTCTGGGAACTACTAGAACGCCATGTCCTGATATTTGTCCAAAAGTGGCATGGCGTTCGGCTCGTGGCGCTCCGTCACTTGACGTATCTCGGTGTCTTGGTGCCGGACGTACTGTCAGCCTGGTCTGGGAGATAACGTCTACCTGGGGTACCATGCCAACTCACTCATCTCACTGCCAACAAGTCACATCTTATACCTCCCTACGGCAGGGCCCTTTTCTAGCTAACCCCCTGCCAACAAGCTCACTGCAGCTCTTCTGTAGATAAAGCACTGTGTTGTCTTTATAAAAAAGGGTTTGTACAGTGTTACAGCACTCGTACACTCCAAACACACCAACTTGTAACTATATTTGTACATTAAATTATTTATTAAGAGGTAAACCTTAATGTATCCTCCAGGCGTGGACCCAGCTGAGAAGGACACACTAGTCACGGCTAAGGAGAAGGAAGCAGAGGCCGCCCAGGACCAACAAGGACCACCAGACAAGTAAGTGCATCTTAGATTTAGCTCACCACTGATGTGACTTTGAGATTTGTTTAGCTTTCAGGCAGAAATCAGTTGAGCTCTGATTGTAAATAGATTTAAATAAATTTAAATAAAAAATGGTAGGGGGCGCGATGGGTTATTCGATTTTACATTGTACAAAATGTTGAAACATACATGCAGGACAATTTATAACTACGTGTATGGGTAACCTATGAGTGCTTTAAGGATCAACCCCTATAGTACGCTCCAACTTTTAACACAAATCGATAGATACTTACCCGTCCCCCACATTTTAAGTTTTAAAAAAAACTAATTGTATCAGGAACAAGTTCCCATAAATCGTTCAGTATGGACGCTGCCCGTTATGATACTATATAACTACAGCAGTTTGTCTCTATTCTCAGTGGCCGCTGGGATAGACCATGCTCCATAGAACTTCCATCACAGCCCAAGTCTCTCACTGCGTCAATAGGTCGGGTCTGAATGTGTAACATTACAGGGTCACGGAGAGTGGAAATATTTATGAAATAGCAGTAGAAGCGGGGATAACAGTGAACTGGGAGACTGATGTGTTTGAAAATAATCAAGTAACTGGAGAGTGTCAACATAACAAGGCTATACAGGCCACGCCTTCTATAAAACGTAAAGTGTTCTTTGTAGCGAGTGGAAAAATCTGCTATAGATCTACCGCACAGCAAACCAAAAAGATATACAAATGGTAAATCAATGTTGAATGCGATGTAAAGGGAAAGATTTAAAAACATTTCTGCCACAATACAAAATCGAAATCTGTTTATGAAAAATAGACTGTTCTATGCTTATGTGGCATTCAAGAATACCGGCCACCGGATGTCTTTTGAATTTGTGCTTTTGACTATCGAAATGAGATCATTCGGACTGGTTCGAAGAAACAGAATCGGCTCTTGACTCTTCTCAAAATAGGCTATTCTTTTGCTTTTCTCAGTGGTCCTTGGAAAAGGGTGTGCTTTTGTCATTTAGAATTTATAACGCAGGTGTTGACCCATTTTGTCCATAGAGTGCAATGGCCCGGGGAAAGATACTAGATCCAAATATTGGCATTGTTTCACCGATTAACTTGGGCAATGGGGCAAAGGTGGAGTAGTCGGGAGGAGGGGGTAGGGGATTCTAAGGTTTCCCTCCACTACTATTGTTTGTACTGAGAGTACAAACCACTGGTTAATATTGTCTGAAGCTGCAGTCATATCCTCCTGGATCTCCATTTGGTAAAATACCTACCATAGCAGCCTGAATAAGCGCCCGGTGATTATAGATGACTGATTAACTCCGGCGCTAATACAAGACCGGCGCTTATTCCAGATCTACTTTAAGCGATTTGGAGACTCAGATATTTAAAGACCTACCCCAGGCCCTTATGCAACATCGGCCCATATTTAGAACTCTGCCCTTAAAGGCCCAGCGCCCCTATATATAGGGCTAAGTACCTGTCCCGACTGCACTCTGACTGTTACTAGACGTGTAGTAAGATCTGCGGGTTTAAATGTGGTGGTATGGTATCTAATTATGGCATAGTTCATTTGATCCATTGTCGCACACACTCATAGAGGGAGAAGAAACAGAGCAGTTTAGGTTGAACGCAAAACCTGGTGGCACAAATAACCACCCCTTTCCCCCCATTACCCGATACAGGGGTGTGAAGTCGTGGCTTGATCTGGCATGTCGTGGTAAGGCAGAGGGCAGCTGGTTTTGACAGTCAAAACATGTTTGGTATCAAGTTGCGCTGTGTTCTAAATGTTTCTGACCCTCTCGCTGTATTCTTACTGACTGTTCTGGGACTACCCAACCTTAGGCCGTTCAACTCGCAAATCTCATATCCCGACCTATAGACACGGGTGGTAGGGTTCATTGATTATTTTTCCAATAATTAAAGGGGAATAATATGAAGTCATATATTAATAGTGTCACATATTTATTAATAAACAGAAATGAGGTCATTACACGGTGCCTTTTTGTTGCAGATGGCGGATAGTATACTTCATCCTCTTACTGCACGGTATCGGCACCCTCATGCCCTGGAACATGTTCATCACCGCCAACTCTGTAAGTCTCTCTCTTATAACTGCCACTGTGATAGAACCTAATAGGGTTTTAAGATATTCACTTTTTTTTTTACAGAAGTGGAACAATTTTTCTTGGTTTTTCTTTATTTTTATATCAAAGACTTTGACTATATGTATACCGTTTTCGACCTAATAAGCGCACAGTGCGCTTTATAAATTATCTTGAAGTAGAAAAAAAAACAAATACAAAATTTAATTCTAATAAGCGCACATCTCCAACCCATCCCCCCCTTTTTTTTGTTGTTGCAATACTGTATTTCATGTTATAAGCATACAGTGCACATAAACATATTACTAACACATTTCTAATCGTTAATAGTTTATTTGGTCTCAAAATCCGACAGATTTTGGGGGTTTTATAGCCTAAAATCGGTCCAAAAAGGGGGGGGGTGCGCTTATTAGGATATGTGCGCTTATAAGGTGTAATACGGTACATACATTTAAAATAGAGTTGGGTAGGGATTTCAGTTAAACTTAAACGACCTGTTTTTTTCATGATGACCATTCCCTTTCATCACTGATTTTATTTGACAAAGTCTCACATTTCTACCCACAGTACTTTGTGGACTACAAATTGATGCCAGCCAGCAGCATGGACACAGACACCTCTAACTACACCGGTAACGGCACCTCACCCTTCCCAGAGGAGGAGGTCTCGCAGTACCGCGTCTACTTCCTCAGCTTCCTCGGCTTCACCGCCCAGATCCCCAACGTCATCCTCAATGCCGTCAACCTCTTCTGTCAGTGCGGAGGGTGAGTTTGGATATAATAATATTTTTAAATTTAAGATGATGATGCATCCAAGTTTTTAATAAGCAGTATTCATTATTAAAATGTATTTTAACACTAATACAAGGACAGTTAAAGTGATAATAGAAACAAAAAAAAAGCTTTAGGCAGTACCATGAGAAAAAATATCTGTAATACATCTAATTTTAAGTAGAAATCTCATATAAATTGACACAAGTTTGATGTGCGAAAAACCTCTTCAACTTACAGCGAGCCGATATCCCAAAATCCTAAGTAGTTAACCCCAGGTTCTCTGACCTGCGTTTTCATGTTGTATTATCAGTTGTGTTCTGAGTGGATTGTGTTAAGTGTTGCTTTATAAATGAAAGATCAATTGGCCTTCAATATAGAAACTGTACTTGTTGTAACCCAGGTTGATTTTCCTCATAAGCACACCAGGTGGCAGCACCTGACAGCAAATACAGAAAACAAGTGCTTTCCCCATAATGATGAATTTCAAACATATTTCTCTCATGCCAAATTCCTTGTGTATCTACACAATGTGTTACAATATCACTAGAT
Organism: Harmothoe impar; assembly: GCA_947462335.1. Taxonomy (NCBI): domain Eukaryota; kingdom Metazoa; phylum Annelida; class Polychaeta; order Phyllodocida; family Polynoidae; genus Harmothoe; species Harmothoe impar. Next base: position 56,964,081 of record OX381707.1, on the reverse strand, counting down.
TTGGTTCACTGGCCTCGCTAAGAGTCTCATTCAATGATGTGCACCTGAAATTTGTACATCAATTCCTCCCCAGACTCAACCACTGTGTTGGCCACTCGTAATACAGAGTTAAAAAAAAAAAAAAAATCCCCCTTAGGGAGTGCTCATTTTTTAACAACAGGGGGGGGGGCGGTGGCGAGATTTTACCATTCCCCCCCCCCCCAGAGGGGTCGAAATCTTTTACCCCCGCCCCCGGCAGGCCGAAAATCGAGCGCATTCGTGCCCCTTTGTAGCATAGTAACGACAACACCCCAAACCTATAAATGTGCTCTGCTTCTACACGGGAGACCCCATGAATAACGGTGTGAAGAGAACTAATAAGGCTACCTCTGTTTTCAGTGGTGGTAACATCACCAAGCGCATCGTCTGGAGCATCATCATCGTGGTGGTGATGTTCATCGTGACAGTCGTGTTGGCCATGGTGGACAGCTCGCAGTGGCCGGGCGGCTTCTTCTGGGTCACCATGATCACCGTCGTCATTATCAACAGTGAGTGAAGAAGATGCTTTTTAACCAGTTTCCCTATGGGGAAAACTGGTTATATTTAGGTGCTACGGCCCATTGACTTTGCCTTAGCCGTACCCTCCATTCACTTTGCATTGGGCAGTGATCAAGGGGCCAACTGTGCATCAGCTCTATACCCGGTGGTTCCTTAGTCAGGCCTCTTCAGCCCTAGCCCTATGTTGAGTGGCCCTTAGCTCCTCGTCCTCCAGTCGTACCTGTGTACGGATTCCTGCCCCATTGCCCTCAGTGTTAAAGGTCCCAGCCCCCTACCTGCAATAGTTATTGACCAGTTTCCCTTACTGTGTAAGGGAAGAACTGGTCATATTTAGGTGCTACGGCCCATTGACTTTGCCTTGGCCATACCCTCCATTCACTTAGCATTGGGCAGTGATCAAGGGTCCAACTGTGCACATTGTCTATACCCGGAGCTCCCTTAGTCAGACCCCTTGAGCCCTTAGTCTGCGTTAAGTGCTACTCAGTCACTAGTCCTCCGCTGTCACCTGTATGCGGATAACCTGCTCCATTCACCCCAGTGCTAAAGGTTCTAGTTCGCTATATGCAATTGTTATATCCTTAATTGTTTGTTTTTACTTGTGTACTATTGCTCAGCCCGCCCTCCTTGTTTGCAATTAACCTAGCACTACCACTGACCGCTGCCCACTTGTCTGACCACTGCTATCCTGGGGGGGGGGGGACTCTCAAATTTATGGATAACATGTGCGTAGATCAATATGCATTTGATCTCCTTTTTCCGGGATCAAATTCTTCAAAAACACACCCCTTTTAGCGGGATTCTCTTCTAAAATGGGAAGAAACCATACTCCTTTTTGTAGGAACACTATCCGAAATATTTTGTGTACGCACATAGTCACGATAGTTCATACAGGGAGTGCCCCCCCCCCCTCCCCCTGACACTACCACCGACCGCCATCTACTTTGCCTTGGCTAGGGAGTTCAAAATAGCGCTGCCGCCTCCGCTGTAGTCCGCCCGTTTCTGTGATCCAATTTGCGCCCCTCCTAGAAGCACCCCAACCGGTCCATTGCATAAAAATAGCCCCCCTGACCTCATTTCTTGAGCTATAAAAAACACAAACCCCTCATTTTAATCACAATATCATGGCAGTCAACATGAATGGAGCCATTGGTGGAGACAGATATGGGTTTCTGTTTTCAGTGGCCTACAATATTATGGTGACATTCTTCATGTCAAAATGTAATAAATAAATATGAGTTGTTAAAAGTTGTTACCATGGGGATGTTGGTAATTGTGTTCTTGAAGACATATGTGAAATCCAGATGTGTGTGCCACTGCCCAATGCTGTCCCTATCCGTTTTAAGTTGACCTGTTCTGTTTGAGTCAGAAGGGTGCCTAGGGCCAGAGCTACAGTACCCCCAACTGCTGTGTAGGTGCCCCTCTCCAGCTTAGATCACAGAAATGGGAAATATGTTCAGATGCATTCACCATGATATTTCTGGATCTAGGTATGATAGACACCTGATCTTTACAGATCTGCAAAGCTCTCCTAGTGATCTATACTAATGGAACCAATATGTATTCTTTAACTCATTTTTCAAAATTTATCAAACTCCCTACCTTGGCCGTACCCTCCATTCACTTTGCATTGGCCAGTGATCAAGGGTCCAACTATGCACATGCTCTAAACCCGGAGCTTCCTTAGTCAGGCCTCTATTGAGGTAGTAGTCCTCCCCTGGCACCTGTATGTGGATAACCTGCCCCATTGGCCGCAGTGTTAAAGGTCCCAGCCCCCTACCTGCAATAGTTATATGCTTAATTGTTTGTTGATAACTGCCTACTACTGCTCAGCCCAACCTCCTTGTCTGTAGTCACCCTGGCGGTACCACTGACCACTGTCCACGTGTTGGCTCGTGCCCCCACCACACACTATGAGGGGAATAGGAGGGCGGGGGACTAGTACGTAGTAAATAGACAGGATTGGTTGTTGATGTTTTGATGGAACCTAGAGCGGGGGGGGGGGGGGGGGTAATTAACAGCATGCGGCCAGCCGTAGTACTGGCCACTGTATGTCCCCGTGTATGTCACACACTGCCCCCTCCCCCTAGGCTGGACTACGCTGTGCCGTACGTGGGATCAGGCAGGCCAGTCTACCCTCTCCCCAGTGTTCCTCCCTCGACGTAGCAGTGTAAGTGTGTGCTTACGAGTTGGATGGGGGGGGGGGCACCGCAGTGCTTTGATTGGTGGCCGGGATACGATATGATAACTTTTAAAGCCACTGAAGGTGACAGGCATTCAAGAACCGGTAATAGCCACGCCAATAGCCGGGATAGGTACTCAGGGGCAATGGGGGAGGTGGTGGGAGGGACAGGTAAACGGTGGTCAGTGGTATAGTGGTACCGCCAGGTTGACTATAGACAAGGAGGGTGGACTGAGCAGGACTGCAACAGTAGCTTTGAGATTACTCATTGCTTTGGAACACATATGACTTAGATATATATGATATCAATCCCTCCAATCCTATATATGATATCAATCCCTGGCCCTTAATGACCTTAATCTCCTTGGACACTGAAACTGAAACTGGTCTTGCAGTGTGCTGCACCTTCCTCAACCCTAGCAACCTCGTATGCTTAATTGCTGTTGATAATTATGGCCAGACCCCCCCCCTCTACACAGCCTACTGCGTGCCGCCCACCCCCATGTGTTAGTAGTGGGCCGGGTATTGGCGCTGGTAGCAAAGGGTCTGTCCCCGACCTATACACAGCCTACTGCGTGCCCCCCTCCCCCATGTGTTAGTAGTGAACGGGTATTGGCGCTGGTAGCAGAGTGTCTGTCCCCGCAATATACACAGCCTACTGCGTGCCGCCCACCCCCATGTGTTAGTATTGGGCCGGGTATTGGCACTGGTAGCAAAGGGTCTGTCCCCGACCTATACACAGCCTACTGCGTGCCCCCCTCCCCCATGTGTTAGTAGTGAACGGGTATTGGCGCTGGTAGCAGAGTGTCTGTCCCCGCAATATACACAGCCTACTGCGTGCCGCCCACCCCCATGTGTTAGTAGTGAGCCGGGTATTGGCGCTGGTAGCAAAGGGTCTGTCCCCGACCTATACACAGCCGACTGCGTGCCGCCCACCCCCATGTGTTAGTAGTGAACGGGTATTGGCGCTGGTAGCAGAGTGTCTGTCCCCGCAATATACACAGCCTACTGCGTGCCGCCCACCCCCATGTGTTAGTAGTGGGCCGGGTATTGGCGCTGGTAGCAAAGGGTCTGTCCCCGCAATACAGAGGCGGATCCAGAGGGGGGGTTCTGGGGGTCAGGACCCCCCCCCCCTTTTGGAAAAAAATTTAAACTTTTTTAGGGAGTGATCATTTTTTGTCAACAGGGGGGGGTTGGTTTGGGGGGGGGGCAAAAAAATTTGGACCCCTTGACCGGGGGGGTGTAAAATATTTGGACCCCTCTTGGGGGGGGTCAAAAAAATTTAACCTGTTTTGGGCCAAAAAGCCCGCGCGTTACTATGCGTCAAAGGGCCCGCGCGCGCGCCGAATTCCGACCCTTGGGGGGGGGTAAAAAATTTCGACCCGTTGACCGGGGGGGTCCCTTTATCCCGTTCTCCGTTTATCCCGTTCTCCGTTTATCCCGTTCTCCCTTTATCCCGTTCTCCCTTTATCCCGTTCTCCGTTTCTCCAGTTCTCCGTTTATCCCGTTCTCCGTTTATCCCGTTCTCCTTTTATCCCGTTCTCCGTTTATCCCATTCTCCGTTTATCCCATTCTCCCTTTATCCCGTTCTCCATTTCTCCCGTTCTCCATTTCTCCGTTTATCCCGTTCTCCTTTTATCCCGTTCTCCTTTTATCCTGTTCTCCTTTTATCCTGTTCTCCCTTTATCCCGTTCTCCCTTTATCCCGCTCTCCCTTTATCCCGTTCTCCCTTTATCCCGTTCGCCCTTTATCCCGTTATCCCGTTCTCCCTTTATCCCGTTCTCCCTTTATCCCGCTCTCCCTTTATCCCGCTCTCCCTTTATCCCGCTCTCCCTTTATCCCGTTCTCCCTTTATCCCGTTCGCCCTTTATCCCGTTCTCCCTTTATTCCGTCCTCCCTTTATCCCGTCCTCCCTTTATCCCGTTCTCCGTTTCTCCCGTTCTCCCTTTATCCCGTTCTCCGTTTATCCCGTTCTCCCGTTTATCCCGTTCTCCGTTTATCCCGTTCTCCCTTTATCCCGTTCTCCCTTTATCCCGTTCTCCCTTTATCCCGTTCTCCCTTTATTCCGTTCTCCCATTCTCCATTGATCCCATTCTCCGGTTCTCCGTTTATCCCGTTCTCCCTTTATCCCGTTGTCCCTTTATCCCGTTGTCCCTTTATCCCGTTCTCCCTTTATCCCGTTCTCCCTTTATCCCGTTCTCCCTTTATCCCGTCCTCCCTTTATCCCGTTCTCCCTTTATCCCGTTCTCCGTTTCTCCCGTTCTCCGTTTTTCCCGTTCTCCGTTTATCCTGTTCTCCGTTTATCCCGTTCTCCCGTTTATCCCGTTCTCCGTTTATCCCGTTCTCCGTTTATCCCGTTCTCCGTTTATCCCGTTCTCCGTTTATCCCGTTCTCTGTTTCTCCTGTTCTCCCTTTATCCCGTTCTCCCTTTATCCCGTTCTCTGTTTCTCCTGTTCTCCCTTTATCCCGTTCTCCCTTTATCCCGTTCTCCCGTTCTCCATTGATCCCGTTCTCCCTTTATCCCGTTCTCCCTTTATCCCGTTCTCCCTTTATCCCGTTCTCCCTTTATCCCGTTCTTCCTTAATCTCCTTATGTAACTGGTTTTGCAGCATTGCTGCATCTTTCTCAACCCTAGCATCCTCGTTAGATAAATCTTTGAATATTGTGGTATCGTTAGCTGTATAGTTTCAAATTGATGTATCTTAGCTATATTAGGGGATGGGTCTTGTGACCCACTAACATTCATTAGCTCCTTAAATTGTGCAATTATTTGGAAATGCGCATTTCAATTTATGAATTTAATTAGTCATTTCCCACATACTATCTTTGCACTCGCAGAAAAGTTGAATTCTGTCATAAATATCTTGTTAAATATTTCTGCCAGAAATGTAACAAACATCCAATAATACATTATTACCCTAAAATGAAGATATACTAATTGAGCTGCTGTATCTTAATGTGTGCACGTGTTTCAGTGGCTAATGGCGTGTACCAGAACAGTGTGTACGGTATGGCCGCCTGCCTGCCCATGAAGTACACCAACGCCGTCGTACTGGGATCGGTGAGTTTTACTCATCTATAGAATGCCTCTATAGACCACGCTTAGTATATGAAATTATTGAATAGTAATCTGTATTTGATTGTACAACAGTTTATTTTTTTACCAGCCAATTATCGTATTTTTTCCACTAAATTAATTTAGATAGATTTGAAAACTAAAATAATTTCAAAGTGTCGACTATAATAGTTCTCTTCGCTTATTGTCATGAGTTGGATTTTCACGATACTAATACTCATATTGCAGTTGGAACAAAATGGCGGCTAAATAAGTAAATAGTAGAGACGTTTACTTTACGCTTTCACATGAGAAAAAAGCTTGATTGTAGCTTTGTTTATTTACAGAACATCAGCGGTACTCTGACATCCGTCCTTTCCATCATCTCCGTCGCAAGTAGGTATTCAAATTGGAACGATAAATAAACGACATGTTAATTCAGATACTGCTGATCTTAGATAAATTGATTTTTTTAAAGACAACAGTATATATGTATACCTCTATTAGTACCACCAGCTTGTGGTCAGCAGAACTAAATAGTGTCAGAACGCTAGTGACATAGCTTGGCCAGCCCACTACCGATTGGTTGCTGAGAGAGTTTTGATACTAAATCTAGATAAAACACCTTTTATCCACCTCATAATTTCATTTGGAAAACGGGTTTTTATATGAGTCGACACAGATGCACGTCTTAGTAGAGCTGGAAAGGGAAAATCTATAGTATATCACCTGAATCAAGTAAAGGGGATTGGTATTGTAATAACGACTGACCGTTTAAATCTCTAGCTGTCACAATTACCGTCACTTTTGTGAAGACTTTTAATTCCAGGGCCTCGTCTTAATCAATACATGTACACTTTTGTTTCACCAGGTTCCCCCAACCCACGTACGTCTGCCGTCTACTACTTCATGGCAGCCATCTTTGTTCTCCTTGTGGCCTTTGACACCTACTTTGCTCTGCCTTTGATCGTAAGTGTACACTTTTATGCCGCCAGAAGTATCTCCAGAAATATCAACTGTTAAAATCAAACATAGTTAATCTCTGAAAGAGCCTTGGGACCATTGCGCAGCGTTGAGCCGCAGTCGCAGTAATGGCCAACTACTGTAAACGTAGATATTTTTGCTGGTACATGTATAAATTTTTCGCGGATTTGATGAAAAATACAGTTTCGCTGGGATTTAAATTCGCTGGTATTTGAAAAATGGTTATTGTAGTTCCAGAGCTATGTTGGATAAATTTTCGCTCTGTACATATTTTCGCGGATTTTGAAATCTGCGAAAATACGTACAGCACAACATATAATACGTTTACAGTATACTACACAAAGAAATGTAAACATTTGGAATCCTTGTCCGATGACAGCAAGAAACCAATTAAAAACATACTCATGATTATACATTTGTCCAAACTTATCAGTGTTTGTGAAAAATTGACAGATATGTCTTTGTGTTGCAGCCCTTCTACAGGTACCACAGCTCTAAGGCAACAAAGGTGGTGGACCAGAACAACGAGGTTTCTAACGCGCCACCCCCCTTCGTCGCCATCTTCAAAAAGGTGAGTTGATAAGTGTGAAAATGCTGTTGAACATTTGCTCAGTAAATGAATGATCTTTGCTGTAATTAGGGTAAGGGGACCTTTTGATCTGGCCAACAAGGTTTATTTAAAGCCCAGAGCGGACTGATACCATGTGTCTGCTATGTAGACTTCAGAAAAGCCTTTGACTCAATAAATCAATTGCTCTTTGGTAGAAACTTGGGGTGTTCCCCAAGGCTCTATCCTTGGCCTACTGCTGTGTATCCTAATTTTCGGTAAGGTTTTACATAGATGAATAGACAAAGATTCGCGAAAATCGTTCACCACCAAAGGCTATCACGATGCAAACAAAGCATTGGTTAAAATTACACAATGTGACCATTTTTTTCTGATAATAAAAAATTATAAAATACCGAGTACATGGTTTATGTTTGTAGACATGGGTACAGAACTGGGGCGTATGGTTTACCTTCTTCGTCACGCTGACCTGCTTCCCGGCTATCCAGGCTAACGTGCGCATGTCTGACCCCAACTTCTTTATACCACGTAAGTAATTTGACTTGGTAGAGACGCAAACTTTGGTCAAATAAAGCTGTGTTCTCGAATTGGTGTGTCCATGGACACCAGTTTCTGAACTTGTAATAACTTCTGAATATCTAAAAATTCTTATTAGAAGTAGAGAAATGTATATTGAAGCAATATGATTTATGAAGAATTGATCATATTAGCGTACAGTGCGCTTAGCAAGTAAAAGCACACATTTCTAGTAGTTCAATGGGCCAAAAAAATCCCATATTTGGGCAATTTATACTATAATATTTGGTCAGAAAAGTTTCTTAGATGGTGTGCGCTAATAACGTGAAATATGGTTTGTGCTACCTCAAATAAATGTGATAATGATTATGAATCCCATCTGTTTACAGAAAAATACTTCACTGGCATCACCTGCTTCCTGTTCTTCAACATGTTCGCTATGTTGGGTAACCTGGCAACAGAGTTTGTACAAAAGGTAGACTTTTATCTTGGTCTCTACCAAACAGAACTACTATAAATGGGATTTAATCATGGTTTTCCAACCTAAGGGAGTGGTCATTTTATAATGCCGTTTGTGGAAATCATCGACATAAAACAAGCGAGGTTATTACTGAGCTTAATTTTTCATTGGCTAACATGTAGCATATGATAAAAAATACATATTCATTATAAGCCATGCTATCTGCCATAAATAGCCTTTTTGGTAAGATAATACAAATGCCTCAGATATTTAGTTAATACAACTGAGGTAAAACCTTGCCTGTAGTATTATAAGCCGAACCCTAGTGTGGATTATAGACCTACTTTTACAAGAGTTGTTCTTCTCAGTGTTGTACAGCTGGGTAGGAAGATGTCTATAATATAATCATACTCACCACCCCCCCTCTATGTTGTAGCCGGGCCCCCGCTGGGTGTGGCTGCCTGTCCTGCTGCGCGGCCTCTTCATCCCCTTCTTCATGTTCTGTAACTTCCAAACGAGTGACGGCTCGCGGAGCCTGCCCGTTCTCATCGCCAACGACTACGTGTACATCGTGGGAGGCATTCTCATGGCCTTCTCCAGCGGCTACTTCAGCAGTCTCACCATGATGTATTCTCCGGGGTGAGTAGGGCCAGGGGGCCAACACTTTGACATTATCTGATTTATAGAGTAGGGTTTAGAGGAGGTCATTACAAAATGGATCTCCAGCATTGCTCTTGATAAAACCTAATCTTTCACCGTTATGTACCCTATAGCCCGTGTATGCCACCCTATCATTGTCTGTGTCTATCTTCCACCATTATGTACCCTATACCCTGTGTATGCCACCTTATCGTTGTCTATATTCCACCATTACCGTATTCGACTTAATAAGAGCACACCCCCTAATAAGCGCACACACCCCGTTTTTGGCCAATTTTTATACTACAAATAACCAAAAATTTCATTTTTTGACGCCAATTAAACTCTTAACTACTAAAAGCTGTCCATAATCATTTTTTAAGCGCACTGTGCGCTTATTACGTCGAATACGGTATATACCCTATAGCCCGTGTATGCCACCCTATCATTGTCTGTGTCTTATATTCCACCATTATGTAACCTATACCCGATGTATGCCACATTATCATTGCATATCTTCCACCATTTAATGATTATAGACCCTATACCCAATGTATCATCATTGTCTATTTTATCTTGCAGCTGCGTGGAGCCCCAGCACCAGGGCACGGCCGGCATGATGGCCGCCTTCTTCCTTATCTTTGGTATCTTCTCCGGCGTCACCTTCTCACTCCCCGTCACACTCTTCATCCAGAAAGTCGGACCCTCAGCCTAAGTGCACACCAAGAGTTATCTGATTGTTCACACCCCTGTTTCACTGAGGTGACTGACTCATGCCTTCCTGAAGTGAACAAACTTTAACATGAAATATCTGTATTTGTATCGTACTCCTGTCCAAGAATCTGTCTTAAGTTCTGAGTGTTAACAGACAGTAGAATGAGTCAGAAGTGGTTTCAGAGATATGCTTGATTCGGCTTAAGTGCCATAGAAATTTGTATACATGCTAGTCCTAAAAATTAAAAGATATGTTAAGATATGTTATGTATATCACCTCGTGTTGGCGTATAACCGTTCAACATTTGCACGATTTGTTATGGACAATGAGACTTTGCGTGTTTCGGCTAGGTAAAGCTATTCAGCGCACCGTGTCATCAACTCACCTGTAGGTACAGGATTGCCAAAGCAGGTAGAGTAAACATCCCTCTGGGCATTTGAAGCTTTCAGCATTGTCAAACGGTATCTTGGACAGTGGGCAGACATATACACAGGCTGATGAGGCTGAACTAAACTAATTGAGGATTGACTTGAAAGTTGAGAGGACCACCCTTATCCGTGAACTGAAAGTTAAGATGTTTCAATGAGGTACAAAGTAGTTAGTCACAAAGAAGGAATTTTTAAAGGAGAGTATTTTTGTTAAGGATGAAAAATATGTTTGAAAGGAGTGCCACAGTGAATTATATCTATATCTATGATACATGTGTAGATATATATATATATATTATATATGTATTTAATATATATATTGTATTGAACATGTATATTGTTTGATGAAAAAGGGAACCAATTATAAATAGAAATATATATTGTCTTTGAGCAGTTTATATTGTCATTGAGCAGTGGTGAGTGCGAGTGTTGTGTGCAGTTTGTCATTGATGAGTCGCATGTCGAGTTAGTTAGATGGACCTCACAACGTGTATCCAAAGATGCTATTTTAAAAACGTATGAACGACACATATATATATATAATATTTATAATAATCCAAACATCCAAACATTATTTATGATAATATTGACACTTGATGTGCATTGTGTCAGGATCTGATGGAGCAAGAATGCTAACTAATATCAGAATATACCACGGAGATGTGTTATACCAGCCAATCTGTAGAACCCCAGCAGTCATCTGTCAAAATCTGGTGTATTTAGGATGAATGTCAACGGATGGTATTTAGGCCAAAAAAAAAAAAAAAAAGTTGTGTTTAGGTATCCCTAGCGACCCTATTTTTTTGGCCCTACCCAATTTTTTTTTTTTTTTTCTTTTTTTTGGAAGGCATTTTTGTGTTTTTTTCTACCAAAAAACACTCTTTTTAAACTGAAATATATTTTTTTCCTATAATTATATATTTTTTCTAAAAATTATAGGAAAATGGGAGGAATTTTGTCTCAAAATCCTTAAAAAAATTTGGTAAAAAAAAAAAAATAATCGACCTACCTACCCTATTTTATTTGGGCCATGTTACCTGAACACAACTTCTTTTTTTTTTGGCCTTATACAAAGGTGGTACCTGAAAATGATAGAGCTGCATCTATACTTTATTATTCACCGAAAGTACAACTACCTTAAATTCTATCGTCGAAGCCGCTGCTTGTACAAGAATCAGGTCTCAGGTGCGGCCTATATAGATAGGGGTGAGGCTTATACGAAGAAGTTCAAATAAGATGAAGCATTTATCACATAAAAGGCCACATCTAACCAGAAAGGATCATACAGATGTGATAATTGTGTAGATTTGATACATAACTCTACAACCCGAAATTTGATATCATTTATTAGAGATATTCGTCTAATGTACTTGTCTCAAACCTCAGGCCAAATACTAATCAAATAGGTATTAATACAATATATCAATAACATTTGTCATACATCTATGATAGTGCATTAGTCATATATTTCAGCTGTGTATATACTTAGGGAAATGACATTCAGTGATTATTTATGACCCAACCGTTTCTGGCCCTTCCTTGAATTCTTTTTTCTCTGTGCTCATACTTTAGACGTGTATAAATATAGTTCTAATCATGTTAGTTCCCGTTGCTTCCAAGAAAAAGAATTTTGCTCAGAACTGTGTTCAGTTTATAATTCTAAATTAGCTTTTGTCTAAGGCATACAAAATTATTAGGAGTGAATATGTATAAATGATAAAATGTGTGCTTTGGGATACAATTAACATACCATCCTATGCATATTACAATACATTAAATTTAAAGATGATGAAAATGACCTTAGTTGTCGAAATGGCGTTAAACATTCATTACTCACTGATTTAAATTAAAATATGTATATGACATTGTATATACCTTAGGTGGTATATTACATAGAATTAAAATCATTCCCAAATCATTAAAAAGTAAATATAATAAAAAAAAATAATAGGGTATAAGATTAAATTGTCAATGAAGAAGGCTCAGGTGTCCATTTGCAACTACCAAAGCACCATGTCAATGTCACAATGCTCTCTACTTACTGTGTTGATGCCATAGCAAAACCATGTCATGTAAACTGCTGATGTCGGGGACATTCCCATACTCGTGTGCTATATAAACATACACCACAGTAGAAACGTAGAGAAACACAGAGGAATGGTACAGATGTTGCTGGTATGCCGCTTTAACAATTACCGCTTGAATGGGATCTAGTGTAGTTGAATGAATGACAGCGTGTGTGGGCATTTATGATATATTCGCTAATGGCGCTTTGCGTAGAATGTACTCCTGAAATCAGGAGCTATTTGCATGGCTATAAATGTATTAAGGACGAATTAGTTGGTATGCACAAAGTGCATAATTGATATTTAGTTAAATGCTATTACGCTAGTTATTGCTTTGCTTCTAGTTACTTTTTTTTTGTTTAAGTAAATACCATGGAGCTGCAGCAACATGTGAACCCAACTCACAGACAGAGGTTTATCCTTGAGTGTTTTCACAAGATAAGATGCAATTGTGCAAACCTATACATGTTTACAGAAGGACCGTTCCAATGTAATGATAGCCTGTGTCTTCATTTTATTCAACCTCTACTTATATCCTTTACCGAAATTGTATATTGATCTTTTTTTTTGTCGTTGTTCAAGAGCAGCTGCTTTTGTGGCAGAGACCTTTGTTTCAGTATTATACCTAAATAAAAAATGAATGTCTATTGTGCTGCATACTTGATATATTATCATAAGTATTTTGTATCAAAAATCATAGTCAAATGGCCCTGTATCTTCATACAACCCGAGTAAGTGAAAGGGGGTCAAATATGTCCTAAAATGGATTATTGGAAATGAGACACTTTTCAGTTTCACAGCAAACCTTGTGATATACACATTTGTATTCCAAGCTGTGGTTTCTAAAGTTATTTGTCCGTCAGACACAACTTGTTCATTTGTTTAAGTGATCTCATCTGGAATTGCCTCCTTTTGTAAAGATGATAAATTGTGACCAAAATAACCTCAACAGCAGACTAATCTAAAGTGGTATCACCCATACATTAGTCACCTCGTTAGAGTAATAGTATTATAGTAGCATGGGTTTATACAGTAACTATTATATATATGATCCTTATTTTTTTATTTGTTTAAAGTATGTGTTTACTTGTGCTATGAATGACTGAATTGTACCATGTTGAGTGGTAGGCTTATTTGGAAATACCCCGCAATAGTATCGGTTCATGGCAGCTTCTAAATAAAGTCAATTCCTAAACCGAGAGCGAAACAATAACTATTGGTACTGGTAATATGTTGGTTGATTACCCTAAATGCCCCTGGGACATTACTCTACAAATACATTTGAATTTAAGAAGTGGTGAAGTAGAATTTAGTATTCTGTCATACGTTTAATTTAGAATGATCCTATTTACATTTCTGTCTTTGTTTTCTACTGGAAATCAATGTCACCAAAATGGAGGAAATGTCTTATTTAATCTGCGATACATCTACCATGTATTTACCTTTGTAATTGATAGCCTCAGTAAAACAGTGTCTATACCTTTATAAACATTTAAAAAAACAGTACAAGATCTGTACTCAAGACCAATAAAGACAACCTACTTTAAAACGTGTTGGATTTTTTCTTTATTGGTGACCCTATTGCTGAAATAACTGCAAATTAATTCATTATTAATTGGGTGGCGGGTAATAATTCATTTAGGACACAATTAGGGTACTTAAAATTGATTATCAGCTTTGTGGACAGCGCCCGCATCTTCTAAAAAGGGCCGTATGGTTTTGTTTTTTTCATCTTTTGAGGGAAAAAAAGGTCTCAAATGGCCGCATCTAAAAAAAATCATAAGACAAGTTGCAAAATGATCAATATCTCAGCTGATAATAAGGCTAGAAACCTTAGGCCTAATTTCCCATTGCGAACCATCAATTTTGAAAAAAAAAGGCCCTCCAGAAAAAAGTGTAACCAAAAAAAAGCGCCCTCCCGCATCCTTTTTTTACTAAAAAGTGTCCGCAAAGCTGATAATTAATTTTAAGTGGCCTTAGGCTAGATTCACTATGATCATTTTCGTCAAAATTACTATTTAACGCTGTTCCATGTTTGATCATTATAAGGAGCCATAGGGAAACGTTGGGAAACGTCTACTATTGCAGCCGGGCGGGTCTTTACCATCTCTGTTGACAATGGAGGAATAGCTGTCACTGTCGTGGGTTTGGTTGATACATTCCCCTAACGTTGACACAAAGCATGGCTGCATGATGCGATGACCGACTTATCTATATCTATATCTATTTATATATATATATATATATATATATATATATATATATATATATATATATATGTATATGTATATATATATATATATATATGTATATATATATATATATATATATATATATATATATATATATATATATATATATATATATATAAATATATACATATATATACAAATATACAGCAGTCCAACATTATAGCACTCCAATGCACTATATGGATATATATCTAAAACTGGACATCGACATCCATGTAACAGAAAGCTATATTTATTAGAAGTAGAAATTCATGAATATCTATATGAAGGAGAACACCATGTTCATGCCTATATGTCTGTGTGTATGTTCATTTCGAAATTCAAGATTGCAACCATTGATTGAATGCCACCATGCTTTCAATGTAATCTCGAATTGCAGTTGCAGTAGTTTGATACTAATAAAAAAAAATCTATTCTATTTTTCTTTCATGAACAGTTGGCATCCCATAGATTCAAGATGGCTATCACTTATTGAATGTCCCGATGCTTGAAATGCAATCTTGACTTGTAGTTGCATTAATTTGATACTATCAAAAAAACAAATCCCATTTGATTTTTCCTTCATTCAACCCATTCAAGATGGCTACCATTTACTAAATGCCACAGTGCTTTCAGTACAATGAAGAATTGTAGTTGCATTAATTTGATATCTATATAAGAAAATTTCTATTTGATACCTTTTTCAAACACAGTTGGCACCCCATAGGTTTAGGATGGCCACCATTTATTGAATGCCACAATGCTTTAAATGCAATCTTGAAATGTAGTTGCATTAATTTTAAACTGTTAAAAACATCCAATTTAGTTGTTTTTTTCATGAAGAGTTGGCACCCCATAGGTTCAAGATGGCCACCAATCATTGAATGCCATAATACTTAAATGCAATCTTGAGTTGCTGTTGCATTAATTTGATTCTTAAAAAAACAACTTACTTTTTTTTCTTTCATGAACAGTTGGCACCCCATACATTCAAGGTGGCTACCAGTCATTGCATGCCACAATGCTTTAAGTGCAATCACAAATTGTAGTTGCATTAATCTGATACTAATAAAAAAACTAATTCTATTCTTTTTTTTATTTATGAACAGTTGGCACCCCATATATTTAAGATGACTACCATTCATTGAATGCCCCGATGCTTGAAATGCAATCTCGAATTGTAGTTACATCAATTTAATGCTAATAAAAAACAAATTCTTATCAATTTTTCTTTCATGAATATTTGGCACCCCATAAGGTGGCCACCATTCATATTGATGCAAATAGAATGCTTTAAGTGCAATCACAAATTGTAGTTGCATTAATCTGATACTAATAAAAAAACTAATTCTATTCTTTTTTTTATTTATGAACAGTTGGCACCCCATATATTTAAGATGACTACCATTCATTGAATGCCCCGATGCTTGAAATGCAATCTCGAATTGTAGTTACATCAATTTAATGCTAATAAAAAACAAATTCTTATCAATTTTTCTTTCATGAATATTTGGCACCCCATAAGGTGGCCACCATTCATATTAATGCAAATAGAATGATGCTTTAAGTGCTATCACGACTTGTAGTTGCATTAATCTGATACTAAAAAAAAAAAAATCGATTTGAATTTTCTTTCATGAACAGTTGGCACCCCATAAATTAAAAATGCACCCAGCACCCAGGTCAACAGCTATATACAGACACGTGTACCTCCCCTGCCTGTTCTCCTTCAATGCACAGTGAAGAGGGTGGGAGGGGGTGACCATCAACAGTGCATAAACACTTTGATTGGATGACAATGCAGTTTTTATATTACAACCTAAATTTGTGCAACGAAAATCATCAAGAAATACTAAGTATTTTTTCCAAAGAATAGCTTTTCTAGAATGGCTCGGTATTCAGGAATCCTACTGTGAATAAAAAAATGTCAAATTCTAATTCTAAATACCTGAAAATTGAGAAATGCTGACGTTCACGGGTTATGTAGGAAATGTACTAAAAACAGCAAAAAAGGGCAACAAAACCCTAATTTTCTCAAAAACTGTTCAGTAGGATTTTTTCTAACTGAGGTTCCACTGTTTTCTACCCTCATATTACACATTGGCATAGAGAATATATTGACACCTAGTCAGGATTTTGCGCTAGGAGCAATCTGTGAGGCGAAAAACAGCCAAAATGAGCCACTGGTCTGAAGTATAAAACTGGGCATCGATCACTATAGAGCTACAAAGAGACAGAGAATCGATGTCCAGTAAATATATAGATGTATTAGATAGACTAGACCTGGACACGGTTCTTTATGGAAGAACCGTGTCCAGGTTTAGTCTATCTAACACATAAATAGCCACACCACATGCGTTCTATTGTGAAAGGATCGAGAGATGATGCCGTTGTGGTTCAACAAATACCACCAGCAAATAATGTCCAGTGATGCCTCTCTAGAAGGAATTTGAAACATGGAGAGGGCCCATCTCACCAGTCCCTCACAGAATGCACAGCAATTAAAACTTCAATGGAGATCCCATGTCATGTGAGGGTTATGATATTGTATGGAAAGGCAAAACAAATTCAAGTGACTGTAACTGTTATATATTTATTCATTGGATGCACGTTACAACATATTTATGAAACATTTCAACCAGAACATAAATAAGATGTATAATTCCCTTCATACTATTTTTGACCCAAAAAATCCTAAATGTCATGAATGAGGGGGGGGGGGATCTCCCAAGCGGCCTTCCTCATCTAATTTACGATTGAATGGTTGAATTTAAATTAGAGCCTTCAACTTTCAAATTATTTAGCAACTCAGTTGTGGAATTCCAGAATAGCTATGCGCCAAGACCTTCATTTCCCACTAAAGAAGTAAATAATAGATAGTTAAACAATGGAGACTCTTTGAATGATAATTAATATTTTTTTCAAAATAATTGTATATCTATGTAAGTTATTTTATTTATCCTGACTACAGTTAAAGGGGCATTCTCACCACTCGCACTTAACCATATAGTAAACTAGAACAGTACTAGAATTGTGAGTGGGATACGCTTGGTAATCATGCCACTTTAATACACAGGCCTCTACTTTTGCAACGTCAAGTTGTTTAGATTTTGATGTCTGGTATATAATAGCTGAAAACACAGAATAACAACAATAAAATGACTAAATGAAGGAAGAAAAAAAAAAAAGAAAGGTTAGTGTGACTGGTGCATGACTATTATCAGTTTTGATTTCAAAATTGTTTATAAATGAAGGCCAGTGGCATTGCCTCGTGGACTTATGTTCTGTCTAAAAAAAAAGTACAGCATGTGCTCCCCAATCCATATAGCGGAGGGAAACCCCATACCTCTCCTCTCAGTATATTATATGCACAAGAAATACACGATTACAGATATACATACATGTACATAGTTGTTCTGGAGGGGGTAGGTCACTGACAAAGGTCATAAACAAAGATATATAAACCTTTCAGAATGGCATGATGCTTCAACGTTTTATGTTCGTGCTTGAGGGAAACACCATAAGTAAAGTGGACATGAATGCAGTGTTAATAATTTATTCACCGGTGATGCATTCATGCATAATAAAAAAGTATTGATGCACTATAATATAGTGCATTAATACTTATCAATATTATTGTCCTTAAAAGACTAAACAGTGTAGTGGAAAAATATGAAAATGGTCAGATGCCGTCATAGTTCTTTTGAATCAGGCTCTTCATGTTAATTCAATAAGGTAAGTGTAGGGAGTCACAGTCTAATAAGTATTGGATACTTAGTTCAGAACAGTCATCATTCTGTGCTATTTGCTGCTCCTACTTAGCAGGTACCATCCTCCTCAATAAGTATGAGGTCAGTTTTCCAAAAGCGAGCATATCCTCACTTTGATCGTTCATTGCATCCACCGCCACATTGACTCCAATTTTCAAATGGCCCTGGAAATAAATAAATTACCATCACATGATTGTATTATATCACACCTAAGGTGCTTCATCTTTGAATAAAATGAGTCATTTGCATACGTTTAAATCTGCTATTTGACATTTAAACATATTATATGAGTGCACCTATTATTTTGATGATCTCATCCTACTGACATGCTGTCCAGTAAACAAAAAATGTTATACAATGTTATATATAGGTCTAACATTTCTCTATGGCTCCTTATTGTAGCAAAACAGCGACCTGGGCTGTTTTCCAGGCGACCTGGCGACCTGGTACATTAATTTAAGTGACCTGGCGACTTTTGGACAAATTCGGCTACAGTAAAAATGATCTAAAAAAGCGATTTTGTGACCTAGAGCCCTTAATTTCAGCGACTTTCCGACCTGAGGGGGGACCTCCTCTGCACCCCCATATACCAAGGAGATAAAGACACATACCTCCCTGTCAGCCTTTACAAACACCGTTGTTGCCTCCAACCCTGCACAGGTGTAACCCTTATTGTGGGCCTCCTTTATAGCAAATGCTGTATTCTGAGCCACCTTCAACATAGTGGGCAATGTTACAGTTTTGAACTGACTAAGGTATGTTTTCAGGTCCACTTCAGTCTGATGCTCTTCTGAGAAGTATACTAACAATGCTGCAAATGATGAGACAGTAGAGAAGGATATGAATAGGAATGTTGCAGTGATCTGTCTTGGATATCTTGCTCAATCCATTATCCTGTAATTCGTCCTATTTCTTTTATCAAAACAGGCAGGGATAGGCAAGTAAAGAGAGAAGTCTACATTAAGCAATCCTTCAATACTTATGCGATGTTTACAATTAGAACAAGACATTTTTCTGTGTGACATTTTCTGGGGTTTACCGACTAATTAGAAACTACTTAGTATATTGATATAAAGTTGATAGAGTAAGATACATTGCATTAAAACCTTATAAATGTCTTGGAACATGCTTTCGTGCATTTACTTACACGATGTGGCTGTTGACTGGGAATTTGCTTCATTTGCTTTAGATTGTTTCTGTAATAGTTAAAGGTGGATATTTTACCATATATACTAACTTAAGGGACTAATTGTCATCTAACATCTCCTCTCAGAAAACATGTGTGTTGCATTAATCTACAGAAAGGCTACCTAGCGAAAAAGGTGTCACAATTTTCCAGCAATATTTGTTAGATAATATTGTGAATATCATTTCAGAATATTTATGTATTCATACCTATGAATCTAAGTAACAGAAAACTATAAGATAAATGTTTATATTTATAATGGTATAATTGAAGTACAGCTTACGATGATCATAAACTTACCGCCTTTAGCCTTATGGATGATATGGTGTAGAGTAGGGGGTTGATGGCACTGTTAATAGGTAAGAGGAACACCACTACCCAGGCATACACCTCCCCAGGTATAGCAGCGCCAGCTCCCGCAGCGACGCCTACAATCAAGGTTAAAGCAATTAGGTAATTATGGGCTTTCAATTTCACCCAGGCTAATTCGAGTACATTTTCAGTAAGATTATTTAGATAGAGGAAAGTAATAAAGGAAGTCAGAGCTCATTGGAAGGCTGGTGGGACTACTACTGTACTACTCAACGTATCTATACATAGGGATAATAGTTGAAAGAGCTAACTCCTAATAACTCTGTCTGCCAGCAATGACATTGTTGTCAGAAGAAGCCAGCTTTGTTGAGGACTATGCCGGAAGCCTATTATGCCAAAAAAAATCGAAAATCTAATAATTCTGATGTAGATATGGAATGCTTACCCATGATGTTTATTGGCACCCAGCAGAGGAAATCTGTAAAGACAACCAGGGTAAGCCGCCTCGCCAATGCAATGTCATTCTGATTGGGTTTGTGGCCATGCGTAAACTTCTTGGTCCTCTTATTGCCCTCTGAGACAACATGAAATAAGTAGGTATATGCAATGAAGATGAAAACAAAGGAGAAGAAATTCACCCCATGGAACAAGGACACGGAGAACTGCCAACCGGGTGTGTACTCCTTGGTCAGATAGATGGAGATGCAGACACTGGAGCGGCCGTAGAAACTACCATAGCCAAAGTAACTGATCGGGAAAAGAGGTAATGCAGCAAGCATGAATCCTAGCATCCATACAAAGGCCATGACCAGTTTAGCCTTCCTCATGTCAAACTTAGATGCATGTAATGGGAACACAATCTTATAGAAGCGATCGGCTGAGATGACGCAAAGCGTAAAAACTGAGGTTTCGCTGGAGAAGGTATTGAGGAACCCAAGGAATTGGCAAGCCCAACTATTGGTCCAGGTATCTGCATACTCAATGTAGACTCCTCTGTAGTAGGCATCCACTGAGGCCATCACCACCATGTACAACCCCATGAGGAAGTCAGACACAGCCAGGTTCATCACACAGAAGGAGTAGATAGTCAGCTTCTCCGAGCGGCGGTAAATCAGCACAAACATGTTGCACAGGAAGGCCATCAAACCAAGCACCCACAGGAAGACCTTCAGAAGGTCGCGTCTCATGAGGTCTTCACAGGAACTGAACTGGTCCCGCTCCGGCAGACACTGCTCCTCAGGCACCCACTCCTGCACAAAGCAGCAATACTTGAAGTGGTCACTCTGCAGATACTTCAAAAATGGAACATTGCTGAACTCCTTCCTCATGATATCAATTTTTGGGTTGGCAGTGAGGTTTAATTGAGAAAGTTTGTCCAATCCCACCAGTACATCAGTGAACTCTGTAAGATCATTTCCAGCCAGGTTGAGTTCTGTCAATGATGGCAAGTCACCAAAACCTTGTGCCTTGATCACCTTTATACCCAGACCTTTCAAGTTCAAGGATGCCATCTTCTCAAGGCCAGCAAAGGCAAATGGATGGATTGTATGAATTTGGGGGTTTCCATCCAGCTTTAACATTCTCAGGTTCTCTAATCCATCAAATGTGTTGCTAGATATGGATGATACACTATTGTCCATGAGATCTAGCAGGTACAGATTCACCAATGGTCTAAAGACACCCACAGGCAGTTCTGTTATATTATTTGAACTAAGGATGAGTTCACCTAGTGAGACATATCCCTCAAACATCCCTAATTTCAGTTCCAACATGTTCCCAGAGAAATCAACTTTCCTTGCCTTCATGGAGAGGCTTGAAGGAAAAGCTGTCATGTTAGAATTTGGACAACTAAAGGCCAGGCCTACACAGGAGCATTCTGAAGGACATGTGACATCACAGTGCCACTCATCATTGCCTTGTTGGCATTGTCGGATGCCATCACAGCGCTGGTTTGGGGTGACACAGATATTCTCGGCTAGACAGCGGAAGTGACCTGGGCATGTATAATTCTCTGCAGGATAAGAAATCAAGTAATGTTAGGCCTGTATGATAATAGGATGTCTTCTAAGTTATTTGTGTATTCTAGAGAGGCACTACCATGCTAGGCCTATATGAGAAAGTGTAATGCTTGTGCAATAATTACAGATATAGCTGTTGGGTCTCACTCTCCTTAATTAATACTGGTATGCAATATCATATGTCAGTCTGGAGAAAGGACTTACCACATCCCAGTTCGTCTTCACCATTGATACAGTCCCATGTGTTGTCACAAACGCTCTGTAGGGGGATGCAATGTCCCTCAGAGCATTTTAGGAAGCTATCAGGACAGTACTTTTCCTCTGAAAGTGGAATGGTATACATTTTTAACATGTGTAATTTTGCACTGACCCATTAATACAAACACCTGTGAGAAGATTGTCTGTAGCGTCATGAATTTTTAGTCAGTACAACTAAGGCCACTCAAAAAAAATATGAAAGGTTATTTTTTTCGTTTACTTCGTGGGATAAAATGTATAAGATAATATGATGTTTTTCATGGCCGAATTTTACGTTTTGGTAGTTGGGAATTCATTGACCTTTAAAAGTGGGAAAATGTAAATTATTCATATCCCTTTGCATTACTGGCAATATAAGATTTAATTTGACCAAATATGCCAATATTTGACCACTTTCTAACATATTTTTCATTAAAAATCTAAAAAACAGAAAAAAAGTTCCCCCAAATTACGATTTTTATGATGCGCGCGGTGATGAGAAACAACTTTAATTTTTGAGTGGCCTAAGCCAATACACATAATGTAAAACATATATTTCGATGTAAACCCTATTTTCTATTGCAAAAGCAAGACTGTTTTCTTATGCTGAAAGCTACCAAAAATTAAATGGCAAATTGACCAGCTTATGATGAAATGAAATCCTGCTTACCACAGCCCTGAAGGTGGGACATGTCCCGACACCCACTCGGATCTCCATAGCGGTCTGTGAAGGCAAGGCACTCGCCAGTCCGGTTGATCCACTGTCCGGTCCTACAGCGAAGGTCGTCTCTAGACTTATTGGCATCTGTGAGAGGAAAAAAATTCAGGTCGTATATTTATAAGCCGATACGGTCTCGGGCGCTATATTAGATTTCTGAGTCACAACTATTATCTATAATTTCCATTATATCCAATAACTGAAGATCATAAGTTCATAAGGATTACACAAGGTAGCAGAAATTGGCAGAGCCATACTTACACTGATAACAGATGAGTGGTCCTACATAGTGGTATTGGTATTGGGCACCAACGAATCCCGTCCCACTGAGCGAGATGGCTTTCATAGGGAGGTCACTTTTGTCAGTCAGGTACCCCTCATCTGTAGTCATCACCCGTGGTACAATGATGTCAGCTTTCTGGCACATACACCTACAGACATAGATAAATAGGTACAATGATGTCTGAAACATATATGCATGGATAAAAAGGTACAATGATGCCTGACACCTACAGACAGGGGTAAGTGGTTACAATGATGTCTGATACCTACAGATAGGGGTAAGTAGGTACAATGATGTCTGACACCTGCAGATAGGGATAAGTGGGTACAATGATGTCTGACACCTACAGACAGGGTAAGTAGGTACAATGATTTTTTTTAAATCTATAGGTGTATACAGACAGGGACGAGCAGGTATAACGATGTGACACCTACATATAAAGATAAGTAGGTACAATGATGTTGGGTACTTACTTCTTGTTGTCGGGCGTGCAGGAGGAGGTCAGGAGACAAGTACAGTTAGTGTCTTTGTCATTGGTCCACGTCCTTTTCTCTCCAGCACCATTTAGCCAGAAGTCGTTACCAAGCCCTGACGAGGCGAAGCAGTCCACCCTCACATACTGCTCACAACGGTGAGCGGCAGCCATCATGGCCACGAGCTGCTCAGGGCTAGGTAAGGTGGTGTGGGAAGAGGTAGGAGAGAGTTTGATGATACTACTAGTAAGAATAATGCATCTTGGCAGCCACCGTTAGTGGTGATAGGTAGGTAGAGCAAGAAGTTGTTATGATTCATAAAACGTGCCAATAAAGCAGGCCAGATTTAACTTTATAATTTAGCTTATTTGCCTGGTTTCCAAGTAAGGTCTTTCGGTTCACAGTAAAAAGAAGTTGAGAATATGCTATCCCTGTTATTCAGCTCCCAGTTTCAATCAAACAAATAATTCAGACATTCATTTTAACATGGTATTGTTCTCTCAATCTATA
Organism: Harmothoe impar; assembly: GCA_947462335.1. Taxonomy (NCBI): domain Eukaryota; kingdom Metazoa; phylum Annelida; class Polychaeta; order Phyllodocida; family Polynoidae; genus Harmothoe; species Harmothoe impar. Next base: position 56,940,196 of record OX381707.1, on the reverse strand, counting down.
AGTGGTCATATTTCGCTATATACCTTAGGCCGTAGTCTAGGTGCTTGACGTAGTCCCCTGGTTTGCTATATCCTGTGATATACTCAGTCTGTTCTACGTCATGGTGCACCGTCGTCAGGACGTAGTCAGAGTATGATGTCATGTCACATTCCACCTCGAAACCCTCTGAAATATTAAAGGAAACATAGCATGATAGCTGATTCTTTTAGTCTAAATATTTCAATTCCATTGTGGTTTTGCAAGATAACAGCAAACCTTTGTCACATCACTGCAACCCTTTGTCACATCACTCACAGGGCGTCTTTGTCACCTCACAGGACATGTTCCCACCCAGAGCCCTGCAATATTAATCATATAGCTAATATGTAACCTAATGCACTCACCAACTCCCGGGGGTTGGATGCGGTAGGGCCCCGAGTCGGTCCTACCGGCCACCTTCCAGTCCAGACAGGAGTTCTCTGCCGTCTCCTGTGAACACTCGGCCGACTCGTCCTCGTGTAGGGAGCCCGGGCAGTCCACCACCCCGTCACAGCGCTTCTCCCGGGGGATGCACCCGCCGTCAAAGCACTGGAAGGCCACCTCCAGGGCACACTGGTCTGTGGGGCACAAGGGAACGTTCAATAATTATGTCACTGTTTTTTCGGACATTTTCAGGAACCATCCACCCCTTTGTCACCGTTTTAAACACTATTTGTATGCCAGACTAAAGGATCCCATCCACACCCCTAGCAGTGACGTCATTGTTGAATGTTCCCCAAGAATAATTTCTAGAAAGATATGGTTTCCTCATGTTTTTTTGTGTGTTTACTTTCATTGCACCTCACTAAATACAGCTATTGCTATCTCTACATATTCCCATACATGATGGCCATATATATTCATCAAATATATACTTTATTAGTCTAGAGTCAAATAAGTGCACGCATTAAAAAAAAATGGGGAAAAAACAAATGCCATATAAATGTGAGCATGCAAGAAGAAAACATGTTCCACCAGTTCTGCAAAACTCCTCGCACATTATGGAAAGTTATACATCACCCATACATACCACACGCCTCCTCATCTGAACCATCCTGGCAGTCAACCAACAAATTACAACGCCTTTCTCCTGAAATGCACTGTCCGTTTACACACTGGAAGTCAGTTTTCGGACATGGCTGTTTTACTGAAAATACATCAAATAAATGTCAATTCACAGCAGGTACCCCAGCCGGCACAGATTGAAGCAACGTTGGTTTTTTTTTATTCAACCAGCAAATAAAGTTGATTCAACTTTCTGTTATAACTGGGATCGATGGCAAACAATGAGGTGGTGAATAGGCGAGCATATCCATGCATAGACTGGTGCAATTTCCCCCTATAGCGACCAATCTGCGACGAGGTATAATGACACCGTTACCCCACTATATTGCACCACATCTTTCATTCTAGAACATTATAAATAAGCTACACTGATTACCGGCCGTTTTGGGTACATCCTTTTTGGATTGATAACTCTGCAGATTGGCCAACATAGGCCTACTGAGCACTAGACTATACGTACCACACTGGTCCTCGTCCGACCCGTCTGGACAGTGGGGTTTGAAGTCACAGTAGTAGGTGATGGATATACAAGTAGCATCTCGACATTGGAACTGCAGCTCCGAACAACCATCTGAGACGTACAATGAACAAATCAACACCTCTAGCTGTGAGTAAGCATTATACGTATCATGATAAACTGATCAATTTTCTCATTGGGATCAAATACTTCACATGAATCGGTATGGTAGCCTAAGTATCACCATGGCTCTTTTTGGCCGCTTTAAAAGGTTTCTACACATTTTCAGTAAGCAAGCAACAGCTCACATTGAATTTATCGTGATCGCTTCCCAGATATGAAAAGCACACACATACTCATAATATACCAGAGTACCAACCTGCCTGACACTGGTACTCGTCACTGTTGTCATGACAGTCTGACGTGCCGTCACACCTGTACTGTGACAGAACCAGCTCTCCGTTGTCACAGCGGAATGTGTCCGCCAATGACGACATGCTGGCCATCGGCAGTCCTAACGATTCTACTGCAGTGCCTAGAATGGACAAGAGACTTTGGTGTATACCTATGGGTTAGACATAAACTAAAGCCCACAGAGTACAGACAGCCTGAAGCAGTAATGTGAATCTAGAGAGAGCATGCAATGTCTTTCTGAATCCTCTCTTCTTGTAACATCTAAGCCAATATGATTGACCTTTGGTTTTCTCTTTTTGTGTGGTAATTATACAAACAAGTGTTTCTTGACTATTTACTTTATGGATGACATGATGCATGCAGTCTTTATGTCGTTATGAGGCACCAACGCGACACTTGCCAGTAACTCGGATGGGCATACTTCTGCTTATTAAAAGGAATAGCATCTCAAAATGCTTACCGGGTGCATACTTTAATATGCGTAGCAATACCACATGCTGCAATAAAGGAAACGATGCTTAGAGGGCATAGAGTAACTTAGACCTACATACCACTGCTAGTGCCTGCCCCAGCGCCGAGCCCTGCCTCACACAGAAACTGCTGCACCTTGTCATAGGCACACGGGATGTCATGCCACGAGCGCGTGTCGTGGACGCTGTCCAGACGCACCATGACGCAGTCCTCGACGTCAGCACCGTCAGGCTGCTGGACGTTGTCGTAGGCACTGCTAGGGGACCAGTCGGTGTACGTCACCGGGGACCCGTCTATCCACCGGTACTTGCCCTCAGTCACACGGTCATTCAGACCTGCATTATTCCAAAAAAGGGAGTCAAGTGGTCAATGATGCTTATACATGTACACACAGAAAAATGTGAGCGTCACTGTCGCTAAAACCACCTACCTTTGAAAGTCAGGTATTGCTTGATTTCAGAACTCAAAACTCCTACCCTGCAGAAGTCAGTTAAATTGTGCAAAAAGCCCTGAAACCTATACATATAAATGCCAGGATTCAGTTGGTGTGAAACGCCCCTATAAATCTTACCAATAAATGCCCTGAAGGTGTCAGTTTTGCACAGTGCCCTTATAACACCTACCTATGAATGTCCTGAAGAAGCGCGTCCTCCAGTCGGTGGTTAACATGTAGTGCAGGAAGACCATCTCCTGTCTGCTGTTGATGGCCACCAGGTGGCCGCCCGACCTGCGACACTCCACCTCGGACGCCAACCACGTGAGCGGCTGGTGCCACGTGACCAGGGTGTAGCAGCTGTCCAGGAACCGCGTCCAGTTCGTGGGGCACCCTGGTGGCGAATAATACCATGGGTCATATCAGTAGTGGAACATTTACACCCGGTGTCAGGGACTAACGAGGGGGGAGGGGGGGGGGGGTACCCGTGCTTTAGTGGGGTTACACTCACTGTTCAAAAGTCGCTAGGTAGCTTATACATTATTGCACCTGTGTCATTCTTTCCGACAAAGAAGGGTAAAAGCTCTCACAATGTAACTAACTATGAATTCAACTGTGCAACTTAATACAGGACAATACATGTGTTCGACTCACAGTGAATCTACCCTAGAGCAGCGGTAGCAGTGGTACAACTGTAGTGTCCCCCCTTCCCCCTTACCTGGGTCGGGCCCACTGGGCGGGAAGTCTGCGTCTAGTTGGTACTCTTTCTGCCGGTAGATGGCGTGGAAGCCGCGGCCACTGACCTCCATGTCCGAGCTGAACAGCACCACCAGCTCGGACCAGCTTGACTTAATGAGGGCCGGCGGGCGCTCACTGTTACAGTACCTGGGAAGCATTGGTTAAAGATTTTAAAAACTTGTCATAGTAGTACATGTATACGGAACGTTTGAATACCTCCAGGAAGTTGTCAGTAGTATATGGAAAGTTTGAATAGCCCGGGGATATCCTTGGTAGTGTATGGAAAGTAAGGATTGGCCCAGGAAGTTATATCTTTCAACTATTCCACGTTCAAGTAGAGATCGAACTAGGTAGGGATAAGGTTAAGCTTTAATATTCCTTCTTTTTTATAGCAATTGACATGGGGATGCACTACCAGTGGCAACACATGACCAAGATTGACCGTGTGATTTTCATCATGAATGAAAAACATAACTCAATAGAATTGCTAAAAATATGAAAACTTAATTTCACCTTCCGAGAGGCGAATGGCCCCCAATGAGGTCGACATCTCTGACCTCTACATAGTCCTTGAGACACTTCACCAGGGGACGCTCATACACGTCAAAGTCCTCAAACGTCAGCGTGACGTAGTTTCCGGTCTCGACTCGTATCGTCCATAGAGTGCGTTCCCGCTGGCTGTAGCTATTTGGGAAGCCGCGCGACATGATCTGTCCACACTGACCACTGCAGTCCAAGATGGTGGCCACGTCCTGGGCCTTACATCCCTGACAGGCTGAAAGTAGGTACACAGGTGTTAAATTCAGGGGGAGAGATTAAAGTAGCTTGCAAATACTTGTAATTATGTCATACAGTATCACAGTTTCTTTTTTACTCATTATACGTCTTGACTTATCATGATTGCTACAACATACCTACATATGTAGGCAATTGCACTTTAAAAGTCCATCCCTCTTCAAATTATCTGCAAAATTACCTAATTTTGAAATATGTAGCGGGTGTCTTTATGTGGTAAGTGAAATCACAGGTGATCCCAAACCAACAGCAAATCACGGAGTCGGTATGCCCATTGATTGAAGACGGAGAGTCTATATGCCAACTGTTTTTTTCAAGCTATTACAATGGTGGAAAAATAATTCGCACGTCAAGTAAAACGTGTCTTATTTAGTGTAGGACAGGAAGACAATACCTTCAAACGAAATATCTCCTCTCATGCCAAGACGTTTGGTCCAGTCACCAGTGAGGCCGGTGTTTCGGTAACAGGACTTGAAGTTGACAGTCATGCGGCGGGTGTCAGACACATACAAACTGGGCTGTGACACTGTCAGTGACATGCTGTCAAGAGCTCCTACTGCACCACTTCGTGCCATGCCCGTCTCACCGTAGTTCACTAAAGCAGCGTCAGTGCAGTTCCCAGTGTTAACCTCCAAGCATCCATCCTGTGAAATGGGAAAAGTGTTGGTTATTTGGCAGTGTCAGAGTGTATTATAATATCTAATTATCTATGTTTACTCGTTAAATGCAACATCATGCAATATGCCCTCTTGTCATCATAATGCATGGATGCAGTCCTAGTGACTAGCTGATGCTGCAGCATGCGGTCCATAGAGGGTTAGGATAATAGGCACATTCTAGTTGCAAAGCACTGTGTCCTAACCAAAACCAGGGATTGAAACGCTAAGCTATTGCATACGATGCAAATGCTTTATTGTGAAGCCTCCACCACGCAATGGCTTCCTTTCTTGGTTAAACCCCCCTCACCATATGCCACTCGTATACACCAGTTGTCTAGCTTCTGGGATTCCTTATCATATCCGTTTTTACCTACCGATGATTTGTCATACAAACATTCCTTACGGGGCATGTACGTACCCTGTATGGATCTACTTGTCCCAAAATAGCGATCCATGTAATATTGAGGACAGCAAACTTTCCCTCCGGTGCAGTTATCTCCCACCGGCAATCAAGGTCCAGGCCATAATAGTATGGGAAATTAGGAGTTTGGATGGACATCTCCGAAGATATACTCGTTTGGCACGTAGAGTCTGAATAAAAGGGAGTCACGGATAAGCCAGAGTGTGTTACCCATGGTCACATTCATATACAAAAGTCTCTCATACTTTTCAGCACATCGGATATGAAAGTTACGGTCTATGGAGGAAAATGGCCACCTCTATACAGACAGTGGAAAACGGCGCAGTAAGTAGTCAGCAGTATATATAAATTGTGGATTGCATCAGGAAGGTGTGAGTAGTATTTGGAAAGTGCAGATTGTCTCAGGATGTCTCAGGAAGTTTTCAGTAGTACACGGAATGTGGGGATTGTCTCAGGAGGTTGTCAGTAGTATATGGAATGTGGAATTTGCCCCCAGGAAGTTGTAAGTAGTACAATGTATATGGAATGTGGGACTTGCCCCAGGAAGTTGTACGTAGTATACGGAATGTGGGACTTGCCCCAGGAAGTTGTAAGTAGTATATGGAATGTGGGACTTGCCCCAGGAAGTTGTAAGTAGTATATGGAATGTGGGACTTGCCCCAGGAAGTTGTAAGTAGTATATGGCATGTGGGACTTGCCCCAGGAAGTTGTAAGTAGTATATGGAATATGGGACTTGCCCCAGGAAGTTGTAAATAGTATATGGAATGTGGGACTTGCCCCAGGAAGTTGTAAGTAGTATATGGAAAGTGGGGATTGTCCCAGGAAATTGTAAGTAGTATATGGAAAGTGGCAATTGCCTCAGGAATTTATAAGTTTTATATTGAGCCTGGAACTTGCCCTAGAAAATGGTGAATAGTATATGGAACGTGGGACATGAAGTTGTAAGCAGTGTATGGAAAGTTAGAATTTTAGCCCAAGGAAGTTGTCAAGCCCATAAGAAGGTAATTATTACGCCATAGATGAAGCACAAGGCGCATTTCTATTCATAACAAAGTAACCGTATTTCAGAGCCTCCCTATTTCTGGAATTTTGCTCAACTAGAAATAACATCTGACAAAGTAAATATGCATTCGGTTATAACTGTGCCGAGCCAGATGAGCTATTAATTGTGAAAATGTACCTGGGCCTGCACGTTCCGAGCAGAAGAGACTGAGCCCAATGGCCCCTGTGGTTGCCGCCTGAACGGTCGGAAGGACACAGCGGTCCCTCCCTTCACACAGATGCAGCACCCGTACCAGCTGCTCTCTCCTAATGTATACACGGCCGGAAGTGACGTCACCACCGGAAGTGGCGTCATCACCATTGAGCAGCTCCAGGTGTAGACTTGCTGCTCCGTCACAGGAAAGCATGATTGAGCTTCCACCCGCCATGTTTTCTATCATAGCTGTAGCAATAGTTGTGCATTTCATCATTATAAAGTATTACTAGTACGTCATTATGTTCCCACACACACATGCACCTCCCGTTATTTTGTGTAGCAGGTACATGTATTCATATTCTTATGTAATACACCTGGAGCGCAACGATATGCGATGGCATGATATTATCTCTATGTGTTTGACTATGTAGTTTAGTTTAAGTAGATATACGTTATTTGTGAACAGGATATATATTCTGCCTACATCAAATGATAAATACGGCATAAAGTTTGGGATTTAAATCAAATAAGAGGTTTTCAGAAAAGTACTAAAAATTATTCTTTGAATAAGGTTGGAATTTAGATACTTTTGGCTCAGGAGTGCTTCATAGGCCAACAGTGCCATTCAATTACACATCTGTACAACCCGATCTACGTACACTCATTAGACAAAAGTGCCACATATTTGATATTTCAGGAGCTCCTACCTTGTGAGCCGCCAAAGGCCATGACCTCACACAGAGAGATGGGTCCTCTACCACCGGCTTGTGTAGACACGTAGGTGCCGGTCTTATCGGGAGGACAGCTGGATATTCAACAAACATCAACATTATTGGTATCACACAGAATAACATACATATGTTCCTATAATATAGTATACACCATGCACCTGTCATGGCGAGCCCTAAATGCATAAAAGACACCATTAACCTGAAATTAATTTGTCCTTGTGTTGCCTAAAAATAGGCCCAGCAGGTCACTCATCAGCTCTGTAAAAAATTGGATGCCATTTTTGTAGGTGTACAGTAGATTCTACTCTAGGTGTACAGTCTATTGTAGGTAAACAGTAGAATCTATTGTAAAACTACAGCAGAATCTAGTATGTCCATGTAGATAAATACTGTGGACCTACACTAACTATTTACAGTGAGGGCTGCATTAATGTATTATGAACACAAATGACATAACGAATAGAGCACTTAGAGGGTTAAATGAATTAGTAGTATATGTGTTACATAGCACAACTACACAGACACAGATTGGCTGGTGATTACCTGTAGCTGTGGATGAAGCCGGCAGGTGGGATGGTGGAGGTGGCCTGACAGCTGTCTGTATTACTCACCATGCCTCCAGGGGGCGGGACCGGCACCACCCCCACATACAACGGGGCTAGAGTATAGAGAAAGAGCAAACTAAACCAGATATTTATGAAATATACGTTGTTAGGATGTAAGTCCACAGCATCGAGCTAGGTCCTGGGGTAAATATGAATGCTGGCTCATGAGAGACGTGTGGGATACTAACGTGTAGTTATAACCCTGCGTGTTGAAGCTACTATGTCAGCTAATTTCAGGGTACTTTCCCATTTTAGGTTGATTACACGATCCTTATAATTGGATGCAAATATGGAAAGTTGGAAGGCACTCATTCATCATGTAGCATAATAAAAGTACAATAAATTGTCAGAAATAAATAACTGCTGGCTTGCAGAAACCATGACCTGTTAGGGTTGCATCAGAACACACTTGGATTAAGCCTGCATGCACAACAACCTGTATGCAACCACTACATTAAGTCTATTCCTACCTGCAAATCACAATCACATATTGATGCCATAAAGAATGATGTCAAACACAAGGAAAATGGTTAATGAAAGCAATTAAAATGTTATTTTATGACTTAATTTTTGGGCCTTTCAACTGATATTGTATTTTTAACCCCTTTAGGTCAGATATCAAATGCCAACCGTCAGTCCACCTACCTCTCTGTCCATAGACCTCGACCTCACACACGGTGAGGTAATGTTGCTTGTTGTTGACGTAGAGTATGACGTACTTGCCGTACAGAGGGGTGGCACAGGTGAAAGCGCGCGTCTCCCCTGCCGTGAAGTAGTCGTCGTGTGTGGCGCACAGCCCGTACAGAGACGTGTTGAGGGCCGACCCCTCCACAGGCACCGCCGTACCCACGTATAAGGAGAACTTGTTCAGCCGCGTCTCTGATGGAGGATACATGCACAGTACAAAATGTACAATATCAGTATCATGAGACCCAAATACTTTCCTTTTTGTCAGACGGGTTTATTTATGAATGGTGTTTTATTGATCAGCAGAGCTCGCAGGCCAGGCAGTGATAAACAGTTCACAGGGGCGTGGCAGGCAGTTTCAAAGCGGGGGATGGGGGGCGGGAGCAAAGGGGGTTTCCGGTCAATTTTGACCTTTTTCGGCTTGACATTTTTGGTTTGACCTTTTTTAGGGTTTGTCCAAAGGTGGGAGGGACATGTCCCCCGTAGACAGCGTTTTGGTCTCAAAACTACCCTATGTAGGCCAACCTTAAGGAATCTATTGCGCATGTTATTTACGTAGTCAGTCTAGCGTCTTACAGATTGAGAGTGGATAAATTTTATCCTCTTGTAAACTGATCAAATAGTGGCCGCTGGCCGAGGATCGCCGGTCCCTCGTCGGCTTGACGCCTGACTGGTAGTAGTTATAGGACGTGCACCAATCTGTACACGAAATTCAGAAGGATACGTGAAGGAGCCTTGTAGTACAGCCTATAACTACTTTATGCCACTAGCTGTATACAGTATACAAGAGGTGTGAAATGCTTTGTTCTCCGTGCCCGCTGTGGTATAAATGTCGCAAAGTTACTACAGTATATTAAACTAGAGCCATTTGCTCATGCTACCCACCACAGCAGTCACCACGGTTCGTGACGTGGACTGACGTCACCAGAGACACGTCATCCAGCTCCACCGCCCACCAGGGGTAATCGTGGAGGAAGGTGTGGCAGCAACTGAAACAGTGGTGTAGCGAGTACTCAATTAGAACACTTTAAGTGTCTTCAATGCATTATGCACCGGGGAGTAAACTCAACAGGGCGTCATGGCAATATAAGTGACATAATTCACGAAAGAACTGTACGGCCCTTAAAGTGTTAATAACAAGGGGGGGGGGGGGACTATTCCGACCCACTGGTTCGTGGGCATTTTCACACATCCGTGCGACAATCCAATAGCCTCCTGCTAAGCCTTCCCTTGACGCAGTTATACATTTTAATGTGGGCAATAGCTGTAAATCATCGAATCGTTTAATTGCATTGAATTTGGCATAAAGGGGCCCACATCAATCTCTTACCGTGGAAAATAGACAAGATGGGTCCACATCAATATCATTATCTTTTGGAAATACACAAGATGGTCAGAGGTTTATACAGTACAAGTATTTACAAGTTATGTCATTGCCTTGCCCTTTGAGACTTTGGTGACAATATGTGACAGTCATCAGGTGCAGTCATGCATCATGCCCAGCCTGTGATGGTAGGGTATCATACCAATCATGTCGGTCTGATGCATTCATAAAAGGCATAACACATTAAAGCACTATGCGGCCCTCAAAGTGTTAAGCACCTACCTGCCACCCCAGAAGTCATTGTTCCTGTCGCCGTCGTTGGTCCTCCATGGGAAGCCGTCCCAGCCCGTACTGATGGCCAGGGGTGGCCGCCTCACCGCTAGGTTCCCTGTTAGCAAACATCTCATACTCAATTCTTTATGAAACACCCTATCAGTATATTATGAAATGATATTATTTGACAAGAAAGGGTAATTTCTTCGGTGTCCCTTCTTTGGGGGGTTCCTGAACATTGTGTTCATATGAGTAGGCCTCCTAATGTTACTAGAACCAGTGTAAACGAAACTTTTAGAAAGCCACCCCTTTTTGCACATTGTTCTATTATCTTTCATCTAGACGTCATGGCCTAAGATCAATTACGACAAAATAATATGGCATTAATTGGTATTTGAATTAATTGATATGTTGCTAAAAAGAAAGTTTAAGATGATTAATTAGGCATATAGAGATAGCGATAACTCTGGCTTTCGAAAGGCCCAATGACTAAGGGCATCTTCCATGAATAAGAGTACTGCCTACACAAAAAGGCGATAGATGTTTTCAGTATGACACTATGCAGGTTGCCATGACGACTGAGTGACGTCATCCACCAGGCGGCGTTCTCTAGCGTCGTCTCAGAGCACGTTGACGTGTCTCCATCCACCGCCATGTCGGCCATCTTGGTTTTCTTGGACGTACTACTCTGGGCAGCATCATCCTGCTCTATCAGGTTCTCTGCAATAGACACAAGTTAAGCTGGGACTCCAGTACCCGAATTTGTTGTCAGATCGGAACTATTCTCACAAATTAGATGCCCTGATGTATTGTTAGGGTTATGTTACCATGCTATGGCAGAATTACTTTCGTGAGAATGGACCAGAACATCCCGTGATGGAGCCCCAGCTTTACAGATGGTTTTAAAATCGGAAGAAGTTCTGTCTGAAGAAAATGACCTTTATTTGGGGAAGGGGATTTTTGGAGAGGCTAGACATTTTGTGTACATGGCATTGCTGCATTGTATAGACTTCTGGTGATGGTTATACCCAATTATGTTTGATGAAATATGTTTGATGAGATGTCATTGGTAAAGTACATCACAATACTCACTAAAATTGTCGACACAGCCGATGATGTCAAATCTTAGACAGGGTTTATCAACAAATGCCTTGACATGCAGCGTCACAATGCGGGCAGAGACCTCAGTCAGGAAGGTGTGAAGCTGTGGCGCCTTTTCCTCTGGGTTATTCATGAACACCTGGGGGGAGGTATATCAAATTGGTTTATTGACCTATTTCTGAAAGATTCCCATACAATGTCATTGATTCCAGAATAACGACACCAATTTGTTTTCTCTCAAATTGCTAATTGTTATTGTCTATTCTGTGAGAAACTTCAGATTTTGCAGTTGTTAATCCCCTATAGGATATTGTGATAACAGTGTAGCTTAATGAATTGTTATTATTGAGCATGTAGACCTACATGAGCCTATGTCAGCCCCACTTACCTTCTTTACTCCAGGGTAGTCCTCATAAGGCACCATGTGGGCCTCCGTCAGCCCAGACTCCAGGGTGAAGGCTGTCACCATTTGCTCCAGTGTCTGATGGCCCTGAGTGGACACCCCTTGAATACGCCTCGGGAACAGCAGCTCCACCTGACCACAGGAATCAGAAATTATTTCTTATATGAAATCGCACAAGTTATTTCTGTTAGATTTTATAGTATAGCTTAATGTCAAGGAATACAGCAATGATAGTCAAGTGACACTACAGATCCTGCCACGATACCTTTACTCGGGCAGGGATTCCTTATGCAGGGCCCGTCCACCCGTAGGGCCGGTATAATACGTGCTGCATTAAAGCACTATAAAAGTATAATAATTATATGCTGCATGAAGATATATCACACCCACCTTGACCCACTGTGCCATGTCCCCTTTGTTACCACACCAAGCTGCACCATTCTGAAGGACGTAGTCACGGGCGTCTGTGACGTCACCAGTGCTGCTCGTCAGGATTGGTTGGATCTCATTACCACGTGACCGTTCTAGGAGACGCCGACCGCAGTGGGAATCTGAACCAAAGTAATTGTGTCATTTTCTAAATCGCTAATTGTCAGAATAACACCCTAAAAGTTGATATGAAGGCACTATAGCAAACAGAATATATGCTTCAGGTAACTTGGACAGAAGGGCTTAGTTAGAAATCTATCAGATATGCTAGCTATGTTTGGTATAGTGATCAAATTATTCTCGCTTTTAAATATGCTATTGATTGTTGGTTTGAGATGATAAAACTACTAGGGGCAACCATTTTTAGATAATTAACTCATCTTAGAGGCGTAGGAAGCAAATCTTCATTGGGGAGGTCACTTCAATCAACCTTAAGTATCGGCTTTTATAAATAATGTATTATATACATGCTTATCATTTCATGTATCATTTTACAGGGTTTGACAATTTTTTTGGGGGGACCAAACATATTCAGGCCCCCCTCCTCAGTAATGGGGGGGGGGGGGGGGCGGGCGGGCTCCCTCTGCCTCCCCCCATTTTCCTACGCCACTGCAGCTGGATAGATGATCTCATCTCAATGCTCGATGTTCTAAAATCTTACCTTGGACATAGACGACCACCTCACACAGGTCTAGGCAGTTCTCATAGGGTCTCATGCCACTCTCCCAGTCTATGTAGGCCAGGTTCTCCAGGGTGACAAACTGCCCAGTCACAGGCTGCGTACACCGCACCACTGGGTCCACGGAAGCACCCACTGAGACGTTGCGCGCGCACAGCAGTGCCCCTGCGTCCTGGAAGTCGTCTGGCCGCCGTCCCACGTGGATGTTGGCCATCCGGATGACGCACAGGTCCACTGTGAGGAGGTATAATGAGATATTATAGATCAGTATGCTGGATGCTGTTTCTCCACAAATATGCGGAGGTCCGCAAATTTACGGAGGTCCGTAAATACACTCTTCATATATTTATGGAGATCCGCAAATATATATGGGAATCATTCTTTAGTACTTAAGCATACAAATACGGAGCTCCATATATATTTGCGGACCTCCGCACATTTATGAAAGCAAATTTACGGACCTCCACAAATTTGCGCACCTCCGCAAATTTGTGGAGAAACGGGACCCTGGACAGGGACCTTGGAACTAGAGTCCTTTAAATTATAGGTATCTTATATTGTCGCCCACTGAACCAGGGATCTTGCACTGTAAATAGTTAGTGTAGGTACACAGTACAACCTACTGTGGATCTACAGTAGAATCTACTGTAGAATGTATGTGCAGTAGAATCTACTGTAGATTTACAGTAGATTCTACTTTTTTCCTACAATAAACTATACACCTACTACAGTAGAATCTACTGTACACCTACAAAATGGCAACCAACTTTTCACAATGTGGAACAGTAGCGGTGACACTGACAATTTCAACTAAGGGACCTGGAACACCTATAGTGCTCTAGACATACAAAAACTTAATTGGAAGACCGGACATTTGTCCAAAAATGTTTTCTACAGCTGTGCATTTTGATGTACCACTCTCCCACGAATATAATATAAGACTATATTATATTACGAATAGCTTTACAAAAAGCAATTGAAGATGACATGGGTTCTGGATTAATGTAACAATAATGTTACCTTTAATACGGTAAAGCCGCACGCCGATCACGTGGTACCAGCCTTGGAGGTCCACCTGCCACCACGCATGCGTCATGGACTGTTTACTGCACGTCTCTATGGACAATAACATGGCAGTCATTTAGTTGCCATAATGTTGATGAAATAAACATATTCATATCGTGTGATGTAATATTACAATACCATGCGGTAAGTATAAGCAAAGACCTATAAACTTTGCTTTATCCTTCGTCTTTGGTATATAAGGTCACTATAAGTAACCAGGCCAAAAGATAAAACGTTTGTTTCAAGTTACCCGACCCTACCTAGCAAAACAGGGCCCTAGACATTTTCATCAAATTTGGAAAAACAACAATGTTATTTGGCTGTTTTAGAGTCGAGGTGGTGGCTAGTGAGTCGGCATTGGCGTCCACGAATTTTATGGTTGGTGCAGGACTACCACCCCCTGTACCTACCTATAAGACCATCATTGGCCAGTTGAGCCCCTTCTCCCACCGCTTGTCGCGCAGGTCGTCCTCTCCCCACCAACTCGTAGTCATCCCATGCACCTGGAACGGATAACATGCTGTAGTATCACAAACAGTGGGGTTTCCCCCACTTATCCTGAAATGGAAGTGACACTGGTTTGCAGTTTGCTTTGCAATGAGAAAGAAGTAGCATTGAAAATGGTGCCGATTCCAACAGGACCTACACCCTTTTGGTGGCGGGTTAGCGAGAGCAAGACTACCCTATAGACCAAGAGCTGAACTGGAAACATACTCTTTTGGCCTTACGATAACAGCCCTCTAACGACAGAAAGGTGCTTTAATGAACTATCCATGCCCTTATCGATGCATCGTGACCACCCCATTAGGCTTATACAATCCTGAAGGATTGGCACAATGCGTGAATGCAATCTTGTTGACTAAATTCTGCAAGACTGCCTTCAGGCATTATATCAATAGAGGCCATAGCGAATCAAAGTGGCCCTCAAAGGGTTAAATACAAATATCACTTACTGTCCTCACAGGGTGGAACACCACAGAGCACCTTCTGCCCGTTGGCATAGCACCACGGCCGGTCCTCAAACTCAAAGATGACCGTGTTCCTGCAGAAGTTGTTGTCATCCAGCCCCACGTAGTCGTACTGCTTGTACTGAGACACCATCTCAATGTCCTCCCAGTTAGAGCAGCCGCCCGCCTCCGTCATGTTCACCCGGCCACGGTAGAAGAAGCCCCCGTCCACAGGGTCAAAGCACCCGCTCACCGCTGCAACAGGGAGAGGCATTACATGCAAACACTGTACATAGTTAGTGTAGGTACATAGTAGAATCTACTGTAGAATGTATTTACAGTAGAATCAACT
The DNA here is from genome assembly GCA_947462335.1 of Harmothoe impar. Taxonomy (NCBI): domain Eukaryota; kingdom Metazoa; phylum Annelida; class Polychaeta; order Phyllodocida; family Polynoidae; genus Harmothoe; species Harmothoe impar. Next base: position 56,924,930 of record OX381707.1, on the reverse strand, counting down.
GTAGATTTACAATAGATTCTATTGTTCAGCTACAATGAACTGTACACCTACAGTAGAATCTATTGTATAGGCTTCAGGCAGTTTGAACCAGGCACACACTGTAAGTAGTATAGGCTGAAGGCAGCTTGAACCAGGCACACACTGTAAGTAGTACAGGCTGAAGGCAGTTTGAACCAGGTCCACAATGTAAGTATTATAGGCAGTAAGTCGTTTGAACCAGGCCCGCAGTGTCAGTAGTATAGGCTACAGGCAGTTTGAACCAGGCACACACTGTAAGTAGTATAGGCTACAGGCAGTTTGAACCAGGCACACAACGTAAGATTTATAGGCGTCAGGCAGTTTGGACCAGGCCCATAATGAAATTATAAGTAGTATAGGCTGAAGGCAGTTTGAACCAGGCCCACAATGACAGTAGTATAGGCTACAGGCAGTTTGAACCAGGTCAACAATGTAAGTAGTATAGGCAGTAAGTTGTTTGAATCAGGCACACACTGTAAGTAGTATAGGCTGAAGGCAGCTTGAACCAGGTCCACACTGTAAGTAGTATAGGCTGAAGGCAGTTTGAACCAGGTCCACAATGTAAGTAGTATAGGCAGTAAGTTGTTTGAATCAGGCACACACTGTAAGTAGTATAGGCTGAAGGCAGCTTGAACCAGGTCCACACTGTAAGTAGTATAGGCTGAAGGCAGTTTGAACCAGGTCCACAATGTAAGTATTATAGGCAGTAAGTCGTTTGAACCAGGCCCACAGTGTCAGTAGTATAGGCTACAGGCAGTTTGAACCAGGCACACACTGTTAGTAGTATAGGCCAAAGGCAGTTTGAACCAGGCACACACTGTCAGTAGTATAGGCTACAGGCAGTTTGAACCAGGCACACACTGTTAGTAGTATAAGCTTCAGGCAGTTTAAACCAGGCACACACTGTAAGTTGTATAGGCCAAAGGCAGTTTGAACCAGGCACACACTGTAAGTAGTATGGGATACAGGCAGTTTGAACCAGACACACACTGTAAGTAGTATAGGCTTCAGGCAGTTTAAACCAGGCACACACTGTAAGTACCGTAAATTTTCGTGTATAAACCGCACCCCGACTTTGCGCCGAACATATAAGCCGCACCAGCGATCTGATTATGGTGCCTTTTGGTACTGTACGAGAGAATTTACGGGTAGTATAGGCTACAGGCAGTTTGAATCAGACCCACAATCTAAGTAGTATAGGCTGAAAGCAGTTTGAATCAGGCCCACTTTGTAAGTAGTATAGGCTGAAGGCAGTTTGAACCAGGCAATTTGCACACAGTGTAAATAGTATGGCCAATCGCGTTGTTTTCCACTGTAACATCAATCAATTTTTCCATAGCTTTAGTTTCACCATATTTAATTAAGACTGATATGTTCGTGGGGTGAGATCTTTCTATCTCTGCGAGAGCTTGTGCTAAAGGATGATCTCGGAAGCATATCTTGATTAATGGCTGGGGAATCTGACAACGGGTCATCTCTGATAAGGATTGTAAACATTTTTACACATTTTCTATTACATTGTGGCCCCCATATGTAGTAACCCCATTCTCATCATCAGGTGTGAAATACACTTCAGATGAGATCCACAATGGTCTGAACAATGCCAGTTGCTCCAAGGGGACATCTATTTTGCAATGATACATAGGACAGTGGTCTATAAAAGGGGAGGCAGCAATATATCTGTGCTGATAGGTGCTCCAGCGAAGGCGAAGATTCCCTGGACTGAAAAACACCATCATTTTGAGAGTTATATAATTTATTTGAAGTCACTATTCAGATCTAAACAGTTCGTCGTCTTAAACCTGACATCATAGGTCCTTTATTCTTCCACTATACGGCATGTCATAGTTCAAGATTTGAGACAGCTGTCGGCAGAATGATGATATTTAAAACCACTTACCATTGCTTTCATAATAACAGATATTCAGAACCAGTCCATCATCAACTACAAGAACCGTGTTGGAGTTCAACGTTGAGTTGATCATATGACTTTGGCCCAGTTTAAGATGGATCTTTTCCTCTGTGGCATCCATGTCCTTGACTTTCTGACACATCTGATCATGCTGTGAGGACAAATCAATGTGATCTTAACACTATATCACCTAGTGTAAATAGGGCTTCATTCTGATATGGCATCAACTTGTATCTCCCTGAAAAATATCTCAGAGATAACATGAACTCTATTAATTATTTTAATATTAGACTCAAAAATAACTAGTTCAGCTGACACATTCAAATTAGTGTGAAAATGACCTTCAATGTTGAAAGGTCTGCAAACTCATTGTAGACGTGCATCAATTATGAACGTCCTTCATGAAACGCCAAAAGTAATGCGTATCTCTAGCTACTTGTATACTAAAAGGAGTAATACATATTGTATTGCTGATTGTCATTCAAATTGTTGACTAGTAATAATAAATTATAGACTTTCTTTTAAATTAATCTACCCCATACCTTAAAGGCTAATGATTGGCGTGTATTTTGTCACCTAAAAATCAGATATACTTCAGGAGCTGCTTGGATCTTTAGAAACGAACATGTCATATACGAAGGCCCTTCTTACCTTTAGAAGGTAGAAGGCCTGGTCTGATGGAAGGTCAATTGGATTGTCGGAAGGACCATCATCTCTACAGCAAATGGTCAAACACATCCTTTCCGGATCAAGGTCACAAGAGGAGTCAAATTCAAAGGTCACAGAGAATTCCTTGTTCCTATCTTGAACTCTTATCATGAATCCTTCGAATTCTAAAAGAGGAAAGTATTTATCAGTGTGTGAGAGGCATTAACCACATAAAGTGTTATCCATATATCTATAATTGGAGCGGAACATTCTCAAATGAAATCATTAATTAAAAATTAAAAGTAAGTGCATGTATATAGAAAGGAAATATGTAATGGGGCGCAGCCCAATCATGTTTAAACAATAGCTTAATTCGACCAACGTACACACGGTGATAAAATACATGTGTATAGATATGTTTGAGAATCTTGTCTTTACTATGTTAGTTTTGGCCAATTTACCGCCTCCTTTGTAATGTTCTTCTTTTTGAAGGTGCTCGACACCAATCATGTGCTATACAATGTATATAATCTCACCCATATCCTTTGAATACATAATGAATACCCACTCATTAGACATAAACATGTCTTGGCAAAAAAAAGCTGACCTTAAAGGGGTAACCAAATTAAGATTTAGGTGTGCAAAAATGAAGTAATTACTTAAATATTGGTTCAGTAATTGGTACTGGTTGTTAGTACCAATATTCCCAAAAATGTTGGTTAAATGATAATTCAGTCCCATAATGTACCTACCCAAAGGGCATGACTCCTTATACTGAAGGATGCAGTAGTTGCCCCTTGGCCACATCCGGGTAACCTGCACATAATCCTGGTCCCTGAGACAGACGCTGAGTGTGACGTCGGTAGTGAAAGGGCCCTGTATATGCAGCAACCCCATATCACTTGTCAGATTTCCCAACATGGCGGCGCCCATGTCCGACGCCATTTTGATTGTTCCCATCAGCCATTCAAAGGCGTCATTTTTAGGACAACCAAATATGGGCATCAACAGTCCATAGGAACCCTCAGGCCATTGGCCAGCAACTGAAATGTGTTTGAAAATAGAGGGAAAGAATCATTGAATATTTGGGAGACCTGCATGACAATGCCTTTCCAAAGGGAAATTAACGTAGGGATATTGGAACTTCAGTTGTGCACCGAAAGTTCATGTAAGTCAGGTAAATGCCATCACTGTTTCTTGAAAGGAACCATTTTTTGAGCTGCTACAAAGAATCACACATTATCTTTTTCTTGAAGATAACAATTAACTACTTGTATTTATTGTCCGTGTTAAATGTTTCCATCATTGATGTTCTCAAACATTATATTCTGATTTTGTCAATACAAGTATAATTGAGACATTTACAAAAGGTTTCTATTACAACATATTCAGCATAACCACAGACTCTATGGCATAGGGCTACCAGATTATTTTTAAAAAACATCACACATAATGTAACCTACACTCTAGCTGTTGCCTCCAGGCACAGTTGGCAGCCTGTAGGCAGCAGACCAGTCCGTCAGCACACAGCCGGGTGGTGTAGTTGTGTCTGGGACAACACGACTCCATCAGACACACCCCACCTGCCAACTGACATGCCTTGTTCTCTATAACCGGCCGCGCCACACCAGTATTCTGACGGTCTACAAGACAAAGAGAAATTAGTCATACTAACCACACATGGGCACATCATAGAACTGGGTCATACTAACTACACATGGGCACGTCACAGAAATGAGTTGCACTAACCACACATGGGCACATCACAGAACTGGGTCATGCTAACTACACATGGGCACGTCACAGAACTGGGTCATACTAACCACACATAGGCACGTCACAGAACTGAGTCATGGTAACCACACATAGGCACGTCATAGAGTGGAGTCATACTAACCACACATGGGCACTTCACAGAAATGAGTCATGATAACCACACATAGGCACGTCATAGAACTGAGTCATGCTAACCACACATGGGCACATCACAGAACTGCCACGAGTCCTCCAGGTCCACCTCAGCTTCATCTTCAGGGGTCACGTGACACCAGGGCCGATCACGTGTTCCGAGCAGGTTGCGACAGCTGCTGTGTTTCCGGTCACCGTCAGGGAATGCCGTTTTGGGGTAGTTGGTGTAGCCATACTGACTGCACAGATAGAGGGAAGATGAATAGGTTGACTCTGTGAGCAGACTCGAGCATAATGTCACCGAATAGACCTCAGTTTAGGAACTGAGAATGCCCCCCTTACAAGAGTCAGAAAATACATCACTTTGAGAGTCCTTGCTAAGAGTACAAAATGATCCCCTTCTGAGTGTCGTATAAAACCCTTCTTAGGGTCTGTGAAAATAGCACCCATTTTAAGCGTCTGGAATCCCTCCCTCCCCCCACCTACCATAAGCGTCCAGAATAACCCCTCCTATAAACTGCTGAAAAGGGTACATTTGCATCCAGAATAATCCCCTCGCATAAGCTTCCAAATTTATCACTGCCACAAGCATCCACAGTGGCGTAGGAAAAGGGGGGGGCCAGGGGGGCCCGGGCCCCCCCAATCACTGAGGAGGGGGGCCTGAATATGTTTGTGCCCCCCCAAAATTTGTCAAGACCTGTAATATAATACACACAATTTTCAAACTTTACCTCTCTTGCATAGGAAAAAGTGGGGACAGAGGTGGCTGGGACCCCAAATCAGAACTAGAGGGGGCTCAAATACCTATTTTTCATACAATCTAATATAATTGTGTATATAATACATCATGCATAAAAATCGATACTTAAAGTTGGTTGGAGTGGGGCCCCCTGGCCCCCCCCCCCGCCCCCAATAAAGATTTGCTTCCTACGCCTCTGAATCCAGAATGATACGGGAGACCCCCCCCCCCCCCACACACACACACACATACCCATGGAGTTCAGAATTCCTATGATACCTCATTCACTCCATGTCAAAAAAGTACCACTCCCTCAGGAACCTACATGAAGATGACGACTTCGGACCACTGCATACACGCTTGTCCCGTCACTGTCGTGTTGACGGACCCAGTGTAGTGCACTCCACTCTCTGTGTCGCGACACCCATCATCATCTACAAGAGTACTACGTGTTAGTATAATAAGGAACCTTAGTTATCTTTCTTTAAACTTAATATCTATAGTATTTTTCAAAGGGCTAGTCTGTTTTGATATTCAAAATGCCAAATAAAGTTAAATTGTGACAAAAAAAAGTATGAAATATATTTATCAGCTTGGAACGCCCTTTGATAGAACAACGTAATATAGGCCTAATCTTTTCTTCAAGTTATACAAATTAGATTTTGTAAAATGAATTAATATGTCTACATAATACTTGTGCTACAGTTCTGAATGCGCATTGGGTCCTGAAAGAGGAAGGAAGATAAAAGGTGTTCAGAGAGGTTATGAGTATTCTTTATATATCCATGTGTATGTAACTATAGGCTTCTAAAAGGTAAATGGTACTAAGAGGTATAATATGCAGAAACAGTAGATTTAACTTACTACATCTGGGTACATTACAATACTCCCACTCCACACCAGGGTCCACTGTGAAACACCAGGGACCCCCAGGGTCAAAGTCAGGAGACCGACAAAAGTCGGCTGCTGCTGTCAGCGTCGCATCGCCCAACATGGCCGCTGTGACGTCATGACGGTGCGGTGCTTGCGCGTCCCACCGCTGACACTGACGTCCTGAGGTGGTGTTGCTCACCGTCCCACGGTAGTTACCACCACTCAGGTTGGACCTGCACGTCAGCGGCATCTCCGCTCCTGGATGGTGTTTCTCCACAAATTTACGGACGTCCGTAAATTTGCGGACGTCCGTAAATACACTCTCCATATATTTGTGGAGCTCCGCAAATATAGGCCTATATGTCTTTTTGATACTTAAGCATACAGATACGGACCGCCGTATATATTTGCGGACATCCGTATGTATTTGCGGAGCTCCATAAATATATTTGTGGATGTCCACATATTTACGGACGTCCGTATATTTGTGGAGAAACACCATCCAGTTGAGAGTCATTTAAAGAAAGATAAGGCATTATTTATCCAAAAACATGAAACTGTTCTTTTGTGTGTTTACTTGCCAGATACATGAACTTCCTTCAAGATCAATATTATCTTGAAATCCCTTTGAATGCAGTGATATACCACATGGCTCTATGCTCATTTGTCATCATGATGCATCAATGCAGCAGCAGTGAGTAACTCGCACATGCAGTAGGGTATGAAGGGTCGTTATGATGCATGAATGCAGCAGTGGTGAGTGGTCAGCACTGCATATACATGCATCATTGCGCCAGGAGGCATTGTGCATTAAAGCACCATGCTATCATTAAAGGGTTAAACAATGCACCCCGGGTGCACATTGCACTTACCTTGAGTGACCCACACGCTACATAGAAGTAGCCCCCAGTACACAGACAAGTAGCCCCCACCAGGAGGGAGTGCTGCTGCAGGCATCATGGCGGCACAGTTACTGGTACCTCGGCCAGCCTCCACAGCACAGCCCGAGCACGGCCCCCGGCCATGCTTTAGTATGGGACACAGCCAGTCTGGGCCAGCCAATCAGAACGCTGGGGCCAAAGGAAGGGAGATGTTTGTGTCAGGTATACGGGACTAGCACATTTAGCTATGGAAGCCGCCATCTTGACTCAGAGCAATGCATTGTGGTCAGACCCCAACTCCAGAGCAGTGTATTATGGGCGAATTTCTTATCAGCACCTTTGTTCCAGGTGTGAGGGGAGTGGATTAGCCTCATAGGGAAAGGGGTGTAGCCCCCGACTACCTAAGGTACCAGGATATGCTAGTCTCGTATACTTACCTTACTCTTAGAAGGCCGTCGGCGCACAGGGTATTTTCTTTGAACTTTTTAATCGTTTAGACTTGATTACTTCAATCTTGAAACTTACATAAAAGATAAACCAAAACCTTTGCGTACAAAACAATTATTCTGGTGGATCATATAATTATCAAAACAAACATTGGATGGTGGTTTTTTTAACATTTACATTAGAATAACATTTTTTAAAAGCCCTATATCAGCTAGCAGGGCCTAGCCACCAGTATTATGGACATCATACCTGAAACAAACTTGTCATGTGCATGTCTGAGCCTAAACTAATTAGAGGATAAAATATGATTGGCGCAGCATAGTTGGAAACTCAATCCACGCAAAAAGTTCTGATACATAACTGAGGGTGTGGCACTCCCACATATGATACAGTCATATAACCTTCCCCATTTCTTCTTTCCTTTCCTTTATTACCATGGAGGAAATTAGGTGTGGAGACAAGAAAGGAGAAAAGGGGCTTTGTGCTTTTTCCTATATAGATGGGACTGTTGCTGTGTTAACGTTTAACCCATTAAGGCCAGCATGGTACTTTAATGCACTTTGCCTTTTTTATTGGCATGATGCACGAATATAGGACCAGTGGGTATTCATGCTTCATGCAGATGAAAAGGCATACTACTATATACTGTGTTATCATTGTACATGTGCAGCATAGTCTACAGTAGAAAAGGTGACATTTTCGGATTACCTATTTACACTTAGTGCTGCCCTGAAGGGGTTAAGACGTTTAACTTTAGGGATTATTATCTTTATACTGGTACATCTAACACACATCTATATAGCACAGTGATATGAGGATTTCCGTTCTGGTGGACAAGGATAATGTTCACCACTGAGGCATGGATATCTGCAGCTGTGGCGGGGGTGATGCTGGTGCAAGCAGACAGAGATGCGGCAGCACCAGAGGTGTCCTCCCTCTTTGTACACAGGTGTGACGTGTAGAGGTGTGTGGGTATATAGTTCCGCTACCCATGCCACACCTTATGTGCTACTTCAGCGTCTTAACCCTTTAAGGTCCGCAGAGGGCTCAAAGTGCTAAGCCTTTTCTGAATGCAGCCCTGCATGAGTAGTCTACTCAGCAGGGCTGAGTTTATGAATCATGCTGATCTTTCAGAATGTATCAAGACTGTATAGGGTCAGTATGATGCTTGAATGCAGTACTGCTGGGTTACTCACCAGGACTGCGTCCATGCAACAAATGGCGACAAATGGACATAATGCATTAAAGCGCCATGCGGCCGCTCAACTTTCAGCTGAGTTTTGTACAAAGATTTCCGTTGATAAAACTATTCATATTGGTTCAACTATATTAACCATGGAAACTCAATAAACTTCAGAGGTATGGGGGAAAATACACATATGTCCTCATTGACTAGGTGTGAGTTGCATAGAAATGGCATCGAGGAATTTGGAGAATGTCCCAAATCCGTGGCAAAATATTGTGAATGTTCCTATAATGCAGCTTTATTCTGTTATGTACACAGCCTGCACTTTTAAATGTACTATATATACCAGCTATTGTGGTTGTCACTGTTTGGTACAATGGTAGGTGTAGGGTTCTCTTGTCGGCAGCTTCACCTATAGACATGCAGACTGTGCACAGTGTGGTTCAACCATTGTGAATAAGCATGTGCATGTATGTTGTCTTTGTTCAGTAAAGCACAATGTATTGTATGCTGTATTTACCTTATGCATAATAAACTGATGTATATTGACCAGCCACATAACCATAAACAAAAAGGCTATTGTTCAAGAGCTTTGGCCCAATCCTCACAGAATGAAAGGACATCTTTGGAAAATAGTAAATGACAGATTAGTGTGGTATTACCGATGGTTTTAGGCAACATCTATAGTCCACAAACAACAAGGTATTGTATTGAATCCCGAAGCGCAAAAATGCCTACACCTCTGGACGGATGGAAGTTCACACGATTTGAATTCATTGAACCTAGGTTTTCATATCTTCACTTGCTAACCATTTACGCCAGATTGGTGGTGCAAATGGATGTGAATTAGTCGATACACATCCAACTACAGACAGGTTATTATCTTGATCAAAGGGGTAATAAAGTAGGTGGGGGCAACAGAGGTCCCAGGCTATCCAACTGGTAGGATAGACGCTGGCCGAGGCTGGAATGCATTACACCCACTGCTCATTAGGCCTAATGCAAATGTAGAAGCACCCTCTCACAAAGGTGTCTCGCACATATTCTGCTTAGTTCTGTACACGTGTATACATTTAGTACAACATTGATATACAATATTAACCATACCCAGTATTGGCAAAGAATGCCCCAAGGCTGCATGTGCATTTGCCATCATAATGCACCTGCTACTAGCGCTGCAGTAGTGTATCATGCTGACCCTTTGAGAGTGTATCAGCCCTGTAGGGTGGGCGTGGTGCATGGATGTAGCGCCAGCGAGCTACTCATCTGTACTTTATTCATTCTGGAAAAAACTGCATGGTGTATCGAATCAATATGGTGCCCTTAAAGAGTTATAGTGTTGAATTGGTCTATATGCCGTGGTGGACACACTTTGTATAGAACAATGACTTGTGGTATATCCCCCTATAAATATTGATACTAATTCGTATAATAGTCACTCTGCCAAGAGGTCAACTGTATACTGTGTTTGATAACATGTGTCTCTGCCCCAACCTGACTGTTCAGATCAGAAATGGATATCCCATCCATTGCTTATTCTGAAATATCTAGTTTCTTTTCAATTAAATCCTACTGTTATTCAGAAATACTGGGACATCAACCAACTAAATAGAGGGCATCACATACACAAAGCCAGATATGTTGCCAAAGTGATTTCCTCTGGAGTAGAGTCCAGCAGACAACATTGATATACAGCAGACACCTAGAGTCCAGCATCCCCTGATTCCTTTAGAAGTCTAGAGAGAGTTCATCATTGCTTGACTCTCGATGGAAAACATTCAGGAAAAGCTGGACAATGGAGAAAGAATCTCCTCCAGCCTTTTGAGAAGGGAGTAAGGCAATGCTGAACTCTATCCAAAGGGAGTCAATTTTATGGCATGCCTGATACTGTATAGAGAGAGTCAGGCTGACTGTTCTGCCCATCTTGATGTATGCATGCACTATAATGCAATACTGGTGCGGATAGATGGGTTTTAGCAGAGAATAATTGTGCAACCAGACATTGTGGACATTGGATGCATAGTGTGCTCACTATTCTTGTGACAATATTCGGCATTCTCTCAATCGTGTGAAGTCAAGTGACCCTATTGTGCCCTCATTGTCCCTACCTATATTACATAAAGCCATAATCCAATGTACCCATGAACGATGCCTCTATGGCAGTGACTTCCATTGTACCGATGTTCCTGTATGAGCCATTGTTGTCTCAAGGTTGACGTCCATGATGGGCTAATACCATCACTTGCGACTCACTCACCAATGCAAGTAACTAGCCAGTGCAGCATTGCTGCATCATGCCTACCTTAAATTGCCCGATTAAATATTTGAAGTCCCTGTTACCCTCTGCGCGTATACATGGAGTTGTGCTTTTATGAGCTTTACAGAGCTTAAAGGCGAAAATCTCGGTACCCCTATACCGAGGTCTGGGGGAGTGGCTAGTTACATGATGGACAGCTAGGTGCTGTGTGTAACTAGCCACAGTGGGGCAGTGGGAGGGGAGGTCCTACACACACTAGGTCAGGCCTACATGTCTTTAATGCCATAATTTTCACAATGTATGCATCATTCCGCCAAAGGACAATACTTTATTAAATCACGATGCTGTCATTAAAGGGTTGACACCTCTCCCTGTCATCCATATATGCTGATCTGCAATTGGCAGGTATACAGACAGCGTCTGCTCTGTCAATGGCCAGACGACTGACCTACGTTTATAGCTGCTATAATAGATAGAGGGGCGATTACGTACAGAATCGCCACACATGGAAGCCAAAGCTAATGTGGCTGTCAATGAATTCACCTTTACTATATTAACCTTTAGCTGTGAATAATATGCTGACGTAGTGACCAGTCATATAGGGCCATTATTCACAGACTTTGTGTTAATCCTCACAGACCGAAAGGACATCTTTGAACAGTTGAAATAATGCTTGGTTTTGTAGGTGGCAGCAACAATGCATAGAATTTAGTCCAAAAGAGTCAAAAGCCTAGTGATTTGAAGTTATTGGACCACAGAGTAAACAGGCATACCCTGTGAATAAGAAAATACGTTCTTTTTTTATCGTTGTAAAGCTTGCAAGCATGAAGTGTCATTTTAATGATATTGAAGCCGACTACTTATCTCTCTGGTATAGGTGGTAGATGTAACATAATACAATGAATGTTCCTAAGTAACAAGATACTCAAGTTGGCAACACACGGTCCATGGCTAATGAGATTGATACTTACGTGACAAGTGATTCTGGTGTTCCCTGCACAATCTTCAAACGTCAATAGTTCTATGGACTAGCTGTCACATCTCACAGGTAAAATTGATCTTATTATCCTTTACATGTTGTAACAAAGGTAAGTTAATCCCTGTTATTGACTGTATGGTACCAGTGTGTCGTTCATAAAGTTAGGCTTTGAGGTGTATCTTTGAACTATCCGTGCCATGTTCGGCTAATGCGTTAATTAGGGGGTAAAGAAAGTTTTGATATGCCTCAGGGGAATTCAGAGAGTTGGCAGTTTTCTATGCTTACAATCACCGGTATTTATTATCTATAAGGGCCTGTGCGCGTATCAAGATTATCTAAGTTTTGCATCCAGTGCGTACAAAATTGGTGCTTATTTAAGACTTCGCCAATTCAAATATCCCAGCGCTTGTCTAAGCACCTTTATCTTTCATGTGAAAAACTGAGTTCATATAGCAGCCATAACAGGGGAAATGTAATCTGCGGCATCAATTGCTTTCGGGTAAAACAGTATCCATGGCAACCCATTACAAAATCCAACTTGGCACTATTTATAACTTCTTAGTGATCGCTCGTCAAGGGCCACTCATGCCTTTAATGCGTTAAGCATCTGTGTATGTTAGTGGAGTGGTGGTGGAGTGAAATGCCGTTACTTTATAGTTTTCTCAACAATAATGAACTCAAATGTGTCTCAGAAATTTTTTATTGAAATACTTAAGGTAGGAAAATCACACAAAGCTGGACACTGTCAAGTACAATTAAAATGTTTATTTCGTGAAATCACATCAGTGAGATTTTAAAGTTTGGTACCCGAGAACTTGGTTAAACAGATTTTAATTCGACGTTTCGATACAATTAATGCATCTTCATCAGGATCAGTTTTATTGAATATTTCACATAGAGTGATTTCACATACAATTTATGCGATCAAGAACAATTACCTGACTGGTTGGGCCACTAAAAAAGATATACTGGTTTCCCATCACAGCGTGCATCATAAAAATCGTAGGATGATTTACGTTTTTTGTGGCCAAAATTCACATTTTATTGGTTAAGAATTAATTGATATTTAAAAGTGGAGAAAATGGAAGTTATTTCTATATCACTACATTGTTGGCATTATTAGCTCTAATTTGATACCAAATATGACCAGTTTTGTCCAGGGTTTCCATCAACACTTGGTAAAAAAAAAAAGGGTTTTCCTCAAAACCTAATTTTTGCGATGCGCGCGGTAATGAGAAACCATTTAACCAGTTAAAGCACTGCCTGTAGAACAACAGGGGCATGTGTAGCAACAGCCAGACACATGACAGCTACAAGATAGAGTCAGAGTTTATTTGGGCAGAAACCTTGCATTTAGTTAAGGTACTGCTTGTAGAACAACAGGTACATGATAAAGTCATAGTTTATTGGGGTAAGAACCTTGCATCCAGCAAAGGTATACTGCTTGTAGAATATCACGCAGGCACATGATAAAGTCATAGTTTATTTGGGTAGGAACCTTGCATCCAGTTATAGAATCAAAGTTTATTTGGGTAGCAACCTTGCACCCAATGACTGCACTGCCTGTAGGACAGCAGGGGCATGTGTAGCAACATCCAGACTGACGATGGCAACCAGCAACGACACACAGAGGGTGGTAGATACTGCAGCAATTGCCCCTCCATACTCAGCCTCTACTGGTGGGGCGTCAAGCCTAGGTATTTCTTTTGCAGCTGAAAAGGAAAATATCTCAATTAATGTCCCTTTTGGACTTAAACAGTATCGTGTGTTTTTCAGGTGGTAAAATGACATGCTGAATTAGATTAAGTAATGCATGAGATTATCCTGCACCATCACTTTAATATAACCTCAAGCTTATGATGCTACTAGTATCTACTATTGAGAGATGATTATAGAAGTTCTCAATAGTATAGGTTTGAATCTACTCACTACAATTATTGAAGGGTGGGTCCCATGTTCCATCAGTCAGACAGAGTGTTATCCCTGTCACATTGTCAGCATTCAAACAGTGATACTCAACAATTGTATCCAAGGTGCGAATAGTGTCATTCACTACCATGTCTTCCCATGTTGGCAGAGCGGGGCAGGTCACCTCTGACAGAACCATTTGAATAAATTAACATTTATTTATGAAATCAATGGTTCAAATGATTGTGTCAATTTCGATACCTCATGACAATAATTCTCTCTCTACATACTCTGAATACCTTTGATTAAATAGAAGATTGAATGTGCTTTGTAACTGTTGATACAATGGTGCAATATTAAAAGAACAGTGGGATCACTAGTCTTCTAGAACACTCATATAATATACAGTCAACTCCCTCCTAACGACCACCCCCCTAGAGCGACCACCTCACCATTGCGACCACTTTTGGATAGTCCCAAACGATTTTCCCTTTATTTTAATATAGCAAACTCCCCCTAATGTATAATTTGAGAAAAAGATGTGAATAGTAAGATACTGCTAAGTGATGCAGACATTTGTGAAGCATTATAGAATACTGGTATGTCATATACTAACCTCTACAGTTGCTGGGTTGTGCTGACCACTGCCCGGTCTCCTCACAAGTAATGGTGATGTTTGTGGAGTGGTCAGGGAACCAGTATCCCCTCAGACACTTGTAAGTTACTTCAGACTGGTAGATCATACCACCACCGACAGTCTGATGGCTGAATTCAACATCCGCAGGATGGCCACAAGACACGGCTATAAGGAATTAGTGTGAGCAGAGCAGGATTGTAATCGTGTATTTTATTCAATGTGATAATAGATGAAAATATTTTACTTACTAAATCTTGTCAAAATTAAACTATAGTCTATGCAGAATGTCATCACTACTGCTTAGCATATTGATTATTGTACTTCAGTAGACCTATCTGGAGCTCAGTGAGTGGTTATTTTAAAGTGTTTTATTGGGTTGAATAATAACATATATACAATAATACATAATGTAAAATGAAATTAACCTAGCACATGCGCATTGCATTACTTACGCTAAGTTGTTGAAGGAAAGGGATCAGTTACTATCCAGTGTTCAGACAGCTGGGAGCCAGTTACCATTCAGCATACAGGTGTGGTATTACTTACGTTGGCAGGTGAGATTGTGGACAGCTGGGGACCAGTTAGGGTAGATTGACCCAAAGTGAACCACGCACCCTGAGATGTCCACCCCAATGTAATAGTAATTCGTCCATAAAAAGCCCTCTTTTGTGTATCACAGTACACTGTAAGTGTTACACTTTCCAGCAAAAGATAGTTAGAGACAATAACTACATGAATAACTACATAATTATGGTGGACATCTCAGGGTACGAGGTTGATTCTAGGTTGATCTACCCTACCACGCAGTGTACAGGTATTGTATTACTTACGCTGGCAGGTGAGGTTGTGGACATGTGGGGACCAGGTACCATGCAGTGTACAAGTAATGTTAATCTCTCTCTGACCAATATGCTGGTAGCCAGGCCGACAGGAAGCTGTAACTATGTCCCCTGGGCGGGCTGGTGATGTCATGTTCAGAGTCAGGTTCTGACTGGTGGAGACGTCCATGCATCTCACAGCTGCGACAAAGAAACAGTGATTTTAATTTATAAATCAACATTTGCTCCTGTACTGATACAGTTGTATTAATGCATATCATTCTAATAGCTTTGATCAAAATAAGAAAACATCGAAATAAAAATCATACCCCATAGGAAAGTAGTATAGTGAACAATGAGAGCTTTTTCTGTATGAAGTATAAAAGTCTGACAAGAGAAAACAAAATCCAGTTCGATTTTCAAATTAAAAAAAGAAGCAAAAATTGCATGACTTTCTACATTGTTATGAGATACAATCCCTTTACCTTTGCAGGTGAAGCTGGTAGTGTTCCATGTCTTATTTTTGTTACAGGTGGTAGTTGTTACCTGTGCAGGATCTGACTCCATGTAGTACCCTAGCGGACAGGTGTATTGTACCACTGTACCCACATCAGACAGTGATGTGTTAAGCACTGCATGGGGCTGCCCAGGCACAGGTGGACACCGAGAAGCTGGAATCATTAGGAGTTAGTAATGAATTCAATAAACATGGCAGGTGAAAAGAAATAGTCATGCTTTATTCTTGAAACAATTTGCTATATAGTACATGACATCAATTTAATAGCTAGCTCAATGCCAATGTTTTGAATCTACATTTGTTATCCTTGAGCATTTACAAAGAGTAACGTTAGCTGACTTATGGCTTATGAACGACTATAGTATTTCAAACTTTAAAAGGGAAAGAATGTGGAAAGTGCCTTTATATTTTAAAAGATGAAGAATCATATTTCACATGTGCATTTGGAAATTAAGTCTACATTATTAGTTGTAAGCAATAGGCTACCACGTATCGGAAACCAGTCTATCCAATAGTCAAATACCTTTACAGTCTAGCTCAGTATTGCTCCATAGACCATTGTCACCACATTTGATGGTGACAGTCAAGTGGCCGTCTTTATGTCGAAGTCCTTTTTCACATGTAAAGTTGATCTTTGAACCAGCATGGTTACTATCACCATGCTGTACTGATTGCTTTACGTCTGGTATGACACCACAACGTATTACTGTTAAAACAAGTAATTCGAACCTAATTATGAACATATTACATGCCAAGTACTGATATTACATGTTAAACTCCAATTTTTGTAATGATATCTGCATTACCATACGTTCTCATGCTTGCAAATGTCCAGTAAACATGCATGTTTTGGTAAAAGATTCAAATGATAAATGCATTCTAACCCCGTTCATTAGAAAGGGGCTGCGTATTTTATCAATTAAAAATGTTTTTGACTTTCTTTTTTAAATTGGTAATCTGGACCCTTCACCCATATCTATTTCCTTTGTATTCAGTCATTTTGGTGTCTATCTTTTGATCCTGTGGATCCAATTGTATTCTATGATCAGGCTATATTAGACAGGGTGGTCAATTGGACATCCACGCCTTATCTTCTGTAATATAAATTCAAGTTACTCTATATACTAATCCTTTTCCCAACAATACAGACACTAACTCCTAACCCAAAATCAATCATTTAAACCATAATCCTTCCGAGATGATACATTATAGTGAGTAACACTAGATCAGTGTGCTCTACTCACGGGTGCAGTTGCCACTGGTAGACCTCCAGGTGCGGGTTTGCAGACACTGTACGGTCTTGGTAACTGTGTGGTCAGGGAACCAGTACCCTGCGCTACACGTCATGGTGACCACTGTGCCCTCCAGGGTGACGTGTGTCGATATGTTAGCCATGGCTGGTACCACCAGGGGCGGGCAGGTCACAGCTTTATGAACCAGGAGAATGGTATGGCGTTGTTAATCATTGATAGCAGGAAGTAAGTCGTCTATTAACAGTCACACCACTTAAAAAACGGTTACTTCACTAGATCTACAGGATGACAGAATAACATCACATAAAAATACCTATTCTTTTCTAAGCAGCAATTTTGTAGTGATTCTATAAAAAATCGCATTCTTGGTGCTATAAGTCTAAAGTTGAGCATGGGCGTTGAATTTGAAATATTCCTTTGGGACAAAGATGTAAATATAGCACTTGAGAACTGTGGGGTTTAAAATGAGACATTATTGTACTAATGTTATTCTAAAATGAAGTAGTATGCTAAAACACACGGGAGCATCCCTTAGGTGAGTCGTCACTCCATCCTTCATCCAAACAGCGGAGGGTCATTGTCTTATGTCCATCTGGAAACCGGTGACCTTGCAGACAAGTGTAGGTCAGTGTTGACTTTAACGATGTGTCTTTGTATGATGTTACCGTGGCCTGTTTTACTAGAGGAGGAGGTTGGCAGCCACCTATATGGATGAAATAAAGTTTTTATGTGTAAGTCATTCTCAATAACTGTTTTAGCTATTTAGATACTGTAGTAAAATAAAAGGGGGAGACAGATAGTGAGAACAACATGACTAGGCACAAGTAGATCTACATTACATACAACCTATATATAACAGAAACGTGCTGAGATACCTACGTCTACAGATGGCATTTCCAGACCATTTCAGGTCTGGTTGACAGAGCAGCTCAGTTTGGGATCGGCCATCTTGTAAGACGTATCCAGGCACACAGGTTATCCGGGTCCTGAACCCAACACGGGTAGACCCAGCCTGTACCGTCCTATGGGGGGCATGATCTAATGGGGCACAGGACTGCTCAATCTCTGCATGATATAAAAATAATGATGATTTTAAAAGAAAATATATATAGATAGTCCTCTCGTGCTGTTGGTACAGGGCTATTAATGAGATTTTAAAAATTCTATTTTTGACCATGAACGTAGAGTTCAGCGTTGGGAATTTTCCTTTGAAAAACGCATTTTTAAAGATTATGATGAATTTCAATTAAGACTTATTAAGAAACAAGTACTAGAGTCTGTCAATCGAATCCAGAATCCATCATTACCAGAGACTGGAAATGGTGACATAGGGAGGGTCACTTTTGTGACGGTCACTTTGTTGGGATGCAATAACTGTTTGATGCCAGCTCTAGATAAAGATTGATATTTACTGGAATGATACTTTACTTGAATGATAAAGCAGTTATACTAATCTGATTTGTCTGGAAATTAGAAATCGGATATCCAAAGTGCACCCTCAGAAAAGTGAGTGTCACTCTCGCCAAAAGCACCCCAGTCTTTGCAAAACTTTTCCGGCATGCAGGACAGTCGGTCCTGCAGCTAGCTAATTTTGCAGGACCGGATGGATTTCTGCAAGACCGATACCAAAATCAAAGTTTTGCATAATATTTAGAATAGAATAGCGTTTATAAAAGAAGATTATAATAAAACATTGCTTTAATATTAGTGTGCACTCTAGAACTTGTAACTTCAGTTCTAACTGGAATATTTGAAAAATTCTTTCAGTTTTGGAAAGCCCAGCATGTGAAAGACATCTGGTCCTGTGACACTGGTCATTCTGCCGGACCATTTAGGTGGACATTGCCACTGTCCGGCGTGTTTTGGCAAAGACTGGCACCCTCACCTGAAATTCAGGCACTGCGTGGCTTTCAGGTGAGAGTGCTTTCGGCGACAGTGACGCTCACTTTTCTGAGGGTTTGTCTGCCTGCATGTATCTCACCTTGGCACTGAGGGATGTCAGCGCTCCATCTGCCATCCTCCATACAGACCACAGTTGCCGCACGCCTCCCGCCCGGCAGTCTGTACCCCGCTCTACACTCCACTAGCAGGTAGGACCCCACCACACGACCCTCCACCTCCACCCTCTGGTGGGCACTAACAGAACTAACATCCACTTCAGGGCAGAGAACCACATCTGATGCGCCATCTGACAATGACCTGAAGACAGCATCCATGACAGCATCCTCTGGCCTGGAGAAGCCTCCAGCGGTGGGCAGGGGTGTGGAGGTTGGGGATGGGGTGTGAGTTGGATGGTAAGTGGGGCTCGGGGTGGGCTTTAAAGTTGTGTTGTCAGGCTGGGGTGCTATAGTTGATACATTCTCTGATGGTGGTGTGGGACTAGCTGTTCTTGCAGATATGGAAATATCTGCAAATCAGCTAGTGCATTGTTAGTAAGCTCATCCCTACTGATGCAACTTCCATCACAACTGATTAGCCTACCTTCTCCTAGAAATACATGCTTGGTATGTCTACTGCTTCCCACAATAATTATATGTTGATACTACCTTGTATTGAGTTATAGGCCTGTGGAAGATAAAGATTCAACTATATATAGACCCTGAACTGGATGCCAAATTATTCCAAAGCTTTGAAAAGACCATCACCTTTTGAGCCTTTAACTTATACATACAAAGGTACCCTGTTACAACAATACTCACTTGTACATCGGTAATTGTCATTCCATTTACTCTTATCACTACATTCCACGGGTACAATGGCGTTAAGCGGTAGCAGTGCCTGGCTGCCCATGTGCTGGAGTTGGCCGTGTTGACAGGAGAGGTTGAGGGACGTGCCTGGGAGGTGGGGGACAGGCTCTATTCCCTGCAGGCCAGGGTCTGTCAGTGCTGGACACCCACCTATACGTAAAGGAAGAAGGATAGTATTTTACAATATGATATAATGGGACCCATGAAGGTTGCCGATTTGGACCCCTTAAATGGTGTCTTGGGATAAATAGGAGATGCACGTGGGGACGAACCTGCCAAGTCACTAGACGCCACCCATTTTACCTGTATTCTTAAAAAGCCCACTTTTCCGGTAATCTTAATCAGTTTCCAGACCTATCCTCTAGATGGCACCACTGTAAGTTGTTAACATTGCTGTATATATCCCCCTTTTCTTTCTCTCTTTTTTCTCTTTTTCTTTTTTGAAACTGTAACGGGTGCTATCTAGGGAAGAGGAGGGAATCATTAAGATAACCAGGAAAATGTTTTTTTAAGATTACAGGTAAAATGGGTGGCGTCTAGAGACTTGGCAGGTTCGTCCCTTGTTGCGTAGGAGATCTCATTGAGCTGATATAGTGATGCGAATCTCCCCTGTAAGTCTTGCCAATCTTGGCAAATAAGTCCATATATGTGACACAATCTGCGAAAAGGGACCTTAGTGCAGGGTGCTTTAAGGTCCCTTTTCCCAGTACAAGTCACATATATTTTAGCCCCCCCATCTTACCTTACCCGGATCCAGCCAAGGTGAAATCCTCGTTGAAAAACGAAAAGTATACTCAAGATAGGTGTAATTTGCCTAGATAAACCCATCTGAGGCCAATTAACCAATAAGCATTAGTCATTTTTGATATCAGATATTGCCAATGAAAAATCATCATCATTTAAAATCTTTGTCAGTCCTATGACCTAGCAAAGAGATCTAAAATTCAGATCTTTCACATTATTGTAAGAAGGCAAGGTAATTCATTAACAAGGAATAAAACGCCGAGCATATTTACCTTTTTTGAAATCGTGCAGTCTCAGTTCACACTTATTCTCCTGCACCACAATGCCACCGATCCTCCTGCATTGCTTCACACCCAACACTAAATAAATCCTACTCCCATTTGCCATATAACTATAGGCCCAAATATTCATGAATAAATTAGGAGCTGGCCATTGGCCAAATGTATCTACTCTACAGATCCTGACTTGACAGGTTTGATCCCTCAAGGTGCCCCCAAGCTCCTGGCATAGGGTGTCCTTGTTGAAGTAGGAGGTAGTGGTAAGGGGCTGTTCACACCTGCTGCCTCCTGTCACTACAGCATGGGAAAGCTGACTGATAGTAGGCTCTAGTCCCAGACACAGGTTGGGTTTGTTATCTTCTGTTGTTATCAATCTGCCTACACAATGTGCTGAGGTTTCTGCATATGTTGTCATCATGTCTTTTTCAACTGCAAACAGGGGATATTGTTTTTCTGTGAGTGTTTTTCTATGTGTATACAGGTATAACTGGTGTCATTTTGCTATATTTGTTGTGTGTCTGACCATGTTGAAATATCTATAGCAGTAATAGAGGGAGATGCATCCAAATAACTTACAATTAAAAACCAAGAGTCAATTCATCAAGTAGTAAAGTGAGACAGCACTCATTAAATGCAAACTAGAAATACATTTGGTTCACAGTTCTGCTAATTAATGCATATAATATTCTCAAAAAGGTCCAAATCTGACAAACTCACATGAACTACGGTCACACCATTCTACGCCACAATTGCCGCCAAGTACAGCACATGCAGTTGTATCCAGTGTTAGCGATGCTGCATTATCAACGTAACTAGCATGAGGACAGCCGCCAATGGGCATCAGTGAATAAACCGTCTTCAGCTTCACAAAGTTATGCTTGGGGAGCACACACCATACAGCTTTACACTCTCGGATGCTCTCACCCTGGAGTTCTTCACACATAGTGACAGATTCTACCCACTGTTCAGACACCACTGTCCCAGATGAGGCAGCACAGTATTTGTCAGAGGTCAGATATGACGTGACTCCCTCCATCTCATGGGATGTGAAACACAGGATGTTACCATCAATGTCATAAGTGGATCCATGATGTAACCCCTTTAGAAGGAGGCAATTCGCCTTTGAAATCCGACTGTATGAGAAACGAGCAGCTGCAAAATGTAATATACGTCACAAACATGTTATATGCATTTATAAAATATCAATAGATGTATGCATTCATCACTAAATATGTGACAGGGAACTCGTTCAACACAACTTAATTGTCTATTTCATTTGGGAACTCTGTATTTACAGTATAATGATTTTCATATGCTTTGACATATTGTGTCATATTCAACAATAATGGGTTCTGAGAATAAAGGCGTTTAAATATAAACAAAGGAGAATGTGGCAACCCAAAAACCAGTTCACCCTCAAAGTTTCAGTTTCTGCACAACCATGCAGTTGCTCAAATCAAACAACCATATTTGAACAGCACATTATTTACACTGAAACTGATAACACGGTGTATCTAGGGGGTGTAGAGGGGCACCCACTCAGTTCGGGAAGTCGCCGAAATTAAAGGCTCCAGGTCACAAAGTCGCGTATGTTAGGGAGGGTTCATTATTTAGGGGTGATCCATTTAGTATGTCACGCCTTTTTGGGCCATTTTGAACACCCCCCCCCCCACCCCCATGTCACACTTTGTCACACTTCTCCCAACACCCCCCAGAAAAGTATGTCACAAATCTGCTGACACCCCCCCCCCCCCTTACAAATAGTCATCTTATTAGGCATGATGTACCTTATCGATTAGAACCTTTTCAGATTACAGCTGTTCAAAGAGGCGGTAACAAAATTATATGAATATTGGTGGCACCCAAGATTTTTGTGGCCTTGATCCATGGATTCTTGCAAATGGTCGCATAGGCCCCCCATATTATCACCTGCAGGCTTGAAGGATGGGCGACATTTTTTGTCTCCATATATCTCCACTAATATCAAGATTTGGGGTATATAATATCAGATCTAGGACCTCTTTAGGCCAACTTAGATCTGGGTACTTTTTGTTGGAAACGGTGATAAAAGTACGAAAACATTTTATCGGGAAACTTAGGTGCCCTATAAAAGGTGTGCTGGTAATGCTACCTGGGGGAGGGGGCACTCAATTTTGCGCCCCCCCTCCCTCACCCTTGATCGTTTTCAACTTTATTACAAAAACGATGTTGGTGTCTACTAATTGTATGCATTTAATCCTGGGCACTTTTTTACCTTCAATTTACTACCTTGCAACAAATACATCCATTAGTAAGGTGTTTTAGTGTTACCGTCTCATGATACTCGCAGGTGAGTGATAACAGTCAAACCTCAGACACTTGACTTACATACCGTTGAGTTTAAGGGCCCCAGTGCTTATAAATTGGAAGCTCCCATACCCTCAGTGCTTACATGAGGCCGGCACTTTTTTGAAGACTGACAAAACGGTGGGCTATTCTGAGTGTCAAAAGTGATGCAGTGAGAAATTTGCTGGGAGTTCGAGGAAAATTTTAGAAAATTTTGAAAATATTGACATAATTTGGTAAAATATAACACAGGCTGTTACCAAAATTCGCGACATTTCAACGTACTAAATTCGCGACATTTTTAGGAATACCCCTAAAAAAAAAGCCCCCCCCTAAGAATAGGGTAAAAAAAAAAGCCCCCCCCTTTGAATACCCCTAAAACAAATTGCCCCCCCCCCCCTCAAATGCTCACCCCCCCGGCCATAAATAATGAACCCTCCCTTAGGTCATTTTCTTTAGCCAAATCTTTCTAAAAATCGCCAGGTCGCTTAAATTAATGTACCAGGTCGCCAGATCGCCTGGAAGACAGCCCATGTCACCAGGTCGCTTTTTACCCCCCTGAAGCCACTTTATCTAGGTAAACATGAAATAGCCTCCACTCACCTTTACGGATATCACACATTTTTAATTTGCATGGTGTGGCGCCGGACCTCTTCCAGATCCCCACCGTGGAGCACTCAGACCTCTCCAGTGCGTCCATGTTGATGGTTGACACCAGGCTCCCTAGGGGGCAGTTACTGGAGGCCACATACATGCTGAGCTGCTCTCCTCCTCCACGGTCACACACGCTCATCCTACACGTTGAGGCATTCACAGAGAATCCTCCTAGAGCATCACAGACTGCTGCTGTAGCTTTCACCAACATTACATTAGAGGTAGTGGTAGATGCATTGGGGCAGATCCTGGCAAGTGGAGACGAGAGGATGGATTGGGGACTGGTTCTAAGTGCGAATCTCAGGTTGTTTAAAACACAGAAGTCTGTCAGTTCTTCTGATATTGGATCAGATGTTCTTGTATCTGTCCGTAATACACTAATCCCACGTAGTGTTTGCATCCTCCCACCAAGAGCGGTACAGGATGCTGATGTTAACCCGGGAACTGAAAAGCCTTGATCTGTAATTCAGAAGAGCAATGAATCAGTATTCACGACGTTAAAGTGTTATTATATATTTAATTTCACCCAAGGGTAATGGGATTAGAATGAATTGGACGTGTCTACACATTTGCCTTGACATAGGATATAGGGAGTGGTCATTCTTTTTAACAACGGTGAGGGCGGGAGGGGGGTAGGTGTATCTTTTTGTCACAATGATTTTGGTCTCCCGTCAAAATCCAGCGACTCTGCTTTATCAATTTAATATGAAGAATCCTCTAAACAAACAAACAATTGGGCTATTCATTAAGAGCATATACATCATGACTATTTCTATATCCATGCCTACATCTTTCTATCAAGATTCCATCGTGAATTGAATATCCCCTATGGCACTAATCTGAGAAATTTCCAGTGTATCAAAGATGTTACTGCCAATATAACTATTCAACAACAACAACAATCTTGACGTGGTTGCTTCCAATGCTACTATACATACAGAGCAAGGAACCAACGTCATTGTGACCCGCCAAACAAAATATTTTTCATGCCCTGTGCGTCACTAATTATTCGGCAAAAGACCCCGAGATCCCTTTTGCATTCTGGTTGTTCTGGGGTGTGTCTTCTGCGTTATCCAATATGGCCATTGGGGGTGTTCTGCCCCAATATGGCAATGCCCATGGCCCAATGTGTCTAAGCCGTAAACATCCTATGGGTGAAGCAGACACTTACTACAATTCAGCTCATCAGATCCATCAGTGCAGTCCTTCTCGCCGTCACACACATAGGCTGCTGGGACGCGGACTCCTGATTCACATGGGAATGTGGGGTACACAGGTGCATCTGGTAAACAAGAGGTCATAATTATCATCCCTTTAATTATTGTATGCTATATCACAAAAGAGTAAGGAATATCTATACTATTTACAAACATGCTGCTCTAATTGTGAACAAACTTCAAATATCATAGAAATGTAATAAGGAGATGTATGAGAAAAAATAGAATATAAGTATGGACATTACCTGGTGTATTGGTTGTAGAACTAGCTGTTGATAGGGTGGGTGTCAGCTGGGTGGGATCTGTGCTGCCTGCGGTTGTGCTAGTGGATGGTAGGGTGGGTGTCAGCTGGGTGGGTCCGGTGCTGGCTGTGGTCGTGCTAGCGGTTGGTAGGGTGGGTGTCAGCTGGGTGGGTTCTGTGCTGGCTGTGGTCGTGCTAGTGGTTGGTAGGGTGGGTGTCAGCTGGGTGGGTTCTGTGCTGGCTGTGGTCGTTCTAGTGGTTGGTAGGGTGGGTGTCAGCTGGGTGGGTTCTGTGCTGGCTGTGGTCGTGCTAGTGGTTGGTAGGGTGGGTGTCAGCTGGGTGGGTTCTGTGCTGGCTGTGGTCGTTCTAGTGGTTGGTAGGGTGGGTGTCAGCTGGGTGGGTTCTGTGCTGGCTGTGGTCGTTCTAGTGGTTGGTAGGGTGGGTGTCAGCTGGGTGGGTTCTGTGCTGGCTGTGGTCGTTCTAGTGGTTGGTAGGGTGGGTGTCAGCTGGGTGGGTTCTGTGCTGGCTGTGGTCGTTCTAGTGGTTGGTAGGGTGGGTGTCAGCTGGGTGGGTTCTGTTCTGGCTGTGGTCGTGCTAGTGGTTGGTAGGGTTGGTGTCAGACATACAGTAAGAGCACACAGGCCACCCGGAAGCATCTCTTGGTAGCTGCATTTGTTTGTAGACTGTGTGTGGAAAATAAAAAGATATCAAATTGAAATTGATCAATTGTAAATAACTATAACTCATGCCTGTCAAGATTTGGACTATAGATAATACTATAAAAAGTAATAGTTCAGGCCACTAAAGGGTTTCTCATCACTGCGCGCAACATAAAAATCAGCTTTTGAGGGAAACTTTTTTCTTCTTTTTTTCAGATTTTTGATGAAAAACATGGAAAAAATGGACAGATAGTGGCATATTTGGCTAATTAAAGCTAATACTGCCAGTAATGCAGTAGGGGAGAAATAACATACATTTACCCAAATTTAAAGACCACTAAATTCTTAACTACTGAAATGCGAATTCTGGTTGTGCTAAATGTATATTATCCTATACATTTTAGCCCGTGAGTAAAAAGAAAAAAAAAATCGCCTCCCTCGTCATATTTTTCAGTCCTTGGTGATGAGAAACCACTCTTTTTCTTTGAGTGGCCTTATGTACAAGGTATATAAACAATTTTTAAAAACCACCATAATCATATTGGTTTATGCACAAGGTATATTACCAACTCATGCGAGCCGTTCCCAGGTGGGCAGGCTGAGAAGAGTTGCTGCAGCCGTCTGTCCTGACAGAAGTAAAACCCACAATATGCACCATTGATTTTCCCTGACAGACTGGCACATGTTGACGTAGCAGCTTCAAAATATAGAAACAAGGACAGGACACCTAGAGGACATCCCTGATCTGCTGCCTGCACGATCAGGCCATATCGATCAGCTTCCTCATGGTGACACGTGACGAGCTTTGTCTTGGTCATGACAACAGCAGGTGATAGGTTATTATAGATGTTGTAGCATCTCAGGTTGGTTGTCGTACGGTGAAAGTCCACCAGGTTGTCTCCATCGCACTCTCCACTCAGGGGGAACCTCCATGTCTTATACTCTGCCTCACCAACGGGACCAGCCCTTGTGCCTATCCGTGTTAAATCTACAAAGGAAAATGGGAAGTATACAGCAAGACGCTTTCAGAGAATAATATGAACTTATACCAAAGTCGGCTGGGAGAACAAAAGAAACTGCCTGTCTGTATAGCACTTTTTTTTTTTTTTGTTTAAAACAAATTTATTCATTCACATGATGTTCGATAAATTTGTTTCTCGTTGTAGTACAGGTTTCTCCATTTGGAATGCTCAGTTTAATATAACATAATATAATATAATTAAGTATTAAGTAGGGACATGTGTCCAGAACTAGTATCTAGTGTATAGTGTTCCTATTTGTAGCAATAGCTACAGGTTGTAGATGACTTTTCCACAGTCAATCTATGCCGGTGAGATCGCATTCATGAAAATAATGATATACAAACATGCAAACCAATCATAAACCAATCACTGGGTATAAGTCAGATATGGATGAATATGACTAGTTGCCCTGGCTTAGACCAGTTGTGTGCTAGTGTGATCATGGAATCAGTGTTATTTGACTTGCATCTTTTTTCTTGCTGTTTATTGCCAACCGTTAGGTTGGGATACCTCGTATCCAACCATTAAAGACTCGCATATAGTGCTTTAATCACGTATATTATGCCCATTTGTCTTCACGAGTCTACTCGTCAGGGATGCATAAATGCATGCATCACTGATGAGTACAAATGTATAGACTCGGCAGGGATCGATTCATGCATCCTGACGACAACGGACATATTATATTAAAGCACTATGCGATATTTAAAGGGTTAACATAATATATAGGCCAACTAATGCTAGATAGTGTGTTGTGCTTATGTGTTCATATATAAGGACGTTTCTATTGGCACCTAATTCATCTAGGGAGCTGTCATGGTTGACAGTGTCAGAGGTTAGTTTTCGATAGACGAGGTGGATACTCCGCTACTACATCCAGAACTGACCAGGAAAGGCGATGTTGGCGCTCCCTGACATGCATGTTGATTGACATGTGAACACAGATGCTGTCTTTCCATTGGCTTGTACTTTGTCATTAGGTCAATGTTAGTACATTTGTTTACCCACCAAATAGTTCCCTTGCTGTACTTTCAGTGAGGACACCGAAAAATACACTTTAGGGGTTTTCTCAATTGAGAAAGTTTATTTCTGATTCACAAAATAGTGAATAGTTGGGTGTTCAGAAAAAAATAAAATAAAATTTATTTTTTTCTGGTGCAATGAACAATGTCAGAGGTCTTTCATAAGGTCCATGAATAGACATAATGGACACATGATGGCCATAGTTATGAAGAATACATAATGGTGAAACAACAGATATTATGCTGGAGACATGAAGAGGACACACCGATTACATGATAGACATATGACGGACACATGGATACGACATGATGGAAATACATAACTCATGTAATTATGATGCACACATGATGGACATTGGAATTGGAATTACAGAAGAATTCTGGCCTACCTTGATAAGGCGTTAGTTTCATTCGGCACTGGTCCATATGCCATAGTCCTCCAAATGTATCACACACATCGATGGTTATCGACAGTTGTATAACTATGCTATTCGGCATTTCATTGTTCCCTGTTAGTGTCATAGGGTTCCCTCTCCCCATCCCCGCAGGACACAGGTGAACTGTGATGTTACCAGAGCAGGTGTCCATGGCGGGACAGGTAGTGAAGGAGATCTCCGAGACAGGGGGAGAGCTACAGCTCATGTACAGGAGGAAGTTCTCAGTCAGTTTGGTAGATGTAGCAGGTGTGACTACACACAATGAGCCCTGGACAGAAACAAATCAGTCTTTGTAATACTAATATGTAGCACTCTGCCCGTGTTTTTGATTGTAGCTAATTTTAGTGATTTTGCACTGTTAGAACTCTCTTGAGAAAAGTTATGTTTAATTGACGTCACAACTGAGATGAAACGACATAATCAACAAGGACTAACAGTTCTCCATGTACAATTACATAACGGAAGGATTATTATAGAAGTTGGATAGATTTATAGAAATGTTTTCAATGCATTGAAGAGAATGAACGCTTTTAGAGTTCAATTTAGCTAGAGATTGATTAGATTAAAATACGCTCACCGGGCACTGAATCATTATGTCGGTCAGAAGGTACTGCAAAAGCTCAGGTCTGTCGGTCCACACGGTTAGATCTCCCTCAGGAATACCTCCCAGAGAATTACATGCAGACTCTGTTATAAGTCCGGTAGTTGCTGTAACGTTGAAGCAGATAAAGATTAAAATGTGGATATCAGTTATGCACAAGTAGTTCTAATTAATGCGACATCATCAACATGTAGCAAATACCAAGCTCGGCTGCTTTAGGAGGTGGATCATGACGTAGGCCAATGATTGCAGGTAAATATGGTATTTCCATAGTACATAGATAATATTGGAGAAATTTACGATGTACCACCATGGTAGGTCTAAAAGTGGTATAAATTGTCTCCGAACAAAGGAAGAGGTATGTTTCAGGTTGCATGCTCTGATTTCTGTCTTCATCTCATCTCATAGATTCGATCATCCTTGATACGATCATACTAGGTAGGGCTTCGACCTACCTTTTACTTGTGAAAAAAATTAAACTTGAGCAAGCCCCCTCTTCGGCCTACTTTTTACTTGTGAAAAACTTTAACTTGAGAAAGCCTTATCTGCATTGTCAATGGGACGTTAAACTACACAAAAAACGAACAAAGGTCCATTCAAATGTGTTTTTAAACTCTAAAGTACCACAGGAGCCTGCTTTGATCAGCAGGGATGGGTGATCTGAAACACACCCATTCCTGGCCCAATATTGCGGGGCAATGAAGGGTGGAAGGGCATGGCAATGTCCTTATAAGTACATGTACTTCTACACTTACCTGAGGATGACGCGGTGGAGGTAGCAGTGGTAGAGGTGATGGAAGCAGGGGCTACTAGGGTTGCTGAAAAATAGAACATGTCAAATGCTATAGACTTCAAAATCAATTTGAATGTTTGCAATTTCCGTGTTCAAATTTTATGGAGGTATTTATCCAAAACCTTTGCAAAAAAAACACTTTCATTAGATTAGGAGTAGCGTAGGAATCATATCGTCGTCGGATACTTTAAGTTTCACCATGAGTCGGATAAGTGTCATTTTTACCAACAGCTACAGAATGTAATGCAATTGTACGAGTCACAGTATCTTTCCGACTCATGATGAATCTACCATACAACTAGAATGCGGTGTTGACGCTATGCATAGAATAGAATTGCTACTTTAACACCAGTTTGGGTATATCTAGTCGTTAAGTGTTGTATAGGCTATTTAGAAAATGAAAAAGTATCATCCTATAATAGGTCTCTGTTCATATTTTCTCACCTCTCATTAGGAAAAGTACCATGTTACTTGCTAGATTGTGGCTGGAAGCAGTTGTTGTCATCTTTTTCATCAGTTGGCAAATCGGCTGTAGAGTGAATCTTATAATAAAACCGTCACACTGTTTGGTTTTAATGCATTTCTCCGCACACAAGAGGGGGAAATCAGGTGTTGGGTCACCAAGTGCAGTTCCGTCAAAGCTGTCACTTCTCCATTTCTCAAAGTTCGTTGACTGCGTCCCAACCTCTGTAGAAAAATTATACCATGCTTAAACGACTAGAATACATGTGTTTAAATAAGTCTCGTTCATTTAAAAAGTGACAAAGGTGTTAATCAAAAAGGGGAAAGGGAACATGTATCAATATGATTGCGATTAGATAAGCGCTTTATAGCAGAAGTTAAGTGTCTAGGCCTTTGTTGGTGGGACTCCAGGGGGATCCAGGGGGGTCCGGAGCCCCCATTTGGATTTTTTTTAATTTCTAAAATTTTCTAATGACATTTTGGTCGCTGCGAGGGCGCCACGCTTTTCGGTACTGTGGTGTTTGCTGGACCCGCTCCCCCTTTCAACCCCACCCCCCCCCCCCTTTTTTTGGACGTATACATCTGTATATGTAACTTGTATTAATTAGTTGGGACCTATCGTATACCTATCTGTATGTAGGTTGTGGTTGTGTGATCTGCGACAACAGCAGTAGTAGTGCCCGGGTGTCCTCTCATCTGGATCTGACAATCTTTGGTGGCTTTGTTATAATGCACCAGGGTACAGTTAACACTGCTACAGTGCTCCGTCAGGCAGCTCTCAGCTGAGTCCACTCCATGTTTTATGGCAAAGGGGCCACTGGCATCAAGTCTGCCGTGGATGGTGTAGAACACTTCATTAATGTCGTGAGCGCTCTCTGAGGAAGACACATGGTTGGTATCGGCTGCTGGAAGTATAGCATCATCATCTTAACCCATTTGGGGCGGAGCTCTTTTTTGACCATTTTTCTCTTGTAGAGAATTGTCTGGGCTTTCCAGAACTGAAAGAATTTTGCAAATAGTCCAATTATTAGTGAAACCATTAAGGGTCAAAGTATATCAAGACTTCTGAAAATGAAATAACCCGAATTTGCATAAATACAGTATCTATAAAGATATGACTTCATAAATATGACGTCCTGACGTCAAAATTTGGTAAATTCCCCTTCCCTTTAAACTGCAATATCACAAATTTGGAGCATTGTAATGACTTGAAACCAATTTTATATGATGATGATAGGTAAATTTAATTAAAATTTTTATGTCGAGTGGCCACAGCCAAAGTGGTGTTTTTGTTACCATGGCAACCAAAATCAACAAAAATCACTATTTTGGGATATTTGGTTGCCATGGAAACAAGGATTTTCCACAGAAATGCATCAAAATTCATCAAATCTTTTGTTTCCATCATTTTCAGCATGAAAAAATATTCAAAGTCATTTTTGACCAAAAATAGTGATATTATTTGATATTTTTGATGATTTTGACCTTAAATATTGCTTTAAATATAGTAAAACCTTCATTAAATATCTTTTGATTTGCCATTGCTATATCTTCAAGGGAAAAAATTATAGAGACAAACACCTTGGACTAACCCAAAGACCAAGTTCCACAGATCAAGCTAAAAAAATTTTTTTTGAATTTTTATGACTTTGTCACTGTAATTTGGTGCCTTAAAAATCCATTAAAATATGTCAAAAACGTCCTACATGTAGGACAATCGCCCCAAATGGGATAATTTGACACTGTTTGATGTATTGTGTCATATAGGTTAATGCATTCCGAATGCAAGAAAGACATGGGAACTTAATTATTAGCTGTAGGAAGTACATCATGGTTTTAGTGATATCTAGGGATTTAGATCCCCCCCTCAGGCAGGCTGCATGAAAATGAATACGGCCAACCCCTTTAATGCGCTGGCTTTTTCACTAAAAAGGGGTCCAATTTTGTTGGTCCCCTCTCAAAAGGGGGCCAAATATTCTTGGTCCCCCCTTCAAGAGGTCCAAATTTTGTTTCGGATCGGATAGTAAAGAGTTCATAGATTAGGATTAGAGTTATTCACAGAGTTCACAGTCAGAGCGATTATAGTATATTTGGCATTAGAGACTACTGTAACATGTCTAAGATTGCCAAAATGTTTGTAGATAATAGGCAGAAACGTCATAACACTGTTCCAAATAATTTATAATTGTCACTGAATAAACGTTCGAATTCCGGTATTATCAAATCCAAAGAGTTTGCTATACACCCTCAGAAAAGTGAGAGTCATTGTCGCTAAAACTACCCTCACCTGAGAGTCAGGGCAGTGCTTGACCCTCAGGTGAGGGTAGTTTTAGCGACAATGACTCACTTTTCTGTGTGTGTAGTACGTGTTTTAGTGGTTTTGGGCTGTGTCTCACAAACTTGGGCCAATGTGTTTGTCTATGACCGGGTGCCGTCTATGACCGGGTGCCGTCTATGACCGGGTGCTGTCTATGACCGGCTATCTAAAAAAGTTGTTTGGAGGGATAAACTTAAAAATAAAAATAAATTACAATTTTTATTTATCAATTTATTTATTTTTAAATTTAAAAAAAAATCTGTTTTATTCCTTCAAACAACTTTTTTAGATAGCCGGTCATAGACGGCACCCGATCATAAACAAACACATTGGCCCAAGTTCGTGAGACACAGCCTTTGCATGAACGTTTTTACCTCAAAATAACAATTTCTATAAACTCTTGGAAGTTTCATGAAACGATGATTTTAAACATCAAAAAGACCTTTAAATATAGCTGTGGATGCTTCTACTTACCATTGGGTAGGGGTAGTGGGATTGGTTCTGGTAATGCCGCCGTTGCTATGTACACCCAGGTGAGTAGGGTGGCCGTCTTCAGCAGGTCTCTAGAAGTCCACATGGTGAACGCTCTGCACCCTGTTCTCACCACATACATATATAGCAATGTTCACCTTCCTTGTCCTCAGATAGGCCGCTCAGCTGCAGTATCTGTAGCCCTATATTAAACAATAGTTTATCAACTTTAGCACTCAATCTACATTTAATTCAATTTCATCCTGTGTCTCCCCTCCTCACCCTCACGCCTACGTAGAATGATAACTGAACTGGTCAGTGGTTAAATCAGAACTGGTCCCCTCTGCCCTGGTGTATACCTCCCAACGTGACCACCATGCAAGTCGCAATTCATGGATGCCAGGCTCTGATTGATTTCCTACCTGTAGAACGCTTATAAAAATGCCCTTTGGCCACAAGGTATGACCGTAACATGAACTTGCTTTACCAGAGGCCACCATATGTACAGCTGCCAATAGGAGATGGTGAAATGGCCTGCAAACGGCCGCATTGTTCACAGAACATTAATAGACCCATAGAACAATACAGCATCATATCCTACACATTCGGGGTAGGCCTAGCCATGGTAGTTTCTGTATGCATTCATTGATTACATATGTTTATTTATTTATATATGTATATATGTGCTACCCAAGTAACCGATGCATCCACCGGTGGACTTGCATATCCTTTATAAAGCCTCACAAATGTATGCAAGAGTCTCTGTGGCCCGTGTATAATAGGGGTGTTGGAAAGGCATGTAGAGTAATGCAGACTAATGTAGTACCTCCGGTTCAGTAATGCACTAGATAATGGTGTCTATAGTAAAGTAAACATAATGGCAAAGAATTGAAACCCGAGTTCAATAATCAGCTATGGGTGGACGCATGTAGACTAACTAAAACACACATCTCATGTACCAGGGTATTGTTTTACCAGGACTGCATAAACACTTAAAGGGAAGCAATCCTAAGTCAATAACATACTAGCATTAGCAATAATTCATGATAAATGTAGAATATATCATTGTTTATATCATCTTCTTATACTGATTGAAATATAAATTGTGATAATCATGATAACCTACCAATATATAGGCCTACATTTTTGTTTATCCATCTGTAAAGATTCAGTTGACCAAACATCGACTCGGCTGGGTTAGGATGGTTGCTGTACGTTGCTCATCTCACTGGTAGTTATATGCTTTTTCTTTGCCTCGAATATAAGTGCACTTGTGACCATAGCTATTCAGCCATTCCCCATGGTAAATCTCATCATAAGTGTTGTTACCCACTTTCCTAATGACATTTTAATCCGCAGAGATCAGATAGATATGATCAAAGTTAATGGATGGTGGAAACATTAAACTACCCAACATCATCCACGGACCTCGCTTAGCTCTGGGTGACAAGTCATAAGTCACAGCTTTTAACTTTCCTACTCGAAAAAAAAATCATATTTTGAAGTATGATTTTCAAAGTAGGATGATAGATCAAATTATTTTTAACACATTAAATTTAATTCCTCCCATTGTTCTGTTATCAGGGAAATATGGACAATTCAACCCAGATGATTCTTTTATTGTTCAGTTCTGAAAACTTTTTTCACCCTCCAGATACGCTTTTACATTTTGGCGCTTTTTGGGATCATAAGTTGTTATGTCACAACTCATAAGAAACTGTTTTTTACAAAATCACAAGAGTTGAGGAACGGGTTCTGTGTCATAAGGAATCAGACTGAAACCATATCTGATGAGGAACGACCATAGAAACTACACGGATAGGAATGATTAAATCCCCAAGAAATACAGTGAGTGAAATCTTGACACCCACCATTGGTTTACTTGTTTAGTATAGTGTTTATTTTAGCAAAACTGAACGAAATCAGGGAAATATGGACAATTCAACTCAGATGATTCTTTTATTGTTCAGTTCTGAAAACATTTTTCACCCTCAAGATACGCTTTTAGATTTTGGCGCTTTTTGTGATCATAAGTTTTTATGTCACAACTCATAAGAAACCGGTTTTACAAAATCACAAGAGTTGAGGAATATCTTGCGTATTCTTACCTCTTTAAGGGCGGTTGAAAAAAATATAAATTGTCGCTGTAGGAGTAAATGTGTTCGATTATAGGCCTAGTTGTTTATCAGAAAAAGAAAAAAAGAAAAAGGTTGTGCTGAATAACGTGACTGGGACTGCGGCGGTGGTTTAAGTGTGACTTAGCCTACAAAGGGGGGGGGGGGGGCACTCAATTTTTTTTGACAGGGGTGTCCGGCTGGACCCCTGGCAACCCTTGACCCTTGCTTAGGGAGATTTCCAAAATGAACCAGTTCATATGGAAATTTTGGCCAAAATGATTTTCTGCTTAGAGAGATTTGGGAGAAAATGAACCCATGCTTAGGGAGATTTTGGTAATGGACCTTTTAATTGGGGTATTTTGAAAATGAGCGGAGATTTTGGTAAAAATGGTGTCGATTCAGAGGAATTTTGGTCAAAATGACCCTTGCTTAGGGAAATTTTGCAAAAGATGACCCTTTGCTTAGGGACATTTTGCAAAAGTTTACCCTTGCCTAGGGAAATTCTTCTCAAGTGGACCCTTGTGTATGCAAAATATACTAAGTGCCCCCCCCCCCCCCCCCGGGCAAAGGCCTACAATGATGAGGGTATAGGGAAAAGCTAGCTCTGTGGCGAAGGCTAGTTCTATGTTTACTCGTAGTAAGAGGGGGTACCGTCTTAGTCGTATATACGGTTAGGGAAAAGCGTGAGAAGGAGGCGGCTGTGGGTGGATATTGAAAATAATCCATATTTGTGTGACGTAATTGATGGATAGGCCCTAATGTGACCATCATTAGAGGGTTAAATCCTCCCCCACCCCCTTTCCCCTTCCCCTGGAGGGAGCAGGCAGTCGATGGTTGTGGTTTGCCGCACCGTGCGCACAGCCACAGCAGGTGGACGCGTGGCGCGGCGCGGCGCGGCGCGGCAGCACAAAGTCCCGGGGACGCAATTGCCCGAAGCATTCTCGCTCCTGTCAATAGCAGGCGGTAGATGGCGCAGCTGGCTTTGTTTATTTCCGGTGCTTGTGAAATTTCCAGCTCGTTCACATGGTTTTACCTTAGTTTAGCGATAATCTCACTCACATGGGCTAACACTGGGAGCAAGAAGTAAGTATAATTATCGGTGCTTGTTGTTTAGGTCCCCTAAGTGTGTTCGCATTAGCAGTTTTAGGCCTACAGTTTGTTTATGACTGCTGAATGGAGCCATCCTACCCCCCCCCCCCCCCTCCTTTTTCCCCCTGCCCGGCCCTGGGCATGTTTTTCCCCCTGAATCCTGATTTATAGTGCGATAGTATTTAATAGTGGAGACCTTCATGATGGGGGCATGAAGGAGTAGACCCTGCAAATAAGATCTCGGGCAGAACTCGTGATGTTCTTGAGTCACAACTGGGGATCCCTGCGAGAATTGTGCACGTATCTGGCACGAGAATATGTGAACAGCTTTTGACTGTGTGAGTGTGTCATATAATGACATATTCTGGGGAATTCCACGTTATTATTTATACAAACAGTACTTGGGAATTGAACGTTCGCAACTGGGTAGAATCCGGGTAGGTCACAATAACACAAGAAAGGCACGGGAATTGAACCCAGTTGCGAACGTTCAATTCCCAAGTTCTGATTGTAATTCTCCCTATTCAGGTTTCCCATAAT
The DNA here is from genome assembly GCA_947462335.1 of Harmothoe impar. Classification (NCBI taxonomy): domain Eukaryota; kingdom Metazoa; phylum Annelida; class Polychaeta; order Phyllodocida; family Polynoidae; genus Harmothoe; species Harmothoe impar. The sequence continues at coordinate 56,888,213 of OX381707.1, read as the reverse complement.
GCCCGCGCTCAGGCAGTTTCCGGTCCAGCCCGTCCTCCCACACCCCACTGTGTGACACTAAGGCTATGCCTGTCACTGACAGTGTCAGCTGGTTAACAAGTTCTTAAGCAATTAATTCCTTTGCCTTAAAACGTCACACTGCATTAAGTAAGACCTTGTTGCAAAGGTATTTATTCGATCTATCCACCTATATAAATTAGAACGATATATAAAGTATGTAACATGGTTTTGTTGCCAGTTAAACATGGGGTAACATAGCGTTTTGGGTATGTAGGCTACATACAGAACTAACCTTACTTTCAGTCACCTCCACTGATGTTGGGGAAATAGGCCTAGTAAATCCACATGTGAATATAGTACATGGTTAGATCTATAGAGCCTCCATAACTCTATCCCATGCTGAATAATCCAAGTGAATAATCCATGAAAATAGCAATATCTGTCAGCCTGCCACAGTCAGGCATGTTTTTGAGACTTTGTCAGTCTCCACCCAGCTTACAGGTCCAACTGACTGGAAACCCTGCACATGAATACTAACTTTGGCTTTCTTAATGCCACCAAAACTTACCCCCCCCCCCAAGCCTACAGGTGTGGCAGTCAGCCTCCACACCTCCAGGTTTGATGTAGGCCTACCTGTGAGATGCTCCTGCCACAGTTGCCCCCATCAGCCCTTCACACCTGCTGTATGTGGCACTGGTCACCACTAAGCCTACCCTTTGAGGTCGACATCTGAGCCACACCTCTGGGAGGGGTTGGGGAGGGGGCATTTTGATATTGGGTGTGTAACGAATTTGAAATTATTTTTTTTTTAAAGAGAAAAAAAAAGAAGGTTAATATATATGACCTTCATCTGACGTATTTCATGATTGGTGGTTGGGGCATATGCCTCAGCCCCCACAATTGACGTTGGCATTCGTCTATGTGGTGCTATTCTCATTTGAAATGGGCACTCAAACTCTCAAAAACCATCAGGAAAATGTCGACCATCGATTCTGGTCCTCTGATGTGCGACCACTGGCCAGACAATCTCAGGTCTCGACTCTATAATAGTAGAGTCTGGGCAAACTCATATAAAAAAACTTGTTTCACTATAAACTTGCCTTCAGGAGTTGACCAATCAAACTGGTCTCCGACAGGTCAGCGCAAGGGTGTCTATGATAACGTTTTAAAGACCAAATGATGGGGGTAGACCCCTAAAAAATCGACAGGTGACATAGGGCTTAGTGACAAACGACAGGAGAAATAAAAAGATGGGGACAAGGGACATGGGCATTTCTTAACATCGACAGGAGGAATTGAAAGATAGTGACAAGGGACATGGGCATTTCTTAACATCGACGGGGGACATGGGACCCTCTACATGGAGTTGACTGTATATCAGTGTATATACCCCCCCCCCCCCCTCCATTCAAAAGTGGTCACTCCACAATCTGTCTGAGCTCATAGTTACTTGTATTAGAAGTGCAGCATTTGGTACCACTGGTGACTTGAACAGGACTGTGAAAAACTTTCCCTTTTTGCCATGTGCAGTACTACAGTGCTGTTGGAGTTGCATTATTAGGCCGGGGGTAATTAGTACCAGGGCTACTAATGCACCAGAGCCTTACCTGTATACATTAGCATACTGACAACACACTGGGTTAATAAATTTTGAGAAGTAGTTCCATGCACTAATGTAACCAGAATAACATAACATTGATTTTGGGATGTTAAATGATAATAAATCCACAAACATACTCGTCCCCTATTAAAGTATTTTTATCAGACTCCTATGTGACTATACCCTTCATAAAGGAGTCTGATAAAAATAGTTGTACAAAAATGTATTGGCGACTTGTATGTTAGTGTGTATATACCCGATCAACCCTGTAGTGCTGGCTACACTACACGTAATAATATGGTGCTGTCTATTAAATTACTAGAAAAAAAGGTGTCGAGTCCTGTACCTGTTGTTGTTTGCTCAATATAGAGTGTAATGAGCTATATATGCAAGTAGGTCTATTGGAATTGTCCGTTTTGAAGTTTTCAGGTTTGAAATATTTTATTAGCATATGGCCAAATAATTCTTTCAAAATATGATACCCCCACGCTCCCAGAGGTGTGGCTCAGAAGTCGAACATCTGACACAAATATTCCCAGTGCACCTAAAGTCGGACACTTTAGTTTCCCCCTTTTATAATGAGGAAATTTATGTAGGAAATCGTCATCCTTTGATTATAGGGATTCTCATATTGATGTTATGATTAAAGCCTAACATAATTTTCTAGGCTTATACAAATGTTCTACAATGTACGTTAACAGAAAGGTTGACTACTACCTATGGTAGGTCATATTTAAAGGTCCTAGATGGATATTTGAAACATTAGCTATTCTACACTTCTATGACAGGAGATCTATACATAACAGTATGGTGAATAATCGAAGATTATAAGTAACCATTCTACCAGAATGTCCATAGTGTTGTATATTATAATAGGCATAAAACTAGTTTAGTGTTAGAGATCAAGACAATTCGCCATATATAGACCTATGTTAACTCGTTATTTAGGGTGAATAGCATGTCCTTGCGTTTACATGCTTCATGAGATGACCATCCACTCTCAATATCCCATAAAATGTAGGGGGTTCATTTCATCAATGTAATAACTGATATCGGAAATGTTGATGTTGATTTGTTTAGTTACATCTGTATATTATTAATAATCTTCATTCACACATAGGGCCTATTCCTTAAAACTATGTGGAGGAACAGTTCCAGTTGCAATGACGTTTTATCCGGAACAGGCAGTAAATAAGTGTAGTCTTTGTCAATTAAATGTCAGATATTAACTTTATTTGAATTATTACTGGACATCGATTCTCTGTCTCTTTGTAGCTCTATAGTGATCGATGCCCAGTTTTATACTTCAGACCAGTGGCTCATTTTGGCTGTTTTTCGCCTCACAGATTGCTCCTAGCGCAAAATCCTGACTAGGTGTCAATATATTCTCTATGCCAATGTGTAATATGAGGGTAGAAAACAGTGGAACCTCAGTTAGAAAAAATCCTACTGAACAGTTTTTGAGAAAATTAGGGTTTTGTTGCCCTTTTTTGCTGTTTTTAGTACATTTCCTACATAACCCGTGAACGCCAGCATTTCTCAATTTTCAGGTATTTAGAATTAGAATTTGACATTTTTTTATTCGCAGTAGGATTCCTGAATACCGAGCCATTCTAGAAAAGCTATTCTTTGGAAAAAATACTTAGTATTTCTTGATGATTTTCGTTGCACAAATTTAGGTTGTAATATAAAAACTGCATTGTCATCCAATCAAAGTGTTTATGCACTGTTGAGGGTCACCCCCTCCCACCCTCTTCACTGTGCATTGAAGGAGAACAGGCAGGGGAGGTACACGTGTCTGTATATAGCTGTTGACCTGGGTGCTGGGTGCATTTTTAATTTATTGGGTGCCAACTGTTCATGAAAGAAAATTCAAATAGATTTTTTTTTTTTTAGTATCAGATTAATGCAACTACAAGTCGTGACAGCACTTAAAGCATTCTATTTGCATTAATATGAATGGTGGCCACCTTATGGGGTGCCAAATATTCATGAAAGAAAAATTGATAAGAATTTGTTTTTTATTAGCATTAAATTGATGCAACTACAATTCGAGATTGCATTTCAAGCATCGGGGCATTCAATGAATGGTAGTCATCTTAAATATATGGGGTGCCAACTGTTCATAAATTAAAAAAAGAATAGAATTAGTTTTTTTATTAGTATCAGATTAATGCAACTACAATTTGTGATTGCACTTAAAGCATTGTGGCATGCAATGACTGGTAGTCACCTTGAATGTATGGGGTGCCAACTGTTCATGAAAGAAAAAAAAGAAAGTTTTTTTTTTAAGAATCAAATTAATGCAACAGCAACTCAAGATTGCATTTAAGCATTATGGCATTCAATGATTGGTGGCCATCTTGAACCTATGGGGTGCCAACTCTTCATGAAAAAAACAACTAAATTGGATGTTTTTAACAGTTTAAAATTAATGCAACTACATTTCAAGATTGCATTTAAAGCATTGTGGCATTCAATGAATGGTGGCCATCCTAAACCTATGGGGTGCCAACTGTGTTTGAAAAAGGTATCAAATAGAAATGTTCTTATATAGATATCAAATTAATGCAACTACAATTCTTCATTGCACTGAAAGCATTGTGGCATTTAGTAAATGGTAGCCATCTTGAATGGGTTGAATGAAGGAAAAATCAAATAGGATTTGTTTTTTTGATAGTATCAAATTAATGCAACTACAAGTCAAGATTGCATTTCAAGCATTGGGACATTCAATAAGTGATAGCCATCTTGAATCTATGGGATGCCAACTGTTCATGAAAGAAAAATAGAATAGATTTTTTTTTATTAGTATCAAACTACTGCAACTGCAATTCGAGATTACATTGAAAGCATGGTGGCATTCAATCAATGGTTGCAATCTTGAATTTCGAAATGAACATACACACAGACATATAGGCATGAACATGGTGTTCTCCTTCATATAGATATTCATGGATTTCTACTTCTAATAAATATAGCTTTCTGTTATATGGATGTCGATGTCCAGTTTTAGATATATATCCATATAGTGCATTGGAGTGCTATAATGTTGGACTGCTGTATATTTTTTACAAATAATCTACAAAAATCTACAAAATGCCCCCCTCCTCCCATAGGTGTGTCTCAGATCTAGACCTCAAAAGGGAGGCTTAGTGTGGGACACCACTTTGATATAGTGACCAGTGACACACCCAGCTCAGGTGTGAAGGAAGGTGGGGGCATGTGTGGCAGGAGCATCTCACAGGTACATCACACCTGGAGGTGTGGAGGCTGACTGTCTCACCTGTAGGCTAGTGGGGAGTGGGGGGGGGGGGAGGTGCACCAAGAAAGCCAAAGTTAGTATGCATGTGCAGGGTCTTCAGTCAGTTGGTCCTGTAAGCTGGGTGGAGACTGACAGTGACACAGTCTCAGAAACAACCCTGACAGATATTGTTGTTTTCATGGATTATTGACATGGATTATTCAAAATAGGATGTTACACATGTCACGGAGTAATGGAGGCTATATAACCAGGAACACATCACTGGAGGTAAGGTTTGATGTGTAGGGCCTAGGCTATGGTATTAGTGTCAAGTGTGTCTATAATATATGTATATGCCTAGCCTAGCCCTAGCCTATAAACTGGAGATCGATCGTGTCTGCATTTACTTTACTTATATACATTAATCTTAAATTGTGACATGAGAAAGCGGTGCTGGGTCCGTAGAACAGAATATTTTCTTTCTGATAGTATACACATATGTATGTTTATGTCATGGCAAACCCAAATTATATATATTTTAAGTTGGGCTGTGTGTACCACAGCAACAGGCCTATGCTAAGCTAGCCAACAACACCCAAACCGGAAACTGCCTGACTGGGGGGACGATAATACGGGAGTTGGTAACCTGAATAGGGCCTATAGGGATATGTTCACAATTCTTGGGAATATCTCGTGCCTTTCTTGTGTCATTGTGACCCACCCGGATTCTACCGGTACCCAGTTGCGAACGTTCAATTCCCATGCCTTTCTTGTGTCATTGTGACCTACCCGGATTCTACCCAGTTGCGAACGTTCAATTCCCAAGTTCTGTTGGGAGGGGAATAACATCTTCATCGGGAGCCTTCCATAATACCAATCCAATGGGAATGCCATACGTAAAAAGTGAGGGGTCTCGTGTCTCAATGCTGTGATCAGTCACGTAATTTGTTTTGCCACTTTTGGCAGCTGCTGCCCATACATAGCCATATAGGCCTATAATTAAGCTTGCCGGGCCTTCATGCTGGTGGTCTGGCATGGGATCTCTCCTCAGTGAACCACGTCTGAGATATCAAAGGCCGTGGTGTGTCTGACCCTGCCTACTATGGCCCAGGTAGCCCCCCCTATGTAGGACCAGAAAAATAAAAGAACACTTTCAAAAAGAGTAGGGGACATATGCCCCAGTACCAGTTTTTTTCCCCTCACCTCATAGATGCTGTCATTCATTTCATAGATTCAATCATCCATAGATGCGGTCACTGCTGTATTGAGCAAGCATCATATATACCTGTCCTACTGCAACTGCCACTATTTGTGGATGACACCTTGCTATTTTTAACCTGATCCAGTCTCGTAGGCCTACTCGTAGCGTAGGCCTACAGTACTGTAGCCATTATGAATTTATGGTCCATTTAGTTACGTATACCAGTAGATTCTACATTGGGGGACACTACAAGGGTATCCAAAAGACTAGAGAGTTACCAGTACATTTTGTTATTTTTTTCAGAATCTACACAGCAGATATGTCGGGATCTACAAAGATGGATATCAAACTTTGTGAGGAAATATCAGAATGCATTGACAAATTAACAACATCTGGTAAAAAGCAACTGGATGTAGACATCATGAAACGTCTAAAGAAGGTTTGCAAGTAAGTATTTAGATACTATAGACTATCATAACAGTCATCATACAATTACTTAACTCTTTAAAGGGCGGCACAGTGGTTTATTAAATGCATAATAATTATTTATTGAGCGCTATCACGATGCATGAATCGTATTCATCTTAATTAGCACCCAAAGGTATGTATAAAGTTGCCTTAATCATGATTTATTCCCCATTGAGTAACGAATTAAGTTTAGTTGTCTCTAGCAAAAGTATCTAATTTGGTTGTTTTTAGTCTTGAGGATGACAAAAATCAAGAAGTTTATGTTTCTCTTTACGGTCGTATGTCTAATAGTTACCGGTAACTCTCCTTTAATCCTTTCCAGGCGGTGTGACGACTATGTAGTGTATGCACATGGTCTTCTGGTGGTTCAACTTAGGAAGGAACATGCAGAGATCAGACTGTCAACCTTTCAAATCTGTGATGAACTCTTCAATAGAAGTCATGCATTCAGGGAGCTCATCCTTGCCGATTTTCAGGAATTTATGAACCTGACAACAGGTACTATCCTCACCCATTTCATAAAAGATTGTATGAACAAATTATATGGACCCCGCTAGGGCAGGGCGAGTGAGTCGGGTAATCTAGACCCCTCTTCAAAGTGCTTAAAGTCGAGGGGCAGGGCAGGGGATTTTTATCCAATTGTAATAATGCGACGCACTCGTCACCATACAGAATTTCTTTAGAGCTTTAAATTAACCCCCTCCCTTGTTAAGAAAATGTCGACAATGGCACTCACCGAAATAGAGTACAATTTATAATGTGTATGGTGTAGTGTGCTGCGTGCTGATAAGTACTGTTTTCCTATTGTAGCGGCTGATCCAAAGTGGGCTCTACCGCTGCCAAAAGACGCAGCCAAAATACTGAAACGGAGTGCTTTGGATGCTATTCACTTGTGGAATGAAAAATATGGAGACGACTACAAAAAGCTTGCCCTAGGCTACAATTACCTGAGAAACTGTAGAAAAGTATGTTGACTCTTAACACAAAATGCATTATTCTTTGACTATTCTATAAGATGATAAAAGCCTGTTTGGATGAACTACGGTAATGGTTTTCCCAGAAAATGTGTTTACAATCTAAACATATTATCTTGCCATTTAATTATCATGTTACTAAATTGTGGCTTAAAGACAAGTTGACTTTTAGGGTGAATATGGTCTAGATGATCGTACCACTCTACAACATATGTTGTGTATCTAAATCTTTATTCACATGTAGATGGACTTTACGGGCACTGAAGTGCGCTCACAGGCAGAGCAGAGGAGGATAGACGAGCAGCAGCAGCGACAAGACGTAATGCGGCGTCAGAGACTAGAAAATGTACTCAAAGAAATCCGCGGTAGGAAAAAAATGTCATCTTTCCCAATATTTTAAAGAAAAAATGTCATCTTTCCCCATATTATAAAGAAAAAAATGTCATCTTTCCCTATATTATAAAGAAAAAAATGTCATCTTTCTCTATACTTATTATAAAGGAAAAAATGTCATCTTTCCCTATATAATAAGTATAAAAAGGTTTTCTTTTCTCCCATCATGATCAAGTAGTAAACTGACTGTTGAAATATACTCTGTTAAAGGGAATGGAGAGCTAAACTTTCAGAATTTTGTGAAAACATATGGAAGCTGTATTATTCTTCGTTGAAAGTATAGCATTTAATACACGGAATTGTCTTTTTTTCCCAGAAAATTCTTTAAACATGAAAGATGTGTTGGTACAAATTGAGAACTGTCTGAAACTGCTGCTACCGGACCCAGAGAGTTTCCAGATCCACGGACTCATGTCGCCCACACACAAGCCTTCCTTCACCAACCCCTTCTTATCATATGCCAAAAGGTAACACTTTAAATAATTGATCATAGATCACCATAAATATGACTATTCATATTGGTTTAATACTACAATTATATAATTATATGTAATATATTAAAATATCAAATAATCTCTTCAAACATAAAAGTAAGGATCATTAAAGCCACAGGGTACAATTGATAATGATGGTATTCATTTTTAGTATCAGACATAGGTCCATGTGACTACTATCTGCCTGAAGGTTTCTAGAAAAACAAGTTAGGCATAAACGAAGATTTGAAAGTATGGAAAAAAATCCTTAATAGATTTTCTTTTTTATAGAACACCAACAGAACTATCTGCTGCAAAAACAAGCACGGCAAAGAAAACATCAGATGCTTCCAAAATCAAAGGGCGACGAAATTCTCAGAAAGAACCTTTTACGTCAGATGATGCTATAACAATAAAACAGGAACCGCAAGAAATATATCCAGCTGAATCTCCACCGAAGAATAAAGATAGGGAGAACCAAGACTATCAAAAAGTAAAAGTGAAAAAGGAAAAAGATACTTCTACTGAATGTCTGAGTGAACCGCAGTCCGCAGATACCATCCCTACAACAAGTCCCGTAAGCAAAACCACGAGTTCTAATGACGTCAGCAAACTGCAACAAATAGAACCTAACCACTCGACATCACCAACATCCGTGCACGAAGACACAGGAGACCCCGCACCGGGTCGCGATACCGACAACACCAGCGACAAAGATGAAGCATTATCGGAGAACGAGGAGTTTGAGGAGATCTCTACCCCGAGCGGCTCGGAGGATGAGTCGGAGGTGGGGGAGGAGGACGTGGTTCGCGACCACGGGTTGATGTCGCAGCTCTACCGCCTCCAGGTGGAGCTCAACCCACAGGACCTGGAGCTCCGGGAGACGGAGGACAACTCGGACATACTGCTGGCACTGCGGGACCTGGCCCGGCAGGTCACCTCCAAGTTCATGCCCCAGGTCCACAGGTGGCTCGAGGTGAGCGGTTCGATTGTTATTGATTAAATTAATTTAATTTAATTTAATTTAATTTAATTTAATTTAATTTAATTTAATTTAATTTAATTTAATTTAAATATATAATATTCATCTCTTCGCAAGGGAGATGTTCTTTATTAAATAAATGTTCTTCCCTTTAATGCTATGTGAGGTGCACTTTGTTGCCATGGGCTTATCGTCACTAAAGGATGGGTTCATTATTACTACATAGGTATATGGGAGCGGTGATGTTTCATGTGTATCTATTGTACACGGAATATATTTCACAGAAAAACATATTATAGATATGGTTTTATTCTGGATTAAAAAAAGATTTTGATGTATCATCTCATCCCTACGTCTAAAATAACGGTATTTTGGGTTGCGCATGGCCTCACCTAGAGTATAAATCAATCAGAATGACACCAACGTGTCCATATCTGTGACTACCAGGCTGCACTCCTCACATGTCCCACTAACTTACAGGTGTTGGCTAAGACGGGGGCTGAACAAAGTGATATCCAGAAGGCTATCGACATAAAGAATGCTCTGGAGCTGGCCAAGAAACGCACCGGCTCATTCAGGATCATACCAAAGCCAAAGAACCTCACCAGTCAAAAGAGTAAAGGTACGCATCATCTTTTAAACCGGATTCGATGTCATTAAAACTCTTTATTTAATACTAGAAATGTATTTAGGATATTTGTTAAGAGAACTACTGAAAACGATGCACTAGTAAATCACCTCAGTGCATTAAATTTCGATGTTTCAAAAAATGTATAAAGTAAATCGAAGCAGATCAATGAATCGGGCAAAACTCGTGCACTTCTCAGAGTATGAAAATAAAATAACCATGACCAAAAAAATAATAATCAATGTATATGTTATGTGATTTTAAAGCATATGATATATCTTACTTTGCCTACAGAGTCTGTGGGTGAAGATGATGACGATGACAGCGACTTCGAGGACGTTCCCTCCAAAGATGGCTACGAAGCCGATGTTCCCGAGCACCTCCGGGAGCCGCGTGTACCCAAAGTACCAAAGACGGCGACGGCAACTGAGTGGCACATCCCACGGATGCGCGTTCACAAGAGGAAAGTATCGGAAGAGATCGACCCCACCACGCCACAAGCCACACTGAAGAAACTGATGGCTGAGAAAATGAAGGATAAGAAACCTACTGCGTGAGTTCAGTCAGAGACCTGTTATAGAATACAGTACTGCCATTTAATGTAATAATATTTTAGGACAAAGTGATTACTCAAGGCTTCATGTTTATTTGTTGTAATTATGAACCGATGAAGCCTGCTGCAATGTCTAGGTTAATTAGGGACATCAAAATTAATTACCGCCATTTTGGTGTTGCCGTGTGATTAAACATTACTTATTCACATTTTAGATTGAATGTGATCATCAATTCCTTCGCCAATTTCTACCCATGTCTTATCAAGTGCCGTCATTGGAAAACCTCAGTGTATGATCCTATTCCATAGCTAGCATTATTCTGAAGTAAAACATGAATTATGAGAGACCATATGTTTTATTTCCATCAGGACTACTATAAAAACCGAACCAGGTGTTGTCGTCAAGAAGGAGGAGGCGGGTACATCAGGACCACTCAAGGACGTGCCGGTCATACCGTACGGCATGGATCTCTTCCACTGGGGAGAGAAGAAGGAGGTTCCTCTGGTTGTCAGGTGAGTTTGTTTTTTTTGTGTTTTTTTAATTTGAAATTTATACCTTTTTAGGGGGATGTTGTTCTCCTTTTATCTATTTACGGGTAGCATGATGCTTTAATGCACTATGACCTTTCCTTGGCGTGATGCATGAATGCTGTCCTGGCGAGTAACTCTCCAGGGCTGCTTTTATGCATCATACTGACAGGGCACAATATTAAGGATATTGTTCTTAATATGAAGGTGTGTTAATTTGCATTTAAGATACGAGCCAAACCACAGATTCTGGAACCCATCGTTTGATGAGGGGGACGTAGTAGACAAGGCAAGTATTTTTTTAATTACTTTAAAACTGTTGGTAACGGACATAAGGTCATGTAATACCCCACTCGTGGTATTCTACCCGCGTTATTACAAAGTTCAATCAGAACTAATGAGCAGGATGTATAACTTTTATACCCATGACATTTTTAAAAAGCACCTCTCTTGTCACTTTAACTTTAAAAAAATTTAAAAAAAGCAAGTTCCCTTGTCGTCTTAAAAAAATCATTCAAAAAAGAAAAGCCTCCCTCCCTCACCGATTTTTTTTCCAAAAAGTGGCCGCAAAGCTGATAATCGATTTTAAGTGGCCTAAGTCTGACATTTTAAGTATCTACAGTTGACTGTGTTTATGACGGCTTTCTCGCGTTACAACCATCCCTTCCAACATAAAAATTCTCATTAAATAACACGTTTACAGGCAGCCCTAGAGTCTATGAGTACCAGGATCATCAACTTCACCGGTAATTTCCAACCGGTGAAATGGTCGTGTCGGGCCCCGCTGCAGAACGGGACGTTGTGTCCACGACGTGACCGTTACAAGGTGAGGACTAATCACTCAATAATTTCCTCACAACCCTCAAAGAGAGGACCAATGACTAAATAATTCCCTCACAACCCTCGAACAAGTCTCAACCCCTTGCGGGGAGGAGGGGGAGTTGAAAAAAACAAAAACATTAGTACAACATGTACTTCATTGAGGCATGCAAACTACCGAAGCTAAACATGATTAAGATGTTTGACCCCTCTAGATGGGTAGTGGTCGAATAATATTTCTGTAAATGCATGCAAAAATTCATCATACCTCCCTCCCCATTGATAAGAAATTACCACTCTCACGTTTTTGTCATTTTCCTGTTTCAGTGCCCTTTTCATGGCAAAGTTATCGGGCGCGACAACATGGGACAGCCGTCCAACCCTGAGGATGCAATGAGACTAAAGGAAGAGGAGATCAAGAAGAGGAAAGGTATCTCAAACATTTCTCGTATGCTTATTTTGATATTGGCCTCTTTAGCACTGTAGCATACTTCTGAAAACCCGCGTATAAGTCGCACTCCCACACTGGGAGAATCTTATAAGCTGCATTGGTTTCTGATTTGTGTATAACCATAACATGGTTGCCACTGACAAGGTAGTTTTAAATTCCCTGACAATTCCCTGACGTTATATCAAATTTCCCTGACAATCGCGACATAAACCCAATGTTTTTAAATGCCCTCCAACTATGAATATGCACTCTTTTTAAAGTTATCTTCTACTTAGCGATGGTTTATGGTAATTGATGCTTGTGTACGTATGAAACCATCTAGAGAGAGCAAATAACAGTTTGCTTGTTTTTCCACAACTTAAGGTAACGTTTGCACTATGACGTTCTATATCGTTACAGAAGGGTTAGCAGACTGGGAAGACCCAGACCTTCAGGCAGAGATTGAAGCCGCTACAGGGGTTTCCCTCAACCCATCAGGGGCAAGAAGTAAAGGCGGAAAGAAGGGGAGGAAGCAAAAAGAAGCTGGACTGACGAATATCAACAAAATGAAGTCCACTGCTAAAACTAGGCTGGAAAAGAAGGTTCTTAATCCGTGAGTATACTTAGATCATTTACTTCAGTCTATTTTGAAAAAAGTGTAGACTGTAATGAATTGTCTTTTCCCAGAATAAATGTATTTGACTTAACTTTCTCAAATCGACAAAAAAAAGTAGTGTAGCACTAAAATATTGTAATCAGAAGTAACACTAGCCGTAAGAACAGAACAGCTACGAATCACCCGCATGTGTTACTAAGTAGTTATACGATGGTAAATAGCTCTAGAACTATCATTTCTATTTCTCCCTTTCAGACGAGCATTGAGGCGAGTGGAAGAAAAGATGTCCAATATGAGCCACAAGAGATTCAAAGATAAATTTGGAAATAACTATAACTATGCAATAAATTAATACAGATAGTGTTGAGAGATTAATGGCAGCTAGTTATTGTAAGGATATAGTATACTATCAAGTCTATACATGTAATTACGACCACATTCCAATCCAAAACCCATAAAGGTGCTATAATTAGAGGTACAGAAAGTTCAGTTTACCCTTGGTACGCTGGAATCTGTTCTTGATCATACTATGCACTCCAACATAGTAAATGGTTTGTTAATGTATCTGGATTTGTGCAATAAATGGAGTATTTAATGATTAAATCGTGTTACTGTAGTTGGCGTTAAAGTACTCATGCATTTCCTTTGGACTAAAATAAAATTGTATTACCTGAATAACTTGGAATATGTTTGGTTAAATTTAATATTTTTGGTTGTCTTCTTATTAAAAGGTAATGGCTTCAGGTCATTTAGATTTATCTGAGCGTAACTGCTCTCTCTATATGGCCCCTACTCTTAATCTTTATCGGAAAACATCCAGCTGAAAGGCAGTTAATGTGAAACCTTATAAGCTTATCGCATATAAGCCATACCTAGATTTTAGGCCAATCCTATAAGCCACATTCACTGTGCCGACACCTATCGGGTAATTGCAATTACCCGATCCAACATGGCGGCCAGCAAGTGTCTCAATGCTTAACACTCTTCTCATATTTCTGTTGTAAATACTAGGTTTCTATACATGAAAACTTATATAATCATAGATGAGGTATGTATGCTTGTGTAGGCAAAACTTAGATTTTACTGAGATCACATAGAAATCAGCCAGAAATAAAATCTAGGTACTAGGGTAATTGTATCTGTGGTACTAGGGTAATTGTTTCTGGAGTTACAGAAAGGCACTAAGGTAATTGGTCACAAAGATTGAACGTGTGATTAACATCACAGATGACTCAGGGTCAGGGTGATAAAGTGATTGAAATGATGGACTAAACAACTGAATCTGTAAATATTATTTCAGGAACAATGAATTATTTGTCAATTCTGAGAGCAGGAATGTATTCCTGGGTCAAAACTACCCTCAAATCATGTGTCACACTAGTATGTGATCATATTTCAGCTGAGCAGGTGTGTGTGGGCGAGCTGGTGGGTGTGGGTGAGACGGTGGGTGTGGGCGAGCCGGTGTGTGTGGGCGAGCAAGTGCGTCTGGGCAAGCAGGTGGCTGTCGGTATCAGCGCCTGGTGGCGTGTAACCGCCGTTTTACGTCTCGGCCGAAAAGCGAGTCGATCGGAGCGTCAGCAGCGACACCATCTTCGGTTCTGTTTCGCCGTGTCGGCCGGCCGCGGGGCGGCGTGTGTAACAGATGATTAACTCCCCCCAGTCAATTACCACTGCCGACATATCTAGCAGAGGGGGGGGGGGGGGTACTCACATTTCCATATAGTCTTTGTAACGATACGTGCATTGTCAGTGCAAAGTGAATCAGGGTTATCACAACACTGATCTGTTACACAAATAATATCAAGTAACCTCCCCTGTAAATTACCTCTAGTACTTAAGTGTTTGATAGATGTCTGAAAAAAAGCGTCTCACCTACCCCTCCCATAGAGATAGCATTGGTTGTCACGAACTATCCAAATTTGGGGTTATCGGTTATCTACACGCTCCCATAGAGCTCTATGCTGAAGCAAATTACCAGCAATTACTGCCTAATATTATTTTTCGTTTTTTAGGGGGTTACAGTTGGAATTTGTAAAAAAACAAATACACCATTAGATAGATATTGTGGAACGTGATCTAATGACACCATGCAAGATGCAAAGAGTGAAATATTGACCAAATGGGAGCAATTTCATTTTTTCAAGGAAAAGAGGTGTCCAGAATCGTCTCACTAGACTCAGGGCAGACCCTGAGTCAAAAAGTACTAGGGTAATTGGTCTGACTAGTACTAGGATAAAGGAATGTTCAATTATTAACAATTTGCCTGGCAGGTATAGAATGAGGATATGTGTGCCTTTATAAGCATAATAATATGCATGCTCTTTCATTAAAAACTGGTATGATACTTTACTGTTAACAAATTAGCACTCTCTAATTGGCTCTTTATTTCCCCCTCAACAGTTATCAGGGATTGTATAGTCATGGGAGACTCTGGTATTGCTTGTACATCCTATCTCATCAGGTATATGTTTTGTTTCTGCTACCTACTATTTTCAATTACCCTAGTACATGGCACAGGGAGGTACGGTTTTACAATTACCCTAGTACCTGGCCCATGAGCCCTGTAATGAAGTCATACTCTTGAAATTGTCCATTTGGATGTGATTGTCCAGCCTTTACATACTATATATTGCTAAATTATTATTGCTATCATGTATGCAGGTAACATAAGGGCCCTAAATAGCCAGTTATTGATGATACAGGTCATATATGTACTTCACCAAATGTACAATTACCCTAGTACCTCCTCTGCAATTACCCTAGTACTTGTTGTTGTAGACCAATGCAATTACCCTAGTACTTTAGATTCTAATACCACTCCTCACTGCTGTTCTAGAGCATTTCGTCATATAATTGCAGCTCTACATGGTCAGGCATGATTCAGACTACAGATATACAACTTTACCACCTTCAAATCCCTATACATACAGTGTAATCAGCATTTTTAGTTCACTATAGAGACCATCACTGTCTGCCATGTTGGATCGGGTAATTGCAATTACCCGATAGGTGTCGGCACAGTGACATTGGCGATCTGATTATGGTGACTTTTAGTACATGTAATGTAATATACCGGGGTAGTAGCCAAAATTCGCGTATAAGCCAGACTCTGGGCCGATCCTATAAGCCACACTATAAGCGTACTAGCCACGGCGTATAGTATATGCGAGGCTTTACGGTAGGATGCTGTAAGCCTACTGAGGGAACGGGGTAAAAACCCAGATAGGGGCCGCAGCTAGTACGCAAGGTTGGTTGCCAGTGCGGCTTATAGGATTGGCCCAAATTCAGGGTGCGGCTAATACGCGATTTAGGCTTATACTCGGTTTTACTGTAATATTGTGGGCCTGTATATGTGTCTAGACTCGTACCCTCACGTTCTGGCCACTGCCCCTTACCATATTTACTGTGCGTCTCGATATATCGCTGGGCACTCGTCAATTTGAAGAACCTTTTTGTTGTGCTACTCGTGGATTTTGTTTTATGAATTGTCTGATTTACATTCAACCTAACCCGTGGGAAACGTTTAAGAACCAATCCCTCCCTTGTTAAAGAAGGACAATTTCCTTAACATTGAATTGATTATTCCATTACCAGCTTTAATACTGCTCTGTCTAACACATCAAAAATAGATACGCCGACAAGGGTGTTTCATATAACTGGGTAAACTTTTATTTTGTGTGGAGGAGAGTAAAATACAAGTCCAACAACAACAAACAACAGAAAGCAACCAGTACGGTTTTCATGCCTCGTATTGTTCAAGCAAGTGGCGCCACCTATAGGGGGAAAACAGCAGCCAATCAGAAGCCTGATATGAGTAATGTGGCCGCGTACCGCCATCTAGCGGTAGGTGGTCAGGCTGGTCGGTGGCGCCAATATCAGTATCTCCACATACATATAAATACATCCCCCAGCCATGGAGGCTGGTGGCAATAGTATAGGCCTCCTGGAGGCCTCATAATGGTGTATCTAAGAGATTATAGTCTGCGGTCCTGTGGGCTTATATACCATGCAACTGAATGGGCTAATAAAAAAGAGAGAAAGCGTTTCCTGACCACATCGGTCAGCTGACAAGTCCATGTGTATTTCTTTACACATTGTCATGCTGAATACATAGACATATATATATCATATATATCACTTTTCACGCTTAAAATGTCCCTGTCCGCTTCAACCAGGTAGCGCGGGCCGCATGGAGGCGGGGATAAGGGGGCCTGTTTGTGCAGATGCCGGGGGCGGCCGTGGCTAGCGGGTGCACGTTGGCCCCTGGACCGCAGCTTGACTTGTTGGGGAGCAGCTGATGTGTGGTGCCCGGCAGAAAGTCTGGACTCTGGGCCCAAGTTGCATAGAGCGGAGCACTCACACATCAGGTCGTCCAATCACATAGTGCCACCATGGGTCCCGTCTTGTGTGGAGTCTTAGCGAACGGCACCCATAGGGGCCGCATACATGATCCAGGCCTGGTTGTGGGCCTGCAGCCGGTACCGCTAGCGGCTGGGCGTAGTAACACATGGGAATACTGGCGTCACATGAAGAGTAATGTAGAAGGTGGTAACAGTAGTATAGGATAAATAGAGCAGTGGAGGCGACACACCCATTCTACACGAGACGCCCCACCGGTCTCTTAAACAGATCATCAATCATGTGCAATGTTTAGAACCACTGTTGTGTCAGCCTCTGTAGGGTATTGATATATAACATGACATGGGCTGACGTGTTCGCCATCATAAAGTCTCCGGTACAAACAGCACTGGTGTGCCACTGGCAGCGACAACATGGAACCCCGCAGCAATGACTCTTCTTACACATCTCTTTGTACGTCAAGAGAACCTACTCTTCATTGCGAGGATATGGCATCGACAAGGAAATCAGTATCTCAGTACATCACTTCATGATCCTAGAGATAATCGGTAATTCATCCTGAAGTTTACAAAAACAAAAAGTACACTATACAGCCCTAAATGGGTGCCAATACTGATCACTATTCACAAGAGGAGACACAATTGCCGGTCGTGTCGTTTTGTTGTATGTATTAACAGTGCCACTCTTCTTTCATTTTTCATTTGTGCTTTCACGCACCAAACCAAACACAAACACAAAATTAATGTAAAAGCAATTGCAACACAACGAGGGAAATAAAATCTAAAAGCTCTCTATTGTACTCTAAAGGATCAACTAAGGTTCCTATCACTGAAACCTCGACTTTTAGACACCGGCAATTGCTAACAGTTCATAGGGTAAATAGAGATGAGTGCCGCGTAGAAATCACTCTCCGAGCTACAGTAACACAATGTAATAAATAGGCCCAGATGGTGGACAGAGTGTCAGCTTGGTCTTGGTCACAGTGTAGGGTATCCTTTTAACAAGTACTAAATGTGGCACAGTAAGTGGAACCGCTTGATTTGCGGTTTGCATTCATGGAAGCTCTGCTTACAGCCGACCCGTGCTTGGCTACGGAAGCCGTCGTCGTGAGACCGCCCCAGTCCCGCCTGTGACCCCCCATCGTCACTTTGTACACGATCACGTACGCCAACGTCTTGATAGTCGATTCGCTCGAGTAAGAAATAATCCAATCAAATGTGATGCCTTTGACAAGATATAATTTTGATAATGAACTTCAATATCAATCAGTAAACCAAAGGGCTTTGGAAAAGTTGATGTCTGCCGTCCCTTTCATTTCATTTCCCAACTTGTAAACGATGATGCTGACTATGTAATCACCCTCAGCGTTGCCACCTTCTCCGGGTTGTCTGAGAGATGCTACATTTTGCACTCACAGTAACACCCAGAGAGCGGTGCTCATGATACTCCCGTGTCAGCGCGTCATTTTGCATTGTTCGCTAATAACCACGACCCGGCAAGCGGTGATGGAGATCGCGTGGAATAAGGTTGGCCTGCTACACTATTACATGTGGCTCACCAAAGCTGTTGATCTCAAATATTTTCATTTACGCATTTTGGTTCCCGAGCATATAATAATCCATGCGTCGGTGTCATTCAAATTAGTCCATGCAAATCAAATCAACTCTACACTTGTAGTCTATCAGTGCTCTACTCCTTGGGATTGAAGGTTTACATTGGAGGGGGGGGGGGTTGTTCCAATTCCGATTTGCAGCTGATACGCTGGAGGGGGTCACCATGATGCTGAGGTGGTGGTTGACAAGTCAATGCACTGCTGGAATCCCGTCAGCAGCCTAGGCACAGCTAACGCCAGACTTCTTCTTGTTAAAGATGTCCTTAAGGTTCATGTTCACTTGAAGCTTTTCTCGTTTCGGCATTGGAGTCGAGTCGAGACAGAAGCGCTTGAACTCTTCGATCTCCCGATCCAGCTCGTCAATCTCCCCGTTATCTGGGTCCAGATCCTTTGGCATGAAAATCTCATCTGGAGGGAGATAGAATGGTACCGTTTAATGGGAGGTCAATTCTTTGAAACCATTATCAAGTACAAGTATACAGTAGCCCTGGGCATAGAGAAACGGCAATAAACCACATTTAGATTTCAATTTTACACCGTGGCTGAAATACAAAGTACCACTTGAGTAATTCTGTATTTGCATTAAACTGATGATTTACTTCAGCCATCCAACAAGATTGAATTACTGTTTGAATCGATGAAATATACCATGTATTTTGTGCAATATATTGGCTTACCGTGTGGAAGGGGTTAAGTATATTTCATAAACTGTAAAACTGAAACACTACGAGTTGGTTAAATCATTCTGAAAAGGAACCTACCTAAGTCTTCGGCTGACTTGTTCTTCCGTTTATTCTTCTTTGGTTTGCCTCCCACATTAGCAGATACTGGTAACTGCTGAAAAAGTGAACAGAATCAAGTGATGATACACTGAATATGTACATGCATGACATGCATGGAGTACAGTTGTGTAGAACATATACATATGGAACATATTAATTGTTATAACACATACGTGAAGACAACCATAAGTGTGCGTTGATATCAATGTTCAGAAAAATTAGTTTCATTTTGTGGAAACTTGTGAGTAACAGTTGAATGTTTAATTACAGACATTTCTGATCCAAAAAGCAGAGAAGTATCATTTACCTGTTCAACAGGCCGTGGTAGCTTTTCTTCCAGCTTGGACTTGGTGTCCCTGGTGAGGACCGCTGTGGGTGGTGGCAGCTTTCCCTGCCTCTTATCTGTCTCGACATTGGGCGGGGATGTGCCATTCACCAATGCAGTGCGCGGACACTCGGCCTGACTGTGGTGCTGGCCGTCTGGGCGTGAGGTCAACACACCGACACCGCTGACACGATGTTGGCCGTCAGGTCGGGCGTTAACCGGTGCTTTCTGGTTGTTGGGCTGAGTCCCTTGTCGATGCTGCTGGATCGGGGAGGCAGGCGTCTGGGGAAGTGGGGCCCCATTCACCATGCCACCTTTCTTGCCTTTCTTTGCACTGCTGACATTGTTGAGATGTTGGTTCTGCTGGGGTGAGGGCAAGTGGTTGCTGTGATTGCCATTCTCGTTGAGATGTTCCATCTTGACATGCTGGCTCGTCATCGACTGATTGGGAGTAATTTTGTTGGTGGTCGAGTGTCCCTTGGGCGCAGTGTTGTTGACCCGTCCACTTGACTGTGGCTGATGCTGTGTTGGTTGTTGCACGTTGTTCAGATGGGGCGGTGACTTGTTTGTTCGTTGATGCTGTTGGGGTGTGACAGTGGTCTCTGACTGCGGCGTACTGGCCTTGTGACCGATGCAGGCGTTGGGCAGACTATTGGCTGAACATGTGATGGGTTGCGGTGCTGACCGGCCTTTACGGTTCTTATCTTGTCGCAGACTATTGTTGTTTATCACAGACTCAGGCTTGGCGGGTGGCAGCTGGGTAGTAATGTGCTGCACCTGGTGTTGGTAGGAGGCCCGCGGTGTGTGCCGGATCGCCTTCTGGGCAGCAGCTTCTGCACTCGACAGCCGGGGCGCAGAACTAGATGATCCCACCGGTACATGTGAAGCCGACGTACCGTCTGGCTCCCCTCGCTTACTCTCACTTTTGGCCTTTGATGCCGACTTTGTCCCACTGGCAGGCAAACCGGCGCTCTTTCCCCCTTGAGATTTCTGCTGTTGATCTGTGTGATGATGAGCCTCTACTTTGACATGGTTCTGAGGATTCCGGTTCTCTTCATTCTCCTTCGCACATTCTTTGTGCTTGGTCTTCTTTTTGGTCTCTTCCTTGTTGGCCGCTAGTTTCTGTTGTCGCCGTTGTTGTCGTTGCTGCTGCTGCTGTTGTTGTTGTAGTTGTTGTTGCCGCTTTGCTTCCTCTACGACCCTAGCGAACGCCTCTTGCTGCTCTCGTAACACCCGCTCTCGCTCCTGAGCTAGCCGTATTTCAGCATCTCGCCTGGCTTTCTCCTCCGCCTGGAAAATAGTTACCGTTCTTACTAACCATCCAAGATGATATTTCTTGTACATAGACTATGTATTTTAGACAGGAAGATCACTTCATTTAAAAAGAAAAAAAAGTTGATCACTTAATAGTTTGATCATTATTTTTAGTCTGGCTTTCAAGGATGTGAAGAAGCAGAAGATCTTGGCTAACTTAATACAAAATGTGCTTCTGACTGAGAATGGGTGAGCAACCACTCCCATTATCCTGCTTATGAATGGCAGGTACCCAGTGTGATAGCTCTTATCAGTGCCTATACCCGCACATAGCCAAACAAAGATAGAACCGTCCTATACTATTACCAACCTTTTTCTGCTTTTGACGCGCTCTTTTGGCAGCCTTGGAGCTTGCGCCCTTCCCATCCTTTTCATCCCCATTGATGAACCGCAGAAGCTCATCCAGACCCCGGTCATCATTAGGCTCTTCCTTGGGTGGAGGCGGCGGAGGCAGCTTTGGTTCTTCAATTTTAGGTTGCTCTCCCTATAAGGAATGTGATGTACATGAATGCATTACATTGTTACAAATACATGTAAATGAACTTTTACTACTTAGCTCTGGTATTACATCATAGCTATTATCTTTCCAAGGAGCAGGAGGCCAGTGGATATAAAGAACCCCATTTATCCAGTTTAATATAGATGAATTATCTGATGATTTTAACAATGGTGTATCATGTAACCAATTCTGAAACTGACTTTTTGTAATAGCTGATCACCTTCTTCATCTTATTATATTGCTCCCTAAAACTTAATATATTCGGACAGTGTATCGTGTACAGTATACCATGCATAGACTCTGCCTATAAATCCTGGTTCAAAATTGATGGTCCCAATAAGGTGCTCTAACGATATAAGGGGAGTACAGAGCTAGGTTAAATATAAATTCATATATATTTAGCCCAACAAAAAAAATCTAAAATTTTTCTCTATTTTTAAACAATGAAAATGAATACAGGAACAAAATGGAGTATGAAATTCATCCGGCCAGGATTGTCACTTACAGGGAGTTTTTCGATCGGGGCCGTGCAGCCCTGAGATTCAGTCTGCGGAAAAAAGAGTGGTACGGTAACGCAGGCAACCAAAATATAAAGCATTTTATGTACAGTAAAACCTTGGTAATTCTACTTCCAATTCGATTCCTCTTCAACATTTCTATTCAATGTGATCTTTTTTTGTTTTTGGTTAATTTAGAGCCTTTTTTTTATATTCCTTGTCACTCCGTGACTAATGTTCTGTGAATTATCAAGATTTCACTGTACCACATTGAGGTGATATCAGCTAAGTTCTTTCTTGAATTGGACTAAACTAAAATCTCACCTTCTTCTTTAGACGAAGCCGCAGCCTGTCCCGTATTTCAGCGTAGTTTCTACTCGTTGGGGCTTGGGGTGGCTGTATAACAAATATAAAGGCATATTACATGTACTATCTATTTGATACAATTAACATTGATCAAGCCTAGTTTATTGATTATACGCGAAGGGAAACCAGTCTGTTTGAAGTAACATCCAATATCAAATGCCTAGCTGTTATACCTAAGAACATTGCAAAAAGCCAAAAATATCGCCGGTCCCTTAATGATGATTGAACATTATCATGACAATAAAATCAACACTTACATTGGAGTGTCCGAAGAACTCGCAGTAGCAGCAGTCACAGTATTTGCCGTCTTTCTGGTTTGAGGTGGAGGTGGAGGAGCTCTGCTCTGAACACGAGTCGTCAATGCTGTCATACTCGGCGTCGTGATGCCCGTCACACTCGGGATCCTGACACACGCCTGTCGGCAAGCTGACGGTGATGTTGTTGTTGAGCAGCTGGAGGCCGGCGATGGGTTGGACGGCAGGGTTGATGAACGGCTGAGAAGCACCCGTGGTGGCCGGGTTGTGCTGGTGGTTGCACGTGTGGGGGAGGCCGAGCGGGGCTCCCGGGGGATTGTTCGCCAGGCTCCGCGCCGCCTCCTCCTTGGTAACATTCATAGCAGCCGACCGGATCAGCTCCGGCGTTAGCTTCACTGGAAGGGGGTGTGAGGGGAGTGGTGGTGAGGGTGAGATAGTAGTGGTAGCGTGCGTTGATGTAAACGACGAGTGATGCGTGTGGAGGAAGGGGTTGTGCTTCAAACAGTGGTCACTATGTGTGGATGCTGCTGCTGCGGCCGCCCCAGCCGCCACACCCGGCGCAGCCGTGGCCAGCGAACTGGCCAGCATCACAGGACTGCTGGAAGGTAGCGCTGCCGCTGCTGCACTAGAGGACGCACAGCTCGACGCCGATGACTTGTTGGCCATGCCGGGCAGGGGCTGGCCTGAGTTGAGAAGGGTGCGGTTCAGAGGCTTCATGTTCTTGAAACAGGCCTCCGTATGAACATGTTCACCATTGGCGGTGGCTACACTCGTGTTGGCGAATGCCGTGCTGGTTGCCATGGAAGTCAGCGGGTTGGTGAGTCCTGCCGAGCTATGCTGGTACATTGACGACGCCTTAGACGAGGCCGTTAACGACGACAGGGCAGCCTCCGCTGACAACTGGTCGCCAACATTCACAAAGGGACTACCATTCATGAGTGGTGGCGGCGGGGCACTAAATAGTTCACTCCCCAGACTACCAACATACTTGTGCGAGCTGAACATGAGCTTGGTACTGTCATAGGCATTGTCCCACTCTCCATAAGCATTATAGATGTGCTCATGAAGCGCCTCATGTGAATCTAAGTCGAGTCTGAAGTTGGTGTTGTGCTTCTTTTGCGGGTTGAGCAAACTCTTTGGCTGTCGCGCTGAATTGGCCGAGGACTGTAACTCGTAGAGGTGAGACTGGAGCACGGGGCGTACGTGTGGGGAGTGGGCGTGCAGGCCGGCGGCTGTGTGCAGACTGTTGGAGCCGTGGATGTGGGGGTACAGGTTGAAGGCGGCTGGTCGCGGGGCGGTGGGCACGTGCTGCGGTAGGCACGTGGGCACCGACTTGCCGCTCTGCATCAGGCACGCATGGCACTGACACTGGTTCACCACCTCTTCCACAGGCTTTTGCTGCAGAAAAGGAATTGTAATTTGTATAAGGTGTTTTCAAGGTGCAATATGGTGTTTTTACAATATTATTCCGATTCAACCACACCACTAAAGAGATTGTATATACAGGTATTAGCATTTGAGGTTGAGTCGTCCTCACTATTTTAGAAAAGTTAATTCTAAGGAATACGCATCAGATATAATGTAGCTTTAAGAGTATTTTCTGTGCATATTTCATAAACCCCAAGAAAAGCTTCCCAAATCAGCCTACAGGATCACAACCAGGCCACACTTGTCTTACCTGTTCTAAGCGCGCCTTGGTACAGTGCGTACAATCACAGTCGGTTTTCATGGTCTCGGCCGTCACCATTGGCAGACCTAGAACGGGAGCGGCCGAAGGTTGCGCCTCACTATCTGCGCCATAGTCAGCATCCTCCGGGTAGTTAGTACCATCCATGGCCGCAGCTAGTTCCGCTCCCTCCTCCTGGGAACGAGTCAAGTTCTCTTCACTCTGTTCATAATCATCGTCATCATCATCCTCATCTTCGTCATCATCCTCCTCCTCGTCATCACCGTCTGATTCTGAGCCAGTCTCATCATCATCTTCAATTTCCTCTGGGATTTCATCGTCTGTCAGCCTAAAAAATCCAGTACAGTAGCGATGTTGATAACCAATTTAATTCAGATATTAACCAATTTAATTCTGATATAATATTTTCAGAGGAGAATAATCAGCAAAAAATAATAACGTGATTGAGAATTTTGCATTTTCTACAATTCCTACATCATTCTTCAGTGCTTGTACGATATATTAATACAATTATCCACATAACATGAAAATCACTTAATTTGATCAACTTACTCAAAGTTTTCTGGACAAACGTCTAATGGTAATACAAGTCTCTTGGGGTCCACATTGATAGGGCTGGATGAGCCGGAGGATGAGTTGGTGCTAGACATGGAAGGGGGAGTCACGTCGATCATGTACGGCGATGCAGAATCCGTGGCGAAGGAATTGGTGCCGGTGGTACAAGAAGTGGCGGCCCCCCCGGTGGTGGACACCAAGTCCGGCAGTTGGTACTTAAACTGCTGCTCAGCGAGCGACTCTTGTTGGAAACTACCAGACACCATCTGCGGCAGTGTATACTCCTCAAACGGGCACCTACAAAGGAAAGGCAGAGAAAGACCCATGTAGAAGTAGCTACCTTTTTCCTTTTTGGTGTGGTCTTCACACGCTTTGTACAAAAAGCAGATGAAATACTGAATTTCTATTTCTCTTTTTTCCCCTTGTGAGTGTGGGTTATACTCAACAATTTTATATGACTGTGGTTTTTTTATGAATACAAAGTATATGCCATATTATTCTAAATCTCAGTAAAACAGATGCAAATACTGGGATACAAGGCATGTATTACACTTTATATATTTTATAGTAAATCCAATGTAGATCCTGAGATACAGTGGCAGAGCTGTGGCAGGTATCACAAAGTGGCCTACCTCTTCCTTTTACAGTTAGGACAGTGGCACTCCTCAGCGGCTGCCGGTTTGGTGCCCTGTAAGATGTGCCGCATCGTCTCCGTGAACTGTGCCTCAAAGCTGCAACCAAACATCAGTCTATAACACAGCGCTACTGGCAAACAGGCACGGCCTACCCTAAATTCTCACATAGAATTTTCCGACCACCTGTGCCGCTTATAGAACTTTTCAAAGTTGGGGGTGCGGCTTATAGGTTTACTAGGCTTATACGGGAGAATTTACGGTAATTTTCCTAGGATATAGGCACTAATTCGCCCAGGTTTTTAGCAAAATTCTTTATTCTATTTTTTAATAGGTGCAGTAGATCTGCCTAGACAAAAATCTGCTTACCGGTAGATAAAATCAGGCATGGGACTGGATTGAAGAAAATTCCGAAAAAGTCCCATGCCTGTAAACGGATTTACATATTCTGTTTTTAACCCTTTTCAGGACAGAGTTGCATTGCAATGTGTACAATATATCTTGACGAGCCTTCACGAGTGTATCAACCCTGTGGGGTTGGCCTGATGCCATGTGCTTGTTGATGGGAATGAGTCCCCCCCTACAAAAGGTGCACTCAAGCACTATGCTGCCCTTAAAGGGTTAATGGTTCTAGTTCATATAATTGAGTTTATTAAATGACAACTCACCTGTGCGCCGATGTTGAAGTGGGGGTTTTCTTTAGCACCTGCTGTTGCTCCACGAGCCGCCGCTGCGCCTTAAAGAACTCCCAATCATCTTTCAGCATCTTTTGTTTAGCCCGCAGTGCCGCCTGAAATGTTGAAAAAAACATTTTTCATTTAGTTATATTACAGTTGATGATTACAGTGATAGCTGAGGGAATATCATTTTATATCCAGACAAATCGACTTCATCTTTAACAGGATCACTGTCGGCACTATATGTGTATTTTTCTTGTTTAAAATAGTTATTTTCACCTTTTTTTTTTACAATATACAGTTGATACGACTCGAGGATTATGAGGGTAACTCTGTTACCTGTTCGTCGTTGTGCTGCTCCAGTAACTGTTGACAGTCCCTCCACACCACAGAAATCACAGACATCTCGTCGTCAAACTTCAAATACCGGTGTAGAATGTTGCGGTACGTGTCTTCATGATAGGACTCTTTGGACGCAGCTCCCGACCTATATCAACAACATTCAGACATAATCACACATGTATTTACAAATACAATACAGGACCATATACATAAGATTAAGAATTTCATTTCATAGTAACGGGATAAAATCCGTCCGCCTTAAGTTACCAGTATCATTTTTGGGTGAGATACAATATTCTGATAATTCACTATGCTTTAGTAGAGAGAACGCTGTATCACACAATGTGCGGGGTAGCTGCATCTAATAAATGTACATGTACTCCGAAGCGGCAAAAAGACGACACTTCAGCGAAAATGAGGAAGTTAATGTGGAGATTCACTCAATCGTGCTAACGGAGAAGCCTAGGTCATATGCTGGTCGCGCTGGCATATTTTACTGAATTTTCCTGGTTAATTAAATATCCCAAAGTAAACAAATCACACAGAAATCAAAGAATAATCCTTTAGATACTGATAAATTGCCTCTACATATCTGTCCTCGGTGCTAAAAGTGGCTGGCCTTACCGTAGCTGTGCAGTCAGCATGGGGAGGCTGTTCTGCACGAAGGGGTCCGAGTAGATGATGCTCTGGAAGAGGTGCTTGTTGTGCAGCTCCCACGTTAAGTTGAACCGTTTTAGATGCTCCGTCTCCTAGGGCCAAACAGTTTAAGCCATAAATACCCGCCAATTTCTATATCAAGATCGTGTTTAGGACATGCTAGAAAGTTATAGCTGGACTCGGCTTATGACCAGGTTTTTTTTTTGTGTTTTGTTTTTAAAAGAAGGGGACACATACCGGTAAGCTAACAGTAACCTGTATCGAAATAATAAATATTACATCTTGCCTCTTGTGCTTGTTGATGGGAATGAGTCCCCCCCCCCCCCCCCCCCCGCAAGCCCACTCAGGGTCCACTGACTCGTTACGATATGTGACTTTTCTTCGTACAGGGATTTAGTTAGCTTACTGCCTATGCTTACATTACCCATTTTTTACGGTTGAGAACATCTCTTAAACCCCGCAGATAGACCTCCTACATAGGGTCACCTCCCAGAAAACTCACCAGTTTGACGAGGAAGGAGGCGAGTGTCTTAGCGGCAGCACACAGGTTGTAATACTCCTCCAGTAGCATGGAGACAAACTGCTTGGCCTGTGCGGGTGTCTTGTGCCCGGAGGTGAGCTGCTTCAGAAGGCGTACCTTCATCTCAATCACATACTCGCGGCCTTGTGACTCCAGCCGCTGGTACAACTGGTGGGCATCACGCACGCACAACCTACAATGGTGAGGAAATGGTTTATAACAGAGTAACTGTTGGTACCTGATGTTATACAGAACTGGACCTTGGTCCTACTGTCATGCAGTCTAAATAAATCAAATCGACACATCTCGCGCGAGTTGGGCTCTGCCCTTGTTGTACGCCTGCCATGTCACATAGCTTGGTGTCTTGGTACCAGCCGAAATCATACGAGACCAGACCCAATATGGCCAAATGTGTGTACTGATTCACCGAATATATTATTACACCTCAAGGAACTCCTATAGAGACGCCACTCAATGGTGATCAAACGGTAGGGGCCCTTCCAATTTCGGTCAATTTTCTGGGAAATAAACATAATTTGATACCGAAAGATACAAAAGTGGCAAAAATGTCTTCTCTGATCAGAACACCAACAATACTCCACATACGGGAACTGAAGAAGAACTCTCTCTTTTGAGGTAGAGCAGGTTGAAAGATACGTACCTATGAACTAGTGTAGTCATTTTGGGAATGTCATGTGTGGTGCCCTTGCCCTCGTCGGTGTTTCCCTCGGTGAGGCCGGTGCCCGTCTCGTGGTAGATACAGCGCACCACATGCCGCAGCTCCATCCAGCACTGCTGCAGTTCCTGCGTCTCCTTCTCGTGCTCAGCCTCAATTTGCCTGTAATCATTATAATAATAAATATTATAATACATATATATGGCGTTTTGATCAAATAGATAGGTAATCTAGGTCATATTTGTTCAGAACCAAAAATCTAAAGCATGTGATCATAGATTACCGTAAGTTCTCGTGTGTCATCCACAGTCCACCCGTTATACATGAAACAAACCTTCAGTGTGATTTATATAATATTATCTGCGGGTTATACGAGGGTATTTAGAAGTACCTAAAGCAGCGATTCTTAGACCATAGGTGCCAGTTATACAGTACTCGCAAAGTCTATTGGTGCATGCAATATGCAACATGACGGTTTTACACGAGGATTTAGGTAACTGGGATACACTTAGTCCCTGCCCGCTCACTACTTATTTATATTCACTAACTTGATCAAAAATATTTCTTTCTCTTTTTTTTACCAAATTAAAAGGATGAATGCTCCAACTTACCGTCGCTCGGTGCAGGCTTCACAGGTGCACACAGAGTTATTGGCGGATGCAAAGTCGCCTGCCAGGTCCGGTAGGAAGGAGAGTGCCGGCGTCTCTAACCTTAACTCCTGCTCCTGGCAAAAACCAAGGGGAACCTTACAACTTGTCCTCAACAACATTGTGGACTTATACATGAACGAGCCTCAGTGTTTAGTGTTTTACTTGCTAACTTCAATATTACATAAGCAATTACATTAAAACCTAGCTCAGGCGAATTTATGAACCGACCAACCCTGGTTGAGAAAATACTATCAGAGAAATAAACAAAACATGTCGCCCTCGTCTGGCCCCACTGGTCAGCAAGCTGTGGTTGATTCTACATACCTTTTCATTACCATAGTCTATCTATTACATAACCATTGTCTATCTGTTTTAAACCACAGCTGTAAAGTTATGTGAGTCTACACAGAAATAACCAAGATGTGAATTCCTTTGTCTTACCCCTCCGCTGTGGTTTAAGTACATGTATTTTCAGATTCGCCTGATTAACTGTCTAATTTATGAGTTATTGATAGATGGAAAATCACCCACCAAAAGTGCAGACGAGTCATAGGCAGCAGCTTTCTTCTCTTCTTCTTCTACCGTCTTCCGACAATCGGGGCATACCCATAAGGGTAACTTCAAAGACAATGGTTAAAACTGATAAAGATGTGGTTTTGCTGTTATGCATTCTACATTGATTTTTATTCATGAACTAAAAACTGCCCTAAAATGACAGAGAACCCTAGCTCTTTATTAGCGATATAATGCCACACCAACACTATTTTAGATATCAGGAATCTACTTATATTATGTATGAAGAACCTGCCATGACAGTTTTATCCTTCATTTATAGAACAAGAATTTAGCATATTCAAATCATAATACAGAAGTGAAGTATCCCTACCTGGGAGAGAGTACTGATTCCACCCTTTTCCTGATTGTCGTCCTCCTCTATAGAATGGGAAAAGATACATTTGCATGTAAATATTGAATTTAAATATTAAAATGTGCAGTTACTGTGTGATCTAGGTATTAAACGTATGGTATAAAGAGGGGCTTAATACCATGGCATTGGTTGCAAGAAACAAAGACAGTTTCACAGAACCATCCAAGTCTGAGGATAACTTAACGCTTTGCAAGGCATCGTTCAGGTTATGAAGTCATGCGTGTAATACGACCCGTAGCACAACAAGCGAAGTAATCCACAATTTCAAACAATTCAAGCGCCTCTCTGAATCTATCCCCACAATTGTAAGAATTCCTCATTGCTTTACATTTATTTCTGAATAACAAAGTTCATGAAGTGTGTCGCCGGCCAATTTCTACAAGGAGGACCGCATTAATGAATTCAACTTATCCAATTAAAATTCTTGAAATTGAAATTGAAGCAGATAAGTGCACTGTACCTTTGGTCTTATTATCCTGCTTGTGCTGGGGTGGGTCGGGTCGTTCACAGTGACACAGCAGGCAGCGCTCACCACCCAGGTAGGGGTTGGGCCCTCTGAGCGGGGGCGGCGTGGGAACCGTGCCGTCCTCATCCGCGTCCATCAAACGCTGAATCATGGCCAACTCCTGCTGCACAAAACATAAATCAATAGTAATGCCTCTTTACATAACCCTACTTATAATTGTAATATTGCGTTCATGATGATTACTTTTTGCTGTATTATATCAATATATGCTATCATCTTCATATCATGAATCCTGAATGTAATATAATTACCGGTACCCACATTGCCTGACCTTATTGGAAGACATTTGTACACGCAATTTCATCAGGAAGATCACATTCATATTGTGATCGTTGATGGGGGGAAATCATACTAGTGACTTCAAATAAAAGAGTGGATTATTGCAATCTGCCCGCTACCAGCATGTTTACAAGCATGTAGCTTTTGTCCGTAGTTTCCACTTGTTCTAAAAGCATGTCTTCTGACAATGACTGCTTGTTTGTACATGTATCTCATTTTTGTTCTTTTTGGCCTTTATTTTATCCTGGGTCAATTCGTCAGTCAGTAGGCTACTACTGGTTAGTTTTTTTTTCGCAAGTTATTACCCCCCCCCCCCCTCCAATATCATTCTGGGTGCCAGCTCAACAAGTCCAATTTGGTAGACAGGGATTCCCTGAGGCACATTGTACTAACGTGGCACCAATTTGTGGGTGTGGTTTAGCTGGAGTATGGAGTAGTCTTGCTTATAATCCACTGGTTTAAGGAGTGTTCATTTATTAGTTACAGGAGGGGTTGGGGGCTAATAAATCTGACCCCTGTTGAAGGCGGGGGCCTAAAAAAAATATGATGCCCCCTGTTAGCAAAAAAAACAGTGTGTTACGATAGTTCAAAGGGAGGGGGGCGAAAACTTATCATTGCCTTCGGCAAGGGGGGCACGTCATATTCGAAGCGGTCTTGAGGGGGGGAGCATGATTTTATTTGTGTTAATTTGCGCAAGATTTCCCCATCCCCTTTAATTAATAAAGGAACACTCTCTTAATACGTAACGCGAACCAAAACTCAGAGTGGAAGTTATACAATTTTTCCCAAGTCTGGGTGCAGGTTATATGTGAGATGCGAGAACTTTAGAGATGAGAATAAATGGTATATGATGATTTCCGAAACTATCAAAGACACATCCATCTGCCTCCTATACTGAAATGATTGAGCGTTCTCAATATACCCAAGAAAAACACGAGGGAAGACTTCTTGTGGCCTTTCAACTGCACAAACAAACAATTGGGTCATAGAGATTATCTGTACGGCGTTGCTTTTCACACATCGGGACTTGTTTGTTTGTTTGCTCGTTTGTTTGTTTAGTTAAACGTCCAGTTGGGCCTTTCTATGCAATCTAGACTTAACTGCATTTACCGGTATTCTCTTTTGGTGATCAAATCTGTGAAGTTAAATAAGGCCAGGGATACATGATCCTGCTTGTGCACTTTAGGCACGATCAAAGTTGGACAGACATGTATGCTTGTCCAATAGAGCACTGCTCACATATGACATGGGCTGAAATGTCAGGGCACCAACTGCTACCAAGGAAAATCCCCTACTCTTTTCACAGGACAGCATGTTTTCTTTTATTTGCCTGGTTTTATAGGCGGGGTCAGATAAACCACAGCCTTTACTATCTTGTATATGGCTGTGGCTCCCTGATGGAGGATTATTGACCACAAGATTTGAGGGCTCGGGCCCATGGTTATAGGCATCTGCTGCCAGCCAAAAAATCTCCCTCCAGACGGTGTAATCTTTTTTTCAAATCCGGTATACCCATAGTTTCAATGGAAGGCTCCCGGAGTTATTTTACTCCTTCATGTTTTTATCATGAAACTCCCCATATCGCTGGGACATAATATTACCAGAATGTTTCATGGGAGATCAAATCAACAAGTAGATGGGGAAAATGTGACCCAAACACTTCCTTACTCTCTTCTCAGGATAGGATCTACCATTTACAGCAGACGTTGGTATCAGAGGTGTGACTGAAAGTGGACAGACCCACTGGCAGACAAGAAGTGAGTGGTATCGCATTCAAGACGGGTATTAACGCAGACTTCCCGCCTACCACAATGATTTAATAATTGTTTTATTGTTGCCTCTTAAGCTGGTTGGCAGTGCACACTGTTAACTTTTTGTTATGCTGGATGAGCTAGACTTGCTCGACAACTGTCTGATAATTAAATGTTCATTATCAACTATAAATAACTGATTTCTTTCACGTTTCTTCAATCTCTTTAAGTTTAAAAACCTGAGTAATAAAACGTGATTGATATTTGTTGTTGATAAGTGCTTTTATAGTGTGCGGATAGGGTGTAACTTTAAATCTTGATTGATACCTTAAAACACACTTTAAACAGGTCAGCCTGCGACTGGGGCCCGTCTATGAACGGACCCATTCCACTTCTTTTTTTCATTGCAAGATCCATTGGGAATCTAAAATGCCATCAGCCAGATAACGTAATTATAGTCTTCGCACGTTTTGGTGGGACATCACAATGGTAGATTATGTCCAACAAGTAAGGGGTCTTGAACCTAACATGTTCAATTGTCAATCTACTTCTCCCACATGTATGCCTTATTGTGTTCTTCTCGCCTCTTGTGACCCAGTATGTCCATTGTTTTAATGGAAGGCTATCGACTCTTTATGGGTCACCGTAAAGGTCACCTGACCACTGGGCAGCCCAAGTTCAATCTAATTAAAATTTAAAATTTAGTTCCAAGATTTCTAAATTTTGGATCTGAATCTGACTAAAGAGTGCAATAAACCCCGCTACCATCACAGAATGGCAGATAAACGTCCTCGGGGCTTGCGTGGAAGGGGTGACAAGACAAGAAGGGGAATTATTTCATTAGAAAAGGTGGGAAAAATTCTGATTGTCAGTGCATCTATTTCAAATGTTGATGGTGGCACTACTGGTGTTTCCAATGGTAGATGGAAAGCCAGAAACACACTCCTGCCTATTTCGTACCATGTATCATATATTCACCTCTCATCCAAACATCTAACTCGTTCCCTGATCACTAAGTGAAGACGCATGCAAGCATGGAAGCCATGGGTTAGTTAGTAAACTAATATGGTCATGGAAAATGGGGAATATATCAAAGATTCATTATAACAAAATACATTAAAATGAATGTCTCCTTTCCAAGAATTTATCAATTTCCCTTTGTAATATTCATGAATATTCTAAGAAGTATATAATTCATGGTATGAGAAAACAAGGATGTTTCACCCTGAAATTAGTTTTGGTGCAGTGTTGCCGAAATCACATCGGCACATGGGCTTTTGCCGATGTAGAATCCTAATGGCCGATGTGAGGCCACCAGACACCAGCCACAAATTAGTATGAAATCCCCTATATCAATATGACATCAATGTATACCCGCTAGTTTCATAATAGTATGGCCTGTGTAAAAAAACAGGTGGCCTGTGTAAGATCTCGTTACACATTGGCCTGTGTGCATAAAAAGTTTTCTGCAACACTGTGGTGGGAACACTCAGTCACTGTGACTCATTTTTAATTTAACATTTCCACTTTGGAGAGGTGGGGGCGGGGGGGGGGGGGGGCTACAGTTCAAAATGACGCATTATTAGTTCTATAGATGTGCCATTGGCCTATTCAGGCTATTGCAGAAAATTCTAAAACTATTCCTACACAGGTCTCACTAGTTCAGCATGGTCTCTGACCCAGTGGAACACGTTCATGATGTTACTGACCATGCCATGATTCATTTCTCCTGCACGGTCCTGGATGATTTGCCTAAAATTGGGTTGGGGGAGGGGGTGGCCTTGACTCTTGAAAACAGGCTTTTCGACCTGTACATCTAGTGGGCCTTGACTGAGCAAAGCACTTGATCACTTGTCATGTCTTGCCCCAAGATGTTAAGATTATTAATATATTCCAGACATCCATTTTACTAATGTCTGCCTCCTCCTCAAGCTCCTGGCATATATTATCCATGTTTTTGGACATGGTTTGTTAGCCAAGCAACTTTAATTTTAGCGTAGGGGGCCTACCTTTAATATATAACAATTCTTGTGCTTGTCGTATACGACTTTTTAAATGCACAATTAAATTCAGTTATGGACTTCTTTCGTTCAGGGAAATGTAATGTATTCTAGTATTCATGTCAATACACATCCTAAGTGTATTGATTAATCTGTAGAGGGTAAGAGTAGCCCAACCCCTTTCCAAACTGAGATGGCACACCTTTGGAAAGAAGTTTGTTATTCGTATGAATATTAAAGTAGTGGGTTTATATGCATATAAATTGTTACTTGACTCCAGTCCCACTAAATTCATAATAATATTCTAGCTAGCCAGTTGGTCTATATATCAACTTCTGACTGATGCCAATGATGGATGTGTATGGAGTAAGCAAGTCTCAGTTCTAGGCATTGGGATGCCATGTACAGTCTCGTATGCATTAGTTGTGTCATTTATTGGGATATGAATCATGGCAGACCATGCCATGCTAAAAAGGCAGGGAAGGGACTCTACTCTCTAGCCTCTAGGCCTAGGCCTATCTAGATTTTTTTAAATGCATTTAAAGACTGCCTGGTTTGATATTCAGGATCTACAAAACGACAGGCTTTATTGAGATATTTTGTGTACATTTTACTCAATGAGGCTATCGATTATGTCTAGCCTCTCTAGCAAAGCCTGTGTTTGGCCTATGACTAGCCTAGTCAGGCCAGTCCAGATTTGGATCCCAGATTAGACAGGTCAACTTGTGCCAAGTTATGGATGCAATCCCATGGGGGGCCTAACAACATACCGCTTATCACATTTGTTCACTACTCAGATCAGAGTATGTACAGAATATATGACTAGTTACCTATATATATGCCTAATTATTTTACAAATAAAGTGTTCTTAGTGTAATTTTCAGACAAACCCTTCTGAATCCACTACACTTGCCCTTCACCACCATGTCGGCCACCCAGTTTAATGTTGACCAGACATGTCACATTCCTCTGACATTCCAGTGAAAGGCATGTCAATTAGATGACATATTTTCATTTAAACAAGATGCATGAACTATCAACTAATATTCTATGCTCTGGATATGATATATTTGCAAGTTTGGGCCCGTAAGATGGGCTTACCTCCGACGTTGTCGTGGCTGGCAAGTTCTGTGCCGACTGAGACATTGCCGAGACAGTCGAAGCTCTAGCCGTCTTCCTATTTTTCCTCTTCTTCGCCTTCTGCTTTTCTGAAGCGCTCATTGTAGTGACTTTTCTGGATTATCAATTAACCCTGCACGTAAGGACCTCCCAATTGGGATACTTACTTCCTCCTTCACAGGAGAAATTATAAAATTCCAAGTAATGTTTTCATCATATTTACTACAATCCAATATGGCGGATATGGCAATATGGCCTACACACCCATAATGCACAGCGGTAGGATTTTCTCATTCAAGATAGCTACGAAAGATGGCGCCACGCGTCCTTTCTGGCAATTTCTCGCGCCACAAATCCTACCAAAGCGCGTTACCCCGTAGATCTCCGACTGGTCCTGCATACGTGCGGACGGTAACCACGTTTCTAGGAGTGACCTCGCTGCACATTTCATCGGAATTCTTGAGTGAGTCTTAATCAAATCTTAACAAGTCTTAACCTTAAAAGTCTTAAATATAAGTAAGTACCCACCAAATGTTGATGGCATCATATGTTGATATCATAGCGGGCTCTGCCCACCGACCCCCGTTTTTCTTTTCTTTTTCTTCATTCTTTATCAATGGTGAGTACTATTAAGACTTTAAGACTGAGACTTATTAAGACTTAAGACTTTACGACTAAGACTTATAAAGACTTGATTAAGACTCGAATGTGGGTCAGGGTTCCTGAAGGAAGGGGTCATGCAACCGGGCTCCCTGATTGGCTCCCATGAGCTGTGCAGCCAGCCTTGTGGTAGGGACTGTCGAGAGGTCATTTAGTGTAGATGATCTGACAAGGAGACACAATAGATTAGAGTTCATATCCAGTTTTATTGTAGCAGTAGAACATAGGTAGATGTGTACGAGAGTGCCACCTCACATGTATCATATTGTATGTCTGCAGTAGATAGGGTAGCATGGCTAGTCCTATAGAGATGAATAGGAAGGCTAGTTCCTCCAGCATGGCTCCCGGCTCCTGGATGTATAAGACACCCTCTGGAGGAATCCAGAGGGTATTTATAGCTCTCAGCCCTGTCAGGCTGAGAGCCAGGAGTCGTCCATCAGTCTATAAATAGACCGGTCCTCCTGTCACCCATCCACCCTGCGGGGGGGGGGGGGGGGGGGGGGGGGGGGCTGACAGGAGAGGAGGAACACCCTGGACACCTGTCACCACTCCTCCAGTATGTTTACTGTGAGTGTGCCAGGCTGTCCCGTTCCCTGTGGGTTTTCCCCACACCAACCACTTGAGGGTACTCCAGGGTCACTCGGTGCGCCTCAGCTATAGGGGCGCCAGGAGTGAGAGTGCATCATGCAGGAGCGCATCATGTAGCCCCTCGACAGGACGTAACCACGCACGGACGCCATACTCTCCCGGGTACACTTTTGGTTGATTCAGTAGGAGGGGGGGGGGGGGCGCAGTCCATCTTACCAGTTAGATAGCCTGGGAGCTAGGCTGGACTACCTGCCCTGGCCACTCGCAATAGCGTTCCCACTTTAGGGCAGGCATAGGACTTCAATACACATATCGTCAAGCCACCCTCAGCTCTGGCAACTGCTGGCATGGGGGCAGCGGTGCGTGACTGGCAAGGGAAGGAGGGGATGTGTATTTGGAGGATGTGTATTCTCAGAATGTGTATTCCCTATACACAGCCATGCTGAGCCCAATACACATCACACTTCAATGCACAGACCCGACCTTGAGCCAGGCTGACCCTCTGTAGTCCCCTTCCTGTCCCAAGGTACACGGGATCAGGCATGCCAGTCTACCTGGGAGCAGGCTATCATCCTACCCGAATACACATCTTTCAAGTAGCCTACTCCTGTCAAGTTTTTTTGTTTTTTTAATTTATTTATTTTTTAAATGAACCTCATTTCCTTTATTGATATGGTTTTCCCCCCTAAGTTTTTATGTCCCCCTTCTGCTTAGGCCTATTTATCTCCTCGAGGGCGGTGGGGAGTAGCTCAGGCGGCAGAGCGTTGGACTCGCATGTGGGAGGTACCCCGCTCGAGTCTCACTAGCACCCTGCTGTGCCACCTTACGAACTCCCCCCCTACTGTGGTTGACATACAGCATACCAAAGGCCTGTCCATCTGACACTATGCCTGTGTAGTGTTGAATGTTAAAGAACAATTGCCTTGGTAAAAGTGTAGGGGCATGCTTTCTACCTTCACTCACCTCATAGATTCGATCACCATCACGGTGTTGTGTGACTGTCCCTCCAGAAGGGGCTTCAAAATGTACAAACAAAAAAAAATCTCCTTGAGATAGTATAGATCCCCTACAGGTATTTGAAACAACATCAATTTGATCGCGCTTATGGCTTGTCCTCTTACCACCTACTATTACATGCTCCTAGGTACTTGAAGTTACCCACTTTAACGTACATCTTAACCTTTGCTGTTGTGTCTAGACTGGATATTTTATTTACATAGTAAATGAAAAGGGAGGGGCCCAAGATGGACCCCTGGGGCACTCCGAACTCCACTGTTACCGTGTCAGATACTATACCATAAGCCAATGTCTGATGACTCCTACCCTGCAGATAAGCCGCAAGCCATTTTAGCATTTATTTATTCATTTTTTTCATTTTTCAACATATTCAATAGAATTCCGTGGCTGACACAGTCAAAAGCCTTTTTGACATTGATAAAGGCCGCTGCAACTGCTTCCCTTTTATTTAGTGAGCTGTAGAGGTCCTCCGCAAAGTCATAAATGGTATCAGCTGTCCCAAGCTCCTTTCGGAAACCGTACTGATTTTCAGAGCATGCCCCATCCTTTTCCCACTTGTTTACAAGTACCTGCTTAACCAGTTTCTCTAGTACTTTGCTTGGCAAAGGGAGTATTGATATCGGGCGATAGTTTGATACATCTGCCCTACTTCTTCCTTTGGGTATTGGCGTAATGATGGCTTTCAGCCAGTCTCTGGGGTATGTACCTGTGTTCAGCGAATAATTAAACAAATGTACAAAATGTGTATTGAGATGAAGAAGGCTTTCGACAGTGTCCACCACGGTCTCCTACTCCAGAAACTAAGTACTTTAGGTCTTCACAGGAAATTCCTTGTCTGGCTAGAAAATTACCTGACGAATCGGACACAATGTACAAAGGTATGTAATGAGCTGTCAGGAGAAAGAAATGTAGAATTTGGTGTCCCTCAAGGGTCTGTCTTGGGCCCACTACTGTTCATATATTACTTAAATGATTTACCCCAGACCATTGTGCACTCACGCATAGCCATGTATGCAGATGACATTGTACTGTACATAAGTAACAGAAATACTAGACTAGCGGCTACCTGCATGCAAGTTGATCTGAACAAACTGAGTTCCTGGTGTGATAGCAACTCAATGACTGTAAATGAATCCAAAACTAAAGCTATGTGGTTCACCTCAACCAATAAGAGGAAAGTACTTGCAGATCTTAAACTTACCATAAACAATGTACAACTTAGTGAGGTACAGCACTACCAATATCTGGGAGTGGAGTTAGATTATGACCTGAATTTAGCTAAATATGTGAATAACACGGTGTCAAAAATGGCAAATAGAGTGTTTGAATTAGGTAAACTCAGAGATAATGTCCATGAAAATGGAGCTGTTTTAGTGTATAAGCAAACAATTCTCCCTGTGTCGGATTACTGCTGCTTTTTAGCAGAGTCGGCTAGGAGAGACCCCACTCAAAGATTCCAGGTACTCCAAAATCAAGCGCTTAGAATCTGCTTGAAAAAAAGAGTACGGGATATAAGCATAGAAGAGTTACACTATAGAACAGAAGTTCCATGGCTACATAATAGAAGAAAGGAACTGTTAGTTGCAATGATGTATAGAAAGAAGAAGAAAATAACCCCTGTACTAAAGATAAGAAACACAAGGTCAGATGGAAAGTTTATTTTTCCTACTAGGCGTACAACAACAGCGATGGGTGCTCGAGCACCCTTTCATAGGGGGGTAGCTTTATGGTATAAGCTCCCCACTGTGGTGCAAAATGCAAAATCTAAATTAGCATTTAAGACGGCCACAAAGAAATTATATGGCAGTGATATGCAGAAACAGAGAAAACTATATTTTATGAGAGTAAGAAACAATCCTTGACTAAGCTGATCTGACAGGCTGATCTAAAACATTTATTACTCTGTGGTATTGATATATTTTCTGTACAAATCATCTACTGTATAATACTTATTATGTTACTTCATAATATACTGTGATACTCATACTGTACAACCATGTTGTGTGTAAATATACTGTGCAAAAGTTGTGATACTAGTCATCTATGCGAAAGGTTACCATGTAATTCTGCAGCTAAAATGATATAATGTACAGCTCATAAGAAATATTTGTAACTGAAAATCAATTTGATGTTATGAATAAACAATTTAAAAAAAAGTGTGTAGGCCTACTGCCTTCCATGAGGTCCTTTACCACTGTCGATGACAACTCTTCTATCCCCGAGGGCTTCTTGAGATCAAAGTCCTTCAGGGCCTCCAAAACTTCCGACTTGGAGAAGGCTTTATGTTGCACTGAGCTACCTTCATAACTGTCATCTGGAGAGGAGTATTGCTGTGGCGTGAGATTTTGTGCTTTATACAGATGTAGCAACGCAAATGTATCGAGCCAATGAAAAGGACTGACTTCCCAGAATGACCATGGTCTAAAGTAGCGGCAGACTTTTTCCACCATAAGGGGTCCATGTACCTCTTCATCATAAATCGCTATTCTAGAGATGTGGAAGGGTGCCAGGTTGGCAAAGACGTTGATACCACTGAGAAAGTAAAGATGAATATAGCATTTTACGCAATTCGCTTTTAATAGCGGAGTTCAAAAACTTTGCAACAGAACTAAATACAAGTTTGAACGCATCACTTCATCCCCCGGCTTCATCCCCAAAATACACTCAATATAATGGAGAAGTAGAGAGTGTGGTTCAAACCATCAAGACAATGCATTCTTATAGAAACACTCCCCTCCTCTCAAGGTGCTCTGCAGCTCAGCTAAATATGTACCGTCGAGGAAAAAGGGTCCTCCAAGGTAAACTCTATTATAAAATTGAGATCATCAGCTTT
Source organism: Harmothoe impar (assembly GCA_947462335.1). Lineage (NCBI taxonomy): Eukaryota > Metazoa > Annelida > Polychaeta > Phyllodocida > Polynoidae > Harmothoe > Harmothoe impar. The sequence goes on along the minus strand of OX381707.1, from coordinate 56,847,199 downwards.
CCGTTAATTAGCAGGTACCACTGCTAGTTTTTGAAAACTGGCCCCTTGAATATGTATGGGCACTGACCAATCTCAAATGCCAATAAGCTCTATCTTTCTTACTTTTACAGATATCTCTATCTAATTAGCATAATTTTTTCAAACATTTGGTCACAACTTTTGATCTTAAAATGGTATCAACATTCTGTTTTCAGCATAGAAATCCTTGTGGGACATTCTATCAATTGATTTTTTAAATAATTCGATTTTTGTTTCCATGGCAACCAACATAGCCTATGTGCAACAACACCAAGTTAAGCCCGAAAACATTCAAAATGTAGGGGCAACAATATACGTGTATTACAGGTTTGTGGTTTCGAGGCGGGAATGGCACAGTTCTACGCTAGGTGGCAAAACCTGGTGTCCTGCGCCATATCCCCTAACCATACCCGGTGGTTGCGAGTTGGGGTAGGGCAATCCAGATGGCGCGCCGGTGGAGTGCCACGTCGACACTGCCTGGTACGCAACCCGGGTATATAAGAGGCTGCAGTTGGCCACATCAGGGAGTTTGTCCCAGGACGAGCTCTGTCCCATACTCTTCGTGACTTTTGTGATCGGGGCCCCTACACCCCTCTTGCTCCTGGCTCCAAGAATTGAAACTTGAATAAAGAGCCTGTTGCAGTCAAACCGAATCTGGAACCTGTGTCCATTTCATGCTTTCACAACTCCCACATTGGTGCCGTGACCAGTTCGGGTAGAAAGTTGAATAGCACATTTTTGTTGGGAAAAACATGTCTGAACAGGCAACAGGTGGAGTTTGACTCCTGAACCAAGAGGGGGCAACCGTGACACTATTCGAAAAGACCTAAGATTGAACCTAGAGGATTCTCTGTTCGAAACTACATGCCGCTCCGATGCCAATCCAGGCTATGAGTATCCTGTATGCCGAGCGTCATCAGCGGCAGGAGATCTCAAGATGCCATTTTGCAGAGGAGAAAAGTCGATTCGAGGAAGCCAGGATAGCGGAGATGGATAAGATGAACGCTGAATTTGAGGCATTGACTCATTGGTTAGCCAAGATGCGTATGGAGAGCAATGAGATCGAGGGGGAGACCTTGAGGAAACAAGAATGCTTAGACATGGAACTTAGCCAAATGGAGAGTCAATTCTCTCAACAACAAGACAATCTGCGTCATAGAACTGAGGTATTGGAAAAGAAGCAGGACCAGGCTGTCAAGGACTCTAATGAACTTCACCATACGCTGAGGGAAACCAAAGCCATGCTGGAGGAGCGGGAGATGGTATCCCGAGAACTGGACGATATTCGAGCCAAGAAAAGATGGGCAGAATCTCATCCCATTCATGCTGGATTTGGGAATATCAATGATGGTGTCTACGACTCATCATATGGTGGGGGTGACAATGCATCACCAAGAAACAGATCCAGAAGGGTGACCATCAATTCTGCGGATTCGGATGGGGATGGCAGAACATCATCTCACAGAGTATCGGCTCAACCATCAAGAGATGGTAATTCAAACCCAGGTAGTAGATCTGCCTCTGCTAAGAGGACCAGTCGGTCTGGTTCAGGTGAAAGACCATCTTGGTCTGATCCAAGTGAACGTTTGAACCCCTATCAATACTGGTAGAAGGGTGTCCCGGTGTGAATCAATGTCCCCAGGGATGAAATTGATTTACAATTTGAATCCATGCATTGCAGAGATGGGAGTTGACTGTGTGAGCAGACATACTGATAACCACCCACGCAGACATAGTTGATTAGGGCAGTGAACAGTCTTGTTTGCTACACAGAGACAACCATAATGCAGCTAGGCGAACTGCAAGCACACCATCTCCTTTCACTGGCACAGCCTTGCCAGGAATGGTTTGCAGACTTCATGGACGACATGAGGTAAGATTGCGTGTGATTACCATCACACATGACTCAGGGTCAGGGTTATAAAGTGATTGAATTGATGGACTAAACGACTAAATCCATAAAGATTATTTCAGGAACAATGCATTATTTGTCAATTCTGAGAGCAGGAATGTATTCCTGGGTCAAAACTACTCTCAAATCATGTGTCACACTCATGTGTCACATCATATTTCAGCTGAGCAGGTGGGTGTGGGCATGCCGGTGGGTGTGGGCAAGCAGGTTGGTGTGGGCAAGGCGGTGAGTGTGAGTGAGCAAGTGTGTCTGGGCAAGCAGGTGGCTGTTGGCGTCAGCGTCCTGCGGTGCGTAACCGCCGTTTTATGTCTCGGCCGCAACACCATCTCCGTTTCTGTTTCACCGTGTCGGTCGGCCGCGGGGCAGAGTGTGCTTGCCCCCAGTCAATTAACACTGCATACATGTGTAGCAGAAGGGGGAGGGGTACTCACATTTCCATAGTTTTTGTTGCAATATGCACATTGTCAGTGCAAAGTGAATCAGGGTTATCAAAACTCTGATCTGTTACACAAATAATAGCAAGTAACCTCCCCTGTAAATTACTTCTAGTACTTAAGTGTTTGATAGATGTCTGGAAAATAAGCGTCTCACCTACCCCTCCCATACAGATAGCATCGGTTGTCACAACATATCCAAATTTAGGGTTGTCGGTCATGTACGTGCTCCCATAGAGCTCTATGCTGAAGCAAACTACCAGCAATTACTGCCTAATTTTCTTTTTTGGTTTTTAGGGGGTTATAGTAGGAATACACCATTAGATAGATATTGTGGAAAGTGATCTATTGAGACCATGCAAGATGCGAAGAGTGAAATATTGACCAAATGTCAGAAATTTCATTTTTTCATGGAAAAGAGGTGTCCAGAATTGTCACACTTGAGTCAATAACAGTTGGTCTGAGCAGGAATAGTTGGACGAGCTACTCCGTGCGCTAAGAAATGGGCCAGGGAAACTAGCTGTTTCGGGAAGGAGAACTAAGCACAGGGCCAGTTCATTCACACAGCTGGTGGAATGTGCTAGTCACCTCATTGGTAATGTTGGGAATGAAGACCCATTGCGCCAATTTCGAAAAAGGACTCAGAAGCCTTATGAGTCACATTGTGTATTTGGCTTGGAACTGCAGAATCTTTTGCAGCCAGCTCGACCACATTAGGGGAGTTGGATGAACCACAATTCTTTGATGATCTGCTTTCTCAGTTCATTGAGGGATTAAGGGGTTGTGATACTACTTAACTACCAGCAGTGCTCGTGCCCCTCACCAGGCGGCGCATTATGTAGAATGTCATTTTATCGCCCATTGTCCACGGGCAGTGGCAGTGCTAAGCCAATGGGGCGTCTCAGTATTTTGGGGCTGGAAGCTTTAATAATGATCGTATTACCTAACCAAACATATATGCATGATTGGGAAGGCCATTCCCAGCGAGCTAACCCCTTAAAAGTATATCCTGAGGTAGACACAGTAATGGTAGAGGGATGGAGCCAGTATTTTGATTTATACAATTTCAAAGTACACAGAAAAGGTGTCCCAGCATCTACCTTGGTTGTCCAGCCATAATTTATCAATTTATTGTGACCCAAGAAACACCACATATATTATAGAGGAAATTTAGTCCAACCTTGTCCTTTATTGCAGTTTATAGAATTAATTACATCCAACTTGTAATCAAGAATGAGGGGATGCTGCACAAAATCTCAAAGCATTGAAAGATGAAACCCCTATTGTTAGAGCTCAGAACTATAATACGATATAGTTATGACTTACAGATGTCATCTTCTGACAAGATTGTGATGTCATTAAAATCATGTTATATTGGAATAAATACATGATACAATCGATCCTTTAGTAATATTGAAACACCATTACAATGGTTCAATTCATACCTAGAATAGTACAACCCATGTTTGCAATGACATTATTGCCATGATATCAATGACATCAAAATCTTGTCAGAAGTTGACATCTATAAGTCGACATAACTATATCCAGTTATAGTTCTGAGCTCTAACACTAGGGGTTTCATTTTTCAATGCAATGACATTTTATTCAGCATTCCTTGATTCTTAATTACAAGTTGGATGACATCAATTGTGTAAACTGCAATAAGGGACAAAGTTGGACTAGATTTCTTGTGGATTATATGTGGTGTTACTTGTGTTACAATGAATTGATAAATAATGGTTGGACAACCAAGCTAGATGCTGGGACACCTTTTCTGTGTCCTTTGAAATTGTATAAGTCAAAACACTGGCTTTGGGTTGATATCACATCTGGGCCTTTTGGTTAAGATAAATGTGTGTTTATGGAACTGGAAAATACCTGCAAAATGTCTTTGACAGACCAGGTGTTCCTAACTTCCTGTACAGAGTGCCTATGCACATGTCAGATATTGACATGAAATAGACATCATAATATTATGATGTCTAAAATGTCTCTCAGAGGTATCCTAATCATGCAAGTTGATTTACAATCACTACTGCGGGTGAGCATAGTCAAAATTGGTATAAATGTCATCCTACAACATGCTCCCCTAATGTCCTGTAGATATCTTCAAATCACATCTTTCTGATATGTCCAAATGTAAATGTTTTAGACATCTTTTACAGCTGGTCATATATATGTCAATATTGTTACGTTAAAAGGTATCACCACTGAACATGTTTTTTTCATGTAAATATTTTGATGTAAAATACAGACATGAAAACCCATGCCAGAAACCATGTAAAAACCATTTGCATATAAGACATCTTGGTGACCAAAACCGACATCATTAAATGATGTCATCACTCATCACAGAATTATGTATAAAAGATGCCATTTTCTACGAGTTTTGTCAGCTAGGAATGCGTTACCTTGGGCACCAATGTCGAGCTTCAGCCTGAGACCCTTTGTGCCGTCTAACCCTGGACACTTAATGCCGATTGTAGTATACGCCTCATCGCATGTAGATCTGGATGTGGCATTTAAACACTTATCAGACATCTTAAAAGAAAAGCCCACCCGTTTTTTTATCTTAGCTTGGATGGATTATACATGTTCTAAAAAGGGTCAGTTGAAGTGTATAGTGTTAAAATATGTGCCATATAGTAGTTACAGGAGGAAATCTCCTGCAGTGAGTGACGTCACAAGTGATTCACAACCTGTCCCAAATCACAGAGAGTATGCACATTGATTGGTCTAGACAGATAGTCTACACCCACTGATTGGTCTGAACAACTTTTTGATTGGTTGGTCGGCAATGTACACCAGCTTGAGTGCCCTTAAACAGACAATCAAGGACCACTCAATGGCCAATCACAGGGTACTCTTGGTGCACATGATTTTGTGTCTTCTATTTCTTTTATTTCATTGGCTATTGTGGCCTCTCATTGAATTCATGTATTGATTTGAACAGGAGGACATGTTTATAACTATTTAATAACGATAATGAGTAATTTATCAACTGCACCATGACTATCTGGAGGGCTACACATCGTGGTGAAATAATGCATTTTAGCATAGGCTCTGTGTGCTAGGAAAGGCTGTGAATCACTTGTGACGTCACTCACTGCAGGAGACTTCCTCCTCTAACTAGCATATCCCACATATTTCAACATAATGCAATTTAGTAGATTGCATATAGAACATGTATAATCGATAGAAGACAACATGAAAAACCAGTGGGCTTTTCTTTTAATGCAGTAGAAACTTTCTGAATAGTTACCAGGGTCACTTGCATCCGAGCTACCAGGTGTCTCATTCTCATGTGCAGTTACTGCATGCACATTCTTCCTCTGCTTCCCTGCGTTCGGATATCGTTTCTGGGGCTTGGAACTGGATTTGCTTTGAGTGTCCTGGCCTCTGTTGCCAGTGTCTTTGGTCTTCGACCTGCAAAATTCTACCCAGTGTCCTTGTTTCCCGCATCCTGAACACTCATCCCTGAATCCCTTTATCCAGGAGTTCCCGCCGGAACTCTGCAATGGGAGTACTCGCAATGACAAGCTCAATAATGCGCTCCTGCAACTCTGGGTCTGTAAACTCACAGCTCAAGCCCTGCGTTCGTGCATGTGTGACAAAAGCATCAAGTGACTCACCGCTCTTCTGTCGGTACTGCATCAAATTTAGTTGCTCAATACGAAAATTTACCGCAACTCTCAGCTGATTTTCAAACAGATCCCATAATTTCTCCGGTTTCTTTTGATCTTCTTCACTAAGGCCAGATGCATTAATACAGCGTAAACCCTCTTCTCCTACACTTATCTTGATTTTTCTGGCTATCTAGGAGGCATCAGTGACTTCGTTATCTTCACATACCAAGAGTAGCCTCTGCTTAAAAAGTGTAAATGTCTCTGCTACATCAGAAGCATCCCAATTCATAGATGGGTATTTGGCAGCCATTTTGATAACACTAGTTTTGGTATAGTGCACTGGAGCTATTTGTGTCAGTGGCACTAACTAGCATTTAACAATCACAGTTCTGGTATAGGACAACTTGTGTATATGGCTGGCTTCACACTTACTTGGCAGACTTGGGTGATATGAAGGCTTGGCTTTATGTGGCTGTAGACACACAAGGATAGCCTAGGATATGGACACATAAAGATAGCACATGGTCTGATGTGGGGAAAAGAAAAGGTGCTCTACTCACAATTCTTGGTGTCCCACAACATCAAAGTGCCTCTACATGGGTAAAAAACGACACGGATGACACGGCGACACAGTCCTTTTAAAAAATGACACGTGCGACACGACCCTTTTAAAAATCGACAAGGACCCAGGGAAATAAGGGATAAAAATCGACCCACAGGGATTTTTCTCTTAGTTCTTATATAGCTAAAAATCGACCCAGCGACACACCCCTTTTGCTAAAAATCAACACACTTGTTGTAAGATTCGCCGACGCTACTAGCGCTATTGTGTACCCGTTGCAACCATTGTAACCATGCAGCTTTTTGACTCAGGTTTACTCTGAGTCTTGTGCGACGGGTAGCAGGGGGTCTCTGAGCCTAAAATTTAAAACAGCTGTCATTCCTTCAAAATTGGAGCTTTTTCTCTCAATTTTGTGTCATTAGATGCGGTACAATGTTGTCCTTCCTATGTAATCGCGCTTTAATCCATTTTCAAACGCTTCCCCCTGAAAAGCATGATTTTAATTTTGTGTCTAAAATGGTGGTAATTTGCTTCAGCATAGAGCCCTATGGGAGCCTGTAGATAACCCTTGACATTTAACAGTTACATATTGAACGGGCTCAGTGCTAAGTCAATGGGACAGATCTCGGCAGCCGACCAAACCGGGGTGAGACACTTTTTTTCAGCAAGCTTTGACTGGATCCAATGGTAATTTAACACAGGGAAGTACTACACTACTTCCCAAAGGAGATGCCATCCTATATCATATACTAGGCCCAACATACGCTGCAGTATGTTAGATACCGGTATGGTAATTTAATGGTAATTTAATATATATGTTGCTGTCCAGTGTTGTTCAATACATGACAAATATTTTGAGAACAAAAACAGACAACCCTGTAGTAGGATATAGCTCAGACCCTACTAAGCACTATTCGCTGTTACTTACAATATGGACATGGGAGCTTTTTATTCAGTGTGTGTCTGACATAGACGTGAGAGGACAAAAGACATAGATAGCCAAGATCGGGGAACATGAAAATTTGAATTTGGGCCTAAGTACCCCCCCCCAAAAGAAAGTCAATGTCCACATTTTTTTTGAGTATACCCTTCTTTTGCGCGGCTTGCCTCACTCGGTGTGGCTTTCTTAGGGCACCTGCGTCATGCGACCTATAGGTTGTGTGGTGCAGGCCTATAGGTAGTTGTGAGTTCCTGACTTGTGACGCACAATTTGGGTATGCTATCCGAAACAGTCCAGCCAGGATATAATAGGGGGAGCAATGGATGGATATGGATAGTGGACTAGGGTAAACCAAAGGTGCTGAATTCATTTCTGTTATGTGTAGGATGATATCTAGGTCGGAAAAAGGTCAAAATCAAGGTCAAAGGTCACATCTTTAAGAATCCCATTAATACAAGAGTGCACCCTTTCTCTTTCTTACTATGATAAATGATACATTTCCCTTCACACCTCTACCTGACCCTGAGTCTAGTTAACGGGGGAAGGGGAAGGGGAAGGGACTCGGGGTTGGGACTGGGGGGTGAGACTCGGGGGTGGGACTCGGGGTTGGGAGTCAGGGGTGGAGCATGGGGGTGGGACTAGGGGTTGGGACTCGGGGTTGGGACTCGGGGTTGGGACTCGGGGTTGGGACTCGGGGTTGGGACTCGGGGTTGGGACTCGGGGTTGGGACTCGGGGGAGGGACTTGGGGTTGGGACTCGGGGTTGGGACTTGGGGGTGAGACTCGGGGGTGGGACTCGGGGGTGAGACTCGGGGGTTGGGACATGGGGTTGGGACATTAGCTTGGGATTTGGGGATGAACAATATTATTATATGTATACTCCTATATGATGATACTACATTTCCCCCCGAACCTGAGTCATTTGTGATGCAGTCACACGTTCGATTTTACCCTTCTTTGTCTTGGAAGTAAATATCCGTTTTTCGGTACTTCCGGTTTACACACTGAATGCGGTAACACTCTGATTCCATTTTGTCTGTAGTTTAAGATCCCAATATGGTGTCTAAAAGTGGTTAAACAGGACCCAGCCAACATAAAATGAAGGGAGACACATCCAACAACAACTGGAGGAAGTTTTGGAAGATGGATGGCAGGTTTGGAAGAAGATATTAACAGATGAAAATCAGATCCCATTTTCAGCTTGAGAAACCACATGTTAGAGCTGCTCAGACCAGCTCAGACCAAGGTAGGAGTGAACTCTTTATTAATAAGTCAAGACAAGTCAAGTCTTCAGTCAGTCAAAGAAGTCATCCTATACAGTCAAGTCATGTCAAGTCAACTTGTGGTTTAATAGTCTTCTCAGTTACAAAAAGTGTCTGTAACTGGCATATTGCCAAGCCTCATATAGACTGTGAATGGAGATCTAGTCTCTTCAAACCAATGCCAGTCTAGCCCTTCAAGCTTAAGTCCCAGTCAACAGTGTATTAAGCCAACACTACAGTCAGTCAACTGGAAGTCAAGTGACAATTTTTGAAAAAAAAAATTTGAATTTTTTTTTTGAATTTTTTAGTCCAGCAGCCAAAATGCCAAAATTTCAGTCGCCAGAATCCTTTGATTTTTCGAAACCTGCAACATGGCCTGACTGGAAAACCAGGTACATGCGGTACTTTGTCCTCGAAAAAAGAAGCCGAGACGGGGGACGTGCAGGTCTCTGCACTAGTCTACACGATGGGTCGTCAAGCCGAGCATAATTTTAAGTCTTTTAAATTCAACCAAGCCCCCGCACCAACCAACGCCGTCCCACATCCTGTCGACCCGAAAGATGATTTTAAGATGGTACTTAAGAAGTTCGACGATTACTTTGTTCCTCGGAAGAACACAATCCACGAGAGGACGAAGTTCTACCATCGTACCCAACAAGAGGGAGGATCAGTTGAGTGTTTTGTCAGAAGTCTACACGAGCTGGCGGAACATTGTAGCTTCGCCAAAAAAGAAGACGAGCATATCCGAGACCGCCTCATCGCGGGTATGCTTGACAAGGTGCTGTCGCGAGATCTACAAATGGAGCAAGACACATTGACGCTCCAGAAAGCCCTTACGACGACGCATCGGTCAACCCAGTCAACAGGAAGTACCAGAATCAATCGTCCAAGTCATACCAGGGTCAAAGTCAGTCAAGTCAGTCGAAGCCGGAGTGCACCCAGTGTGGGTATGTCCATAGGTCCCCTGCACAGGATGCTTGTCCAGCAAAAGGAAAAATGTGTAAGATCTGCTCGAAAGTCGGACATTTTGCATCAGTGCATCGGTGCCGTGAACTTTGACCACTTCATCGGGGCCGCGAACTGTGACGACAACGGTTCGGCATGGAAAGTCACCCTTAGCCTGGGTAATCGTCCGAAACGTTCAAAATCGATACAGGTGCCGACGTGTCGATTATGTCATACCAGACCTATCTCAAGGTCAAGCCGAGACCACCACTGAAGGATATCAAGGGCAATTTGTCGAGTCCAGGTGGTCCACCCAATTGTCGAGGACAGTTCATTGCTAGTACTGTCTTCAAAGGTCAAAAGTATCACTTTCGAGTGTTAGTCATCGATGGAAACGTCGAAAGTCTCCTTGGTCGGGGAGTCGCCAGTCGAATGAGCCTCATTGTGAGAGTTCATACAGTCGTCGAGGATATAGGATGCCTCAAGACCGACCCAGTCAGGATCGTCCTAAAAGAGAATGCTCAGCCTTCTGCCGTCTCCGTCGCCAGACGTGTCTCATTCCCACTTGTCGAAAAGGTGAAAGATGAGGTAAAACGTCTGTTCAACCTTGGGATCATCAAGAAAGTCACCAGTCCTACCCCTTGGTGTGCCCCCATGGTCCCAGTCATGAAAAAGACTGGAAAAGTCAGACTATGTGTCGACCTGAAAAAGTTGAACGTGAACATTAAGAGAGAAAGATTTGTTCTGCCGACCTTGGAGGATGTGACGTCAAGACTCCAGGGAGCGACGGTCTTCTCATGCCTGGACGCAGCAAGTGGTTTCTACCAAATCCCGCTCAAGGAGGACAGTCAAGACCTAACCACGTTCATAACGCCTTTTGGTCGCTATTGTTTCCGACGCCTACCGTTCGGAATCACCTCTGCCCCAGAAATCTTCATGAGAAAGATGCTCAAATCCTCGAGGGGCTAGAGGGGGTGTTCGTCTACATGGACGATATCCTAATCTTCGGCAAGGATACCATCGAGCACGATGGTCGTCTGTCAAAAGTCCTTGAAACCCTTGACCAGTCTGGGTTAAAGTTAAACCACGAGAAATGTCTCTACAGAAAGTCGGAACTGAAGTTCCTTGGTCATCTGTTTAGAAAGGATGGAATCCGAGCCGATCCCGAAAAAGTCAAAGCCATTGAGGAACTGCAACAGCCAGATTCAGTCACCAAACTACGCCAGTTCATGGGCATGGTACATTACCTTGTGTCGTACCTGCCCCATCTGAACTCTGTCACAGGTCCCCTGAACGATCTACTAAAGTCAGACCATGAATGGACGTGGGACGTAGCTCAAGAAGATGCGTTCCGCAAGACAAAGTCATACTACGATGTCACAAAGCCGATCATCGTCAGTGCGGACTCCAGCTCTTACGGGCTGGGAGGTGTGCTCCTGCAAGAGCACGACTCCGTCCTCAAGCCGATTGCCTTCTCTTCACGCACATTGACAAGTAGCGAGCAGAGGTACGCCCAGATTGAAAAAGAGTGTCTCGCAAGTGTCTGGGCATGCGAGAAATTTTCAAGGTATATTTGTGGTCATGGAGACGTCACAGTTCTCACGGACCACAAGCCGCTGGTACCACTCATCAACTCTAAGGACCTCGACGAGGTGCCTATACGATGTCAGAGACTGTTGATGAGACTAATGCGGTACAATGTCACAGCAAAACATGTCCCAGGCAAGGACATGCACATTTCTGACGCCCTGTCAAGAAGCCCTCTGCAGTCAAGTGAGTCCTCAACAGCCGAGGACGTGGAACTGCATGTCCAGTCTGTCCAGTCGAATATGCCAGCATCCGATGCTAAGAAAACAGAGATCCGCAATGCAGTGAACAACGATCCCACCCTCCAGTCAGCAATCGTCTATACGCTGACAGGTTGGCCAAGATACTAAAAAGACGTTCCTGAAAGCATGAAGAGCCTGTATGCTCATCGTGCATCTCTGTCAGTCACCGATGGCCTGTTAGTGTTCGCCTCAAGGATTGTCATCCCTAGTTCAATGAGGCCGGAAATACTGGACAGGATCCATGATGGTCACCTAGGAATCACCAAGTGCCTCGAAAGGGCACTGCTGGGGGTTTGGTGGCCCGGTATAACCACAGACATCAAAAGGATCGTCACCATGTGTAGCCACTGCGCTGAAAAGAGCACAACGCAAAGGCGTGAACCACTGATGACGATGCCCCTGCCCCAAGGACCCTGGATAAGGGTAGGGATAGACCTGTTCCATTACGTCGGTAAGGACTATCTCGTCATGTGCGACTACTACTCCAGGTGGGTAGAAGTCCTTGCCCTGACATCCACAACGTCCACAGCCGTCATCAGCCGAATAAAAGATGTGGTTGCACGTTTCGGTGTGCCGGTCGAGGTCGTGTCTGATAACGGTGCCCGTCACAGCTCATGATGGGAAGACATCTCCGCACCACGCTCCCAGTACCGTCATCTACTCTGGAGCCTATATGGCCTGACCGCCAGACAATCCTTGCCAGGGATAAGCGGTACAAGGCAACAACCGCAGAAAATTGTGATCAACATCACGGAGTAAGGCCACTTCAACCACTCCAACCAGGAGAACCCGTCTTGGTTAAGACTGACATCCAGAAGGGTTGGAAGGAGAAAGGAATAATACGAGGGGAAGAAAGTACTCCGCGATCGTACCAGGTCGAAACCCAGTCAGGAGTCCATCGAAGGAACCGCCAACATCTCAAGCAGATGCCACCAACCACCATGCAGCCTACAACTACTGCCACAGTTCCACCTAAGCCCATGGTCGAGCCACCTTCAATGCCAGGTGCACCACCGATGCCCTCTGGTTCTGCACTGAGCGTAGAGCCTAGACGCTCAGCACGCACTACTACTAAGCCGACTCGCCTGATTGAGTCTAAAGAGTAGGGAAACCCATGGTAAAGATGGGTTCTAGGGTAACGTACTAGCAACCACTCCCCTATAGTTTAGTCAAACCGTAACGAACTATATACTCTCATATAAGGTTGATATAAGTAACGCTAAGTCATTCATTAGTAACAAACATTGTAAGAGACTCTTTGTTCCAAAAGACTATACCAGTGCTCAAAGTATATTGGATCTAAAAGACTCAAAGGACAGTTCATAAGCTATACCTTTATTATCATATAAGGGGGAGATGTTGTAAGATTCGCTGACGCTACTAGCGCTATTGTGTACCCGTTGCAACCATTGTAACCATGCAGCTTTTACCCTTCTTTGTCTTGGAAGTAAATATCCGTTTTTCGGTACTTCCGGTACTTCCGGTTTACACACTGAATGCGGTTACACTCTGATTCCATTTTGTCTGTAGTTTAAGATCCCAATAACGCTGACATGGTCAAAAGTTTGGGTACCCATGTAGAGGCACATCAAATATGTGGCACACAGTCTCTTCAAACATCCTTTTACCGCTTGCCACCATGAAGTGATATTGATAAGTAAAAGGAGGCAGTTTAGTTTAGTTTAAGATGACTTGTATTTATGAACCATGTGTGCTGTCCCGCCCCGGGTGTCCCGCTCGTCGCCCAAGTGCCCCCAAAGTAGTGACATCACAACATGTGTACGTCGGTATCACAACAGTGATTAGTCGGGTGACATATGGTCAAAACAAAATGTTGTCTCACTGTGCCCCACTTTGAAAAAGTCAGGGGCACAGTGAGACGCTAGGTGGGACACAGTGAGACAGTGTTACGTGATAGATCATGTCATTAGGTGAATATATGAAAAATCTAACTTAAACCATATTTTTTAACTTTATAACTAAAGAATAACACTTTTCGATAGTTATTCACTTCAAAATTTCCTCAGGTTGTGATCTCTCGAAATGTCCACTCTGTATTATCTGTTTCACTGTGCCCCGTGACCCAGCCAATCTACTGTAAACTATGCTATCCCTATGGTTTGTCTCACTGTGCCCCATCATGCCATCTAATCAACAATTCAATGTCACGCTTTGTCATAAATTTCTGAAATTTACTTTTTCAAAAATGTTGGCCTAAATCATAGAAAACCTACTTGTAGTGATCAAATGTTTCCCATTTAAAAAAAAGAAGTTATTTGTTACTTATATTAGGGAGTGTTCATTTATTATTTACAGGGGGGGTGGAGAGATTTCGTGCGGAGGGGTGAAATTTTTTTACGCCCCCCCCCCTCTAGAGCGCGTGGAACGTTTCGCGCCCCCCCTCGCCGAAGGCGGCGAAAAATGTTCGCCCCCCCCCTTTGAACTATAGTAACGCGCGGGCTTTTTTGCTGAAAAGGGGCTTAAATTTTTACGCCCCCCCCCCCTCAAGAGGGGTCAGAATTTTTTACGCCCCCCCCTCGGGAGGGGTCGGAAATTTTTACGCCCCCCCCTGTAACTAATAAATGAACTCCCTTATCTACAATAAATTATTTTTGGCTATAACCCTAAATCCAGAGGCCCCAGGGCCAGGCCCTCTGTCTCACTGTGCCCCGTGTCTCACTGTAACCAGGGGCGGATCCAGGAATTTGGGGTGTTGAACCATCTAAATTAAAATTTACCAAAAAATAGGGGGGCGCGCCCCCTGGCGCCCCCCCCCCCCCCCCCCCCCCCCCCCTGGATCCGCCCCTGGTAACCCACTCTCCCCTACTCACGTCGGGTTGGATTTGCAGCCAAAAACGCAGCAGGTTAAGGGTAGGCCGTGCGTGCTACACGTACCTAACTGGTAGGCTACGTGCTGGGCCTCCGTGGATCATCGGTAGGCTACGCAGACATCAATATGCAGACGTCAACGCAGTACACGTGGTCTTGTTGATATTTGTAACGATGGCTCTCATTGGTCGTCTGTCATGTGTCACGATGCATCATTGGCTGAAATTTTCGCCTCGGTTTCACAACTTAATGGCGCCAGATTGAAGGTTCGTGTGGATTTCTTCCTGGTTATTGACGGTTTTGTCTTATATTTCGCAATTTACCCGGTATACAAATCACCTTTTACCAGTTCAACTCAGAAACTTGATAGCATAAGCTGACATATTGCATAAACTTGGATGACAACTTCATCCCTCTCAAAAGCTGGATGAAAGCACTTTATCACTCGTGTCGTTGTTGAAGTTGTTGATCATACAATCTCCAACCAATTGGAATTGCTCAGCGGTTAAGAGGAGACCAGCTTGGGTGACAGCAGCGACATGTATACAGGGACGGGCAAGTAGCCTAGCTGACTCCAGGTCTCTGCCATGGCATGGTGCTGCCACCTGAGGGGCTAGTGCTGCAGAAATGTCCGGTTTGACCCATAGGGGACAGTTCTTCTTTGCCACTTAGAATTTTCGTATCAAGAAAATTCCAAAAGGGTTGGAAAGCCCTGATCTTGTTCTTTGGAACCGAAAGGGTTTCTATTTGATACCAGATAGGGAACAATTATTTGGGGGGGTGGGAATTTCGGCAATTTTTTGGAAAAATTCCAAAATTTGGGGGCCCTATTTTCAAAACACCCCCCTTCAATATTGTAATAGTGCATGGTCAGTTAAAAACTACACATCAAAAGTTTTCTAGCACTTTTTGAATCAAAGTGCTCTGATAATTCTAAGTAGGATAATATGATTTTCTTCAGTTGGTCATTATTAGAGAAAATGTCCGGTTTGAAGGGTGATGGCCTGGTCAGTGACCCATAGGGGACAGTTTTTCGTTGCCACTTAGAAATTTTCGTATCAAGAAAATTCCAAAAGGGTTGGAAAGCCCTGATCTTGTTCTTTGGAACCGAAAGGGTTTCTATTTGATACCAGATAGGGAACAATTATTTGGGGGGGGTGGGAATTTCGGCAATTTTTTGGAAAAATTCCAAAATTTGGGGGCCCTATTTTCAAAACACCCCCCTTCAATATTGTAATAGTGCATGGTCAGTTAAAAACTACACATCAAGGGCTTTCTAGCACTTTTTAAATCAAACTGCTATGATAATTCTAAGTGGGATAAATTAATTCTCTCCAGTGAGTCATTATCAGTGTAATTTGCATCACTGCCATTAGTTCCTTATCTTCTCACCAGGTGACCCGTGGCAGAGAGATTAGACTGCTATGCTATGGCGATTCTCATCCATTGTACTATACCCCATGGTGACAGTCACTGAGTGGTCAAAAGCCCCAGCCGGGTCAGAGTAGGACACTATATCAGCCGGGATTAACCACTGACGAGGTTACTTTTGAGTGACGCTCTGTGTTTATTTCAGGGTATTTCAATCTAAAACAGACATGCAGTCCAATCAACGGGGGGGGGGGGGATTTGGGGGGATCAAAACAATTTGGACCCCTTGAAGGGGGGAGGGACCAAAAGAATTTGGACCCCTCTTGAGGGGGGGACCAAAAAAATTGCACCCCTTTTTAGTGGAAAAGCCCGCGTGTTACTATAGCCCAAAGGGGTCGGCCATGCTCAATTTCTGCCGGCCTGAAGGGGGGACCAAAAAAATATCGACCCCCTCCTGTGGGGGGACCAAAAATTTTTCAACCCGCCCGCGCAAAAATCCACCGACCCCCCCCCCCCCCCACACCTGTTGTTAAAAAATGACCACTCCCTTAGTTTTGGGCATGTTCAACTAAGGGAGTGCTCATTTTTTAACAACAGGGGGGGGTGGTGGATTTGGGGGGGGGGGGGTAAAAAATTTGGACCCCTTGACCGGGGGGGGGGGGTAAAAAATTTAGATCCCTCTTGGGGGGGGGGGTGAAAAAAATTCAACCTGTTTTGAGGGGAAAAGCCCGCGCGTTACTATGCTACAAAGGGGCGCGAACGCGCGCGATTTTCGGCCTGCCGGGGGGGGGGTAAAAAATTCCGACCCCTCTAGCGGGGGGGGGGGTGAAAAAATTGCGCGCGCTCCGCGCGAAATCTCACCGCCCCCCCCCTGTTGTTAAAAAATGAGCACTCCCTAATTCGACTCCTTGACCGGGGACATGGTTAAAGAATTCCAACCCTCTGGTCCGTCTGGACCAAGCATGGATTAAGGATTTTCAACACGTCATACTTTTCTTCTAATGACCTTCACATAGAGGTGGTCTTCTTCTTTCAAACAAGCTGTTGGTGTATAACTGTATTGGGGGTGGAACCCTGGCGGAGGCGGATGTCCAAATGATTATTACTATACATGGGTTAAAATTCGACTCGAGCGACACAACAACACACACAACACTTTTAAAATCCAACACGTGGGACATGCCACTTTCAAAAATCGACGGACCCAGCCAAATAGAGAATAATGAACTTGATAAAAATCGACACGGCAACACAGCACTTTGGATAAAAATCGACATGGCGACACGGTCAAATATCTGGGCACCCATGTATAGTCACACGACTGAAGTCTGGATGCCTCTGTGTCTGCACTGACTACAGCCTAGTATTTACCCTCCCGGAGGGGGTGAGGGTGGGGTCTTGGTTAGTCTAGAGTGTGACATACAGTGATGAAGGTATGTTGAAAGAGTGGGCGTTGAACATGGTCCGTCTTTGTGTGACATATGGACGGCCCCTCATAAGTGTACCACTGGTTAAATTGCAATATGTATTTGTCTTAGAAAGCAGAATGGATAAGAAGATCATTGAACTTAAGGAGGAAGGAAAGAAAACTGAAGTCACACAACTCCTTGAGGACACATCAGAAAAAGATGTAAGGCCGTCAATATAGCTTAATGCATTACCATTGAACATTCTATTGCTCAATCTGAGTCATTGCTAGAACATTTTCCTAATGGTACGTATATACTGTAGGATATTAGGAACATATGTACAATGTCATTTAATACTACCGTTTGATATTTCTTGGTTAATGTGTGACAATTTAACTGCCCGTCTTCTTGACCTTAGGTACTAATTCTATTTTTCTATATTAAGCTGAAAACGCTTATAGATCATCGTGCAGTCAAAGGCCGCGGAGATGCTTCAGCACTCATACGAGCCATTTTTTATGGTAAGTTTTCCACCAGTCCAGAGTTCACAAGACACGCTCATATCAAATCTAGTAGTTAAATCAAAACAATCGGCCTATTTTTATATTTTCAAATAACATTTTTGGGGAAAATACTCTGGCATGAACTTGTACCTTTTACTCATATTACTTTTGTAGTTGTGGTCCACGACACAGCTCCTCGTCCCTACACATACTTTTACTCATATTAATAATTATAAGCCTAGGGGCCTACATGTCTGCAGATTTATTTAACATGTTGAATTTCTGTACTATTTACCAAAGGCTCAGGGCCAGGCACGGTTGGAGCGGGGGACCGCCGGATGACCGTCTTCAAGCACTGTATCAACCTTCTACAGGCCAACGACATGAGCTCTAAGGTTGCAACAGAAGTAATTCCTATTCTACTGATAGAGGTAAGTAGAAAGGGTCTGCTTTGGATATATATTTTAATTTCTCGAAAATTTCTTCGGAATATTATGTTATGAGGTCCTAGACATTCGCTCATTGGCTAACATTTCTGAACCTCTTTATATTGCATTGTCAATATACTGTATACCGCATATATGCGAGTAGTATTCGCCGAAAGGAAAGTTTGAATTGAAGGTTACTCTATAGTGTATCTATTGTTGTATCTCTTTTCCAGATTGACGTTTTCCCCGCCAGTAGTCTTGTGGATTTGGTAGATATCTTTGTTGACGCCATCAAACAAGGGATAGGCACCAGTGGCAAGTGAGTGATGCACCCTTTTCTTTTTTCTAGTAGACTTGTGCATGCTGAACTCATCTTGCCGTCGGGTTGGGTCAGTCAGTCGTGCCAGACCATGAGTATCTTTTATTTTGGTGAACTTGCCCGAATACATTATCACTGCTTATGCTTTATATATACATGTATGATATATAGTTCTGACACTAAGATATGGAGCATAAACCAATCCTTATTTAAGAAAGTGTGAAATAACATTTTTATTTGAAAATAGTAATGATAAGATTGTGATATTTTTGCCTCATGTTATAAAAACACGCTATTGCAGATCTTTAGAGCTGTTCCCAAAACTTTTGTCGGCGCTGGCCGCACAGGATGTTGTGAGTGTACCAACCGGGGAGACAACTGGGCCGGAGTACAAGTCGCTTATCCTTAACAATCTCACTTCCGGCAGGTACGTGTAACTCTTCTTACTAATACCTCTAGTCCCCATTATTATCTTATGTATATATATGCAGAGTGGAAAATCTAATTATAATGATAATATTTAATATTATGACCTATGATTTGATATAGTATAGGCCTACTTGTAGGAACAAAGTACCAAATAAATTCTGAGAATATTACATAATGATAACCACCGGTAGTGCCTTTACAAAACTTAATATCAGTTCTTTTTTAAAACTAATAAAGCAAAAAAAACACACAAAAAACACAATATAAATCCAACTTGCTATTTGTTGTGATTATGTTATGAAGGTGGGATGTGGCTTCCGTCATTCACCTAGCGACCATGTTCAAGGATGTACCGCTCACGTCTGACGAGCTCAAATTCATCATCGTCAAGATGGTGCGCATGTTCCCAGACATCGACCTGCAGGAACTACCGCCCCTCGTCTACCAGATGCTGCTCCTATCCACCAAGGTTAGACCAGCTCTTTTATAAAACTTATGCTTTGAAATAACTTGTAATATAGGAACATGTATGTGACACTTTTTACCTATATGCAGGGATGAAAGTCTTCAAATTTTCCCCAGACTTCAAGTTTTTTTTTGTGTCTCGAGGACTGGTACTTTTAACTATAGAGGCCCTTTATTCAGGGGCATCAATTTGACCATTTTAAGTCTTTTTTTGAGATTGGTCAGTTTCATCCCTGTATATGCTATGATTGTTTGCAGGGACACAAGAAACTCGTGTTGGAAGGGGTGACAACATTCTTCGTGAATAGGGACAGACTGCTTAAACAAAATAAAGGAAATGAAGACGAGTGAGTATATAGTTACCGTAAAACCTCGCGTAGAAGCCGCGGCTTCTACGCGAGTCAGAGCCAGCTTTCTTTTGATACCAAACATGCCTATATAGGGTGCGGCTTATACGAGAGTATTTATAATTATAGTACAGTACAAAATTAACATTTTTCAGACCCCCTGTTAGGCTTATAGGATTTCCCAAAGTTAGGGGTGCGGCTAATACGCGAGTTAATCTTATACGCGAGGTTTTACGGTACTTAAATAGTGATCTTCAACCAGCCGAATATTCATATACCGCTTAGGCCACTTAAAATTGATTATCAGCTTTGTGTACTGTATACCGCACGCATCTTCTAAAAAGAGCCCCATTGGTCCTTTTCACATTTTGAAAAAAAAAAGGCAAAAAAAGGCCGCATCTAAAAAAGTTCAGATGACAAGTTGCAATAATTTCAATATCTCAACTGTTAACAGGGGTAGAAACGAAATTCAAAGGGCATTTTACTCCTTATTTATGCGCAGACCTTCAATTTATGCAAAAAAAGAAAAAAGGCCCTCCCGCACCTCCAGGAAAAAGTATATCAAAAAAAAAAAGCTTCCTCCCTCACCGAATTTTTCCAAAAAGTGTCCGCAAAGCTGATACCAGGTAATCAATTTTAAGTGGCCTTAATACTGTCAAGAGTATGCTTCTGTGTGTTAATAGAGTCTTATATAAGTGCCAGGGGTTATATAAGTGCCAGGGGTTATATAAGTGCCAGGGGTTATATAAGTGCCAGGGGTTATATAAGTGCCAGGGGTTATATAAGTGCCAGGGGTTATATAAGTGCCAGGGGTTATATAAGTGCCAT
This sequence comes from Harmothoe impar, assembly GCA_947462335.1. NCBI lineage: Eukaryota > Metazoa > Annelida > Polychaeta > Phyllodocida > Polynoidae > Harmothoe > Harmothoe impar. The sequence continues at coordinate 56,826,741 of OX381707.1, read as the reverse complement.
GGGTTATATAAGTGCCAGGGGTTATATAAGTGCCAGGGGTTTTATAAGTGCCAGGGGTTATATAAGTGCCAGGGGCTTTATAAGTGCCAGGGGTTATATAAGTGCCAGGGGTTATATAAGTGCCAGGGGTTATATTAGTGCCAGGGGTAGAGGGGTCTTCACATTTCTCTTATGGACCAAAAATACAATCTTAAACAAGCACATGCCTTCTAATAGTGTCGGGGTATAGGCCGCGTTGAATTGAAAAGTGCCTAGGTGCATAATCGTGACAGTATGGTATGTGTCTTCAATTGTGTAAATTACTATAAGAAGGCACTTGTATCTTCTCCATAAATCAGGAGCGAGCTGCTTGTAGAATCGTCAGAAAGCCCGGACCAGCTGCGACACGTGGAAGGCACCATTATCCTCCACATCACATTCGCCATCAAACAGGACCAGGACCTGGGCCGTGAATTCATCAAATACCTCAAGGTCAGCACAGACATAGATACAGGCTCATTATAATTGGTCATAACAGTTATTCAAAAAAGGTGAAAAAAATGAATTTATTCGTGAAGTGTCTAATTTGACATGGAGCAAGAGTAAATCATGATAATATGTTTGTACACCAGTTAGACCTGACGGATATTTGTAACTGTTGAATTAATCACTTTGTGGTGTTATGGGTAAACAATCTTTGAAAAAATGAAGAAGAAAAAAGATAATATGATAGCATAACTGCTCACTTTAGTGTCTCGTTCGAGTGCCCAAGCGGTTATGAATTTCAATATCATTGTACCCCCCAGCAGTGAGGGTATCACTGTAGAACAGTTTGGGTTAAGGGAAGCAACTAGAGCAGCTCAATAATTATGTAATAAATCTGTAGTGCTGTAGTCGCTCGCTCACTTGTCATAACATCATGAAGTATTTCTAGGATGACGATTTGTCATTACTAAACAACTTATTAAAGATGAGGGCTCATTTCTGTAAATTTCAATGCAATACTCGTGTGAATCACACAATACCTATCCCCTACAGGCTAACCAACAGAGCAACGCCTCGTCCGTGCTAGCGCCATTCAATGTTGCTTTGGCGTTATCCATCGCGCGGATCCATCGGTTCGAGGACCCCATTCTGGATCTACTCAAGGCCACCGTGCTGAAGAGCTTTAAGGACGCCGAGAAGCAGAACTCGTCCCAGTGGGTGCGGGAGATGGTGCCGGAGAAGTGTGATGTAGCCCACCTACTGCTGGATACCGTGCACAATAGGTAGGAGGATAGAGGGAGGCCTTTATACTAGAATTTATTAGTGATGGGTTGAACGTAAGATAAGGTAATCCTTTTAATCAACTGAAACGAAATAAATGGAAGAACAGTAAGTCCGTCAAATTCATGAATCTCAATAATTATAAGATTAATAAAATCATTCTAGTAAGGCTACGTAAAAAAGATTATCAGCTTTGCGGACACCGCCCGCATCAGTTAAAAAGGGCTGCATAGGTGCTTTTTATTTCATTTTTTCAAAATAATATGGCCAAAATTCTGCATGCATGAAGAGGGTAACATATAAAATACAGAACTAACCATATCTCAAACAATAATTGGTGTAGAAACTAGGTTTAAAAAGCATTTTACTCCCTGTTCTATTCTCAATGTATTTAGATTATTGTCCCCATCATCTATGCTGGTTGTATTGAGGATTATATATCAATTAATGTATCCAAATTCTATTAAACCTAAATAAAAATAAAAATTGGCCGCTCTCATGGCATAAAATAGGAATATCAAATAAAATAAAAAGCCTCCCTCCCGCACCTGTTTTTTTCCAAAAGTATCCGCAAAGCTGATAATTATTTTTATGCGGCCTAATAGCATCATGGAATTTTAAGTCCGCTCCATGAAATTTTCAGATTCTGATCGTAAATTCCAACTTCCATTTTCAGTGTGTATGGTTGGGACCATGTAAGTCAGGGCCTTGTGCAGCTGGGTTTTACACTCATGGATTCGTTTGGCCCGAAGGGAGTCTTTGGGAAGGTTGTCGCTGACACGAGCTCCTCCTTCCAACGCAGCCCCACGCAGCGGGCATGCCAGCTTGGGGCCAGCATCCTCCAAGAAATTTTCAAGGTGAGGGATTTCAAAGTTTAAATATGATAAAATATAATGTATTATATCGCCAATTTTGTTGTAAATTTTATGGAATTAAACTTACTGGTTCAATATCCATAACAATTTGCACAGCATCAAATGGTCGCGAAATTTAAATCTTTATTTGATATTTTTGTTTCACACCCTACAGGTGCAAGAAATGGTGCGTGCCGATATCCTGGAGCAGATTTTGAATCGCGTCGTCACCAAGGCAACCGCACCCGTTTCTCACTATATAGGTAACTCTAAATTGATACTGTAATTATCACATTAACAATTTTTGAATGAAAAAAAACTAGAAGGAAGTAGTTTGCTTAAATCCCATGGTCAGTTCCAAGTTGACACAAAGGCAAAAAAGACTTTACTTCTTGTCAAAATATGAATTACATATTTCTAGACTTACTGGCTAGCACGGTGCGAGCGGCTCCTCAGATCCTACTTGACAGTTTACCGAAGATACGAGAAGCCTTCGACTACCTGTCCTACCTACCGCCGCCTACAGCGGACGGACTGATGACCGCTGTCCAGCCGCTGATGAAACTCTCCATGAGTCTCAAGGATGGCCTCATGTTAACTCTACGCAAAGCTATGTTCTCAAAGTGAGTTATGTGTCCAACTCAATTTTTTTTTAAATTTAATGTTGAAGTTTATTTTGCTTTGTTTTTGTGACAATTTCTGACAATGTCTGACTGTCTACCATCCTTTGCAACAAATCCAATAATCTGAGTAATATAAATATACCTTTACGTTATGCTATTTTATCGCACTTGCAGTCTGCATTGGTACCAGTCCCATTTATAACTCTCGGTATCATCTAATACTCTGGTTTCAGACAGTTGGAGTCCAGGAAGATTGCTGTGTCCGGCTTCCTCATGCTGCTGAGCAGGTTCCGCATCCTGGGGGGCCTCCCAATGAGTCAGTCCTTCTCATCTAGCCAGGTACCACATCCAGCTTTATACTTGTTTGTATAAACTCATATAAGGTCAGTGTCTCTAACAGATGGCTGAATGGCTTTTGCAGTATGAAACCTCTCTAATAAGTCAACCAAAGTTTAGCATTTGAAGCCTGATTCGGCTCAAAGGATTTTCTCAAAGTAGGCGGTCGGCTTATATTGTTATAAGGTAGGTAGTTTGCTCAATTAATTCGGCATAGTTTAAAAACTGGTTTAAATTGTTCAAAAATCAGCGTACAGATTTATCTCGAGGTAAGGAGGGGGTATATGAGGGAGGTCAGCTTATCAAGGAGGGTTTTCGGTGATTACGAGGAATAACGGTTAACAGGTAATTCAAAGCATACAAGTACACCGTTTCCATACTTAATCAAAATGTTACTAAATATCGGTCCTAATACTGTAAACTGATTTACTCTGCCATCATATAAAAGGTTGGTTTGTGCTTGTGTTCCACAGCAGTTCAGCTTCAGCTCGGTAGATGTCCACCAGCCCTATAACACGTCTATGAATGAAGCCGTGTGTTTGGAAATCCTTGGTTCGCTAAGACGCGCGCTCGGGCAGCAGGGTGATGTCCGCTTGGCTCTCTATGATGTAATTAATGTTTTTCTTATATCAATGTATTTTAAAGAACATGTACCACTGGAAAATTTATATAGGAGTCTATTAAAAAGACTTTGTAAAATTAGCGACTGGTTGGGGAGAACAGATTACAAGATCCTAAAGTAGTGTTATAGCTTGCGTATTACATTTGTATGTGGTATATTATAGGGATTTATGGTCAATTTTTGCGGTTTCTTTCACACAAAATAATGTTTGTCTTCCTTACAGGGTCTGTTTGATGTGCTGTGTCAAAATGCACAGCTTCGGGTTCCCATCATCAGCGTTCTACTAAAACAGGTATGTTTTAAATTCAATTCAATTTAATTCAAATCTTTATTTCGGACTCAATCGTTGTACAAAAGGTCCATAGGCTATAAAACACACTAACATATTGATACAGATATAAGAATTATGGAACGAAAGGGATTCATCCACGCTAGTCTTGGACTCTCATACCAACACTACTCCGTCCCCTATGCTGTGAAGGATAGATGCTGGCTGCAGCTGCATTTACGCCCTCCCACATTTCTAATTTACTTCACTCACAAGAACTTTAATTAACATGACATGTAAAAATAGTAGCGAGTTTATTTTTGTTAATTATGTTTTTTAAAAGGAAAGATTATGTGTATATAATTACCGGTAATATCAAATTATTGATTATGATCCTAAGGCCACATACCAATAATTGTAATATGAGTAATTAATCTCTATGCGCTATATGGATTTTTTACTTTTTTTTTGTTACAGTTTAAAACCTACTATGAGGACAAAACTGACTTACAACCACCGATCAAGTTAGAACCGTGCATCATCACTCAGGGCGAAGAAGTCGTGGTAGGAGAACCTCTGGTAAGAGCCTTTATAGAGTAATCTGCTATTACGAGATACCGTAAATTCCCACGTATTACCCGTATCTCGCGTATAACCCGCACCCCCAACTCAGCAGAATCCTATAACTCGTTTTTGGATCTGAAATTTTCAATTCTAGTACTGTTCTATAGTAAAACCCTCGTATAACCCGCACTATATATGGGCATGTTTGGTATCAAATGAAAGCTGAGTTTGATTCGCGTACAAGCCGCGGGTAGTACGCGGGAATTTATGGTACTTACCGCTTTTTAGTGTCAGACACAATATTATCAAGTTTTTTCCAGATTTCAACTTTCTTGTATCGTGAAGACATTTACTTAGGGAGTGCTCATTTTTTAACAACAGGGGGGGGGGGTAAAAAATTTGGACCCCTTGACCGGGGGGGTCAAAAGATTTCAACCTGTTTTGAGGGGAAAAGCCAGCGCGTTACTATGCTACAAAGGGGCGCGAATGCGCGCGATTTCCGGCCTGCGGGGGGGGGGGGGGGGGGGTAAAAAATTTCGACACCTCTAGGGGGGGGGGGGGGGTGAAAAAATTTCGCACGCTCCGCGCGAAATCTCACCACCCCCCCCTTTTGTTAAAAATGAGCACTCCCTTAGCTATAGAGAACCTTTTTCAGGGGCCTCAATATGAGCATTTAAATGGTACTCTACCCATCTCCGAACGTTTTAATTGTCCTGAGCACTAAACATTATTTTAAGTGGGAAAATCCACCTCAAATATCCATTTTGATAAGAGCCCCCCTCTGCTGTTTTATACAGACTTTATAAAGCTTCTGCATACCCACTTTGCTTGGCCTTAAACCTGCATAGGTGTGAAGTGCTCAATGACACAAATGTGGGAAACAGCAACACAATCGGAGGAACACATGATAAAATATGGGGGGAAATCTGACAAAAGGTGGGGGGGGGGGAGCGCTTATTAGGGGGAGGGCTTATTACGTTGAATACAGTACCATTAAATTGAGAGCATTAACGTGTGGACATAAAAACGCTTTAAATAGTCCTGCTCTTCTTCATATAGAAATGTTTTATTCACATGGGGACCTAGATTGGGATTCTATGTTGCAGTAGACCTGTGTTGATGTGTACTGTGTTGCGTTCCAGGCGCACCTCCTGTGCTGTATAGTTCAGTGCTTCCTGAAGTCACAGGACCGGTCAGCCGAACAGTCTGAGGAGAATGATGACGATGAATGTATACTCGAGGCAGAGGAGATTCTTGAATCCACCACAAGACGCCTCATCAAGTCGGAGTTGGAAGACTTTGAGCTAGTAAGTACAAGAGCTGAGAGAGTTGCTTTAAAATGTGGCGCTGATAGGAGAGACACATTATTGGACGCCCCCCCCCCCCCCCACCCCCATCTAAAAGAAAAACAAGGAAGAAAACACCCCCACCTCCATAAGGAGTAGAGTGTACATGTTCACAACATCCTAATGTCACTGTAGTAGCGATGCCACTTTTTTCTACTTTTGGATGAATTGCTACATTTTCCCTAGTATATTCTGTCGTAATATTTCTGCAGTAATTATGATATAGAGGATGGCAATCTACTACATGTACTAAATCAATGAGTAGGTCACCATACGAATATCAAAAGCATTGCTATTTGGTAGCCATATTAAAGATCAATTTTTCCCCTTCCATTTAAAAGGACAGGTCAGCTGATTTTTCAACCACAAATGTAGTCGGTCTACGCAACAACATCTTCGCCATCCTTGCTACCGGATCCTACGAGGCCCTTATGGAGTACAACTTCAGTGTATCAAAGTTCGAGTAAGTACATGTAGTCAAGATCTTCACATGGGAATTAGCTTAGTAATTGGATATAGAACTGACCACAGGCCAACTTATTTGAATACCAGTATGCATATATTTGCACAGTGACATGAACTGGAAACTTGGCTCCTAACTTTTACATCTTAAGATTGCATCCCCTTTCACTGCTTGAATCTTATTAAAATTTTAATTAAAAAATAAATGAAATGATGCATATATGGCTCTGTCTCATGAGTTCAATGCATATGAAAAATAGGGGTCCGTCCAGCTTCATGTGGCACAGCATGGAAGCAGTACTATATTTCCCCCCAAAAAGTACCCCATTCTGTAGGTTTAGGTTGGGCCTGTGTAGAAATGTATACATTTCCCAACTTTTATGCCATGATTTGGCCACCAGGGGGCCGTCATGGTGGAGAATACGCTAATTTACCCTGTTCACAGCCATTTAACTTGTAATAAAGTTGGTTTCTTATGTATTACAGTGCTATACAATGTTTTTATTGACTCAGGGTTACCAGCCTGAGTCTTATGCGACGCCTCCTGAGGGGTTGCATCAAGATAGTGAAAGCTGATTTTTGTCTGTCAATTTTAACATGAACCCATGCTTCAAAAAATATAAAAACTTGACAGATGGACAGATGGAACACTCAGGTTAATGGAACATCACTCACATTCATCCATGTTCAATTCTAACCATCTGAGAAATTAATTATAAGAAAAGTGGCAAAAAAAACAAAAAACACATACAGAGAAATTAAACTCTTAAGTACTAGAATGGATTTTTGTCTACATTACAGTCCACACAATTTCAGTGCAAAGTGAATGAGAGCTATCTTGCAATGTGGTGTGAGACGCTTTTTGTAAGACCTTTTTGAAATATTTCTCTTGAACTATCTTGAATTATCTTGAATTACATTAATGTGTGGACCTCCCTCACCTTGGTTATACTATAGGAATCTGGAGTTATACACATACCAAACAGAAGGATCACTTTTAGTTCCTGTACCACCCGTCTTCTACATGGTGGCGCCATAGTCGTTTCTCGCGTACCTCGAGAACTCAGCAAGACAGCACAAGAGTTGCCAGCGACAACGTCAGGATAAAAGGAGTGCAGAGAAATTGTACCACCCGTATCTCCACAGTTTATCGTCCGATCGACTCGCTTTTTGATAGGGACAAAAGGCGGTACATGCTGGCAGCCTGCAACTGTCACCCACACCCACCTGCACACCCACACCCACCTGCTCTCCCACACCCACCTGCTCACCCACACCCACCTGTTGGCCTAAATTGGAATAACATACATGTATGACACATGACTTGAGGGTACTTTTTAACAAGGAATTCATTTCTGATGCCAGAATTGACCAATGAATGATTATAAGGGAGTGCTATATCTAAGTACATGATAAGCTCCAGCTCCAGCTTACCCTGAGTCATCTGTGAGGCCACTCACACGCTCAATCTTTTATAGTTAGTACATACCTTGGTCCAAATAGGTGCTTTTTTCCCATCTTTCTCTACATTGTAGGTCGCCACAGGTGGAAAATCAAATATCGGCAATGTCCCGTGACTAAGCGGTTTATACCATATCATATGAATTGCTTCCTACAGGACATATGAACCTTTTTTTTTGTTACAGTATCCAGTGTAACATGAAGATAACATATAGATGTAGTACCCCATACCCTTTCCCCCCTCCCCTAATACGCCATCAGACCTCAAGGTCATGCTATATCTCTATCCCTGACGTGTCCTGTCACTAAGCGGTTGTTCTGAAACGTCAATAGGAACGAAAGGGGACAAAGATAAAAAAAGACACAAACTGCATATGATTAACATAGATGCCCCCTGTTAACATAGTTAAAATCATCATTGTACTCCCTACCTGCTGCCCTCCACACCGTGCGTGACTGCTCTGGACGCTGTCTTGTCCCGTGACTAAGCGCTTAGTCGCGAGGTGGCGACACAGTGGAAATTTCCACACAGCTGCTGGCGCCTACCGTTTTTTTCATGAACTAAGCTCAGCTCGCTTGTTCCCGGGCTAGGACCAGTGCTACTTCCGTCCACATCCAGCCAACTTCACGGTGAGTACGGCAGCATGTTGTATCGTGCTGCATGTTTTTCATTGTTTTTGGGCAGATCGGTCCAAATTATTTGCATCAAAACCCTGTAACATGTACATCATACCATATGGCACTCCCGAATCGCATTGTATTTTGTTCACAATGTTTCTTTATACATTTTCTGAGAAAAAAATTACATGTCAACTGACAGATACAGCCACATCGACCCTATCTCATACCGCTTAGTCACCAAGATATAGAAAAACTTGAAAATCCTTTCTCAATGAACATGTGTCATATTATTCAGTTACATGCTTTGTCATAGTACTTTTTACTTGAAATATGCTATATTATACTGTATCTGCATGAAAACATGAAAAAAAAATCATTGGTTTCCTTCCTAGACCCTTAAAAGTATCATCTTTGCAAAATTGTCAAAGCGCTTAGTCACATGTAACTAAGTACTACCACCAAGAGAAAATTGCTCCCACCCCCCTACTCTCTATCAACGTAGGTGCCATCCACACATCAGACAGCACAGACCCTCATCCCCCCCCCCATCACATTTTTTCCCGCTTAGTTGCAGGACACGGCGTATAGTCAAAAATATTTAAACCAAAAAAAAAACTCCCCACACCCCCCTACACTTTTTTTTTTCAACTGGCCCCCATCCGGTTCCTCTGCACTCCTCTTGTACAGCATCTAGTACTCCATTGTTTTTCCACCTGGTCTTTTTCTTTCCCCAAAAAATTGATTTTTCATTTTCTCAAAATTTTCCTAAAATTTCGAAAATTGCTCCCACCCCCCTACTATTCATTCAATGGACATGCCATCCACACATCAGACAGCACTCAACCTCACGTGTCAGGAACATCAAAAATATTAGAAATCGCCCCCCCCCTTGTCACTTTTTTACCCGCTTAGTTGCAGGACACGGCCTATAGTCAAAAATGGAAATACCTCCCAACACCCCCCTACACTTTTTTTTTTTAACTGGCCCCCATCCGGTTCCTCTCCACTCCTCTTGTACAGCATCTAGTACTCCATTGTTTTTCCACCTGGTCTTTTTCTTTCCCCAAAAAATTGATTTTTCATTTTCTCAAAATTTTCCTAAAATTTCGAAAATTGCTCCCACCCCCCCTACTATTCATTCAATGGACATGCCATCCACACATCAGACAGCACTCAACCTCACGTGTCAGGAACATCAAAAATATTAGAAATCGCCCCCCCCCTTGTCACTTTTTTACCCGCTTAGTTGCAGGACACGGCCTATAGTCAAAAATGGAAATACCTCCCCCACCCCCCTACACTTTTTTTTTTCAACTGGCCCCCATCCTGTTACTCTGCACTCCTCTTGTACAGCATCTAGTACTCCATTGTTTTTCCACCTGGTCTTTTTCTTTCCCCAAAAAATTGATTTTTCATTTTCTCAAAATTTTCCTAAAATTTCGAAAATTGCTCCCACCCCCCCTACTATTCATTCAATGGACATGCCATCCACACATCAGACAGCACTCAACCTCACGTGTCAGGAACATCAAAAATATTAGAAATCGCCCCCCCCCTTGTCACTTTTTTACCCGCTTAGTTGCAGGACACGGCCTATAGTCAAAAATGGAAATACCTCCCCACACCCCCCTACACTTTTTTTTTCAACTGGCCCCCATCCGGTTCCTCTGCACTCCTCTTTTACAGCATCTAGTACTCCATTGTTTTTCCACCTGGTCTTTTGCTTTCCCCAAAAAATGATTTTTCATTTTCTCAAAATTTTCCTAAAATTTCGAAAATTGCTCCCACCCCCCCTACTATTCATTCAATGGACATGCCATCCACACATCAGACAGCACTCAACCTCACGTGTCAGGAACATCAAAAATATTAGAAATCGCCCCCCCCCTTGTCACTTTTTTACCCGCTTAGTTGCAGGACACGGCCTATAGTCAAAAATGGAAATACCTCCCCACACCCCCCTACACTTTTTTTTTTCAACTGGCCCCCATCCGGTTCCTCTCCACTCCTCTTGTACAGCATCTAGTACTCCATTGTTTTTCCACCTGGTCTTTTTCTTTCCCCAAAAAATTGATTTTTCATTTTCTCAAAATTTTCCTAAAATTTCGAAAATTGCTCCCACCCCCCCTACTATTCATTCAATGGACATGCCATCCACACATCAGACAGCACTCAACCTCACGTGTCAGGAACATCAAAAATATTAAAAATCGCCCCCCCCCTTGTCACTTTTTTACCCGCTTAGTTGCAGGACACGGCCTATAGTCAAAAATGGAAATACCTCCCCACACCCCCCTACACTTTTTTTTTTCAACTGGCCCCCATCCTGTTACTCTGCACTCCTCTTGTACAGCATCTAGTACTCCATTGTTTTTCCACCTGGTCTTTTTCTTTCCCCAAAAAATTGATTTTTCATTTTCTCAAAATTTTCCTAAAATTTCGAAAAATGCTCCCACCCCCCCTACTATTCATTCAATGGACATGCCATCCACACATCAGACAGCACTCAACCTCACGTGTCAGGAACATCAAAAATATTAGAAATCGCCCCCCCCCTTGTCACTTTTTTACCCGCTTAGTTGCAGGACACGGCCTATAGTCAAAAATGGAAATACCTCCCCACACCCCCCTACACTTTTTTTTTTCAACTGGCCCCCATCCGGTTCCTCTGCACTCCTCTTTTACAGCATCTAGTACTCCATTGTTTTTCCACCTGGTCTTTTTCTTTCCCCAAAAAATGATTTTTCATTTTCTCAAAATTTTCCTAAAATTTCGAAAATTGCTCCCACCCCCCCTACTATTCATTCAATGGACATGCCATCCACACATCAGACAGCACTCAACCTCACGTGTCAGGAACATCAAAAATATTAGAAATCGCCCCCCCCCCTTGTTACTTTTTTACCCGCTTAGTTGCAGGACACGGCCTATAGTCAAAAATGGAAATACCTCCCCACACCCCCCTACACTTTTTTTTTTCAACTGGCCCCCATCCGGTTCCTCTGCACTCCTCTTGTACAGCATCTAGTACTCCATTGTTTTTCCACCTGGTCTTTTGCTTTCCCCAAAAAATGATTTTTCATTTTCTCAAAATTTTCCTAAAATTTCGAAAATTGCTCCCACCCCCCCTACTATTCATTCAATGGACATGCCATCCACACATCAGACAGCACTCAACCTCACGTGTCAGGAACATCAAAAATATTAGAAATCGCCCCCCCCCCCTTGTTACTTTTTTACCCGCTTAGTTGCAGGACACGGCCTATAGTCAAAAATGGAAATACCTCCCCACACCCCCCTACACTTTTTTTTTTCAACTGGCCCCCATCCGGTTCCTCTGCACTCCTCTTGTACAGCATCTAGTACTCCATTGTTTTTCCACCTGGTCTTTTGCTTTCCCCAAAAAATTGATTTTTCATTTTCTCAAAATTTTCCTAAAATTTCGAAAATTGCTCCCACCCCCCCTACTATTCATTCAATGGACATGCCATCCACACATCAGACAGCACTCAACCTCACGTGTCAGGAACATCAAAAATATTAGAAATCGCCCCCCCCCCCCCTTGTTACTTTTTTACCCGCTTAGTTGCAGGACACGGCCTATAGTCAAAAATGGAAATACCTCCCCACACCCCCCTACACTTTTTTTTTTCAACTGGCCCCCATCCTGTTACTCTGCACTCCTCTTTTACAGCATCTAGTACTCCATTGTTTTTCCACCTGGTCTTTTTCTTTCCCCAAAAAATTGATTTTTCATTTTCTCAAAATTTTCCTAAAATTTCGAAAATTGCTCCCACCCCCCCTACTATTCATTCAATGGACATGCCATCCACACATCAGACAGCACTCAACCTCACGTGTCAGGAACATCAAAAATATTAGAAATCGCCCCCCCCCTTGTTACTTTTTTACCCGCTTAGTTGCAGGACACGGCCTATAGTCAAAAATGGAAATACCTCCCCACACCCCCCTACACTTTTTTTTTTCAACTGGCCCCCATCCGGTTCCTCTGCACTCCTCTTGTACAGCATCTAGTACTCCATTGTTTTTCCACCTGGTCTTTTGCTTTCCCCAAAAAATGATTTTTCATTTTCTCAAAATTTTCCTAAAATTTCGAAAATTGCTCCCACCCCCCCTACTATTCATTCAATGGACATGCCATCCACACATCAGACAGCACTCAACCTCACGTGTCAGGAACATCAAAAATATTAGAAATCGCCCCCCCCCCCTTGTTACTTTTTTACCCGCTTAGTTGCAGGACACGGCCTATAGTCAAAAATGGAAATACCTCCCCACACCCCCCTACACTTTTTTTTTTCAACTGGCCCCCATCCGGTTCCTCTGCACTCCTCTTGTACAGCATCTAGTACTCCATTGTTTTTCCACCTGGTCTTTTGCTTTCCCCAAAAAATTGATTTTTCATTTTCTCAAAATTTTCCTAAAATTTCGAAAATTGCTCCCACCCCCCCTACTATTCATTCAATGGACATGCCATCCACACATCAGACAGCACTCAACCTCACGTGTCAGGAACATCAAAAATATTAGAAATCGCCCCCCCCCCCTTGTTACTTTTTTACCCGCTTAGTTGCAGGACACGGCCTATAGTCAAAAATGGAAATACCTCCCCACACCCCCCTACACTTTTTTTTTTCAACTGGCCCCCATCCTGTTACTCTGCACTCCTCTTTTACAGCATCTAGTACTCCATTGTTTTTCCACCTGGTCTTTTTCTTTCCCCAAAAAATTGATTTTTCATTTTCTCAAAATTTTCCTAAAATTTCGAAAATTGCTCCCACCCCCCCTACTATTCATTCAATGGACATGCCATCCACACATCAGACAGCACTCAACCTCACGTGTCAGGAACATCAAAAATATTAGAAATCGCCCCCCCCCCTTATCACTTTTTTACCCGCTTAGTTGCAGGACATGTCTAAATATATATATCAATTTATCTATTATCCAATTATTTTTTCAGATGGGAAAGAAGAAGTCCAAACAAACACCCAAGGTCTACCCCTTCCCGATGCCCCTCACCAAACCTGAATTCCCCCCCGGGGACCAGGGGCGGGCGGACCTGGTCGCCTGGGTTGAGGCCCGGAAGCCTTTCTCCCGGTATTTCCAAGGACAGAACAAGATCATTTACCAGAACGCTCGTAATGCCAAGAACGTTCGCGTTTCCAATTTCAAGACGTTTAACCCCGACAACAACGATCCAAACAAGGTGAAGGAGGCCAAGAAGAGGCGCTCGGCCAAGTCTGCTGTAAGTGGCATCTCAAATAATTCTACATCACATTGTATCTTAATTTATCTATAGATCATTATACATGTATGTGTACTGTACAGATATCTATCTATAGACATACTTTTATGCATTTCGCACGTTGTACGGAACTAAATCTTATGTATGTCAATCTAAGCCAATACCTATCACATAAAAATGATTTAAAATTAATCCATCATACATTAACACTTGTTACACAAGAATTGCATATTAATATCTATAGTAGTTCTAACTATTTTTGTATCAATGAATCTTCACACATTCCTTATAATAATATCTTTCCTTTTAAACTATTTTACAGCGTCACCGTCCAGCAAAGGGCAGTCTCGCACACCAGAGAAAAAAGAAGCTAAACAAGGAGGGCCACACCAGAAGGCGCGCTTCACAGGACCAGGAGGAGGACGCCCCAGGCACTAGGGCACGCCAGGCTGGGCAGAAGCGGGCCCGTACCCCGTCAACCAGCCCTCTCCCTCTACCTGACGCAAAACGGCGCCGCGTCTCTGGGCCGCGTCCCTCCACCTCCACCCAGCCGGCCAGCTCTTCATCCGAGGAGGAGAACAGCCAGTCCCCCCAGCCACCACCCGTACGACGTGGCAAGAGGGCCAGTGCCACCAGGACCCCCTCCCCGTCCTGCTCCTCCAAGGGCCGAAGGAGGAAACAGGTGACCCCGAGTCGCCTGAGCAATACCTCTAAGGAGATCAGTGGTAAGAAAAAAAAAGGTTTATAATATCAGTAACATAACAATACAGATATATATATATATAGATGTATACATGCACCTTATTCTACGTAATATAAGCGCCCTCCCCCTAATAAGCGCATTTTTAAACTAGAACAAAGGCTAAACTTTCACGATTTTGGTGACACTTAAACTCCAAAGTACTAAAACACCATGAAAATAAGTTATAAATAGCGCCCAGTGCGCTCTTTACGTGGAATATGGTACATGTATTTGTGTACACCGCTCATATTTATAGATATAAATATAAATACATGTACATCTATGTACACATTTCTCTCGATTTATAATGCATCCAGATCTACTGTACAATATATATATTTATATGTATACATGTAACATTAATACAATAAAATATACATAGGCGAAAAATCAGACAAGTAAAATATTAAAACATTGCTAGTTGTATGTATATGGAAATGAACTGGTTTTCACCACCACTACTTTTATCCTCCTATGTTAAGAGAGCGAGAAGGAGGAACAACCTGACAACTCAGACTCGGACCTGGACTCCGGCTCGTCCGACAGTGCCCCCCGTTCCAAGAGGCAGAAAGATGGGTCACCTGTCTCCAGCCGGTACGTAGTGCACCTTTTTCAAACAAAATGAAATGTTCAATTTTTGTTTGTTCTTCTAACCTAAATTATAAAATGTAATATACCTTGTAACACTGTTGTCGTCTGTGTTTTTGGCACATTTGTCTCGATCTAACCTTGTTATGACTTTGTTACTTGTTCTACTTTTATACTAACTTGTTAAGTTTTACAAAAATAACCTTTGTTACAGACTAAGGGGCACTAAGGCGTCGTACCGCGTCAGTACGGCGTCGGAGACGGACGTCAGCTCTGCCAGCTACCGTGCCGGCCCCTCCGACCCCGTGGACTCCTCTGAGGAGTATTCGACGCACCCCGAGGTGTCGGAGCCGGATGAGTCGGAGCCGGATGACTCGGAGCCAGATGAGTCGGATGACTCCGACCCCCGGCCTACTCGCCTACCGTCCCGCTTCCAGCCACCGAGAGGCGCATGTCGCGCGGCCCCTCTCCCAGTCCCAGTCCCAGCTGAGGTACCGACCCTGCCAGTGCCAGCACTCAGGCCCGTGCTGTCTGGCCGGGTCCGTGTAAGGCAACGACACCACCAACTGGTGGCGGAGGTGGCCTCCCCCACAAGGCCTGTCAGGACCCCGGAGGACATGGAGGAGGTGATGGCGGCGGCATTTATTAATGCCCTCCAACCTAAGCCGAAATAGTTTTTTTATACTGTATATATTTTAAATATCTAGATCTATAGGGAGTTGTAAATCATTTCCAAATACTCATTTTTTTTCTATTTGAACAGACATGAAAATCAGCTTTTAATACATGTTTATTCATGTGTAGTTTTAATTATGTATATTTACATGCACTATGTGTTTTTTTTGTTTTCTACTCATAAATACTAACCACTAAACGTGTTCAGGTTTTATCAGTTTCTACTTATTAAACTTAAGGAAAGTAGTACCAAGTTTCATATGAATATATATAAATAATTTCCATTCTATAGATCGACATTCGCTGCTACATATATATAATACATAGATATGTAATTATCTTTTTTTTTGCTACATGTCTGGATCTATTTTTTACTTTTTCATTTTAAAAGCTTTATCGCTATTTTAGTGACAATAACTTTTTATTCTCTACTGTATACATATACATGTACGTGTATTTTACATATATATATTTTTTCATCTGTACATGTATAGTACATAGGGGGGTGAGGGAAATAAAGTTTTTGTTCATGAATGTACTACTGCCTCCTCTTTTACTTTGTCACCTAATTACGTCAGTGAAATCTTGATTTTTATCTTACTTACAATACAGATCATATAAAGTGGTAGATTATACAAAGTACCTCGATGAGCTGGAGGAGAACGCGGACAGAACGGTGGACGTCACTGTACCCGACCAGACCCCTGACCCCTCCACCCTTACCGACGGACTTGACGGGACTGTACCCGACCAGACCCCTGACCCCTCCACCCTGACTGACGGACTTGACAAGACAGAACAGGACCCACCGGCATGGCTCATCTCTTTGGTAGACGAGCCGTGCATGACAACGGACATGACACAACAGCAGCAGGACCGACGAAGTGACGAGGAGACTGCACTTGCAGTCTCCCTGGTAGTAGACATGAACTACCGACTGACTGGGGACATATGGGACATACAGTTGGAGAGTGACCCTACCCCCATTATGACCCCAAAAACCGTGACTACGACCGACCGTCCTCCCACCCCTAAACCTACCCTACCTCACCCTACTGTCCCCGACCCGTCTCCTGTTATCTTCCCAACCACAACCACTCCAAGTGACATCCACACTACCCTCCCTCCGCTTGACCACACTACTGTCTCGCCACCCAACAACACTACCACCATGCACCCTACCCTCCCTCACCCTACCACCACCGACCCTACCCTCCCTCTCTCTCCAGTCGCAGACCCTACCACCACGGACCCTACCCTCCCTCTCCCTCCTGTCCCTCACCCTACCACCACGGACCCTACCCTCCCTCTCTCTCCAGTCGCAGACCCTACCACCACAGACCCTACCCTCCCTCTCCCTCCAGTCGCAGACCCTACCACCACAGACCCTACCCTCCCTCTCCCTCCAGTCGCTGACCCTACCACCACAGACCCTACCCTCCCTCTCTCTCCAGTCGCTGACCCTACCACCACGGACCCTACCACCACGGACCCTACCACCACGGACCCTACTACCACGGACCCTACTACCACGGACCCTACCACCACAGACCCTACCCTCCCTCTCTCTCCAGTCGCAGACCCTACCACCACGGACCCTACCCTCCCTCTCTCTGCAGTCGCTGACCCTACCTGCGCTGACCCTACCCTCCCTCACCCTCTGGTCCCTCACCCTACCACCACAGACCCTACCACCACGGACCCTACCCTCCCTCTCTCTCCAGTCGCAGACCCTACCACCACAGACCCTACCCTCCCTCTCTCTCCAGTCGCTGACCATACCACCGCTGACCCTACCCTCCCTCTCCCTCTGGTCCCTCACCCTACCACCACCGACCCTACCACCACCGTCCCTACCACCACCGACCCTACCACCACAGACCCTACCCTCCCTCTCTCTCCAGTCGCAGACCCTACCACCACGGACCCTACCCTCCCTCTCTCTCCAGTCGCTGACCCTACCTGCGCTGACCCTACCCTCCCTCACCCTCTGGTCCCTCACCCTACCACCACGGACCCTACCACCACGGACCCTACCCTCCCTCTCTCTCCAGTCGCAGACCCTACCACCACAGACCCTACCCTCCCTCTCTCTCCAGTCGCTGACCATACCACCGCTGACCCTACCCTCCCTCTCCCTCTGGTCCCTCACCCTACCACCACCGACCCTACCACCACCGTCCCTACCACCACCGACCCTACCACCACCGACCCTACCACCACAGACCCTACCACCACAGACCCTACCCTCCCTCTCTCTCCAGTCGCTGACCCTACCTGCGCTGACCCTACCCTCCCTCACCCTCTCGTCCCTCACCCTACCACCACGGACCCTACCACCACGGACCCTACCCTCCCTCTCTCTCCAGTCGCAGACCCTACCACCACAGACCCTACCCTCCCTCTCTCTCCAGTCGCTGACCATACCACCGCTGACCCTACCCTCCCTCTCCCTCTGGTCCCTCACCCTACCACCACCGACCCTACCACCACCGTCCCTACCACCACCGACCCTACCACCACCGACCCTACCACCACAGACCCTACCCTCCCTCTCCCTCCAGTCGCTGACCCTACCTGCGCTGACCCTACCCTCCCTCTCCCTCCAGTCACTCACAAGGCCGACGCGTCTCTCCCCGACCAGACCCCTGACCCTCCAGTACCTGACCACACTGCCCTCCCTCTACCCGACCACACTGCCCTCCCTCTACCCGACCACACTGCCCTCCCTCTACCCGACCACACTGCCCTCCCTCTACCCGACCACACTGCCCTCCCTCTACCCGACCACACTGCCCTCCCTCTACCGGTGAATGACATGACGACGGACATGACGTGGGACTTACAGCTGACGGACACATCCATTAGGACAAACGACATGGACCTCTCTATTACGACAAACGACATGGACCTAAGCAAGCTGATGTCTGACATAGAAGATGACCCTCACCAGACTGCTGACACTAACTCCCACGACCTGGACATCAGCAAGCAGACCCTAGACGGTGTGGACGAGACAGAGTGGGAGGATGACATGACCGCACTGACAGCCAATGTGACAAAAGAGACGGACCTGGACATCAGCAAGGAGACTCTTGCTGTAGTAGACGACAAGGAGTGGGACTCGGACAACGACATGACAGTTGGACAGAACACTGCCCCACCCCACCCTTCCTCTCCCTACCCTCCCTCTCCAGTCGCTGACCCTACCACCACGGACCCTACCCTCCCTCTCTCTCCAGTCGCTGACCCTACCTGCGCTGACCCTACCCTCCCTCTCCCTCTGGTCCCTCACCCTACCACCACCGACCCTACCACCACCGACCCTACCCTCCCTCTCCCTCTGGTCCCTCACCCTACCACCACCGACCCTACCACCACGGACCCTACCCTCCCTCTCTCTCCTGTCCCTCACCCTACCACCACGGACCCTACCCTCCCTCTCTCTCCAGTCGCTGACCCTACCTGCGCTGACCCTACCCTCCCTCTCCCTCCTGTCCCTCACCCTACCACCACAGACCCTACCCTCCCTCTCTCTCCAGTCGCTGACCCTACCTGCGCTGACCCTACCCTCCCTCTCCCTCCTGTCCCTCACCCTACCACCACGGACCCTACCCTCCCTCTCTCTCCAGTCGCTGACCCTACCTGCGCTGACCCTACCCTCCCTCTCCCTCTGGTCCCTCACCCTACCACCACCGACCCTACCACCACCGACCCTACCCTCCCTCTCCCTCTGGTCCCTCACCCTACCACCACGGACCCTACCACCACGGACCCTACCACCGCTTACCCTACCCTCCCTCACCCTGTCCTGTCCACCCATACTACTGACGTACACGACAATGACTGTCAGGACAGCGACGACAGCAGTGATGACAGCGACGACAGTAGTGACAACGACAGCAGTGAGGACGACAGCAGTGACAACGACAGAAGTGGCGACGACAGATACGAGACAGAGCTGTGGAATAGCTTGACGCAACAACAGGACAGTGACGGCGACTGGGTGGATAATGCCTCCCAAGGCAGTTCATCGACCTGACCACGACAGACAAAGCAAGACATTACTACAGAGACTGCTGACGACATAACACCGACATACAACAACTTAACGACTGCTAACGACTGCACACTGACACCCGACAAGCGACAGGGATTAAACCGGAATGAACTAGGACCATCCACGGACGATGAAACCCTGGGGAATCAGGCTGCTGTGAGGCAGTCCCCTTGGCAGACTACCGCATACAACACACGTAGCAGCAGGCGAACAAACCATCAAGCGATGATGCGGAGCCCCCCTGATATGCTGCACCTGTCTCCGTGTCCCCCTCAACAAAAGCACTGGGTAGTACGTGAGACACACCATCTGTGGGCAAATGGACCTGGCGATATACCCCCCCCCACCAGAAGAGGAAGTGCCCTGTGCAGTAGAAAAGGATGATCCCTCTGAAGCCTCAGAACACCGTACCACCCGTAAGTTATTTTATGCACCTCTTAACCCTTTAAGGCCGACCAAAAAAAATAATTTGCTGGTGAAGGGGCGGGGGCATTTTCAGAGGAACCCTCCCATGGCCGAGCCTTTGCTGTTTCCCATAGAGTTATAAATGATGACTATAGTCGATGCTTGGCCAGCAATGGCATCAACTATATTTGATGCTCGGCCCTAAAGGGTTAAGATGCCCTAGCATGCGCACATATTTCACTAGTTTCTAACTAGTTGTCCTTATTTATCAATTAATTTGCTTTTTTTAACTTTTAAAAACTCCTGTGTTAAAATGACAGAAATAGTGCAGTCTCTGTAATAAATAGTAGATCTATCTATATCTGTAAGTGTGTATTGTGGTATCCATTCCTCTAAATGACACCTTACTTGATACGCAAGGTACAGGAGGTGATGGTGCAACTTACAAGAAGAAGGCGAGACAGGTCAGCGCAGCAGGAGACAGTGCTTCTGACCCAGACTACAGACCAGAAAAGAGACGTAAGTTAAACCTCTGTCATATTATATTTATATCTGTATACCTCACAGAGACTCATAACCAACACATAGGACGCTTTGAACACCACATGTATACTGTACGATATCTGATAGCCTACATAGTGCCAGACCCGCTTAGTTGCAGGATAGAATTTGTGTCGATTTTGACAAAACTGGAAATGTCCAAAAAAACATGAACCACACCTGACAGAGACTCATAACCAACACATAGGACGCTTCACAGCCTGTACTTTCTTCCCCATATGTATACTTAACTATATCTCATAGCCTACATAGTGCCAGACCCGCTTAGTTGCAGGACAGAATTTGTGTCGATTTTGACAAAACTAGAAATGTCCAAAAAAACATGAACCACACCTGCCAGAGACTCATAACCAACACATAGGACGCTTCACAGCCTGTACTTTCTTCCCCATATGTATACTTGACTATATCTCATAGCCTACATAGTGCCAGACCCGCTTAGTTGCAGGACAGAATTTGTGTCGATTTTGACAAAACTAGAAATGTCCAAAAAAACATGAACCACACCTGCCAGAGACTCATAACCAACACATAGGACGCTTCACAGCCTGTACTTTCTTCCCCATATGTATACCTAACTATATCTCATAGCCTACATAGTGCCAGACCCGCTTAGTTGCAGGACAGAATTTGTGTCGATTTAGACAAAACTAGAAATGTCCAAAAAAAACATGAAGCACACTTGACAGAGACTCATATTATATACATCGGATGCTTGAGAGTGTGTACTGTCTTTCCCATATGAACATGTGTCAAAAATCATGTTTCGACACCTGGATCATGTCATGTGTCAAAAATCATGTTTTGACACCTGAATCATGCCATGTGTCAAAAATCATGTTTTGACACCTGAATCATGCCATGTGTCAAAAATCATGTTTTGACACATGGATCATGTCATGTGTCAAAAATCATGTTTTGACACCTGAATCATGTCATGTGTCAAAAATCATGTTTTGACACCTGAATCATGCCATGTGTCAAAAATCATGTTTTGACACCTGAATCATGCCATGTGTCAAAAATCATGTTTTGACACATGGATCATGTCATGTGTCAAAAATCATGTTTTGACACCTGAATCATGCCATGTGTCAAAAATCATGTTTTGACACCTGAATCATGCCATGTGTCAAAAATCATGTTTTGACACATGGATCATGCCATGTGTCAAAAATCATGTTTTGACAGCTGCATCATGTCATGTGTCAAAAATCATGTTTTGACACCTGGATCATGCCATGTGTCAGAAATCATGTTTTGACACCTGAATCATGTCATGTGTCAAAAATCATGTTTTGACACCTGGATCATGCCATGTGTCAAAAATCATGTTTTGACAGCTGCATCATGTCATGTGTCAAAAATCATGTTTTGACACCTAGATCATGCCATGTGTCAGAAATCATGTTTTGACACCGGAATCATGTCATGTGTCAAAAATCATGTTTTGACACCTGGATCAGGCCATGTGTCAAAAATCATGTTTTGACAGCTGCATCATGCCATAGGTCTAATATTGTGTCCAAAGTAGCAGGAAAGAATATGTGTCGATTCAGACAAAACTGGAAATGTCCAAAAAAACATGAACCACACTTGACAGAGACTTATATTCTACACATAGGATGCTTCAGAGTGTGTACTGTCTTTCCCATATGTATACTGTACAATATCTCATAGCCTACATAGTGCCAGACCCGCTTAGTTGCAGGACAGAATATATGTCGATTTAGACAAAACTGGAAATGTCCAAAAAAACATGAGCCACACCTGACAGAGATTCATAACCAACACATAGGACGCTTCACAGCCTGTACTTTCTTCCCCATATGTATACTTAACTATATCTCATAGCCTACATAGTGCCACACCCGCTTAGTTGCAGGACAGAATATATGTCGATTTAGACAAAACTGGAAATGTCCAAAAAAACATGAAGGACACCTGACAGAGACTCATATTCAAGACATAGGATGCTTTAGAGTGTGTACTGTCTTCCCCACATGTATACTGTACGATATCTGATAGCCTACATAGTGCCAGACCCGCTTAGTTGCAGGACAGAATTTGTGTTGATTTTGACAAAACTGGAAATGTCCAAAAAAACATGAACCACACCTGCCAGAGATTCATAACCAACACATAGGACGCTTCACAGCCTGTACTTTCTTCCCCATATGTATACTTAACTATATCTCATAGCCTACATAGTGCCAGACCCGCTTAGTTGCAGGACAGAATTTGTGTCGATTTAGACAAAACTAGAAATGTCCAAAAAAAACATGAAGCACACTTGACAGAGACTCATATTATATACATCGGATGCTTGAGAGTGTGTACTGTCTTTCCCATATGAACATGTGTCAAAAATCATGTTTCGACACCTGGATCATGTCATGTGTCAAAAATCATGTTTTGACACCTGAATCATGCCATGTGTCAAAAATCATGTTTTGACACCTGAATCATGCCATGTGTCAAAAATCATGTTTTGACACATGGATCATGTCATGTGTCAAAAATCATGTTTTGACACCTGAATCATGCCATGTGTCAAAAATCATGTTTTGACACCTGAATCATGCCATGTGTCAAAAATCATGTTTTGACACATGGATCATGCCATGTGTCAAAAATCATGTTTTGACAGCTGCATCATGTCATGTGTCAAAAATCATGTTTTGACACATGGATCATGTCATGTGTCAAAAATCATGTTTTGACACCTGAATCATGCCATGTGTCAAAAATCATGTTTTGACACCTGAATCATGCCATGTGTCAAAAATCATGTTTTGACACATGGATCATGCCATGTGTCAAAAATCATGTTTTGACAGCTGCATCATGTCATGTGTCAAAAATCATGTTTTGACACCTGGATCATGCCATGTGTCAGAAATCATGTTTTGACACCTGAATCATGTCATGTGTCAAAAATCATGTTTTGACACCTGAATCATGCCATGTGTCAAAAATCATGTTTTGACACATGGATCATGTCATGTGTCAAAAATCATGTTTTGACACCTGAATCATGCCATGTGTCAAAAATCATGTTTTGAAACCTGAATCATGCCATGTGTCAAAAATCATGTTTTGACACATGGATCATGCCATGTGTCAAAAATCATGTTTTGACAGCTGCATCATGTCATGTGTCAAAACTATATCTCATAGCCTACATAGTGCCAGACCCGCTTAGTTGCAGGACAGAATTTGTGTCGATTTAGACAAAACTAGAAATGTCCAAAAAAAACATGAAGCACACTTGACAGAGACTCATATTATATACATCAGATGCTTGAGAGTGTGTACTGTCTTTCCCATGTGAACATGTGTCAAAAATCATGTTTCGACACCTGGATCATGTCATGTGTCAAAAATCATGTTTTGACACCTGAATCATGCCATGTGTCAAAAATCATGTTTTGACACCTGAATCATGCCATGTGTCAAAAATCATGTTTTGACACATGGATCATGTCATGTGTCAAAAATCATGTTTTGACACCTGAATCATGCCATGTGTCAAAAATCATGTTTTGACACCTGAATCATGCCATGTGTCAAAAATCATGTTTTGACACATGGATCATGCCATGTGTCAAAAATCATGTTTTGACAGCTGCATCATGTCATGTGTCAAAAATCATGTTTTGACACATGGATCATGTCATGTGTCAGAAATCATGTTTTGACACCTGAATCATGCCATGTGTCAAAAATCATGTTTTGACACCTGAATCATGCCATGTGTCAAAAATCATGTTTTGACACATGGATCATGCCATGTGTCAAAAATCATGTTTTGACAGCTGCATCATGTCATGTGTCAAAAATCATGTTTTGACACCTGGATCATGCCATGTGTCAGAAATCATGTTTTGACACCTGAATCATGTCATGTGTCAAAAATCATGTTTTGACACCTGGATCATGCCATGTGTCAAAAATCATGTTTTGACAGCTGCATCATGTCATGTGTCAAAAATCATGTTTTGACACCTAGATCATGCCATGTGTCAGAAATCATGTTTTGACACCGGAATCATGTCATGTGTCAAAAATCATGTTTTGACACCTGGATCAGGCCATGTGTCAAAAATCATGTTTTGACAGCTGCATCATGCCATAGGTCTAATATTGTGTCCAAAGTAGCAGGAAAGACTATGTGTCGATTCAGACAAAACTGGAAATGTCCAAAAAAACATGAACCACACTTGACAGAGACTTATATTCTACACATAGGATGCTTCAGAGTGTGTACTGTCTTTCCCATATGTATACTGTACAATATCTCATAGCCTACATAGTGCCAGACCCGCTTAGTTGCAGGACAGAATATATGTCGATTTAGACAAAACTGGAAATGTCCAAAAAAACATGAGCCACACCTGACAGAGATTCATAACCAACACATAGGACGCTTCACAGCCTGTACTTTCTTCCCCATATGTATACTTAACTATATCTCATAGCCTACATAGTGCCACACCCGCTTAGTTGCAGGACAGAATATATGTCGATTTAGACAAAACTGGAAATGTCCAAAAAAACATGAAGGACACCTGACAGAGACTCATATTCAAGACATAGGATGCTTTAGAGTGTGTACTGTCTTCCCCACATGTATACTGTACGATATCTGATAGCCTACATAGTGCCAGACCCGCTTAGTTGCAGGACAGAATTTGTGTCGATTTTGACAAAACTGGAAATGTCCAAAAAAACATGAACCACACCTGCCAGAGATTCATAACCAACACATAGGACGCTTCACAGCCTGTACTTTCTTCCCCATATGTATACTTAACTATATCTCATAGCCTACATAGTGCCAGACCCGCTTAGTTGCAGGACAGAATTTGTGTCGATTTTGACAAAACTAGAAATGTCCAAAAAAAACATGAAGCACACTTGACAGAGACTCATATTATATACATCGGATGCTTGAGAGTGTGTACTGTCTTTCCCATATGTATTCGGTACTAGATATCTCATAGCCTACATAGTGCCAGACCCGCTTAGGGAGTGCTCATTTTTTTAGAAAAGGGGGGGGGGGTGGTGAGATTTTACACAGAGCAATGAAATACAGTAAAAGGGCGCGCGCTGGTGTTCCAGGCATCCAGGTAGATCTTTGTGTCACGTACGGAGCTTGGTGTATATACCAGATACTTGCGCCTTTCCCGCCTATCACCCGGCTACCACACCTCTCCACCCAGCGCGCGCTCCTACAAGGCCACGTGTGTACGCTCTTTATATACTACAGCATACAGCCAGACCACAGAAAAGGTGTCTAGTCAGTTCCACCGTTTTACACCAGATGGCGTAGCGGTATACGTACGTATGCGCTACGTTTTCTGACGCAGTTACCCTGGTTTCACCTCGTTTTCAGTGTTATTTAGTGTGTAAATGTCCTAAATATTTCAAAAACCATACAAGAATTAAGTGCAATACAAGGACATATGTTTGTGATTCGGGGGAAAAGGAAATAAAAGAAAGGCAAGGGTTTTTTACTGTGGACGACAGCTTGCACACCTTTCCTGTGGGATTTGAATGACACTGTAGTATATAAAGAGACGGACTACACACGCTAATTGAGTTGCCGTAGTGGTGGTGTTATGGCGTCGAGGTAGATCTTTGTGTCACGACCAGTGCTTGGGTGTGGCTGCCGGATATTTGCGCCTTACCTGCCTATCACACGCCCTACGCAACTCTCTTGTTTCTTTTAGAGATACATGACATTTCATTTTAGTTCTCTTTTAAAATACCGGGCATGTAAAAATATCGGCATGGGAGATAGATCTACATTTATGGGAAACCCTACCGAGGCCCCCAGGCGTTCACCGAGATCCCCCCCCATGAGGAGGTGTGGGAGATCATAGTGCCCCCCCCCACCTGCCCTCCCTCCTGTAACTATATATCATGGACACTGCCTGACTGCACTAACAACGAAATATGTATACAGAATTTTAATGTCATCCTACTTTAGGCCAGACCCGCTTAGTTGTATAGGAAAAAAAATGTGTTGATTGTTATATTTATAACCAAAAATGAAATGTAAAAAATAAAAAGAACCACACCTCAAACAGAGTTATAACCATGACGTAGGACGCTTAACAGCCTGTACTTCCTTTTCCATATGTATACTGGACCATATGTCATAGCCTACATGGGGGCCACACCCGCTTAGTTGCAGGACAGAAAATGCTAATTAAATGTTTAATGTGAGAAAAAACACTATACATGTGTTACATGAAGGTTCATGCATCTAAATTCTTTCTTTTTACACAATACCAGGCTCAGCCAGAGCGAAGAAGCCGCCTGATATACTACAGGCTGCACCCAGACCCGATGACAACCCTGCAATACCCAACGATGACCCGAACGACAACCCACAGGACGGCGCAGTTGCCCCAGTCCCAGATCCCGCTGGCATCTTTGACGAGAATGTGTCGAAGGAGGCTCTCAAAGCTCTGTTGTTTCTTGGTGTAAGAAAAGCAAACCAGACAACCGAAAGAATCGAGTTCATGGAGGACTTGGTTGAATTCAAGGAAACTTTGAGATGCAGTCCCCTTTGGCTGAAGAAAGAGATGATGAAGCAAAGACATGGGAAGAAGAAACATGGCAAAAAGTCCAGGATAGCTAGAGCCATTCAACTGTGCCGGAATAGTGTCTTTCCACCCCCGTCGAAGAAGAAGATCACCAGTCGACGCAGAATGGCTGAGGCCAAGGTGAAAGCGGTGGATGAGTTCCTACGCCGGCCCGATAACTGCTACACGCTTCCAGACAAGAAGCATTATCGGAAAGACGGTGGAATGTTCATCCCTGTTGTGGCTCTGGTTGACTGCCTCCGTAACTTACACCGGAAGTTTGTCACCGAGACTGCAATCACCATGTCATTCTCGACGTTCTGCAAGGCACGAGACAGGAGAACCATCAAGTCTTCCATCTTCCTCAAGAGATCGGTTTGTCTGTGCAAGCCACATGCCAACATGAAGCTGATGTTGGAAGTTGTGCCTGGCTTGCCCAACTCAACAAGAGAACTGGTCGAATTGAGTGAGGACGCTCTGAACACAGGTCTTGCTTCCATCAAGGACAACCAGAGTGTCAAGTACAAGACCTGGTTCAAAAGCACAGTGAAGTTTGTGAAAGAGGACCAACCTGACCGGAATGTCTACCACACGGAATTGTTGAAGAAATGTATTAGTGGAGAATCCTTCAAGAAGCAGTTAGTAGACGCGATGCCAGAGTTCCGCGAGCACTGCCGCCGGGTACACGAACAGTACGAGGCGGTACGTTTGCTAAAGGCCACCTTACCACCAGACCACGCGATCTGCCATATGGACTACGCGGAGAACTGGCCCACGTCCTTCTTCCAGGAAATCCAAGCTGCTTTCTTCGGCAAAGACCAGATCACCCTTCATCCAATGGTTGTGTACACAAAGCTGCAAGAGATCTTGAAACACAAGTGCTACGTTGGTGTGAGTGAGGTAACAGACCACAAGTTTCCCTCCACTCTAGCATTTTTGACTCAAGTGATCGAGCATATCAAGCAGACTGTACCTGACCTGAAACATCTCCACTTGGTGACGGACTCCCCGAGCTCCCAGTACAGGAACCGCTTCGCGTGTGACATGCTGGTGAGGGCAGCAGAGAAGTTTGGGATCCGGATCACCTGGAATTGGTTGGAGGCTGGACACGGAAAGGGGCCTTGTGACGGTGTAGGTGGAGCGCTCAAGGGACTAGCTGACCGAGTCGTGAAACAGTGTGGATCGATCCAGACTGCAAGCGAGTTTGTTGAGCAGCTCACGCCAGCGACCGACAAGGTGACACTCATACAAAGTACAGGACAAGAGATCAAGGCGTGCGAAAGTTTAGTGGATGATTGGCGCTCCCGTCCGGTTGAGGGCATTCTCCAGTACCACCAAGCCACCTTTGTGAACGACGAACTGTACCTGCGACCGACTTCATGCTACAAGGAATGTTGCTTCTCTGAGGATGGCGACTTGGTTCCGAGTGCGGAATGTGAGGGTTGGACGAGAGCCAAGTTCGGCCCTCGTCCCAAACCGAGTGTTCCGCGAACCAAGAAGAAACCGAAGGACAAGGCTACAACACCAGTGCAAGCCGAGGCTGAGGTGGGAGCTGAGCCACAGATTGAGGCGCAGGCTACAACCCCAGTCCGAGATGAGGTGGAGGCTGAGCCCACACCCAAGCCAAAAGCTAAGCCAAAAGCTAAGTCCAGACGGAAACGGGAAGCAACTCCTGAACCATCTGATCCCGAGGACTCTGACTCTGACTCTGACTACGAACAGTGTGAACTGCCGGAAGACGTGACGCCCCGTACTCTGAGGAAGAGAGGCCCAGCCCAAGTGCAATCTGTGTACGCAGACTCTTACCCCGACTCTGAACTGGAGGACGGAATAGGAGGCAATGAAGCTGGACTCGAGGAAGGGATGTTCAGCAGTGACGAAGAGTTAGGGGACGCGGCAGATAGGATACATCTTCGAACCCGTGTTCGAGCACGACGAAAACTCACCAGAACGATGAACCGAATCCAGAAAGCTGTGGCACCAATGCCGGCACCAAGAGCAACAGTATCGGGGGCAGCGTGTTCTGCGGGTCATGTGAAGGAGCGTGACTGTGAGCAGGGACAGGAGACACCCAAAGAACGCGCTATAACCGAGAAACTAAATGCTAGAGCTAAAGACCAGGCCAGTAGAAGGAGAAACGGTGAAGTGGTGAATGAGTGTGTCGAAGACCAGAGTGAGAGCACGGATGACGAGGAGTGGCCTCTGCAGTGGGAGATGTCGGTAGCAGAGTTCCTCAGGCGGTACTAACATAGTGCGTGAGCCAGCACTGAAAAACGAGCTCTCCACGGACAATTCCTTGACAACGGACTAAGATAAGACTTCAGATATCTTTTCATTCATGTCTGCTTACATTGATGTAGCCGAGTATACTATATATATATACTATAAGTATATATAGTACAATACATAAGAATACTGGACTACAGGGTGGATGATATGTGAGGTTTTATATCAAGCTCACGTATGTCTTTCACATTTCACAGTACTATATGTATTTTGGTTCTACTCTGTAGTCCCAATGTATTCAATAGTATTAATGCAAAGTGTAAAGACCTATTTCTAAAACAAAATGTCACAGTCACATCTCAAATTTACATTAATTCACCCACTATAGTAATTATTTAAAATTTTGGTAAGTATTCATGGTTTTCGGCTTTAGAACACTAGTATATAAAGTTAAAGTGTGACGTGTGACATATCATTGTAACCTTGCTACATTGTATTGTCACCTTAAATTCCAGTATTGCGCCGTATAGAAGATGAATACATGTAAACGCGGCTTTTGTACTGATACCGTGTCCCGTGACTAAGCGCTTAGTGTCTTTTGACAAGGGGTGGGAAATGGGACTGTGTAGGGTGTACAGGTGTTGTGTTTGGCCATGGTAGTTGGTGATATGTTGAGATAGCCTGTTTGTGCTGTGTTCTAATGTGCTAGGATGTATAGTGTGTGTGTATTGTTCATTTGGTGGGGGTGGATAGTGTAAATTTGGGTCAAATTTAATCAATTCTCATATTGTGGGGGGGCATTTCCAGTACATAGGTAGGGTAGAGATTGACTTTTGTGCTGTCTGCATGAGGGCCAGAGTGTGTACTGAGCTGTAAGATGGAGAAAAGGGGAGATAATGTGGTTTCAGTTAGTGTGGGGGGCCGTATAGAACTTCAATGTGAACGCGGCTTTTGTACTGATACCGTGTCCCGTGACTAAGCGCTTAGTGTCTTTTGACAAGGGGTGGGAAATGGGACTGTGTAGGGTGTACAGGTGTTGTGTTTGGCCATGGTAGTTGGTGATATGTTGAGATAGCCTGTTTGTGCTGTGTTCTAATGTGCTAGGATGTATAGTGTGTGTGTATTGTTCATTTGGTGGGGGTGGATAGTGTAAATTTGGGTCGAATTTAATCAATTCTCATATTGTGGGGGGGCATTTCCAGTACATAGGTAGGGTAGAGATTGACTTTTGTGCTGTCTGCATGAGGGCCAGAGTGTGAACTGAGCTGTAAGATGGAGAAAAGGGGAGATAATGTGGTTTAAGTTAGTGTGGGGGGCCGTATAGAACTTCAATGTGAACGCGGCTTTTGTACTGATACCGTGTCCCGTGACTAAGCGCTTAGTGTCTTTTGACAAGGGGTGGGAAATGGGACTGTGTAGGGTGTACAGGTGTTGTTTTTGGCCATGGTAGTTGGTGATATGTTGAGATAGCCTGTTTGTGCTGTGTTCTAATGTGCTAGGATGTATAGTGTGTGTGTATTGTTCATTTGGTGGGGGTGGATAGTGTAAATTTGGGTCAAATTTAATCAATTCTCATATTGTGGGGGGGCATTTCCAGTACATAGGTAGGGTAGAGATTGACTTTTGTGCTGTCTGCATGAGGGCCAGAGTGTGTACTGAGCTGTAAGATGGAGAAAAGGGGAGATAATGTGGTTTAAGTTAGTGTGGGGGGCCGTATAGAACTTCAATGTAAACGCGGCTTTTTTACTGATACTGTGTCCCGTGACTAAGCGCTTAGTGTCTGTTGACAAGGGGTGGGAAATGGGACTGTGTCGGGTGTACAGGTGTTGTGTTTGGCCATGGTAGTTGGTGATATGTTGAGTTAGCCTGTTTGTGCTGTGTTCTAATGTGCTAGGATGTATAGTGTGTGTGTATTGTTCAGTTGGTGTGGGTGGAAAGTGTAAATTTGGGTCAAATTTAATCAATTCTCATATTGTGGGGGGGCATTTCCGGTACATAGGTAGGGTAGAGATTGACTTTTGTGCTGTCTGCATGAGGGCCAGAGTGTGTACTGAGCTGTAAGATGGAGAAAAGGGGAGATAATGTGGTTTCAGTTAGTGTGGGGGGCCATATAGAACTTCAATGTAAACGCGGCTTTTGTACTGATACCGTGTCCCGTGACTAAGCGCTTAGTGTCTTTTGACAAGGGGTGGGAAATGGGACTGTGTAGGGTGTACAGGTGTTGTTTTTGGCCATGGTAGTTGGTGATATGTTGAGTTAGCCTGTTTGTGCTGTGTTCTAATGTGCTAGGATGTATAGTGTGTGTGTATTGTTCATTTGGTGGGGGTGGATAGTGTAAATTTGGGTCAAATTTAATCAATTCTCATATTGTGGGGGGGCATTTCCGGTACATAGGTAGGGTAGAGATTGACTTTTGTGCTGTCTACATGAGGGCCAGAGTGTGTACTGAGCTGTAAGATGGAGAAAAGGGGAGATAATGTGGTTTCAGTTAGTGTGGGGGGCCATATAGAACTTCAATGTAAACGCGGCTTTTGTACTGATACCGTGTCCCGTGACTAAGCGCTTAGTGTCTTTTGACAAGGGGTGGGAAATGGGACTGTGTAGGGTGTACAGGTGTTGTTTTTGGCCATGGTAGTTGGTGATATGTTGAGATAGCCTGTTTGTGCTGTGTTCTAATGTGCTAGGATGTATAGTGTGTGTGTATTGTTCATTTGGTGGGGGTGGATAGTGTAAATTTGGGTCAAATTTAATCAATTCTCATATTGTGGGGGGGCATTTCCAGTACATAGGTAGGGTAGAGATTGACTTTTGTGCTGTCTGCATGAGGGCCAGAGTGTGTACTGAGCTGTAAGATGGAGAAAAGGGGAGATAATGTGGTTTCAGTTAGTGTGGGGGGCCATATAGAACTTCAATGTAAACGCGGCTTTTGTACTGATACCGTGTCCCGTGACTAAGCGCTTGGTGTCTTTTGACAAGGGGTGGGAAATGGGACTGTGCAGGGTGTACAGGTGTTGTTTTTGGCCATGGTAGTTGGTGATATGTTGAGTTAGCCTGTTTGTGCTGTGTTCTAATGTGCTATGATGTATAGTGTGTGTGTATTGTTCATTTGGTGGGGGTGGATAGTGTAAATTTGGGTCAAATTTAATCAATTCTCATATTGTGGGGGGGCATTTCCGGTACATAGGTAGGGTAGAGATTGACTTTTGTGCTGTCTGCATGAGGGCCAGAGTGTGTACTGAGCTGTAAGATGGAGAAAAGGGGAGATAATGTGGTTTCAGTTAGTGTGGGGGGCCATATAGAACTTCAATGTAAACGCGGCTTTTGTACTGATACCGTGTCCCGTGACTAAGCGCTTAGTGTCTTTTGACAAGGGGTGGGAAATGGGACTGTGTAGGGTGTACAGGTGTTGTGTTTGGCCATGGTAGTTGGTGATAGGTTGAGTTAGCCTGTTTGTGTTTTATGATACATTTATAATAACATTACATGTGGTATACTACCCTAGGTTAAATAAAATGAAATATAGGTATGGTAAGTATATTATTTTGTTTTCATTGTAAGGATGAATAATGTATATTGTTGTCTTATCTGACAAGAGCAAGGAAGAAAAACAATGCACAAAGATATCTGTATGAATAAAACATTTTTATTACCACTTTTTACACCAATATATGTTGTTTACATTTTTGTGTCCTGCAACTGATCGTTTTGTCCCGTGACTTAGCGCTTAGTCACATAGACTAAGCGGTTACAGGTTTAGATATGGGGTCACAGAAGGAGTATAAATGGATAAAATAGGAAATTTAAGAACGCTATCTTGTAGGAAACACTTGGGCCTATATGAATATTCTATAAAAGGCACTGCATGTTATATCTGGGTACATGCCATTTTATTTTTAAGTTCAGGGTAGAATTTTAACGAAAATATTGAAAAATCACATTTTTTACCCCCCCCCGGAGGGAGTAGGTGGGAAAAGATAAGGAAAATCAGTACAATGTACTTGCACTACATGGAAATGGGATCAAAATGGGTGAATAACATGTATGATATGTGAAAAGGGGCAAGGATTCTGATTGGATTAGTCCATTTCCGCTTAGTCACGGGACACGTTGTGCGGTGTCCTACTTCTCCTGCTTGCTATGGTTACCATAGGAATATATAAATGAAACTACCTAGCTAGCATGAACCTATGACACCTATACTTCATGCAGAAGAAGTATTTTGGCCATATTCAAATATTTTGGTGCACACCCCTCCACGCCCAAATGCATTGGATTCATGAGACAGAGCCATATATGGTGCTTACTTAAATTTGTATTAAAATTATGTCCTTAAATATTGACAACCATAACCAAGTATGTGCTCTACATGTGACAGACCAGCGGGCATGCAGAACATAGTGCAGTTGTACACTGGATACCAGCGCCTGGCCGACCTCCATAAGGAGAAGGTAACCAAGGGTCGGACGGCAGGCGGCGCACAGAAGAGCCTTCTCTCACTGGGTTGTGTGACCGCCATGTTGGCAGCCCTCTACAGGTCAGTAATAGTAGGCTGCTAAGTGGTTAGTTAGTTCTATGCAATCTTTTATTTTGCATGTTGTAATATACAGCAATATTATTTTTTCTATTACATTGGATAGTATATCCTAAATGAAGTGAGTATTTGTGCAGTGCCTTACCCACGAATTGTTAAAAGACAATTTTGCTGTGAAAATGGTCACTGTGGTAAATCTGTATTGGTGTCAAAAACTGTAGTAGCTGAATAGCATTATTGTTCGGAAAGCACACATACATAACAATTCTATGTGAGAGAGGAATTAAAATAATTCTCCTTTATTTCTGTCAGTAATGTGGAGCCGGCCCATGAGGAAGGTGCAGAGATCCTACGCTCTAATGCCAACTTCAGCCGCTACGTGCTCGGTGTGGTACAGGAGAAACTCAAACAGGTGGACGACCGGGGACACTGTGACGGCGCCCGCGGCCACGACAAAGGGAAGATCTTCACCAACTGCACAGAGATCGCAAAGTGAGGGATACTCTAATATTACAGTTCCAATTTGTCTCCATACTGTGCTTGAGCATTTGACTTAGATTTAGAGCAGCATTAAATGTCTTTGCGCGGTCTTCTAGAAACATGCCATACGAAATTTAAAAAAATACAATGTTGTCCTTACAAATGGGTGTGCGCTTTGGAAGTTACATAGCATATGTTATATTGGTTAAAGGAGGTTATTTTGGAAGACAAGAATGAAGATCAAACTTGTATATTTTTGCGTCAGGATTACAACGCGACACTACACAAATGACCTACAGACACCAGAAGGTGGCGGCAGGGACCGGGGCAAAGTGGCTGCCATGTGTCTAGAGGCGCTCGCCACATCCATACACGTCATCTGTCACCGCTACCAGGACCGCCTTCCTGAGTTCTTACACGATATGGGTGAGTACATGAGTTGTGTCTATGATTTGCAGCAGATCATGACTTGCTGCTCATTGATCATATATCCTATCTTGTCCCAAACTTTACATACATTCCGCTATATAAAGCTAAAACAGAAAAGAAAAGTAAGACGACAAAGTCAAACCCAGGGTATAGGAAAACCCGAAAACTAAAATAACCTTGGCTTCACGGTATATTTATTAGAACTATCATTGACCAAAGGAGACGCATGTTAACACCTGTTATATTGGCCATGTTTTACAGACGGTAGTGCTACAGCTATCTCAGACGAAGACCAGATCCACAAGCACTTGAAGAAGTTCCAGGTTTGTTACTGTTTGCTGTATTTTCACAGAAGTCAATAGAGAACTGGACGCCACAGATAATTTATAGTTAGCATTTGTATAGTTTTTTCACATGCCCAACTCCTATCGTAAATGTCCGTGTATATTAAACCCCCATCTCACAGATAACCTTCTAAAAAAGTCTATCAGTACGATTGTTGCTCCTCTGACACTGCCTTGTTCTACACTTAAGTTGTTCTGCTCTAAAAACAAACAAAAAACAGCAAAGAAAAAAAGTATAGCCAGCACCTAGACTTTGGGCAAGTACTAACCTGCAGGGTTAAATTATTGTATATATCTCTTTACAGCGCCTCGCTGTCTCGGTGTTAACATCGACTGAAGATGACCGCAATGTGAAGGAAGCCATCCCACTTTTCAACATGATCGGGTGGCTGAGTGAAAGTCTCACCGACAGCGGTTCTCAGTGTGCACAGGTCCAGAGCTGGGCACAGCGACTTGCCGCTGAACAAACCATCGGTAATTACCTCTTTGTGTTTTGTCAACCAATAAATTCAGGCATGGGATTTTTCCGGAATTTTGAAGACTAAAAGGGTCAGCCCTGTGAATGCCTAAAAATATTGACCCATCACTGTCCCTCGCCTTCTTATGCAATAATTAGTTTGCCTCTAATAATTCTGTAGATGACATAGGCGTGACCAAGGCACTACTCTCGCTCCTGTTCGGACTGACGGTGCGACAGACCAACATTGTGCCTGTCTTACGGGAGATAGCACAAGATGTCCATCGGGAGGTTGGAGACATAGATCAGGTACAGTAATTTATATATGCAATATTTGTCCCATCTAAATCTTATGTATGAAACTGAGCTCAAACCGTACAATAATAAGTGGTTCAGAAATGACTGACATGTAGAGAAGTTTATACTGTATTAAGTCTTTTTCCCAAAACAGTAAGACCTGTACTGGGACAAGCAAAATGTTGATACCTGTATGGTTGGTATGATGCATGAATGCTGCACTCAGGAGTTGCATACCGGTGCTGCGTCCATGCATCATGCGGACAACAGGGCATAGTACACTATGCCATCCCTGAAGGGCCAAATAGTCCAGTAAACGAACGAATTCATGTCAACAAAATTGCAAGAAAAGGTTTCTCAGTGGTTTTCACCTCATTGATATATGTACTTTCCAGAAAAAAATTGTTTCTGGCGATCCTGCCTGGGGAAGTGGCCTGAATCCAACATGGCCGCCACTAAACCAGGTCAAACAGGAAAACTGCTATGAAAATGGAACAAATCATCATATTCACACATATGATGGCTCTATTGATATCAGCATGAACAGATATATCCAATAGAATATGTCTTTTAGTTTTGAAGTTTCAAAGAATAGCGTAAAATTCAAAATGGACACCAAAAAGTCGTTGAAATGCATGAAATAACACATCTCTGGTTCTGATTAACATAGAGATACAAATGAAGGTTCAAAATATATGTTTCTAAGGTCAGAGAATTTTAATTTACTATGTGTGAATAGATAAGTGACAGCCATTTTGAATTTTTAATGAGGTCACTGCTGAGGGCTGTTTAGACTACTACCAGAAAATAGGATATTTCGTGTTTTCTGTGCTAATAAACATAGGTATAAGATTTGAAATGGAAAATTCACTTTTGTAAGATCAGATATATGAGATCTAGCATGTGCAAGAGACATATTCAACATCCACATTGGTTATTTGATTAGAGCTGCCTGCCACTAGGTTTGAGCAAACCTAGATTTAAGGTAGGTGCGCTAAACGTTGTATTATGTTGTAGCATTGCTGGACTAAGTAGTATAGGGGGGGGGAGGGTTTAGGTGAGGATGAATCAATTAACAGCAATCTACACTTCATAGATTTGACCTTTTTTAGGGTTTGACAAAAGGGGGGGGGCATGTCCCCCAGCACCCCCCCCCCCCCCCGCCCCCCCCCCCCCCCCATCAAGCTAAATGCTAGTTGGACCTATAGTAAAGGTATGGAATATATGAGTATAATTATAGCCGGTACTCTACCAGTTGGCCATCATGGCTAGGTTATGATAGAGACCTATAATGCTGCAGCTACCCATTGATATAAGATAGATATTAGTGATTGAAACAGGTGGCTGTATGTCTTGATATTTGAGTCACAGCTATAGCGTTACAAGTCTGAGATTCCGAACCAGTTTAAACAAGTTGAGGTATTATATATTGTTGAAAGTGTTTTCCAAGGTGTGTAGAGAGAAGTCAGGAAAGAGGAGATTGATACAGTAAGTTCTATTGGCTAATTTATTATTATGAGTTATAAACATTTCCCTTTTACCACCTGCTCTGTTGACTAATCTAGGGAGTATGTGATAGGATATCCATAACATAAGAACCACGTCTGGAGTGCAGTAGTCTACATGTCCAAGTGTAAATTTAGCAGATCCCCTGTTCCTATGGTGGGATCTGGTGGATACTGTCTGCACTGAATTACCTGTTGTCACCAAGGTAGACTTGAGACATTCAAGCTGATTTACCTCCTCCAGTTATATCATTCCTCCTTCAAGCTTCCCTGTGCCCCCATATACAGTGGTTGGGGGGGGGGGGGGGGGGCTGTAGCCTACTATGTGTGTGTGTGGGGTGGTGGGAGGGGGGTAATCCTACATGCCAGTCTATGAAACTACTACACTACCAATAACATGCTCTTTGGTAAACAGGCACACAGACAAACACTCAAACCTACACTAACAACTTCCTCCCTTGTATAACATTCATATCAATAGATACCATGAAGTGGGGGAATTTGTTGCTGAGTGTTGAGGGAAGGGTAGAAATAAATGAGACGTATGCATGTGCAAGTGGTGTTAAGTAAATCAGTTAATGATGATAAGGCATGTGGTGTACTCCACATGTGTGCTGTGATGGTAAGTCCCAGTAATCTGCCTGTGTTAATTGGGGAGTAATACACCAACCAAAGGGGTTATTGCAGAATTTGATCTATGTGTAGCCTGGTCTTGTTCATCCTCCTCTCCCCATAATGCATAAGGTCAATATAGACAAATAATACTTTGTACAATTAGAACTTCCCATATTGCATTACATCTAATGTGTCTCCACAAGTATGTTGAGATAACTATTAGATCTAAATGTCTGTGTTTGCCTTTATCAAAGAGCATACATAGTGATAGTAGAAGTAGTAGCGGTCTGCTCCCCGGGGCTGCTGCCGGGGGCTGCTGCCATACCCATGCTGGTGTGCTGGATGGAGAGAGCAAGCTTCAGGCTAATTATAACGTAAAATAACCATTGTGTACCCAAAAGTACAGACTGATACCGGAAGCGCAAATAACCGATATATCAATAAGAATTAGTATGCAATTAAAACCGTCCTAAATGATAAAAGACCAAAAACTTATCAAAGACTGATTAATAAAGGTCTTACTGTCAGAACCTGGAAATGATCTTTTACCACAAATGATGCTGTCTCTGGGAGGTAAAGATGCTGTATTTCAATTCTGCCACGATATCTACCCTGTGTTGTCCCATAATCTGCTGGAATGCATGCCCTTGTTGGTGTGGGACAGGTGTGAAGACAACAACACTATAAAGTATCTGCAACTAACAAGGACCTTAGTTGGAGGAAAGTTTGATGATGCCATCAAGCACACATCCCAGTGGGCTAGGACCAACTTAGGTCACTGACTAGGATTGGGGACAAGTTCAATTTGTGATGTATGGTTGGTGACATCTGGTTCACTATCGGTTACTGTGCCCAAAGTATCAGATTCTTTCCAGCTTGTTAAAAAATGTTTCAGGCAATACCTCTATTTTCAGATAATACGCTGATGGAAGCTATGCCTCTATCATCATATACACAAAATTGTTGACTGGAACTAACAATTCAATCTTAAAGTTGATTCAGGATGTTCACCAAAGCCATACTTCTCTGCCTACATCTGCACTTCATTCTGATTCTTGTTATTATGATCACAGTTGATGCTATTGCCCAATATGGTCAATGTGTTAAATAGAATTACAATTTTTTTCTATCTATTGATGATCCACTGTGAAAGACCATGACTGGGCTCTATGGGTCCCCAATTTCTGAGCTCTTATTGTCCATAGAGACCCATTCCCTAGATATTATACTGTTACAGTATTGGAACATATTTAGGTGGGATTTAGAATTTGTAAATAGAAAATGGATGGTATATCTGTATTTTCTGACCTCAGGGAATTCTGAATGTTTCTAAACGTGAATGTCATCTCCATACTGATTAGGGCTAGAGATTTGCTATTGTTCAATATAACTAAGAGAGTGTGCATAAACATCACTACCTTTAATTTTGATTAAACCTGGTGGCAGGCATCTAATTAAATACCCAAAACTGCATATATATGTTTGTCCCTTGCAAATGCTTGAGTTCATATTACTGGTCTCACAAAATCTTATGTAAATCTCCTTCCCAAATCCCATCCCTATGCTTATTGGAAACAAATCAGGAAAATATCCTATTTTCTGGTAGTAATCTAGACAGCCTTCAGCAGTGACCTCATTAAAAATTCAAAATGGCTGCCACTTATCTTTTCACACATAGTAAATTAAAATTCTCTGACCTTAGAAACATATATTTTGAACCTTCATTTGTATCTCTATGTTGATTAGAACCAGAGATGTGTTATTTCATGCATTTCAACGACTTTTTGGTGTCCATTTTGAATTTTACGCTATTCTTTGAAACTTCAAAACTAAAAGACATATTCTATTGGATAGATCTGTTCATGCTGATATCAATAGAGCCATCATATGTGTGAATATGATGATTTGTTCCATTTTCATAGCAGTTTTCCTGTTTGACCTGGTTTAGTGGCGGCCATGTTGGATTCGGGCCACTTCCCCAGGCGGGATCGCCGGAAACAATTTTTTTCTCGAAAGTACATATATCAAAGAGGTGAAAACCACTGAGAAACCTTTTCTTGCAATTTTGTTGAGACTAGGCTATATATTTGCTTTCGTTTACTGGACTAAAATTGACATAATGAGCCACTCTAGCTTGTCTATCATGGATCTGTTTGAGTCGGATGGGGAGCACCTGTCTGGTTGCGCTAGTAAGTGTAGTGTAGACGCCTCGGCTTGTAAGCAAATCAGAACCAGCTTTAATTTGATATCAAAACATCCATATATAGGGTACGGCTTATATGAGGGTTTTTGGAAGTATACTACAGTACTAAAGTAGTTATTTTCAAACACCAGAGTTGGCTTATAGAAAATTCACACAAGTTAGGGGAACGGCTAATACAAGGGGTCGGCTTCTACTAGAGACTTTAGGGTAAATTACTAATAGTTGGTCTAGTTTTAACACTCTGTGTTCAACCTGCAGGAGGTGGAGTTGACCGGGGAGGGTCACATTGCGTTGGTGACCGCCCGCTCAGCGGCACCCACCGTTGTACTACAGCTGATCGCCCAGGCTGACCGTGAGGTGGACGACACAGAATGGGCCATCACGCGTCTCAAGGCGGAACTGACTCGCCCCATATCAGAAGGTAGCGTACATGTTGTTACATTATAGCCTCTTACCTTTGATAGAGGTGATTTCATGGACCATGTTTAAATATACAATATTTTAGCACATACTGAAGATCTTCAATAAAAAAAGGATACAAAAAATGTTTGAAATATGATTGTGGACATTCATGTGGTGGCAACACCTTTGTGGTCGCTACAATTGTACGCTGAGAAGACAGGGGACACTATTTCTTTAGCATTGACTCATTTCTCTGTAATAAGAGATTAAAAACGTTTACTATAGGTGATGACGACACTGGCTCCACGCAGCGGGAGTCTCGTGAGAAGGGGGCATGCTCACGGCTAGGTCACTTGATCAACACGTGTCACGAGCTCGTCCAGTCGGCCGTACCAGTAGGACCATGTGTGGACAATCTAGTCAAACTGGTAACGCGCCTGTTTGGGGTACTCACACTGTTTGTGAAATATGTAAGTACATTTATATCAACATTAGAGACCTAGAATAGGGTTCTAAATTTCCCTGAATCAGGACGATTTGATCTAAATAATATTGCAGATATACTGAGAAATTGTGTTTGGTAGAATCCAAGTGTTCGATGAGATATGATTTCATGGCCTGTACTGAACTGTACAGAAATCCTTTTGCGATAGAATTAAACGTTCCAAAAAAGTAACAAATGTACAAATATTTTCGGAGCAGTGGTCAACTATACACTGTACAAAGACACGACTCCGTAATATGAAACGCCGGGTGCACTGTTGACTCAGGGTCCCAGGAATGACCCGGAATATGCTTCAGCACTCATAATCAAAAAATAATTCATTGTTACTAATATAATTCACACATTCAGTCTTTCAGCGAACATTTGTTCTTATTGTCGAGATTGATTTTAATCAATCAATTTTATCATCCTGACCCTGAGTCAATTGTGATTTTAATCATACAGTCAATCTTTTCTAGCACTTGACGCTCTACACGAGTGGTGATGGTAGTATGACGGGCCGGTTCGAGAAGCTTGTCAAACTTTCTGGGTCCAACCTGACCCCGTACACCTACGCCATGATCACTTACATTCAGGTGAGGAAACCAGAAACAAGTTTATTGTATTAAGTGGTATATGTGAATTCGACTCAATGTAAAAACGTTGCAGTCTATGTAATGTCCATGACCAGATGATCAAACATGATAACCTCGGTACTAAAAAGAAGAGGAAAAAAATATCCTCAATATCTACAATCGTGTATTTGCTCTTTTAAATTCCTATACCGTATTCGACGTAATAAGCGCCCTGGGCGCTTAAAATATTATTTTAAGTGGAAAGATCGACCCCAAATATTCATTTTAATAAGCGCCCCCCATGGCTGTATTTTTTCCACCCCAGCAGCCTCTACAAGGCTTCTACTCAGCCCTATACCTGCACACCTGGCTTGGCCTTAACACCTGCACAGGTGTGAAGTGTTTCAAGTCATAAAAAGTGCAAAAAAACTGTAACAAAATCGGAGGAACCTGTTAAAAAATGTGAGGAAAAAATCTGAAAAAGGGGGGGGGGGGGCGCTTATTAGGGGGAGGGCGCTTATTAGGTCGAATACGGTATATTAAACCGTCATTGACAACATTGGAGTCTAGACCTAGAAGACTACAGGCGTAGATCTATACTTAACTCTTAACAATTTTGTAATTCAGTCCTCACAAAGTGAACAACTTCAAATAACTACAGAGAAACAACGAAAGAAGAAGGACCGAGCCATCTCATCAGCTGTTGCAGCCGCTAGCAAGGTGGGTTATTGATGCCAAGAACACATTTAAGCCGATGCTGTGGTATCCCCCACCCCCCGCCCCCGCCCAACTTTGGAAAATTCTATAAGCCGAGTCTGGTGTCTCGATTTTGACCACTTTAATACTGTAGTATACTCCCAAACCCCCACTTAGCGCCGCACCCTATATCGGTTTGCTTGGTATCAAATTAAAGCTGCTTCTCATTCTTGAGACTGTTTTTGATTTATATAGATTGATTGATGGAATGGGCGGTGGATGCAGACGGATGGAGTAGATGGTAAAATAAAGGGTTGAGTTCACAAAATGTAATTCCATACCCGAATTT
Source organism: Harmothoe impar (assembly GCA_947462335.1). Lineage (NCBI taxonomy): Eukaryota > Metazoa > Annelida > Polychaeta > Phyllodocida > Polynoidae > Harmothoe > Harmothoe impar. The sequence goes on along the minus strand of OX381707.1, from coordinate 56,783,850 downwards.
TCAAACTGTTGCAGTGTTATAATTTATGATACTTTCTGTGTTTCAGGCTAAGGTACTAAAGGAGACGAGGTTCATCCCGAACCTGATCTTTGCAATTGAACAGTATGAGAAGTTCCTAATTCAACTCACCAAGAAGTCTAAGGTATGGGTATATCAACGCACCATTATGTCAATGCCAACTACACATGTATATGTATTATACAGGCATTCAGTGGTTGTGAAAAGTAGGAGTAAGAAGTGTAATCCGTTTCTCTCTATGTATATGTATTATGGAGCCAAGAGGCATGTAGTGACAGTAGCTATCTAGTCAACAGGCTTTGTAATCTCTACATTTTAAAATTAGTTCAAATTACCGTAAATATATACGTGTTAAGGTAACTCACTAGCACTGCATTAGTATATGATACCGCCCTTTCGGGAGTGAATCAACCCCAAAGGGCTAGCATGATGCGTTCATGCAGCACTGGCGAGTAATTCACAAGTGGTGCATTCAATGTGGACAAAGGGAAATGCATATTAAAGCTCTACCGTAAAACTTCGCGCATAGGACGCGGCTAATACGCAAGTTAGATCGCCAGTGTGGCTTATACTTATAGGATCGACACAGTGTTTGGGTGCATCTATAGTACAGTACAAAAGTCACCATTATCAGATCGCCAGTGCAGCTTATAGGATCGGCCAAAAGTCGGGGTGCGTCATGATGCTTGAATGCAGCCCTGACGAGTAATTCGCCAGTGCTACATTCAAGCATCATGCCGATCCTCCAGGGAAGGGTCAGCATGATGCACCAATGCAGCACCGGCGAGTTACTCACCAGGGCTGCATTGGTGCATTATGACAACTGTCACCATTTTATCTTTTAGCAACATCCGTCCTTAAAGGGTTAATACACTTGTTTTATAAATTGCAGGTGAACCTGATGGAGCACATGAAGCTGAGTACGTCCCGAGACTTCCGTATCAATGTCGCCCAGCTGACGACTGCCCTGAACGAGCAGAACTCGGACTCAGATGGTGCAAGCGACCCAGAAGACCAGAACGAGACCGCTGATCAAACTGCTAACGCGGATGATAATACTGTGGATCCCACCGCAGTAGATAGTGGCAGTGAACAGGTATGATTTTTTTTAAAGTGTCTTTATAAAGGATATACAGCTATTATGTAAATACATAATCTACCTCTGGACTCGGTAGTGCCGTTATAAGGTCCATAATGTGTAAATACTAATGGTATCTAGAAAAATAGAATATACCGTAAATTCCCAGTACTACCCGAGGGGTGTACGCCAACCAAACTCAGCTTTCATTTGATACCAGACATGCTTATACAGGATGCGGGTTATACGAGGGTTTTTATCACTATAGAACAGTACTAAAATATGAATTTTCAGATCCAAAACCGGGTTATAGCTCTGCTGAATTGGGGGTGCGGGTTATACACGAGATGCGGGTAGTACGCAGGTATTTACGGTAAATTGGTAATACGTTTTACGAAATTGTCCATACATATTTTTTAGATGATATTTATTCATTAAATATGCTGTATGCTTTAACAGTCCCATGTTAATTCAATACAACCCTTCACTGTTTCTAGGACGAGAGTGACGGAGAGAATGCCCCACCGCCAAACAAAAAGGCTCGACCTGAAACCCCACCACCCCAACCAAAGAAGGGGAAACTAGGATTGAAAGGGAAAGCGAAAGGGAAGAAATCATCTGCATGATGTACTCTTGATAAATGAAAAATTCGAAAATGTACAATTTAGGAGTGAACTGTTACTCATTTACTGCCAAGTGGAAAGATTGTGTCTGCTGAAAGAAATTCATTTTGTGAAAGTCCATTTACAGATTGAAACTTGATTGACTCCAAGATAGACGATATACAATTTCTAAAAAGCTGAGTTACCCAGCAAGTTATATGCTTCTTGCCAGTACAAAATGTACAAGGAGTCTTGTTGAAACTGACTTTAACTTCCTCTTGTAATGTATCGTATGTATTAGGAGGTGAGACTTATTAATGAATGACTTGTGCCTTCTTGTTAAATGTACTCGACGTTTGTGGTACTACATGTAGATGTATCATGGCTAAATTACAACAGACTTGGGCGTATGAAAGAATTGCCTACGTGTGATGAATTAAATAATGAAGACAAGAAACGTTATATATTTACGTTAACGACTTTGACTTGTTCATTCAAAGTTTTTTTTTCTGTTCTGTGACGTAAGATGTGGGGCCACACCAGCAAATTGAGTTGATCCTTTATTAGGTTAGAAAGGATCGAATGGACAATTTCTCATTTTAATAGGGCGCATTGGAAATTTTTTGGATAACTTTGTAAAGCGTGGTTTCAAACAATACTACCAATTAATGCTCGCGCATTACCGAGAATGTTATACTTATGAAACCGCACATGGAGTCTGAAAATTGCCACTTCATTACTTTTTTTACTTCCAAAAAATCTAACCCGCACCCTGACCAATCCTTACCCTGACACGGGCAAATCTTAAAACCTTCACAGGCGTTTACAGTTAGCCTCATATGGTTCTCCTTTTTTGTAGTATGTACATCCATATTGATTTCACTAGGTTCTCAAAGTCTAGGTGTGGGTAATACGTGGGGACTTGGAAGTATATTTCAGTACTAAAATCGCGATTTCAGACCTTTGATGCGGGTACAGGGTTCTCCCGAAGTCAGAAAAATCCAAGAATCAGCCAAAAACTGTTCTCCGGGGTCATTCCAGATATTTTGCATGGAATGGGGCCTCTCCACAGTTTAAGACCTGCCCCCCCTCCTATTAATCGTAAAATAGTATCTCATTGGAACTGTACAATTCGCATGGTTGACATTTTGGAATAAAATTTAAAAAACAACAGAATTCCGGGAAATCCTATGCCTGGCGATTATAAGCAGAAATACGGTAGTGATCATACAGCGGATTATCTCAGCTTCATACCTAAGCTCCCCCAAATTTAATTTGCTATAAAAAAAATCCGAGAAAGATTTTCCCCCAATCAATGAGTATGGATATTAGCTTAAATGTGTGACATTTTCTCTAAGGCTGCATAAAATTGATTATCAGCTTTGCGGACACTTTCTGAAAATGAACGGTGAGGGAGGGAGGCTTTTTTTTTTTTTGTACACTTGTTTTGAGACCACGAGGGAGGTCACTTTTTTTTTTTTTGTAATTCAAGTGACGAGGGATTTTTTTTTTTTATTCAACAATATTTTACGCAGAACTAAGTAAGAAACGCCACACAAAAATACTTTCATGGAAATGTTTTTTGCCCCGTACTGAGCGGTATCATTGCATCCCACGGGTATATTATTAACTGACTGGAATGATGTTTGATTCTGCATTTTTGTTGTGCCAATCCGGGAGGAAAGGCAGACGAGGTGTGGGTTGGACCCTTGCTTGACCGAATATGACACAAAACCAGAGGCAGATTTACCTCCACAACTCACAAGATTCTGCATTTTTGCGATCCTACCTTACTGCCCGAATAAAACAAACCTTATACCTGCTATGGACTCTGAGTAGAGGCCATGTGACATACATAGGAGAAATAGAATGGTCATGTAAGAGTCCGTGTACTGTATTTGTAACAGAACAGTCCAATATCAAAATTATCATATGCTCTCAGACATATCGCTTTGCCTCCTTTAGGTCTCCCTTTTTTTTCATGTATGATTTTTCTTGAGGACCCCCCCCCCCACACCCACCGTTCTTCTTGCTACATCCACCACACATAGGCTGGCACTCTTGCCTCACATCCTGCCCCACCAAAACTTCAGCATTGCCACAATACACACAAATTGATTTCAATTGAACACACCGGAGCTATATGGCACCTCAATCTCACCTCTGCAATCAAGATTTGCCTTTACATACACCCTTGACAATAGAGCAATGAGACGAGAAGCCTTTTCATTGTCAACTATTATCTGAAAATGTTCATGATTAGAATCAAGAGATAGTGCGGAAATTTAAATTAATATTTATTTATTTTTTAAATCGATGAGGCATTTTTTATATTATTATTATGAAAATGATGAAAAAAAACGATGATGCGGCCGTTTTTAACAGGTGCGGGCGGTGTCTGTAAAGCTGATAATTTGTTTTATGCAGCCTAAGGGATTTTACACCAACAAATGATCTTAAAATAGTAAAAGGAGACCAATATATAGATATGGACAGTTTATTGCGACCAAAATGACAATACAAATGTGCACAAATTTCATTCTTCGAATATATGCCATCAGTTGTGCCCAATATATGTTATAAGGACCTGAGATCATTTTAGCGGTTTCTAGGTCAGAGAATGCCTTGTGAACATGTATGTGAAGCCTGGTGCCAAGAACACCGGTGTAAGCGTGTATAAAAATAGAAGCTATACAAACAGCGATTGACGATCTACCCTGGAATAGCACTAGGGACAGTACAATGAAGGACAATGGGATGCCATGTCTTTCTTTTCACTGAACACATGTAGGTTGAGTTATTCTATGACACCTTTACAAACACTAGTGACACTTAGTAAATTGCTAAAATAAGATTGATCCATTTAATACAATAATGAAACGCACTTTGCTATATTCTGTAAATAAATCTAGGATGGTTTCTAATTAAATACAACCTAACAAACTAACAAGCTATTGCACAGGTTGTGCATGGATTCTTCTAATAGCGTGAAATGCTTTGCAGGCACTTTCATGGTAATGTGAGCCCATAAAAAGGTGATTACACATCGATTCTATTTACAATGTCTCAATATGAGTTGACAAAAATGCAGACGCATGCGATATGATTGGTTAATAATGGCACCCTGATGAAGTTTCAAATGTACAAATAATGTTGAACACAATTGGAATTACAATTTCTTTTCTGATGAGCTATAGCTACGGTTCCGTTTGGTGAGGTGAATTCCTATGTAGATGTCCCATGTATTCAAATTGTTATCTGACTAAAGCAGGTTATTCTGGAATTTCAGTTGCGTGGACTGAGCTATTTTTATATATTGCACGAATATTCAATGTGTATGCCAATTGATAATTTGAGTGCTTATGTAAACTATAGACAGCTTATACAGGTGCTTAAATTAGTTTGTACTTAGGTTAAAACTAGGATTAAGAACCATATACAATATGTGTCTTTATACATGCTAAAACGATTCCAATGAACATAGATAAAATTCATGGCTGATTAACTAGGAGTAATACCATACACCTCCCCCCATCGTGACCTGGAGGGAACAAATCTAAGACTTTCTCAACCTACCAAGGGGACAACAGTAAAAGAGGATACTACACGGTACTACACCATAAGCTATTCTGCGTATCAACAATTAGTTGCCATATGATTTAAAATGTAAATACGATAAATGCTTATACTCTATATAAAAATATGCTATACAATGTTGGCTCATCGCTTCCCCCGTGTGGTGCGTGTTGTCTTAGCTGGAGTGGATGCCTTGGCAGCTGGTGCCTTACCACGCGTTGTCCGCGTCTTCTTCTCTGGGGATTTAGCAGGGGTCTCTGGTGCTGCACGCTTGGCTGCAGCTGATAAAAGAAAAACGAAACCATTATACTAGTGAGTAATGGATATTTAACGCCTTGACCATTATACTATATACAGGTGAAAGAAACCGGCAGACATCAGAGATGCCATTTTCCCTACTTTTGCATGATTTCTTACATTTTCCCTGGGATTTCTATTTTTTAGACTGTTCTCCCCAAGTTGATTTCCCACTTAAAATTATTAATTAATTATTCTGAAATTCAACCTCACGCTTAAAGGATGGATAGCGGACTACTTGTCGCCATGGACAATGGTGAGTCTTCAAATACTGTGTTACGGTAATACATTGTCTTGATTAAGATAGGTACCTTTCTTAGGGGAGGGTTTTGCGGCCTTGCCTCTTGTGGTTTTTGCCTTCTTTGGGGATGGTTCAACTACCGGGACGACCTCTTCTACAGCAGCTCGTTTTGTTCCTCTCCTACAACAAATGTTAAAAACACACCATCAATAAAAATTCCACGGGAAGGTACTCAAAATTCCAGACGGCCATAATAATGTAAGAACCAGAATTTTTTTAAATTTTTTTTTTTAAAATCATGTGCCTTGGTAATATCATGAGTGTGGTTATATTTTGCATTTTTGTTCAGAAAAACACAATTTTATCACATTTTCTCTCTTCTCAAAGATGTCTATAAAATATATAAATGTGTTGAAGGATGCATCTGCACACATAAAGATACTAAAGTATCGCATTTGAACGTAGTGTGAGAAACAAAACTTACTTTTTGGGTGTGACTGGTGCGACCTCCGGTGCAGCCTATGAAAGAGATGGTAATGGTAAGAATTAGTTCATTTTATAAATCTGTTTGCTTGAAAACATTATCAAGGTGAATAGGTACACAATGTAGAACGTGGCAGCTCATGAAATTAAATGTTTCAATACATTCAAATACTCTAAACTTTAAGTACTGAGTAATAGGGGGATTCAATCAGGTTAAAGGAATATACTAGTATGCTCAAGTAATCAGAGATCACACAAATAATTAAAATATTGCCCTACCTTTGCCGCAACAGCTTTCTTGCCTCTTGTTGTCTTGGCGGCTGGCTTGGGTGATTTAACTGGGGTGGGAGCTGCTTCTACGGCAGCCTTCTTCCCTCTTGTTGCCTTTGTGGCAGGTTTGGGTGATTTGACTGGTGTTGGTGCTGCAACCACTGCAGCCTTCTTGCCTCGTGTTGACTTTGCTGCAGGCTTGGGGGACTTCACCGGAGTAGCGACAACCTCCGTAGCGGCCTTCTTGCCTCGCGTCGTCTTTGCAGCTGGTTTTGGTGACTTGGCTGGGCTCGGAGCAGCGACCTCAGCTGCTGCCCTCTTGCCGCGTGTTGTCTTTGCAGCTGGTTTTGGTGACTTGACCGGGGTCGGTACAGCCTTCTTACCGCGTGTTGCCTTTGCGGCCGGTTTTGGGGACTTGACCGGGGTAGCAACGACCACCTCCACAGCCTTCTTGCCTCGTGTTGTCTTTGCTGCTGGTTTTGGTGACTTGACTGGGGTTGGGATCACTTCCTCTACGAGTTTCTTGCCCCTCCGAGACTTGGCAGCTGGCTTAGGAGACACAACTGGTGTGACGACTGGCTCCACTACAGCCTTCCTTCCACGGGTGGCCTTAGCAGCTGGTTTCTTAGGTGTCACCTTCACAGGAGACGCAGCCTTCTTTGGAGATGGACTGGTAACCGGTGATGCCTTGACGGCCTTCTTGCCTCTCGTTGACTTCAATGCTGGCTTTGGTGTTGCAAGTTTTGCAGGTGAAGCCTTCTTACTATGCCCACCTCGTGTAGCCTTGGGAGTGGCTACCTTCGTGGGAGTGGCTACTTTCTTGGGAGTGGTCACCTTTTTGGGTGACTCTGCAGGCAGAACCTCTTCTACAACTACCTTCTTCTTGCTTGCAGCCTTGGTCTGCTTTGGCTTTGCTGGTGAGGGAGAGGCTGCTTTCTTGCCACGGCCGCGTGTTGTTCTTGACGCCTTTTTAGGAGTTACAGCCTTGGGAGTGGCTGCCTTTGGAGCTGCTGGGGATTTGGCTTCAACAGGTGATGCAATCACAACCTCAGCTTTTTTCGCTTGTTTCTTCACTGGTGTTTTTGCTACAGCCTTTCTACCACGAGTGGCACGGGGTGCTTTAGGAGTTGGCACCTTCGGTGTCGCTGGCTTCGCTTTCTTGGTTGGAGTCTTTGCCTTCTTGGGTGTTGCTACCTTCTTGGGTGTATCAGCCTTGGGTGTGACGGCTTTGGGTGTTGCTGCCTTCTTGGGAGTTGCTACCTTCTTGGGTGTATCAGCCTTAGGTGTGACGGCTTTGGGCGTTGCTACCTTCTTGGGTGTGACAGGTTTGGGTGTTGCTGCCTTGGGCGTTGCTACCTTCTTGGGTGTTGCTGCCTTGGGTGTTGCTGCCTTGGGCGTTGCTACCTTCTTGGGTGTTGCTGCCTTCTTGGGTGTTGCTGCCTTGGGCGTTGCTGCCTTGGGCGTTGCTGCCTTGGGCGTTGCTGCCTTGGGCGTGGCTACCTTCTTGGGAGTTGCTACCTTCTTGGGTGTGACAGGTTTGGGTGTTGCTGCCTTGGGTGTGACGGCTTTGGGTGTTGCTGCCTTCTTGGGTGTCTGTTTCACAGGAGTTGGTTCAGCCATCCGAGAACGTTTAGTTTTGGGTCCTGCTGAAGGAGTGACCTCTCGCTTGCGCTTCATTGCTACCTTGGGCTGCTTTGGTGTGGCCAACATGTCTTTAATACCTGTAAGCTCGGGAGACTTGGGGGACCTTGGTGACCTCATCATCTTACGGATTCCAGTTAACTGGGGAGACTTGGCATTCTTGGGGGTCTTCACAAGATTCTTGATTGCTCCTACCTTAGGAGATTTTACGGCTTTTGGCGTTTTTAGCATTTCACGCACACCAGTCAACCTTGGAGAAACTTGCGCTTTCGGCGTCTTCACCAACGCCCTTACTCCGACAACATTTGGCGATGATGGCGCTTTAGGTGTCTTCAACAAGTCCCTGACACCAGCAAGCTTGGGAGACTTTTTGGGTTTTGGTGTCTTCAAAAGCTTCCTAACCCCATCCAGTCTCGGCGTTTTTGATGGCTTGGGAGTTTTCTTTGCTGACTTCTTGGGAGTTACTACCTTGGGTGTGACAGTTTTGGGTGTGACAGCTTTGGGTGTTGCTGCCTTGGGTGTGAGGGCTTTAGGTGTTGCAGACTTCTTGGGAGTTACTACCTTCTTGGGTGTCTTTGGAGACTTAGGTGTTTTTGGAGACTTGGGTGTCTTCTGTACTTTGGGTGTTTCCAACATCTCAGCAACTCCGTCTAACTTGGGAGATTTTGGTGTCTTCGGAGTTTTGGGAGTCTTCGGGGTCTTGGCTTTCGGACTTCCAAGAAGACGCTTCACGCCAGCCATGACAAGACTTTTCCTGCTCTTAGAAGAGGCCGGGGAGAATGGTGACACAATCATCTCACCTGGACCCTCTGGTGTGGGAGGCATATCTGAGTATGGAGATTCACTGAAGGATGCCGGGGTAGATTTTCGTGATTTTGGTGGAGTTTTCTGTGGAGGAGTCTGGAACATATCATTCAGACCAGTGAAGCTAGTGTCCGCAGTGCTAGCCTTCTTTCCGACCTGAAAAATAGTGTGTATTTGTTTAACAAATTGCGATTTTAGAGAACACAAAGGTGTAAAGAGTCCTTACAAAAATCTTAAGATGAAACTCCCCAACCACTCCAGGTTATGTTGATTTATACAGATCTATACAGGAAATCCTAATAATTTGCTAGCCTAATTCAATACAGAACTTTCAGCAAAAAGGTTGGAATTCCTGTAAAAGTAAGTATCTCTGATTACAAATACAACATGAAACGCTCCAGGGTGACTGAGTATGACTGATTGTCTAGAAGAAAGAATACCCAGTATGCATATAAATGTGGATTTCCATCAGTCTTAAAAGTATTTCACAACTGTTAACAAACATACCTTCACTGTTGACTTCCTTCCCTTACGGGGCTTCAGAGTTGAGATCTTGGGGCTCTTTTCCACTGACCGCCTCGACTTCTTGAGAACGATTGTCATTGGAGAGTCTGCGTGACCTGTGGTAGCAGCTGCTCCGAGACGAGCACGAACCCGAGCAGGGGTCTAAAATAAGGGAGAAAGAGGTAAACTTGTTAAACATTTGTCATTTCCCAGATGTATTGATCCACATAATCAGTTGTGAGAGCAAACTACCGTCGTGATTCAATTTACCATGTCTACTGTATGGTATGCACACTCTAAAATGATCTTAGTCCTGAAGAACCTTTTCATAACGGAATTTGATATTAAAGTTCAACCTGTCTCTTGCAAATAAAATACAAAATCGATCATCAGTACCTTGGGTACTTTTGGTGTCTTCATAGCCTTGACTTTCTTTGCTGCAGGCTTCACAATCTTCCCCTTCTTTACACGACCTGGAGTTTTCGATTTCTTAATCATTCCAGCGACAGCAACACCAGACTTGACAATGTCAGACCAAAGCAGACTTCCCGCTGGGGCGACAATGACGTTCCCACGGCGTGGAGTATGTCTCTGAGGTGGCATCGTCTTACGGATCTGTGCTGGTAACTTGGGAGTGGCTGCCTTACCATGGATGGCTCGGAGGGCAACTGCTTTCTTGAACTGAATAGGTGGTGAGAAAATCTTCTTTCCCTTCGGCGTGTTCACGTTAGCTTTCTTCGGCGTGGGTGATCTACCCTTGGCTGTAGGTGATGTTCCCTTTGGTACACTTCCTGTCAAAGCTAGAACCCTTGCTGGTGTGAGCTTTCCTTTCGGGGTTGTCTTTTTTGGTGTGGGCGATTTCCCTTTGGGCGTGGCCTTCTTGGGTGTGGGTGATTTCCCTTTAGGGGTAGCCTTTTTAGGTGTTGGTGTCTTTGCTTTAGGAGACTTTCCTTTCGGAGTAGACTTCTTTGGAGTTGGTGATTTACCTTTCGGTGTTGCCATCTTGGGGGAAGCAGCGAGTTTCTCTGGTGTCATCTCGGCTACTAGTTGCTTTTTGGGTGTAGGAGACTTGCCTTTGGGCGTTGCCTTCTTGGGTGTAGGAGACTTGCCTTTGGGCGTTGCCTTCTTGGGTGTAGGAGACTTGCCTTTCGGTGTAGAAGCCTTAGCCTTTGGAGTTTCCTTCTGTGGTGTTGAAACAGTCTCAACTGCAGGAGTCTTGGGGGTAGCTGGTGACTTTGCCTTGGGGGTAGCCTTTTTGGGAGAGGGAGACTTCCCTTTGGGTGTCTTCTTCTTCGGCGTCAATAACCGTATCTTCGGAGTACCTCTGTTGGGTGACGGTGATTTTCCCTTCGGCGTTGCCTTTTTAGGTGTTGGTGATTTGCTCTTCGGAGTATCAGCTGCAGTGTCCATCTCAGCAAGCAGTTGTTTCTTCGGTGTAGGGGATTTCCCTTTAGGTGTTGTTTCCTTTGGTGTTGGAGACTTTCCTTTAGGAGTAGACTTGCTGGGTGTTGGTGTCTTGCTCTTAGGAGTAGCCGCTTTTGGACTCTTTTGCTTAGGTGAGGGCGTCTTTCCTTTGGGGCTCTTCTGAGGAGTACTCTTTTTGGGTGTAGGTGACTTGCCCTTTGGTGTAGCTTTCTTAGCGGATGCAGGCGTTGCAGCCTTCTTGGGTGTTGCAGCCTTCTTGGGTGTTGCAGCCTTCTTGGGTGTTCCTGCCTTCTTGGGTGTTCCTGCCTTCTTGGGCGATCCTGATTCTGCTTGGCTTTCTTCCATGATAACATGGTGGCTGGGCAATGATGGTCTAGACTTCAACAGCCCAAGGTTGGGTGTCTTAACCGCTTTTGGAAGGGATCGCCGGGGTGATGAACCACGCTTAATTGGCGTCGATGGAGGAAGGAACTTGTCAAACAGCTCAGGGCTCATGTTCGGACCAAACGATACACGCTTCCTCTTAGCACTCGACTCAAGACTTTCAATGGACTTCCGCTTTTGACCAGGCTTCGGGGATGCTGGAAATAGATCACGATTAAATTTAAAACAAATCGTTTTTTTTTGTGTTGTTCTTTGGTGTGTTTAAAGCCCCGGCCACACTAGGATGTTTTGGGCCGATCCGACCCGACCAGACCCGACAATCGGATGTATTTTACCTGGCCAGTCTGATAGAGTTGTGCTTACCAAACTCTTACGACTGTTGGGTCGGGTTGGGTCGGATCACGTCGGGTCGGACGAAATCACGTAGGTGTGGCCGGGGCTTAAAGCTACTGTAAAACGTGAGAAGGCAAAATCGCAATTAATCTGCAAGAATCATGAGATGATTTTACTATACATTTAATCGGAGGATGTATACCTTTCAATACCTTTCAATAATATTCTTTCAATCTGAACCAGTGAAGTGTAGCCATCACCATTGGCATTCATGGACAAAACGTACTTGACTACCTTGAATTATCTATATTGAGGATTTATAATCTTAGTGGGTAGGACATTGAAAGCCCTATACAGGGATGCCAAGTTACCCCATCCCAAAATCGTATTTGTTACGACTTTTGGACCACAAAATCGTAACAATATTTACTTGAATTCGTAACAAATACCGTAACAATAGTATGTCCTTTAAAATGCACTTGCACACATCAGAACAGTTGGTAGGCAGGTGTATGGCAAGCAGTGTCAAAAGAAGGGGATCAAATGGATTTGTTCCCACGTTGCAAAACACAAGAAAGGGAATATGTATTTTTTTGTACACACATTAAAAAAAATCCTAAAAATCGTAATTTGTCACTAGAAATCGTAATGGTCGTCAAAAATCGTAAAATTACGAAAAATTCGGAACACTTGGCATCCCTGCCTATATATGCTCTGTATATATTTAATCTCGCTTTTCAATACAACAAATTTGCAAGAACTTACGTGCTGCTTTGCCAGGAGTTTTCTTCATCTTTTTGGCAGAATGAACCTCTATCTCCTCTGCAAGCGGCTGTGACTTCCGTCTCAGTGACTCGAGACTCTTTCGGAGAGGAGTTTTAACTGGAGCCCTGGGACTATCGACTGCAACCTGAATGATAGAAAGGTAAACTCATCTTATTAACAGTTATCTCCATTTTGATAAATCAAACACTTCTCAAAAATACAATCCGAAAATTAACAAGTGTTGCAATTTGTAAGTTACATGATTGATGTCTATGATACACACAATATCAGAAATTGAGTAATCTTTTTATATCTAAACAAAATCGCTACATACTCAGCAGAGGGACAGAAATGCCAGATCAGCCATACTTTACCATTGAAAACAACCATCTAAATGACCTTACCTTTTCTTGTTTCTTGGCTGATCCCTTCTTTGCACTTTTAGGTGAAGCCTTGGGAGTGGCAGCTACTGGCGTTTTGGCTTTAGGAGTGGCTGCCTTGGGCGATGCTTTAGGAGTGGCCGCCTTGGGCGATGCTTTAGGAGTGGCCGCCTTAGGTGATGCCTTAGGGGTGGCTGCCTTTGGTGAAGCCTTGGGAGTGGCGGCCACTGGCGTTTTGGCTTTAGGAGTGGCCATTTTGGGCGATGCTTTTGGAGTCTTTGCCTTGGGTGTTGCTTTAGGAGTGGCTGCCTTGGGAGTAGCTGGTGATTTTGCTGGAGATCCTTTCGGAGATTTTGGTGAGGCCTTTGATGCCTTGGGTGTGGCCTTCTTGGGTGTAGCCTTGGGCGACGCTTTAGGAGTAGCTGCCTTGGGCGACGCTTTAGGAGTGGCTGCCTTGGGAGTGGTAGCTACTGGTGATTTGGCTAGAGATCCTTTTGGTGATTTAGGTGAGGCCTTTGACGCTTTGGGTGTTGCCTTTGATGCTTTTGGCGTGCCCTTCTTGGGTGTTGCCTTAGGAGTTGCTGCCTTGGGCGTTGCTTTAGGGGTGGCTGCCTTGGGTGACGCTTTAGGAGTTGCTGCCTTGGGCGTTGCTTTAGGGGTGGCTGCCTTGGGTGACGCTTTAGGAGTTGCTGCCTTGGGCGTTGCTTTAGGGGTGGCTGCCTTGGGTGACGCTTTAGGAGTTGCTGCCTTGGGCGTTGCTTTAGGGGTGGCTGCCTTGGGTGATGCTTTAGGGGTTGCTGCCTTAGGAGTGGCCGCCTTGGTTGTTGCTTTAGGGGTTGCTGCCTTGGGCGTTGCTGCCTTAGGAGTGGCCGTCTTGGGTGTTGCTTTAGGGGTGGCTGCCCTGGGTGTAGCAGGTGCCGGAGTTTTGGCCTTAGGGGTCTTCGGCGACGTTGCTTTGGGTGTCTGGGGAGTGGCAGATTTTGGTGTTCCCTTCGGAGTCTTCGGTGTAGCCGACTTGGACGATTTTGGTGTTCCCTTAGCTGTATTTTTAGGTGTGAGTGGTTTCACGAGCTCCAGCTGTTCATTCAGCCTGTTGGCAGCTGACTGGGACTGCAAAGACAAGGGCATCAGGTCACACAAAGTCTAAAAGGGCCATGCCGCACTGGAATGAGATTCTACAGGGCCTTATATCGCATCTGTTACTGAGATGCACTTTTCTCTAAATCAGACCTCAAAATCTTCCGGAATAGGGTCAGTAAGAAATGGATAGTCTTCCTGGTTACCTGATAATATACATACATCAACCCCAAATTAAACATTCAAGTTTCTGGTTACACACACTCTAGATGTTGTTTTCATTTTTAGAGACAACTAAGAAGAGCCCTATCAATGGATGTGCCGCACACACGATAAGTAATGACCCCTGTGTTTGGTTAAACTTAATGCTATGTTAGTTAGTACTGACCTTAGGGGAAATAGCTTTCAGTGGTGTTCTTTTAGGCGACCCAGGTATCTTTACTACTTTAGTAGGCGTTGAAGCCTGCACCTACACAAATAAAGGTATGGAGAATTCTGTATTGCCTTTCCCTTCCTAAATTCGAAAAAGCATTCTTCGTGGTTTCAGAAAATAAAATCCGTTTGAAATGGCCTTTAAAGTGTTACCATAAAAAGAAAAGGTGAAAAGTGCAGAATATATTAACTTAATCACTGCTTGATTTATACTAAATCCTTCATAAAATGGTATGTCCCACTGTTATTGTACTTACCGAGCCAGGAGGAAATTCAAACCGGAAGGACCGGTCGATAATGGTGAGTGCATCTCGATGATGTACTTTTGTAGTCTGTGTGACGGCTTGGTTGTTGAGTAGGGTTGGGTTGACCTGGCTCAGGTTGGTGAGGAATATCTGTCAAAACACATTGTTACAGTCATCAGTTCTCAAGTAACAAATCAATTGTGAAGTTTCAATACAGCTTCCCTGAAACACCCTTTTGAGTTTGAAGGTATTCTTTGAGCTGCACTAGAGTTCTGACTTACATATATGCCGTAGCTTCGACACAAGATCTTACGGTAATAGCAAATTGAACAACTCCACCATATCCAACACGATGCTTTTTAATTTTTTTTTATTACATTTCCCTTGGTTAATGTTATCACTGGTGTAAAATATCAAATCAGACTAATAAATTAGCTAAAAAGGCAATTTTTTTGCTAGTATCTAAATAAATAGCGGTTTAAAACTATATCTATTTAGGAGTAACACCAATGTTAACTAAGGGAGTGGGCTATGTCTGTATAACATGTTATCTGATTATTGTATTTCCATTACATCTTGTGTTCAAATTTTCCAAACTGTAATTTTGAACCAAAATATGGATTCTACACCCTCAATAACCCTAAATTCATGTAATACACGAGGAAATCAGGCAATCTTGAGTATTTATTGGCCATCTTGGCAGCCATCTTGGAATTTTCCAAATTGTAATTTTGACCTAAAATATGGATTCTACACCTTCGATAACCCTAATATCCATGTATTACACAAGGAAATCAGACAATCTTGAATTTTTGGCGGCCTTTTTGGCAGCCATCTTGGAATTTCCCAAATTGTAATTTTGACCCAAAATATGGATTCTACACCCTAGGAAACCCGAAAATCCATGTATTACACAAGCAAATCAGACGATCTTGAATTTTTGGCGGCCATCTTGGCAGCCATCTTGGAATTTCCTAAATTGTAATTTTGACCCAAAATATGGATTCTACACCCTAGGAAACCCTAAATTCCATGTATTACACAGGGAAATAAGACAATCTTGAGTTTTTGGCGGCCATCTTGGCAGCCATCTTGGAATTTCCCAAATTGTAATTTTAACCCAAAATATGGATTCTACACCCTAGATGACCCTAAAATCCATGTATCACAAAAGGAAATCAGAAAATCTTGAGTATTTGGCGGCCATCTTGGCAGCCATCTTGGAATTGTCCAAATAGTAATTTTGACTCAAAAATATGGATTCTACACCCTAGATAACCCTAAAATCCATGTATTACGTGTATTACACAAAGAAATCAGACAATCTTGAGTTTTTGGCGGCCATCTTGGCAGCCATCTTGGAATTTCCCAAATTGTAATTTTGACCCAAAATATGGATTCTACACCCTCGATAACCCTAAAATCCATGTATCACACAAAGAAATCAGACAATCTTGAGTTTTTGGCGGCCATCTTGGCAGCCATCTTGGAATTTCCAATTTGTAATTTTGACCCAAAATACGGATTCTACACCCTCGATCACCCTAAAATCCATGTATTACACAAGGAAATCAGACAATCTTGAGTTTCTGGTGGCCATCTTGGCAGCCATCTTCGAATTTCCCAAATTATAATCTCGATCCAAAATATGGATTCTACACCCATCGATAACCCTAAAATCCATGTATTATACAAGGAAATCAGCCATCTTAGAATTTCCCAAATTGTAATTTTGACCCAAATTATGGATTCTACAACCTAGGAAACCCTAAAATCCTACACCCTAGGAAACCCTAAAATCCATGTATTACACAAGCAAATCAGACAATCTCGAGTTTCTGGCAGCCATCTTGGCAGCCATCTTGGAATTTCCCAAATTGTAATTTTGACCCAAAATATGGATTCTACACCCTGCATAACCCTAAAATCCATGTATTACATAAGCAAATCAGAGAATCTTGAGTTTTTGGCGGCCATCTTGGCAGCCATCTTGGAATTTTCCAAATTGTAATTTTGACCCAAAATATGGATTCTACACCCTCTGTAACCCTAGAATCCATGTATAACAAGCAAATCAGAGAATCTTGAGTTTTTGGTGGCCATCTTGGCAGCCATCTTGAATTTTCCCAAACCGTAATTTTGATCCAGAATATGGATTCTACACCCTAGATAACCCTAAAATCCATGTATTACACAAGGAAATCAGAGTTTTTGGCAGCCATCTTGGAATTTTCCAAATTGTAATTTTGATTTCTACACCCTAGATATTACACAAGGAAATCAGACAATCTTGATTTTTTGACACCCCCCTTTATTGAATAGTCTAGGTTACAGTTATTAGGCCTACATTGATAAAATTGCCTATAGCACCCCCCCTTTTTTTTCAATAGTCTGGGCTACATTAGTAGGCCTACATTGATAAAATTGCCTAGAGCACCCTCTCCCCTTTTTTTTCAATAGTCTAGGCCTAGGTGGTCATTATTCACCCAGACCCCTCTACATGTGACCTGTATCTACCCTGGGTGAAAACGCCCCTTTTTTAAAGTGCATATATATATATGTAAAAAATGGCCCTAGAATTATTTTAACGAATAGATAAATAAAGTCCAACTTCTACCTTTATGATAAAAAAATAAATAAAAGTTAAACAAGGAAGGGCTTGAGGGCTAAAATGTAGTGTTCTTAGTCGAATGTCACGGGACATAAATAATCTCGTCGAGAGTGGATCCTCTTTTTTCGACTTTTTTCGGACTTTTATTATCCTCTCAAGCTAAAAGTAGGCCTAAAAAAGTAGGCCTAGTCCCAATAGGAATTGAATTTATGTAGGAAGATTTTACTATCCCCTCAAGCTAAAAGTAGGCCTAGTCCCAATAGGAATTGAATTTATGTAGGAAGATTTTATTATCCCCTCAAGCTAAAATGTAGGCCTAGTCCCAATAGGAATTGAATTTATGTAGGAAGATTTTATTATCCCCTCAAGCTAAAATGTAGGCCTAGTCCCAATAGGAATTGAATTTATGTAGGAAGATTTTATTATCCCCTCAAGCTAAAATGTAGGCCTAGTCCCAATAGGAATTGAATTTATGTAGGAAGATTTTATTATCCCCTCAAGCTAAATGTAGGCCTAGTCCCAATAGGAATTCAATTTATGTAGGAAGATTTTATTATCCCCTCAAGCTAAAAGTAGGCCTAGTCCCAATAGGAATTGAATTTATGTAGGAAGATTTTATTATCCCCTCAAGCTAAAATGTAGGCCTAGTCCCAATAGGAATTGAATTTATGTAGGAAGATTTTATTATCCCCTCAAGCTAAAATGTAGGCCTAGTCCCAATAGGACTTGAATTTATATAGGAAGATTTTATTATCCCCTCAAGCTAAAAGTAGGCCTAGTCCCAATAGGAATTGAATTTATGTAGGAAGATTTTATTATCCCCTCAAGCTAAAAGTAGGCCTAGTCCCAATAGGAATTGAATTTATATAGGAAGATTTTATTATCCCCTCAAGCTAAAAGTAGGCCTAGTTCCAATAGGAATTGAATTTATATAGGAAGATTTTATCATCCCCTCAAGCTAAAAGTAGGCCTAGTCCCAATAGGAATTGAATTTATGTAGGAAGATTTTATTATCCCCCTCAAGCTAAAAGTAGGCCTAGTCCCAATAGGAATTGAATTTATGTAGGAAGATTTTATTATCCCCTCAAGCTAAAAGTAGGCCTAGTCCCAATAGGAATTGAATTTATATAGGAAGATTTTATTATCCCCTCAAGCTAAAAGTAGGCCTAGTCCCAATAGGAATTGAATTTATGTAGGAAGATTTTATTATCCCCTCAAGCTAAAAGTAGGCCTAGTCCCAATAGGAATTGAATTTATGTAGGAAGATTTTATTATCCCTTCAAGCTAAAAGTAGGCCTAGTCCCAATAGGAATTGAATTTATATAGGAAGATTTTATTATCCCCTCAAGCTAAAAGTAAGCCTAGTCCCAATAGGAATTGAATTTATGTAGGAAGATTTTATTATCCCCTCAAACTAAAAGTAGGCCTAGTCCCAATAGGAATTGAATTGATGTAGGAAGATTTTATTATCCCTTCAAGCTAAAAGTAGGCCTAGTCCCAATAGGAATTGAATTTATGTAGGAAGATTTTATTATCCCCTCAAGCTAAAAATAGGCCTAGTCCCAATAGGAATTGAATTTATATAGGAAGATTTTATTATCCCCTCAAGCTAAAAGTAGGCCTAGTCCCAATAGGAATTGAATTTATGTAGGAAGATTTTATTATCCCCTCAAGCTAAAAGTAGGCCTAGTCCCAATAGGAATTGAATTTATGTAGGAAGATTTTATTATCCCCTCAAGCTAAAATGTAGGCCTAGTCCCAATAGGAATTGAATTTATGTAGGAAGATTTTATTATCCCCTCAAGCTAAAATGTAGGCCTAGTTCCAATAGGAATTGAATTTATGTAGGAAGATTTTATTATCCCCTCAAGCTAAAATGTAGGCCTAGTCCCAATAGGAATTGAATTTATGTAGGAAGATTTTATTATCCCCTCAAGCTAAAAGTAGGCCTAGTCCCAATAGGAATTGAATTTATGTAGGAAGATTTTATTATCCCCTCAAACTAAAAGTAGGCCTAGTCCCAATAGGAATTGAATTGAAGAGGATTTTGGGCAGGAAAGGTGCTATAAAAGAGGATCTCGGGCAGAAAAGGTGCTAAATAATTTATTTTTTTTTTTTTTTTTTTTTGGCTTCAGCGAGGGAAGGGGGCTATAAATAAAATAGGCCAAGCTATAGTTAGTAGGCCTACACTGAGAGAATTGATTATAGTCCCGGTGCCCCCCCCCCCCTCTTTGTTTTCAATAGCCTAGCCTAGGTCAAATTGATACATTTTAGTAGCGGCAGCAAATTGATACATTTTAGTAGCGGCAGCAAATTGATACATTTTAGTAGCGGCTGCAAATTGATACATCTTAGTAGCGGCTGCAAATTGATACATCTTAGTAGCGGCTGAAAATTGATACATCTTAGTAGCGGAGCAAAACTTCTATATATTTCCTTGCCGCCTGCCGCCAAAATGGCGGCGGCTGCAGCGTGATTTCTGAGTGTCCAATCAGCACACAGCTTAGAGGTCACGTGATCAGTAGAAATCCAACATGGCGAGCGCCAACTCGCATCGATTCGAATCGATAAAATTGCTCAAATTGGTCCAAATAGCCACCATTCCACCCCCCCAGCACATGTTTTCGGCCTAGAATTCGAAAATAAAGAGAATGGGACAGGTTTGAGCCTTCAAAACGGAGTAGTTCGCGAAATATCCACTCCTCGGCGCGCCGAAAATTGTCAAATATCGGGCCGATTTCCGGGACTGTCCCGGACATTTCGGGACGGTTGGCATCTCTGATTTAACGAAGTATTTGGTCACATATCGATGAAAAATGTAGAAAGACCGAACGAAATCCAACATGGCGAGCGCCAACTCGCATCGATTCGAATCGATAAAATTGCTCAAATTGGTCCAAATAGCCACCATTCCACCCCCCAGCACATGTTTTCGGCATAGAATTCGAAAATAAAGAGAATGGGACAGGTCTGAGCCTTCAAAACGGAGTAGTTAGTGAGATATTGACTGGTCGGCATGCCGAAAATTGTCAAAACAACAACAATTTCCGAATGTCACGTGACCCCAGTCCTGACTTCTGATTGGTCGAGAGCTGAATTACGCCAGAGCCGCCGTCTTTGGCGGCAGGCGGCAAGCAAACTGGCATCGATTCGAATCGATAAATTGCTCAAATTGGTCCAAATAGCCACCATTCCACCCCCCCAGCACATTTTTCTGGCCTAGAATTCGAAAATAAAGAGAATGGCGCTGGTCGCAACCCTGAAAACAAAGTAGATCCGGAGATATCGACTCGTCGGCACGCAGAAAATTGTCGAAATCCAACATGGCGAGCGCCAAAAAACGCCAACTTCACATCAATATATTGTTTTGATGCTAAGTATTTTCATTAAACTAACAACAGGAGTTATCACCATTTTTAGTAGGGAATACAACAGAGCAATATTTGAAATGGTACAATACTGAAATCATGTAGAAAATTACATTCTCCCAACATTCACTTTTTTTTTGGCAGAATCTGAGTTTTTTTTCAGTTTTTTTAAAGAAATCTCTTATTTTAGGTGATTTAACTGCTTTTTTTCCCATTTCTTTTTACAGATATAGATACCTGAGGTGTTTTGCAAAAGAATGATATAGCTCAAATAGTCCACAGGATATTTCATCAAGTTGTAACAGATCAGGCAAAACATGTCTGCACAAAAAAACAGGGTGACTATATAAGAGTGGGCTTGACCTAGTTTCATAGCGTTACAGCGAACATAGCCCACTCCAATTAGCGGATTTCGGAGATTTGGCTGTTAAGTTCAATACTGTATAAATATTCGCTTTATACATATTTTTGCGGATTTAAAATCGCGAAAATATGTACAGTGCGAGAATATCTAAGTCTACATTTAAGACGTCAGAACACCTTAATACTTACTTGACCATCTTGGTTAACATCGATCCTACAGTGCTCCTTTGACACATTGGGGAGCTGGATTCTGATGTCACAATCGTTAGATCTGAAACCATATTAAATCATTTTTAAGTGACATTCCATGATCATACACTTGTAACACATGTACCGAATTTGGGACCAAAGGCACAAATGAAATAGAGCAGGGTTCC
This sequence comes from Harmothoe impar, assembly GCA_947462335.1. Taxonomy (NCBI): domain Eukaryota; kingdom Metazoa; phylum Annelida; class Polychaeta; order Phyllodocida; family Polynoidae; genus Harmothoe; species Harmothoe impar. The sequence continues at coordinate 56,762,576 of OX381707.1, read as the reverse complement.
CACAAAAATTTCAGATTGAAATTCCATGACATTTCCATGACAAAAATCACAATTTTTCATGACATTAATAACATTCTTGTGGGGGTCGGGGGCTTGGCCTCCTGAGAAAATTTCTAAAATCAAGAAAGCAAACGGGAGATCAGGGTTTTCACAAAAAATTCAGTTTGAAATTCTATGACATTTCCGTGACATTCCATGACAAAAATCTAAATTTTCCATGACATTTATTACATTCTTGTGGGGGGTTAGGGGGTTTGGCCCTTGAGAAAATTTCTAAAATCTAGAAAGCAAATGGACATTGTCAAGAGATTTTGTAATATTAACTCAGTTTTAATTTCTATTATTTTTATTTTCCATGACATTCCATGACACATAGCAAATTTTAACTAAATTCCATGACTTTCCATGACAGCTTTCAAATTCCATGACATTCCATGATTTCCATGACTTGTGGGAACCCTGGAGATTTCTAGGAGATTTTGTGATATTAATTCTATTATTTTCATTTTCCATGACATTGCATGACACGTGGGAACCCTGATAGAGTGGTATCCGAGGTAAAACTACAAATTACTAGATTTAAAACCTCCCTTGTAAGCCGACCCCAAATACATATTGTAAAACCCTCTTTAAAGGTGACTCCCTACTCTTGTATTTTTATTTTTCTGGCACAAAAGTTGAAAAACCTCAAAACAGAGAACATGATAAAGTCTACAAGGCCGAAAAAAGAATGGTGTGTTTCAGGAAACATGGCTTAAAAAAAATAAGGATAGGTAACGGTAGGATTCGTTTTTGTGAGTTGGCACAGCAGTCTGTGCACCAACTTCTGACCTATCTATTTGACATTTTTAGACCATCTAACCTGGAACATTGTTGGGGCATAATTTCATAATGATTTACTCACCGTCCAAAGAGGCATGATGAATCCGTAAGGGGAAAGTGAGCTCCGTCAGCTCCACTTCGTTTAATAACGACTATCTTACCGTGGAGTGGCATCCTGAAAATAAAATATATTTCAATATTACTGTAAAATCGACACCCACAAGCCTGCTGGTAGAATGAGGATTTGCATGTTTATCGTTTATCCATGGATAGTTATCATCTGCTGGGCGAACAAGAGTGCTGTCCAGCATACATACACCCCACACTGACTACGCCCCTCCTGTATTGTATACCCGGATCATGCGGATGGTATAACTTGTTGGAATGCTTCAAACCATACAGCGACAGTACCAAGGTACGCAGTATGGTTGGACAGGGGCTCATTGGCTAGATGTTATATTTTGGTCCCGAAAAACGGCATTTGCGACTCTCTGCTGTCGCACCTCTCTAGCAGCTGCAAATAGGACTTATTTCCTTAGATAATTATATCAACATATACCTTAAACATTATTCTCGAGGTCTGGTGGATATTTGTGGCCCTTCTTTCTTTCCAGATTGAGAAATTGTGAAAATTAAAATATGGCTTAGCCCTCGCCCTGCCAAAGTTTATATTATGCCGCCATGACAGTTTAGTCAGGTGATCTCTCTCATCCAATCACGATGGCTATGCTGTACAAAGCACACAGGGGCGCCACTGAAACAGTACCAATGCCTCCCTCTATCGGATTGTTTTTTCTCAGCTAATTTGCAAATGGCCTCCAGTCCAACCTTACAGCGTACATCGGTACTGTCGATGTAAGGTTTGAAGCAATCCAACAAGGTATAACTGACTGTAACTGTAATATACAAGTGTATTATACAGTGTACCAGAACTGGGAAAAGGCAAATAATCCCAGTGAGGGTTTGCGTGGAAGAGGGTTTGGGAGACAAAAGTCAAAATGAGTGTCCAGTTGTAAATCACATGTCAAAACAGTATTACTGTAAATTCCAGCGCATAACCCGCGGGTTATATGCGAACCAAACTTCCAGTGCTTTCACAGCCCTGCACATTAAAAAGCTAAATCTGACTGCATGAGGAGAGAAAGGAAAATATAGGAACAATTTGATGATGTAGTCTGCACAGCATTTCCCAATGACTTCAAGTCTTTATCAGCTACTGCTAATTCGAACAGAGGTCAGAGACTGCAAGGGGTGTCTGAACTCATGTGTCATCAATGATCATCATGTAAAAAATCATATCAAATACATGCTAAAGATATGATAACTGCGGTTGGGCCTTTGGGGGAGGCAGGGATATTGAGAGGGCCGCGCCCTGCGCCATAGGCGCATTAAAATTGGGAATGGCGCATTGGAATCCCTGTAGCTGCGCCCTATGGCGCATAAGCTTTCTAAAGCTGAAAGAATTTTTAAAATATTCCAATTAGAACCAAAGTTATGGCCATGTAACGATTATCAATAAATTTACACCTTTTTTCATACATTTTGTATGTATCTATCAACAAAATTTACTTTTGAATTGCCTTATGGCATCAATGTATACAGAGTAATTTCATGTGGCCTGTGTAGAAGATCTCGCTACACAGGCCACATTGGCCTGTGTGCCTAAAGTGTTTTTGGCAACACTGGTTAGAACTTTTAAGCATCCCTCAATCTAACAGCAGTTTTTCAAAAAGGTTTTGGAGAACCATAATCGAGCCCCAAAGCCTTCCTCTAATTTTGGAGCAAGCCATATAGATCTAAAGTTATTAGAACACACCAGTCCACAGAGGATTTTCTAAAGTTCCTTGGAAAAAGCATGTCTCCAAAACCCCTTAAAATATCCCAACCTAAAAATAGAATTTTAAAATTCTCCCAGAGCAATATGCTCTCAAGATTCCACAGAACAAACTGAAATACAGGTTAAATTCCTGAATTTTCTAATCACAATATGGCCCCAAATTCTCACTCTAAACGTCTTATTGTCCCCCCCCCCCCAGGGTGCACACATCCAGAGGTAGAATTACAGATTCTCTTTGAGCAGTAACACCACCACCCCCCCTCAACAAATCTAAATTCTGGATTCTTACGGAAATACATGGAAATATAATGTACCGTAAAACCTCGCGTATAAGCCTTACTCGCGTATAAGCCGCACCCCAACTTTGGGCCGATCCTATAAGCCGCACCAGTGATCTGATTAGGGCGACTTTTATACTGTACTATATTAGCAAAAACTCGCGTATAAGCCGCACCCTGACTCTGTTGGGATCCTATAAGCTGCACTAGCAATCTGATTCGCGTACAAGCCGCAGCCTATACGCGAGGTTTTACGGTAGTTTATATATGTAACCTTTATGTATGACACTTAAGTCAGAAACGACTTCCCTTTTAGCTGTCAATAAAAAGATATTATTATCATTATAATAACAACTATATTTAAGTATTTTACTATGGGGACTATGATGGCCCATTAACTCTCAAAATGGCGCATTGGTCTTGCTAAGGAGTGCGCCATTGTCCCATTGAAAAATTTCTTATCAATATCCCTGGGGAGGGGGTAGCTAGGCCCTACTGCGGCCTACTGCCCACCCCCAAATATCAAGTTTGGCTAAAGTGCTAACTCTTCATTTTCGGCTATCACCATCAGATGAAGGATTGTTTGAGACACAATCAGGGGTTGGAGTTCGATAATAATACATTTGCCTTTTGGAGGGGCATAAAGTATTTCTTCATTTCACAACATAAACAGCTTGTGACGCTGATAAGTTGATAACTAACTTTCCCCCTGCCAAGCATAGGCCTGACAGACAGATTCTGAAACATACCGCTATCACTGTACCAGTGAATCATGAATGTCAACAAAAACAAAAAATGGGTTCCATGATGGTGACGTTTTAATCATGTATATCTAATAGCATGCGTGGACAGCCTGTTAATTACACTAGCATGGCACCAAGGCATCCGTTACTGAATGGCGCATTATAATTAAATATTCTGAAATGTCTTAAACCAGCTAGCTTGGTTCAGGATATGGATGGACAAAAAATAACGGGCATGTGCACCAAATCGAATTTCATTTCGTGCCGCCAAAATTTCGTTGGCCATGACAGAACAGTTTATGTACAATAACACCAACGACAATCAATCAGAATTATAACGCACATAATATTTTCACTTACCTGTAAACTTTTGATGCCAACGGGTAAATCAGCTGTCTTGAAACAGCTTAATTTCCCATTTAACCGGTACGTGGGGTTAACTTACCTAGGACACCTTGTCCTTTTGTGCTTGCCGCCAGACGTAGTTAAATATGCATATTTCGCAGCTGAGCCAAGCGGCGTTGCGCTAAAGAAAATAGTTCTAAAGATAACTCCTATAAACTCCACACTCTCTGATAGAACTTCATCAAAGTTAAAATTACGATGATAGTTATAATATAATCGATCTTATGTTACATATTTATTTCTATAATAATCGATTTTTAGACTAGGGCATACCCTGGGATGCGTAAGAATACGGACTATTTCCACGGAGCTGACGTATTACGCATGCGCGGGACGAGATTTGAAAACGTTGTCTCGTCTGTGATTGGTCGGTGCCCGACCTACTGACCGTTGGACGCTCCTTATTTGGAGATCTAGGTCATCCTGACGTTCTAGATGCATATTCGTGTCAGGTCCAACGTTTGGCGGAAGCGCGGATTTCAAGTTCATCAACACACCTAAATATCACCAAAAATCGCCCGAAAACACTGATTTAAAGTTGATGTTCTGATTGCAAAGGTATGTCATCGTACTCGTGATCATCGAGCTACTTTCTTTATGTTGCACAGTTAGAGAAATGTTCATGTTTTTGCAACTTGAGCTGCAGTTGTTGAGCCGAGTTGAGGGGACTTGTGCGGGACCCACGCTATCCTCTGTAAAGCCTTTGTTGAGTGCGGGTTGGCTGGAGTGGATGACCCGTGGGTTGGGTTTCAAGTGTTTGTTCAACTTCAGCTTTGTTCATTATTTTATTGCTATATTTGTCATGAGTTACGCCTCAATTACCACAATGAGGCATCCATGATCAAGGTGTGCCAGCTAAGGACAACTAGATCTAAACTAAACTCTCCGCATTTTTCTGTGTCCTCAACAGACTGGCACTGGCCATCCCCGCCCAGGCCGGGGCAGGGGCCCAGTTAGTCCACAGGCTTAGCCTCAGTGGGATACGTCGGAACTACAGTTAGTGGACTGGATGCTATATATAGATTAGACGTACGAGAGTGGTCATCATTTATAAACGAAGGGTTTTGGAGGATATCTGTCTAAAATGTCAGGCCTCCCCCTCCCCCCCCCCCCCGGCCTAAATTTAGAATCATAGATTGAGTATCACTATCAGTTTCTCACAGGGGTTCCGCTTAGCCTTAGGGAGTGTTCATTTATTAGTTACAGAGGGGGGGGGGGGGGGTAAGAATTTCCGACCCCTCCTGAGCCTGAGGGGGGGGGGGGGCGTTAAAGATTTCCGCGCCTCCACGCGAAATCTCACCACCCCCTGTAATTAATAAATGAACACTCCCTTAGGCCTAGGCCAGGGCCTAGCTAAGGTAACTAAGGGAGTGTTCATTTATTAGTTACAGGGGGGGTGGTGGGTTTGGAGGGGGGCGTAAAAATCTCCGACCCCTCCCTAGGGGGGGGGCGTAAAAAATTGTGACCCCTCTTGAGGGGGGGCGCAAATATTTAAGCCCCTTTTCAGCAAAAAAGCCTGCGCGTTACTATAGTTCAAAGGGGGGGCGAAAAATTTTCGGCGCCTTCGGCGAGGGGGGTAGCCACTCTCGTGCGACCCCTATTGGTTTTGTGGGAAATATTTTCAAAACTGTGGGTTTCAATGAGTACTGACTTTTGGTGATCATCTAATACATATTTGGATAGATCTAAGTCTTATCTATGCAGGTTTCATCATTCTAAATGTCCCTGAGTCTTAATTGTAACAAGCTTGTTTTCAAACAGTATGAGGCCCAAAAAATAGCAGCTGCCACTGTTAGGTCCACATGCAGTCCCAAGAAACCCCAATACATCACAGTCAGTCTGTAAACGCCCTCCGTTGAAAGACAAAATTCAGTCTACGAGGGGGGGCGCGAAACATTCCACGCACTCTTGAGGGGGGGGGTGTAAAAAAATTCCGCCTCTCTGCGCGAAATCCCCTGTAAATAATGAATGAACACTCCCTAAACTCTAATCTATCTCTGTTAAAATCAAGATATCGGTGCTTTGATGGTGGAGGGAAGGGTGTGCACGCACACTTTTTTGGCCATAAATATTTGGAATTTTGGATAGCCTGACATTTTCTATGTGACCTAGCTCAATGACAATTCCAGATTTTTTAAAAGCCCTAACACTAGTAAGGGAGCGCTCATTTTTTAACAACGGGGGGGTGGTGGATTTGGGGGGGGGGGTAAAAAATTTGGACCCCTTGACCGGGGGGGTAAAAAATTAAGACCCCTCTTGTGGGGGGGGGGTCAAAAAAATTCAACCTGTTTTGAGGGAAAAAGCCAGCGCGTCACTATGCTACAAAGGGGGGCGAACACGCGCGATTTTCGGCCTGCCGGGGGGTAAAGATATATTAGAAACAAGATTTAAAATGCCCCCCTTCGCTGCCAGAGAATAGAGCAATGACCACCTGCGCGCACCCTTTCCTCCACCCTCAAAGCACCAATATCCCACCTAAAATCATGCTATTTGCCCCACTTATATGTCATGATCTTCCTTTATAGACCCTCACAGGGAGTGGTTGCGCTGAGGCACAGCAATTTTTTACGCCCCTGTATGCCCCTTTTTAGCAAAAAAAAAAGACAGTTGTATTAGACAGTAAGTGGTCTGAGAATAGGGATTTCAACTCTGACTCTCTCCCCTCTGTAACGAGGCTGTGAAGGCCCATGTTAAAATCTTAACTTGCCATGTCGAATTTAGCCATCCACCTCCATAGACTAGAATACCAAAATACACCATTTGCCCTCTTGATTTTCATTGGGGGCAGCAATATATTATACTGTAAATGTAGACATTTTCGCTTGTACTAAAATTCGCGGATTTTTGAGATGAGGCTATTTGATTCAATACTGCATAAATATTCGCTCTGTACATATTTTCGCGGATATTTAAAAATTGGGAAAATATGTACAGCGTGAAAACATCTACGTTTACAGTAGTTTCGTCCCACAACCCCTCTTTCCTACGAACCCTCAGATTTTTTGCTTTTCCCCAATTCTCACCCCTGCTAAGCCTACAGGCTGAATGTGAGTTTGATGGAGCCGTGAGGGAATTCAGTATATATGCATGGTTTATCAGTAATTTTATTTGTATATATTTTTTTAGTTTGGCCTTTAATACCAATAGTGACTATAAACTGAATGATTAATTAAGTTTTTTTCTTGTCCAACAGGTTTGGCTACCTCCAAAAAGTGTGTGTTGTCATGCCAAGCGTGGCCACTCGAAAGACCCGCCAACGGTCAAAGACACCCACAAGACAGTAAGTATGTTTTAGGTATTGACTCGGGGCATGTATGCATAGGTTATAAGACGCACCACATGATAGTCCAAAGCAATATCTGCCAACACTTTAGGAGTATAACACATTAAATTGTCATATGTTAATAAACTGTGACATCACCTCAAAGGTGGCAAGTGCAAAACCACTTACAGGGACCTATCCAATGTAATTGTTTTTATTTCAAATGCCAAAGGGAGAATGGGGATTGGCCGCGTCCTGTATTTTTCTTCAAAACGCAGTCCCGTGCCTGTAAGCCTGGGTTATTTACTGTTTGAAATTGATGAAAAAAACAGGGCCAGAGAAATAATCAACATCGAAATAAATTGCTACACCTGTTCTTACTATCTTTTGTCTCATTTTTAGGAAGATTGCTGAGCCATCTGAAGGTCTTACACCTGGCTGGACCAGTGCTCATCCTGATCTCTTCAAAGAACCTGTTTTCGTCAGCCCTTTGAAGACAAGACCTAGCACTCGCAGGTAGATATATTGTGCTCTCTTTCTCGTGTCGGTTGGTAATAAAAGAAAGTCTACAGACTTGGTAAAAATAAATGTCACATTCGGAGAGTTCGATTAATACAATTATTTAGTAAATTAAGAGATTTATCGTCACCAATCATGCCATAATTACAATTTCGGCTATTTCTAGATAAGGAGAAAAATATATTTATATCAAATACGGCACTTGTACATCCTGCAAATAAATTTCCTTCTTTTAAGTGTTTTTCATATCTTCCTTTTTTTTCAGACAGTCTATGTTCATAAGAGCAACCACTGAACAGAAAACCGGAGCATCCAGTAAACGTGCAGTTTCCACCAAAAAGCCAAATCCGACCAAACCTTCAGCCATGACAGGTCTTCGCCAACCATCTGCTCCCAGAGAATCAGCAAGCAACAAGAAGAGGGCAGCAGTGAAGTCCCCCCAGCCAAGTGAGTCAACGTCGGCTACGAAGAAAGTCACAAGAGCTCGTTCAAGAACGCCTTCTCGGGTTAAGGATGAGCGATCACGGTCTCCACAGAAAGAGAGTGGATCCAAGATTCCAGTCAAGCGAGAAAGGACGCCGTCCCGTGGTCGTCGGACCACACCTAGCCGGTCAACTCGTAGCAGGAGTAGAAGTAGAACACGCGCTGGAACGCCCCTGAAGAGGTCGTCTTCTGCTGGACGCAAGACACCAAGCTCCAACAAGCGAGCAGTCAGAAAACCAACTCCCTCTAGGGAAACACCCAGTCGTAGCACGAAGCAGGCTGTGAAGCGGTCTGCAAGTCCTGCTCGCGCTGCTACTCCACTTAAAGCTGCCAAGGTTTTGGGCAAGAGTCAAATTGCATCTCCAGCAGAGTCAACTTCAGTAGCCACACCTCAAACGTCAACTCCATCGAGACTCAGGAAACGCACAACAGATATGCCAGTCTCTGAAATTCGCCACAGCAAACGCTTAGCGGCTATGGGTGTGCCAAACACCAGCATGGATGTGACATTGGACTCGACCACGGCCACCGAAGAGGTTGTCGCCAATGGAAATGGTTGGGGATCGTGGTGTACCATCCTCTAGGACTGACTGATCAATTGAAAATGACATTTCATCTATATGTACATGAAAACACCTACACCACCTACACCTTTACAAAATGCCAACACATTGATCATAGTTAGTTTTGATGTTAGTCTTAGCCATTTTAATTTTAGTTTTTATTGGTTTATTGTAAATGATTTAGTCTTCCTCAAATACCCATGTCCTCTAGTGAAGAAGGTGGCACTTGTGTGCCAGAAGAAACTTGTACATATAAATTTTGTCACTATGATGTATATTTTCATAGACTTATATGCCCACTGATTCTCACGTTTGTGAACTTGAATGATTGATATAACATTTACCTAATTGGGGTATGGTGCAATCTTAGTCTATTCACCGGCAGCATTTACGGCAGCATCATGATACGTCATGAACATGTACATACCTACGTCATAACAATAGTCCAAGGATTGCACCCAATGTAGCCTGCACGAAACTAGTTTTAAATTCAGTCAGTGTTGTATTTATTCACTGCAATATTAATGTTTTTTAATGTAATTTTTTATTTTGTTCATACAGCGAACCAATTAATTAAGCTTCAGTTTGTGTCGTATGTTATATACTATAAACTAGTAACTACAAACATCCAATAAGTTTGTATAATCCATACACACTTTGAAATGAGATCACAATTAAAAATATTTTGTGTACAATAATTGCGCATATTGTAATACACAAAGCCATAATAAAATGTGTTTTCATTACCAAGCTTTTGGATTTTTCAGTTCATTATGCTACATCAGAAAAAAGCTAGTGGATTCTGAAATATATACATAAAATGATGTAAGTCGATTCATTCTAGACAGAAGTTTGGGTGGGTATCTCAATTTGAATGTTTTTCTGGGAACAATGACAAGGTTTCTACAATAAACTACCGTAGAATATTTTAAAAGTGGAATAAAATCAATATCTCGTAAGAATACCACCTTCCGCTGACGGCTGTAGCATGTAATAATTATGTTGATTTCAATTAAGTACAATATATAGGCGTAGCCTACAGATTCGAAATGTTGGGTTCCTGCCGAATTGAAAGGATTGGTGTGTGATCACCGTTTCACTTGGCATTTAGGGCCGAGTCATTTATTGCCAGCGGGGGGCGCTTGGTGGATATGGGAGGAGAGGGTCATAAATAAATAAAAACTCGGCGGGAGGGGGAAGGGGGGGCAAAACTGGAAAAGCATCCATGCTGGGGGGGGGGGGGGGCGGTATGTCAAAATTAAAAACGGTCCATTGAGATATCCACAAACAAGCATAATTCCACAGGCATGCAATTAGGGGGGGGGGGGGGCATTTCTCAAAATCCGAATGTAGTGGGAGGGTCAAGATTACTTTCAGTTAACTGGTGGGGGTCGGGTAGCAATAAAAATTGCCGTTTTGGGAAACTTCACCAAGCCCCGCCCGCTAGTAATAAATGACTCGGCCCTTAGGAGGTACAGCTGCAGGGGACCAGTTGAGTTGTGTTTGTCGGTCTACAACTCCTTGTTGGAATGCTTCAAACTATACAGCGACAGTACCAAGGTACGCAGTATAGTTGGACAGGGGCTCATTGGCTAGATCTTATATTTTGGTCCCGAAAAACGCCATTTGCGACTCTCTGCTGTCGCACCTCTCTAGCAGATGCAAATATGACTTATTTCCTTAGATAATTATATCAACATATACCTTAAACATTATTCTCGAGGTCTGGTGGATATTTGTGGCCCTTCTTTCTTTCCAGATTGAGAAATTGTGAAAATTAAAATATGGCTTAGCCCTCGCCCTGCCAAAGTTTATATTATGCCGCCATGACAGTTTAGTCAGGTGATCTCTCTTCTCCAATCAAAATGGCTATGCTTTGACCAACACAAGGTGGCGACACCCAAATCGTACTAATGCCTCCCTCTAGCGGGTTATTTCTTATCAAATAATTTGCAAATGGCCTCCAGTCCAACCTTACAGCGTACCTCGGTACTGTCGATGTAAGGTTTGAAGCAATCCAACAAACAACTCCCGGCTACAACTAGTACAAGTGCCAATATAGATTCTTACACAGTTTGACATCTGAGCATTCCTGCCATCAAGTAACAATCGTGTCAAATTGGTGCCGTATGACAGCCTACACTTAAAGTTTCATACTGGCTTTCGCAGAAATCCCTCCCCTGTGAACGCCTCCCACAAGTGCGAGCGCCACACCTCCTCGGGCTGTAAACAAATTTGTATGGCCGACGCTTGCATCACGTGATTGACCGCCATCTTGAGAAGGATGGAGTTGGGCTCTCGCTGGAGCTTCTAAAATAATCTCAGAACATCGGCGCTTATAGGCTGCCCAGAGATCTTAAACTTAACTTAAATCGAACCCAAAGGATTACCTCAAAGATGTGGAAATTAAGGGAGATCACGGACAAAGTGTAAGTGAAATTTTAATGTTTAAACCCGGGGAATCTGCCTGCCAACCGGCCAGTTCAAGATTTGGATGGGCCGTGACGTTTTCGGTCCCGAGTGGGTCAAGGTGACAGCTGAATCCACACCCACCAAGATCAGACCGTGTTCCCGATGTATTTACCCAATCAAATGTGTCCTAACCCTCAAGCTACTTTTGGGTATATATTAAAGGCATTGTATCTGACCAGAAATCATTGGAAAGCTGTAAATTGAGATGTAAACAAACAATCACTGCTGTAAAATGGGGCCGGCTGGGGTGGGTGTGTACTGTGTTCAGGCCCGTCTGAATCTAAGTTGACAGCTGTGTTTGCCACGTCAGTAATGAGAAAATATCGTAAATCTAAGGAAAATGATAATTTAGAAACTTCCCATCCTAAATACTGCAATCTTCTATGGAAGTAAAGGCATTTTTCTGCAGATCTGGTGTATAGAACGGTCATTCTGGGTGTTGTAGGGGAACTTGTTTACATCAGTTCGGCTGTGTTTTGGTTGCTGTCACTATAGTATAGTGGTGTCAAGGAAAGTGTCAACAATTTACAGTGACTGGTGATCATGGACATGTCATAGTATCGCTGATAACAAACTTAATACGAGTTTATACGACACAGATTTCTATGTAGATAAAGGCTGACACGTTTTCCCTATGTCACAGCATATGTGCGTGTTCATTAAATGAATTCACTTCATCAGTGAATTCATGATTTCAGTAGCCTACACTACAGTAGGCCTTCACTTCAGTAGTAGACTAACTAGTAGTAGATCTAGAACTACAACTTACAAGGCATACTTGAGAACATTTCCAAATCGACATAGAACACCATGGCATGGGTCGGAGTAGTGTGGGAAATTAGTTTTTATCATGATTTGATAACATTTGGATAGTTCAAACAGTCGATTGGTGAGGGCACAGCAGAAAGCCCAGAATCTGCCCGAGGAGCAGCTTTGTTTCTTTTCTCTAGTCTCCCAGGACCAACAACCATTAATAATCTGACCTGATACCAAACCTACAGGTGTTTTAGAAGGCATTAGCAGTTGGAATTTTATAAATATATCTATTGGCTCTCTTTTAGCAGGGGGGCAAAGTTGAGACTACTTAGGGACTGTTCAATTATTAGTTACAGGGGGGGGGGGGGTACTTAGGGACTGTTCATTTATTAGTTTTGGGGGGGGGGCGTAAACATTTCCGACCCCATTGGCTACTGACATGGGCCTAGCCCTAAGCTACTAGGTAGCCTAGGCTAAACTAATACTAGTAATACCGTACTATACACTCAGGGCTCGACGAATCGTTTAGAACAGGCATGTCCACAGAAAAATTCCACTTGATACAGTACAATTTGAAAGTTGTGCCCAGTGGACACAACTCAAACTGAGTAAATTTTGGGCATATTTCCATGAGCAACAAAAATAACAAGCCAATAATACAGTGCTTAAAAGCTTGAATTATTAACTAAATGTGAACTTCAATATCTGAACACAAGGACCTCAGAAATCAACCTAATTAAAGAGAAAACATACATCTAAATGTCGATTCCATCTACAACCAAATTTGTTTCTGTACGCAGTGGACACGCCCGTTCTAAACGATTTTTCGACCCCTGAATTAACCCTGTCCAGGTGTAGGCTATCTAATACATAAACTAATCACAGGTGATCATGCAATGACTCGAGCCATGACCAACGCATTTAATTCAGTGTATGTTTCTTGCTCAAAAATGATTGTAATCTTCATGTTTCTTCCTTCCAGCACCAATGTGGTGATGAACTACTCTGAAGTGGAGGCCAAAGTTCGAGAAGCAACAAATGATGATGCGTGGGGGCCCCACGGTACGATGATGCAGGAGATAGCCCAATACACTTTCACATACGAACACTTTCCCGAAGTGATGGGCATGTTGTGGAAACGGTTGTTACACGACAACAAGAAAAACTGGCGGAGAGTCTACAAAGTAAGAATCATTTATAACACTAAACGGCATTACTAAGGAGGAACGTTTAACAGTTGAAAAGCTTGTACTGATTAAATATAATTAGAGATTTCCTCTTACAGTCAACCTACAGCTTCAACAGTTGACTATGATTTGAAAAAGTAAATGTTGATAATCTTGTCCTGTATGCTGCTTCAGCAAATCTCAAAAAATTACAGCGATACATGTATCATATAAGATTTGCCTTGGCTGCATCACACTGTTCATTTGAGTTTTTTTATGATTTTTAAATTTCAAGTTTCAATGTCCAATTTTCTATATATTTTCAGTCATTACTCCTCCTGCATTATTTAGTCCGGAATGGCTCAGAGCGCGTTGTAACAAGTGCACGGGAACACATCTACGACCTCCGGGGACTGGAGGCCTACACATTCACAGACGAGTTCGGCAAAGACCAGGGCCTAAACGGTAAGTGAATTTAACAAGTCCTGTATAATATATGAGGCAAACATCTAACTGTTGATGTATTTCATTGCATCGTCATAAATTATACCATAAATTCCAGGTTTGTACTCTTAGTTGTTCTCGAACTAGTCCCAGGTTCCCCTAGTTCCCAATGTCTGGGTTAGGGTTTTATAAAGGTTTTTAGAAGTATACTACAGTAATAAAGTAGTCATAATGACACCCCAGATGCGGGCTAGAGGGTTTGTTGCCATTTACCAACTACCTCAAACTGCTCCACAGTAATGACCAAAGTTCTCTAGTCTGCAATGTGCAATAACTATAATCTAACTTTTGTATTACAGTTCGACAAAAAACAAAAGATCTGATAGATTTTATACAAGACGATGACAGACTACGAGAAGACAGGAAAAAAGCCAAGAAAAATAAGGATAAATATACAGGAATTTCAAGCGAAATATCAGGTTTCTCCAGAGGATTCAGTAAGTTGACGGTTTCATATCTTTTACTGCATTAGGCTAGCTGTATTGAACCATATACCTTGGTGGTCAATATCTTCAAGAACAAAGCATTGAGAGACCCGGTATGGCCCGGGTCAGATAAGAAAAGAAAATTGTTCAATACCCAGATGAACTGGAATGCAGATATCACTATTGACCGGGCAAAAAACGCCACTGCCGATGCAGATTAGGATTATATAGGTTATCACACAGTGTCGCTATCACCAGAGACTGCCTGAGTACCACCCAACCACTGGTACTTGCCTTAAGGGTCAGTAATACTGGCATTATTCCTAAATGATTCCTCTTTTATTCAAAGAAAACAGAACAGTGAACTTGAGGCAGGACCTGGTATATTTAAAGTTTGCCACCTTTTGATATATCGTAAATTCGCCCGATTCAACCTCCCACCCTCAATCACTTTCCGTAGAACAAATATCTGAATACAAATAATAGATTATACAATATGGCAATATGTCACAAAAGGAGAGATAAAATGGGAAGCCCCCCCCCTCCCCCCACTCCCCCTTAGTATGCCAATGCATGTTACACATGTCTGTACTAGTTAAAGTGAGTAAGCTCGAGATAAGGAAGCAGTAGGGTTTAAAATAGGCTTTGTTTTGACAGGCGTGGCTATCTCACTATACTAGGATACAGGCGGGACCTGATAGCGTCATAACACAGGTATTTAATGATGTGTACCTGGACGAGGGGTGGGGCTTATCTAGTCGGATACCTAGGAAGAGGTGACACCTGACTGATAACCAGAGTCCACTAGGTGTATGAGCAGAGCACCAGTGACAATGAGCAGAGCACCAGTAGTTGGGAGATAACTATCAGTTCGATAGTGGGACTTGATGTGGTCATAATATACATAGTTATTGTGTTTCTCCGTCATACAATATATAGAATCTTAATGAAAATAAAACACCGACCCAGATTTTGGTACCCCTCCAGCAACAGGCGGAGTGGAGCCGGGACAATAACTCAGCCCTATTTATAAGGTCGCTCGGGGGTTTGAATAAATGGTGCGGAGAGCCTTGCCATATTTGCATTACTGGTGTTGAGTCAACTGTGCGGTGTGTGTCGCGTCTCCCCACCGTGTAAGGAGGGGGGGGGGTGGCCACCCCGGTGTTGTCAGAGGCACATTGCTGCCAGATGAACACCCACCTTGGCATGTCCTACTGTGGAACAGATGCGTCACCTGGTAACCCTTTAAGGACAGCAGCAGGCTTAAATATGCCGTGCCCTTTTGTTGTTATGGTGCATGAATTGAGTCGCGGTGAGTGACTCGCCGGTGCTGCTTTCGTGCATCATGGCAACACTACGTGTTTGATACACCTGCGAAGGGGCAGCATGATGCACCGATGCATTTCTTAGAAACACATCATGAGGCATCATCCTGTGCTTAAAAGGGTTAACTATGTCCCCAGTACACTATGTAGAGGCAGATACAGACCCAGTATACAGAGTGTCCGTATACATGCTGTATGCTATAGTGAAGACAAGCCTAGTGTGACAAAGGAGAGATGTATAAAGTTTGCATTATTAGTGTCCCACCATGGAGGTTCTGGGGAGGAGGTCCGGGTACATACAGATAGGTAATGTAGCTCCACATCTCCTGTTTACTACAAATACTACCATTTAGAATATCAACAAGCCTTTTCTATTACACTTAATACATCAAAGTTTGTTTTTTTATGGATAGTCCAATTGCAGAAACATTGGAGTTTGTTATAACTTGCGTATTTAGCAATACGTGCCTCCCTATGTGTAAAGAGGGGGTAGGTAATATTAATAGGGTAAATGATATGAGCCAAATAAGCTTTCTTCTGCAGCAAATTGGTAAATTAAGTAACATTTGCCTTGGGTTCTTCTCACTTTTTACCTTGATTTTTCTCGAATAAAGTACATGATAATCCAATAAGCTGGGGATCAAATTTATGCATTGTGATTTAACAAAGAAGACTACATGTTAATGTTGTTGGTGTGACAGAGATGTGTGAACGTGTTCAACATCTGTTTGCTTTAAATATGATTTTTATTTCAGCCACAACATGTCTTACTCGGTAGTTAATCACATTCGTCAAAATCCACCTCATGGGGATTACTAGTTACATGCTTATTACATGCATTTAAGACGTTGCCGAGTATGTTTTCTATTTACCCATACTGTTGCATTATACGGTAGCTCCTGCTTTGGTAGGTGTCGTAGATGATATTTACGTTGACTGCAACCGACTCTCTGATACTCGCGGCTGACTGATTTCTCGGTGGAGGTATATTGATTGCCGGTGTCCTTGTTTCTGACCCCTGTGCCGCTTTCTCCTTGGCTTTGCAGGTGACTTTGATACATCTGCTCCCCCCGCTAAGCCACAGCGTGAGTATAGGATACAACTTGTGTTTAGCGTAGTTTTGACACTTTCAGTTTTCGTCTTGTTTTGTTAGTACTAGCATGTGCCATACCGCCGACCGTTTCGCAGCATCCTTCGATGCCTCACCTAGGTTAAGTTTGTAGTTTGTAGAGCGCACCCACCTAAAACCTGTGTACTGTGCGGATAGCGACGCAGGGCTTCTATTGTGATATTAATTTCTCAAATGTGTTCTACCCTTTACAACCCTTCATTTATAAATTTTGAACTTATGCTTTACAACATTTCACTCATTTTGATATCGGCCCGCAGAGCTCCTATTTTTAACAATTGCTGTTGCATTCATAACACCAAGTTGCAATTTGAACATAGATGCATGTCATAGCGTTAGAGGTATTCTCCATAGAGGTGTCCAAGGTGGTATGCATGTCTTGGTGTCTGTTGTAGAACACTATATGCCTAGGGAGTGATCTTTTTTTTACCAATGGGCGGGGGTCGGGGACAGTAATATTTTTTCACCCCCGCGGTAGAGCAGGTGGTGAAAAACAGTTGAAATGGTTTGCTTGTCACCCCAGCTCCCCGGCGATTTTTTTTTATCCCCCCCCCCCGATTAAAAAACTGATCACTCCCTTAGCCTTGTGTAAATATGTGTACATACTGTCTGTGTTGAGAATAAGTTGATTGTATCGGTGATGTGTGCATTTGATTGGAGTTGTACTAGAAAAACTGTAATAAACTGTATTATACAAAACTACCCGTGCATACAAGGTTACCAAAACTCATGGTGGATGTAGACGTTAGTGCAGCTAGAGTACAGGAAATATAAGCTGACAGAAAGAGTTGGCTGTAAGGTCACTCTCCTTAATACTGATGTTGTGGCTGTCCTAGTGTGCGCGGCCATTGCTTGAGCTGGGACCGGCGAGATAAGCAGTGATGACAGCTATCACGATGGGTACCGCAGAGCTGCCAACCTAAAAACTTCCAAAATCGTATTTTTTAGGTCATTTCTTGCCTAAAAAGCGTATTTAGTGTACTTCCTTCAGTAAAAAGTCGTACTGAAATCGTATTTTTGATTTAGGATCACTATATTAATACAACATTCCTGACCAACTTTTAGTAGCATAATATTGCATAACAATAGGATATATAGACAGAGGTCCACGATGATCTGTTTGAATGACAGGTTTCTCCACGAGTGGTACCTTGGATCATATCACACGAGGCGGAGCTGAGTGTGATATGATCCTAGGTACCACAAGTGGAGAAACCAGGAATTCAGACTGATTAGAATAGATCTCTGTGTTTATTTCATGTGATTATTGATAAATCTTATCTAAAAACAATATTTAACGATTGGTTTCATAGCTCTTTTAGTAACACCATCATGGAGAAACAGCCCATGGAGAATGAACATCAGTTTCTCCACGGGGGTGTGGAGAATGGTCATTCTAGTACTTGAGCATACCGGTAGTAACTATGTTTTCTCCACATGAAATAAAGCGCTACTTCACATCCCTTCCCACTACTGCCACCAGTGGCCACCGAAAACTTTTTTTCCCCATTTGTCTTCTCTCTAAGGAGCAATAAATACATGCTATTTATAATAAATAATTAATTTCCAATGGAACAACCTACTCTAGGACCAAAATGCGTACTCAATATATGTGAAATAGTAGCTAAAACTGATGAAAAAGCGTACTGCATACCGGAAAATCGTACTAAATCGTACTCAGAATGAAAAATCGTATTCTGCTTCAAAATGAGGCCAAAAAAGCGTACTAATACGCCAAAAGCGTACTACTTGGCAGCCCTGGTACCGTCGTTTCCTTAATTGATTTGCCCCCATGATACACCAATGCAGCGGCTTACCTTACATGCCGGCACTGCATTGATGCATCATGCCGACAAAGGGGTAGCTTATTAGTACCAAGTACTATGCTACCCTTGGAGGGTTAAGCACCCAAGTCGACATGTGTGCCCATACTATGGACGTTAAACCTAATAAAGAGTCTGTAGTCCATGTCCATGACCTAAACAGGCGATATAAACAGGCATCTGGCCAGGGGCACTGACCTGCCTAATAAAGAACACATGTATTCATGATGTATCCCTTCCCATTTCATTCCCCATTCATATCCACCCAATATGATTACTCATTCATTTCGCCAAATGATAGTGCATTATCAATAGATCAACTAGCACTTAATTCTGGGAGTGTGCTTAGTTTTGGTTTATGAATTTGAAATCCTATAATCTACAGCATAGTGCAAACCACAGGATTCATGAGTTATTTTATTTTTCGCCATGTATATTAGGAAGCTGATACACACCATTTGTTTAGAAGACTATACTGTACATCATCATGTAATAATGGGTAGGAAAACATAAAGAATTACCACATGACATCATTCACATGCACAATATACTAGTATTGTGAATGTCTAACATGGCGTGCTTTATACGGTAGACAGCAGTTTCTCATTCATTGTGAGCTCACTGATCATTTACCTAGAAGTAACACTATGGGTAGAGTGAGGGCGTGCGTCACAGGTCACCGTGTGACCTCTTGGTGACCTCAGCCATACCGATATCATTGTGTGCGGTGCTGTAGTACACAGACCACTCTACTTACCGCATGTCAAGCAGCCTTTGTTGTCATAACCCTTTAAGGACTGCATAGCGCATTAATGCACTTTACCCTTTGTGGTCTTGATACGTAAATGCAGCCTTGACTAATAGCTCACTAGTGCTCTATTCAAGCTGACCCATGTACTCGGTTCAGCCAAAACTGAAAGGAGTGACAATGAGGAAAAAGCTAAAACGAGCAGAACAAGTGAGATTAAACCGTCTAAGGATCGGTCACACTAAACTGACACATGAGTACAGACTGAATGGTGAATATGAACCAAGATGTCAAGACTGCAGTACCCGCCTGACAGTGGAGCATCTTCTACTCCACTGTAGAAGGACTGCAGAAAGTAGAAGAAAACATCTTGCAGACACAACATCTATGTACAGTGTTTTCAACACCACTCATGACGAAAATGTATTAAAATTCTTAAAGGAAACCCAACTATGGGACAAAATATGAAATGGAAAATTAAAAAATAAATAAAATAAAAAATACAAAAAAATACAAAAAATGGAAAAAATGGAAAAAAAAAAATGGGGGAGACTAGTTTGGCGAGTCGGGATGTATCACTCCAGACTGATGGCACACAGTTTGTATCAGCTTGGAGTTTTCATTGCTTCCCGACTATACCTATGGCTGCTCTTTCCCATGCTGTGGTAGACTTACAGCATAACAAAGGCCTGTCCCTCTCACACCATGTCTATGTGGTGTCGGAGGTTAAAGAACCCTTGCTTCGGTAAATGTGTAGGAGCGGGATTTCTATCTTTTGGCTCATCGCATAGATTCGATCATCCTGGATACGATCATCGGAGGTAGGCCTTCGGCCTACCTTCTTACTTGTGAAAAACTGAAACTTGAGTAAGTCTCACCTGCATAGTCAGTGGGACGTTAAACTACATAAACAAACAAACAATTCAAGCTGACCCAAAGGGGTTGATACACTCCCGAAGGCTTGGCATGATGCGCGAACGAAGCCCTCGCCAGGGCTGCATTTGTACATCATGACGACCAAGGGCATAATGCATTAAAGCAGCATGTGGCCCATAAAGGGTTAACATTAGGTGCATGTATAATGCTGCTCCTTTCAGTATTATACACAGCTGGTGTATGTATTAGGCAAGGAATAAAGGTTGTTTTTTTTTATAAATTCAAAAAAATATAATATCGGGGTTTATTGGTATATTTTTAGTAGGAAGATAATTAGTCAAGTCCGTGAGACAGCTAGAAAACTATATTGTATTTGCCCGGATTTTTACAAGAATGTATGAATTGAAAGGAGTCGACAGAACAATAGAATTAAGAAGGGAGTAATAGGCTGTGGGTTGCATTTCCCCTCTCCATATGTATATATCTTCTCTCTTTCTCTTATTTCTCACTAACACAACTTCATTTGCATGACCCCCCCACCAGGGTTCACAACAACCACTGTAAATACAGCTCGGCCTGGATGCCACTCACCATGCCACACATAGGACACTAAAAAGTGTATTAGTACCTTGGTTCGTACTTTAAACGTCTTGTTTATTATTGCCCTTCAGCGGATCGATATGATGCGGCGCAGGAGGCGACTAAATATGGTGAGTTTGTAATAAAACATAGTGGTGGTACATTCACTTTTACTGATACACATGTCCGATGTCCTTCAAAATACATTGACACCAAGTCAATGAAACAATATTCGAGTATGCATACACACATACTTAGCAGGCAGTTATAAACTTGTAATAATTTGCAGAAACTGTAAGTGCCTACGGTATAGGTAGTGATTGGTAAATCTTGCCCAGAATCACTGATTATTACCTACAGGCACATTGACCTGCTTGGATATATTGCACTTGTCATGATATCAAATCGGTGTGGCTCTGAAAAGAAATTTATTTGACCTGTTTATTTACTCTCTTGCTCCTGTGGTATTACAGGAGACTATGCCGACGAAGATTCTGGATCGACGGGTAATAAGTCGCCGTCAGCGCAGTCGGCGGCAGCCAAGGGCCGCTTGGAGGACATAGATGAATGGGGCAGTGGCAATAAGAAAAGTATGGCACAGGAGGCCATGGGAAAGGTCAAGGAGTTCTGGAATAAGACGAAGGGCTTCGATGAACCACCAGACTACGGGTAGGTACTCCTGACTTTTGGGTGAATTTGGACAATGTTGAAGCGCATGGACGATTTCAAGACACACACACACTTGAAACCCTCTGTGATGATTCAATGACTGCCTCTACTCTAGTCGAGTCACTCTGGTCACCCCCAATATCTAGATGAAGACAATGGAGGAGTGCTTTGAAGAGGGCTCTGTGCACACGTCTTATGTTGATCACTCATATTATGCAACTCACATGAGCAACTCACATGTGCAGCTCACACTTGGCACATAGCAACAAGCTTGATGTGGGACTGCTGTACATGAACAGTGCATTGTGTGTAGGTTATCAGAGCGCTATGCCCAGACATTTTAGTGTTTAACATGGAAAAGTTCAGCTCTTGAAGGAAACTTGCAGCTTATAAAATAGAAAATTTAGAGAAGACGGTGGAGAATAAAAAAACACTTGTACAATACAAAACGAGAGGGACTAAGAATAAATGTACAGTAGTTAAATACTAAGGGGAAAAATTATGTTACTTTATTAGATTGTGAGACTTGGGTTAGTATCTCTCACCACGACCTCACAAAGCGAAATGTCCTGCTGTTGTTTTTAACAGATTAGGCACAGACTATGCCTTCCCTCCTACGTCGAAGTAAGTCCCGAACGCAGTTTTTCTCCTCTCGCCACAGAGCTCCTCTGACACCCTCACTGCAATGCTTGATATGATCAGATAGAATCAACAATGGCAACATGCCTTCATAAAAGACAGCCGTGTGGTGTCCAGAAATTAGGAAAATTGTTGATGTTGGCTTCGTTAATAACTCGTTATACACTAAAGCTACGGTGTCTGAGTGAATCGGTATTGTGCGCAAGAATACATGTTATCCCTTTACTATGGAGTAACGATCCCTAGTCTTGAAAAACAGCACAAAAGTAGATGAAGCATCAATGATTCCTGTAACGTAATGTAATGGGACTACCTCCTCATCCTCTCTTCCCTAACAACGGTAGTTAACAGGTTATGGGCCTTAACATGAATATTGCATGAAATAAAGCCATATCGTTCCTGATGTCTGTAAATGGGTACAAATCGTCACATTACTGTCTGAAACCGCCTTTATATGGCCTTGTCACCAAGCTTCTGTAGAACTGCTTCTAGAGGAAGGCGTAAGACTCGAAGTGTAAATACACTTACCCGGTACCGGTACATTAACTTAAGCCCCCAATACCTACAACGTGACAGCTGGGAAGCCAACTGGTTCATTATTTTACGTCATTTTAGTGTTAAGCCAGTGCAGGTCTTTTTTTCATGCCATGTGGCATATTGTTACAGAAAGGTGGATATTATAAAAAGTTTTTTGATGGATCCCTTTGCTAACTTTCTAATACATGTACTAAGCAATTGGCAATGCCACTTCTTGTAACTAACTCTCTGTGAAAGACTAAAATAACCCAAAGCCATTCTCACCCTTTAAGGAAAGTTAAGTTAACCCCCATACCTTTAATAGGGTGGTCGACATTTTCAATAATTGGGTGGAACCATGCCATATCGCTAATTGTGATTTTCCCCCCCCCCGTATCTTAAATCTGGGGTCTTTTATTTGTGATAAGTAGGGAATTAATGCTTAGTATCACAGCTTACTACATAGACTTAATAACTTAATCTGCCAGGGGATATGGTTCTAGCAGGTGGTTGTCTGATAGTGGATACAGTCTCATGATGAACCCATACTCAAGACTGAGTTTAACTTTGTTGCATCCACTACCGCATTGATACGTCTTTGTTAAAAGCTCGCACGACAAAATATTTTTCTTAGATTGTCCAACCAACAGACTAAAGGCAATATGATATATTTCTCTGTGTCTGAAGCCTGTACGTTATGCAAATTTGATCCCTGTCTTTGAACCCAGTAGATCTATCTATGATGTCCCATGTTTGCCAATACATGTGCATGAATACATTCCTCCAGGAGCTTTAACACAGTTCTAGTTGGTGCCAGGGAAGTTATGGCAGGTCTGATACTTGGGAATAATAAAACATCAACATAAAGCAATGAAATCAGATGAGATCTCAATTTTGATGTTCAGACTGGAACGCATTGTGGTGATGGGAGATTTAACCTCCAAGGGCGCGTATACCCCATATATAACTAAATACCCCACTTCTACCCTACTGTCTCTCTCTCCTCGCATGCCTAACAGGGATTCGTTGGGCAGCCGGAAGACAGACAGTCCAGACCTCTTTAGACAGAGGCACGTCGCTCCCCCCAGGCAAGTGGATGCCGGCTGGACGCGCTATTCGCGCTAGTCACCGTGCCAGCATGGAAGCACAGAGGCTTCGCTTGAATAATTTATGAAAGAAAAGAAAGGGAGACCTGGCTCTCTGGCTCTCTTAGTTATGTTGGTGTTTTCCTGGTTCGACAAGTTTCCCCGATGGATACAAGTTTTCATAACAAAACTTTTTACGAAGTACATTTTGTAGTTAGACTTTCCTTTAATATATTCCGTTGTATTCTCCGCGATCACTATGAGATAGAAAACTTGTATCCTGCCTGTGTTGTGGTAACTTGTTTGGCCTTATGCTTTCGTTCTCCTTGTTTTTGATCATTTAATCCCATTTAGATAAAACATTACATTTCCTTGCCTAGGTAAAGGATACAGGGAATGAATTTGGAAGCATGTACTAATTCAAAGCTGGCTTCGTGTAATGTCTACATAAGTGTTGTAGGAAATGCTTTGGCCATTTAGCATTGGGCTGGGGGTGGACATTAGTACTTTCAGTCTTTAGTTTAGGTATCAGGCTTCCCTCATACTGAAGTTCTTCATGAGGGCTTTTCAACTTTGCAGGTGCTCTGTATTTTTTTAATGGTGTGTTCGCATACTGAAGCACAAGGATTTAGCGTTATGCAGGCAATCTTGTGTCGTCTTTTGCAAACCATTTGTACCTTAAGAAGCCTGTTTGACGAATAGTTTAGTCTAAGGTTGAAAAGGCGCATATTTTACTTGTTTTCACCTTTTTTAAACATTTGTTATATGACCAAAGTAGGATAGCTAACCACTATGTGGGGGAAATTAGATGATTCCCATTTGTTGACACCTGTAGGTAATTTGAGTTTGTTGTGTTAGTGGCATGTTAGGATACTAGGTTTGCATGACAACATATTTGTTGATACCATGATCAGTCTGTCCCTCCCCATGAGATACTACTGACCCCCCGCCCCCCCTCCCACCTGTGTATTCACACAATGTATATTTACCACATAACCCATTCTCACTCTCTTATTGCAAGAAAGAACACACCATTACTAACTACACACCCTTCTTAAAGGTCTCTTTCATTTCACTGTATATTCATCAACCATGATATATGTAGATCGTTTTCAGCTATCGGTGTAGACTTATTTTGAATTCGAATATTGGACTGTATCTGGTCTGGGGAGGTGTTGGGCACTTAATAAAGTGGCAGAAGGGATATATCATGACTGTTAGGAGACGCAGGGTAAGATGGCCCTTTCATGTTGTAGTAATGACGACGATTTGTTCGACAACGAGGGGCCTCCAAACCGCTACACAGAGTACAAAGATGTGGATGAGGAGTTTACACACGTCGAGCGCACACACACCACACGGACAGAGAAGATCACAAAGCAGCGCAAGTCACGTACATCCTCCGGACGAGGAGGTATTGACCTAGGCGCTGCCTCCGGCATCGGCAAGGACGATACCCAGGTGAGGAAATATTACACTTGAACAGTATTTACAAATGTATCTAGATTTCAGATGCAGTAATATAACATGGCTTATATCCATAAGAATAATAATAAACTAATTGTTTAACCTTCACAAAGTTGATTTCATCATAAGCATAGTCTCTACTGTGTACTCCCTTTTCCGAGGCAAGTTGCCCCATATTTGATAGTTTGATTATTTTTATTAAACAAAAACATTATTTTGGCTTACAGAGTAGTCACTCGGGTGATTCGCGAGCAGCGGGACAGACGGAGGCCCCCGACCTCCTGGCCGACCTAGACAGCTTCCCCGGTGGTAACGCCGGCACTGCTGCCGGTGCCAACGGAAACTTTGCTGACTTTGACTCAGAGGCTGTCAGTCCCTCAGGTGAGTGAATTGTGCCTTTCCATTAAAAAATGATAAAATAAAATAAACATTCCAAGAGGGTTCCGCTCTACTAAGGCCACATTTATAAATGTCTGTGCCTAAAAAGTTACCAGTAAATTAATGATGTCTATATTTATGGAAAACATGTGGGTATGACATATGGATGATAATAGAAGACAACAGTCAACTCTTTAGGCATAAGAACTTAAGATAGTCAATTTTTTTTCAATTGATTTTTAAATGTGAATACAGTAACAGCATAGTGTGATAATGATATTTCTGTTCTGTCCTTAGCGAATGCCAATGGAGATTTCGGTGACTTTGCCAAGTTCCCAGCAGCTGGTTCCGTACCCCAAAGGTGAGTGGTCGTTACCTTTCTCGTTGAATATATTGGACCTTCCTTTTCTTCTGAGATATTTTGCTCAAAATCACGATTGGCCAGGTCCTGTTGACCGACATGATATTATGTGGTTTCAAATTTTTGCATGGAATAGTTATTGTGTCGTATTATTACGAGTAGTTGTTATATTTGTGCTTTAGCGATTGATTGTGTAGTTTTTGATTCAATGACTGCAGGCCAAGGATATAAACATGGGACAGGTTGAGAAAACATGCTTGTGTGAACAAGCTTAGACATGAATTACCATTTAGTATATCATTAATGTAACAGAAAGATTTTGAGGCATTAAAATGATTCTGAATTTCCCGTATAATGAACCAATTTAACCTAAAATTCCCCAAACTTACTGTCCTTGGCCTGTTGGGTTTTGATTCATCCATGCCATGATTATTATTCCTGCTTTACCAAATTATCAAAAGTAAAGCCTCGAGAAATCCTCACTGTGATTCCACATATCACTCCCCCATGTTGTTCTGTGGTATGCGCTCCCCCACCCGCTCAGTGTACACCTGCCTGTACGCCCTATGTAAATTCATTTTTTCAGCGGAGATGACTTTGCCGACTTTGCCTCCGCGCGGACAGGACCTGCGCTGATTAGTCCGCCGGGAAATATGCAGGCCCAACTGCTGATGACACAGTCAAAATCACAGACCACCTTCACCACCAAAAGGTGCTGCCTACCTACCTCTGGTCTCCCCCTGTTAAGTGTGGAGGGCTCATAGTTCCCAATAATAACCAACTCTACCCCTAACCCACCACCTGCTAACTAAAATACCACCGGGTCGCGTTAACCCTCACTTGGTACCGCGTTTGTCTTTTTTCCCTATTGTGATTGAATACTCATAAGACTGTGTGATACACTAATGATATTTAAGGATCATATTAGTTTATTGACTCAGGGTCTGCCCTGAGTCTAGTGAGACGATTCTGGACACCTCTTTTCTTTGAAAAAATGAAATTGCTCCCATTTGGTCAATATTTCACTCTTTGCATCTTGCATGGTGTCATTAGATCACTTTCCACAATATCTATCTAATGGTGTATTTGTTTTTTACAAATTCCAACTGTAACCCCCTAAAAAACGAAAAATAATATTAGGCAGTAATTGCTGGTAATTTGCTTCAGCATAGAGCTCTATGGGAGCGTGTAGATAACCGATAACCCCAAATTTGGATAGTTCGTGACAACCAATGCTATCTCTATGGGAGGGGTAGGTGAGACGCTTTTTTTCAGACATCTATCAAACACTTAAGTACTAGAGGTAATTTACAGGGGAGGTTACTTGATATTATTTGTGTAACAGATCAGTGTTGTGATAACCCTGATTTACTTTGCACTGACAATGCACGTATCGTTACAAGACTATATGGAAATGTGAGTACCCCCCCCCCCCTCTGCTAGATATGTCGGCAGTGGTAATTGACTGGGGGGAGTTAATCATCTGTTACACACGCCGCCCCGCGGCCGGCCGACACGGCGAAACAGAACCGAAGATGGTGTCGCTGCTGACGCTCCGATCGACTCGCTTTTCGGCCGAGACGTAAAACGGCGGTTACACGCCACCAGGCGCTGATACCGACAGCCACCTGCTTGCCCAGACGCACTTGCTCGCCCACACACACCGGCTCGCCCACACCCACCGTCTCACCCACACCCACCAGCTCGCCCACACACACCTGCTCAGCTGAAATATGATCACATACTAGTGTGACACATGATTTGAGGGTAGTTTTGACCCAGGAATACATTCCTGCTCTCAGAATTGACAAATAATTCATTGTTCCTGAAATAATATTTACAGATTCAATTGTTTAGTCCATCATTTCAATCACTTTATCACCCTGACCCTGAGTCATCTGTGATGTTAATCACACGTTCAATCTTGTTTAATACACTGCTTCAGTTCTTCCTTTTCTGGAAAGAAAACGAGTGAAGACAAATCTCTGTATCATGGCATTTTAATATCAACAGGATTGCCTTTTCTCGCAGGACAGATACTGAGCGGATTGATCACAGATATACATTTACTCAAAATTAGAAATTACCAGGGTTATTAACTGTTTCTAATAGCCAGACCAAGCTGGGTTGTAAAAGAAAATGTGCCGTATTCAACTTGACTAGTGTACAGTGCGCTAAACAAATGATAGTGAACAGGTTACACTGAGCTCAAAAATTTAGATATTTAGTCATTTATATTAATGAAAAACCGTCAGTAAAAGGTCGTCTATATTGGCGCTTGGTTCTGTGATATCAGTAACAGTAAAGTGATACTTGGCCTCGTGCACTTAGTACCACTGCACCTTGCTAAAGCCTACAAAACTCCTGTGTCCTACTCACATTATAATGTAGCATACTGGAGGGAGTCTCCAGCCTTTAACCCTGCTTTAAGATAAACCTTGCTAACCACCTTCACCTTTCAGTCTCATTAATCCTCTTTAAGTTTGGCGTAGCATTATTAATGCAATTTACCTCAGTTTGGTGGTTGATGATGAGGCTTTTTCATGTATCAGGATGATATTATTTATCCAAGTAACACATGTAGCTAAGTAACACTCTCAGCTTGCTTAGTTTGAATATCAAGAACAAGAATCATTGCTTTATAAGAGTGTGGATAAAAGTTATTGCTATAGTAACACATGGACTTATTGCAAGTGGCTAGTTTCATCTGATTGTCTCCAATAGTTTCTTCCAATCTATACTCCATCCCTGATATACCGAGCAAGGCGACTACAGCTTTCATAACTGACTTTATCCTCTAAAGTTATCCTCTTAGCCACTGTACATGAATGTACATGCAAAATGCATCATGCATGAATCATGTTGCATGTTTGCATTCACCCACCTTGCAAATAGTCTCACATGACATAGGACATTCACGTATTCCATATAGTGTGACAGATTTTAGACGCATGTTGTGTAATATCTAATGTGGTTTTGTGACTATTTTACTTTGCTAGCTTGCATAAGGTGTTGTTATATTTGAGCTAGGACTATAAATGTATGTAAATGAATATCAGATTACGTAGTGCATGCATCATTATAAGACTTGTGTTGTGATACAGGGGGAGAGGACCTGACTCGGAAAGTTACCCCTTTTGTACGAAATCTGATTCCCTTTACATCATAAGCTAATTTCCATTTATAATTGTGATTGTTTGCTATTTGCAGTCCAACAAATGATTTCGGCGACTTTGCGGGAGCACCGGCATCTGGCATGTCAGGGTCGACATCGACAAGTAACGCGGCTTTGTTGGCCAATATCCTCAGCCCCACCAACCCCATGTCTACTCAGGGTATGATGGGCACACAGAGTGCCATGGGCACACAGAGCGCTATGGGCACACAGAGTGCTATGGGCACCATGCCTGGTGAGTGCTTAGCAGCAATACTGTAAATTCCCGTGTACTACCCGCATCTCGCGTATAACCCGCACCCTTCAACTTAGGAGAATCCTATAACCAGTTTCTGGGTCTAAAACTTGCTATTTTAGCATGTTTGGTATCGAAGGAAAACGGAGTTTGGTCCGCGTACAACCTGCGGGTAGTACGTCGGAATTTACGATAGTCCCAATAGTAATTACCTATGTTGAAACGATTTACCCTCGGTAAACCACTAATCCACTATCGTGCAAGTATATATGATACGGATTAATACAAGACGGTTTCATCTTTAGTATGAGTCAAATGGATTGAATAATTCCTTGAATATGAAAAATTTACCATTAACAATAAACTCGTTCTTTGTTGTAGGATTGACCTCACCTCCGATGATGTCGCCACCCATGACGACAACATCAGCGGGCATGGGCATGGCACCGGGCAGCATGCCGGGCATGATGGGCATGGGCACCCAAGGCATGGGCACCCAGGGTGTGATGGGTATGCCGCAGACAATGGGCGTACAAAGTCCAACCAACCAAATGCCAGTCATGGCTAACAACATGATGGGCGCCCCAATGATGGGTAATGTTGGCATGATGGGCAACAACCCCATGATGGCTAACAATGCTATGATGGGCAACAACATGATGGGCAGCAACATGATGGGCAACAATATGATGTCTGGTATGCAACCTCAGGTAAGTAACAGTATAACTCTTGATGTACGGTTCTGTGTTGCCACTCCCCATTCAGCCTAATAAGAAATTAGGTATGTTTTTCTTATATATATATATTTTTTTTTTTTGGGGGGGGGGGGGGAGGGGTATTTGATTTATGTTATTTTACATGTATCTCTATTTTCCTTGTTTATTGATATTCACTTTTCATTTAGTAAAATTGCATGTACAACGGAGGAAAATGTGTTGGTTGTAAAGGTTGTGTCCCAGTTTGTACTTCCATGTGTGGGTGTTTTACAGATGATGACAGGGGTGCCACAATCCCCCCAACGCCGTCAAAATATGGGCCAAAATATGATGTCACCGACCAACAACAACGCCCGGGTATAATACAATTGTATCTAGTCTACTCTTAGGGCTAATATAACACTGACCAGTGTCTATGTCGTAACCCTTCTCTGGAACTTTGGGGTCTATTTTGTGCTTCGTTGATGTAAATAATGGGTTCGGACATACACGCCTGTTATAACATAGATAAGATACTGCCCTGCAATAATACTGGAGATCAGTCCCCCCCCCCCCCCCCCACACGGCCCACAAAGATAAGAACCTATGTATGTTTCCACACAAAAAGGGCCCCCCACGCCGGGGCGCACAGACCATCCAGTCTGTGTGGCCGCTCGCCTATGTCAATACTTGGAATGCTCCAAATGAGCAGTTTGTACATAACATTGTAAATAATATAGTCACTTTATGAAGCCGGTAAGCCCTAGTAATAGTCGCCCCAT
This sequence comes from Harmothoe impar, assembly GCA_947462335.1. Classification (NCBI taxonomy): domain Eukaryota; kingdom Metazoa; phylum Annelida; class Polychaeta; order Phyllodocida; family Polynoidae; genus Harmothoe; species Harmothoe impar. The sequence continues at coordinate 56,731,859 of OX381707.1, read as the reverse complement.
TCACCAGTCACTAGCTGGTGGTGGCTAGGTTCCTCATTTAAATATATAAAAGTAATCTGTGAAAAATACCTTTCAAAAAGAGTACCTATTGGCAGCATTCTTTTGGGACCAATCGCAATCTGATCTCTTTGCTCTACAACTAATAATTAATATATATTGGGTCTTTCTAATTTTGCCTATAGCTAATATCAGCCTCTTCATGATTACATTTTAATAGCCTGGATATCTTAACAAAATGATATACGCATACAATAATCATTTAAGTGTATTTTCAATGTACTTTTTTGTTCCTGACTCCTGATGATTATCAACTTTGCATATACTGTGCGCATCCCTTATAAAAAGTCGCAACGGGTTTTTTTTTCATCTTTTTTTTTTCTCAAAAAAAACCCACCAGAAATGGCCGCATGAGAAAAGGTATCTCAGATATTGATTAGAGTAGAAACGCAATTTAAAGGGTGTGTTACCCTCTTGAACCACCAGAAAAATGTATAACAAAGAAAAACAAATAACCTCTGGCCTTATCTTTTCTTTTGAAAAGTATCCGCAAAGTTGATAATCATTTTTAACCGGTCTAAGGATTGCGTCACACAGATCAAAATTGACTGTTTGGAATGGAGAGTCAATTGAATATACCCGGTGATAGTGGACAATGTAAATAACTAAATTTTCTATTGAACAGACTACTTTAACAAATCATGTGGTACGCCCTTGGGTAGTGTGGTGTATTTCAATGTCCGTGTGTGTCTTACTATAACACTGTGTCTGCATACAAAGCTCTCGTCAACTGCAGAGCGTGCTCAAACTGCATTACTGGGTACACGTTTCATAGACATGTTCTACCAAATAACATCTAAATATCAATAATTCAACACAAGTGAATAACTTGAGGTTCTATGAGGTAAGGAGGTACATAATGGTTGAACTGATTCATTAACCTTGGTTTGAGTTTAGACCTTATTGAACCAGGGCACAGTAGTGCCAGGTTCTTTAGAGACAGGTATTTTTGCACTTTTTGTCAAAAATGTGTCTTGCATTCTCTCCCTTTTCTTCCTGTCTAACATTGAGAAATAAAATATCTAAATGCTGGCACACACAAGTTTTGATCAATGCCAATCTATGCCATCAAAGATTGAAACCAAAAAAGCAATATTTCATACAAAAAATTGATATTGAAAAAGGGTCACTAAAATAGCACAAAACCAACTTTTTCAGGTCAATGCTAAAGGGTGGGGTTTCAAGTAAAGCACAGACCTTCGTGAAGTGTCCCTTTACATGGAATCCTCTTTGTTCTTATATAAAATCAGGGTGAGACGCTTTTTGAGACGCTCTGAGGCCTCTTCCTTCAGAAACCTTCATGAAAATGATTTTTTTTTAAATTTTTTTTTAAATTTTTTTTTTTGATTTAAATTTTTTTTTAAATTTTTTTAAATTATCATTTTTCTTTTGAATCATCTTTTTCTTTTTTTTAAATCTTTTTTTTTTTTTAATCTTTTTATTATTTAGATAAGGCATGTAACCTATCAAAGTGGGTCAGCGTTTCCTGGAGAATATGATTCTGCTATCAGAAATGAGATATAATGTATTGTACTAAAATTAGGTACCTGATCATTGGGAATCGGCACTGCGTGTGTATGTGGGGGGGGTTGTAAGCACTCAATCTCGGTGATTCAACATCAAAACTCACACATATTACACTCACACATATTACACTCGCCCATATTACACTCACACATATTACACTCACACATATTACACACACATCGGGGGGGGGGGGGGACTTCGGCTTACCCTGAGTCATCTGTGAGGCGACTCACACGCTCAATCTTACACTCACACATCAGGGGGACTGCCCTGGTTCACATGTGATATCAATCACATATACCATTCATTGTCTCCAGGGAATGGGTTCAGCATCGTTACCAGAAGCTATAACCTTGACCCCGACGATAGTCGCTGGAACAGGTCAAGGAGAGCAATCAGGTCAAGGCCAGTCTAGTAAAGGTCAGGCGGGTCAAGGTCAGGCGGGTCAAGTGGTGAGTAGCGCTGGTCGCCAAGAGTTGTAAACCCCAGCCGCTCTGTCTCTCCTGGCACGACGTCACCTTCACACTGTGACGTCATAGTGGCTTCTCTGACGTCCGAGTTACGTCATTAATGTCCGCTTTGACGTCACAGCTGTACTCTGCTTGCACGGCCAAAACCAAATCACCTCTCCCTTTTGAGACGAGGCGCTCTATAAAATCATGGATATGAGGGATGGAATTTGGGACGTTATACTAACCTCACTCCTCGCCTCATATCAACGCTTGACGCTGCATAATACATGTACAATTAATGACCTTATGATATTAAACCTTGCCTGTTCCCACCATACATTAATCTATAACACCAAACTACTTACTAATGGGTTATGTCAGGGTTTTAAGAGAACTTTTGTTTTGTTAAGTCGTATTTTCTTTACAATTGAAGAGAAAAAGATGTTAAGAAACATTACCTAAACAGTTGGGATTTAATAGTGTAGTCTTTTGAAAACCATGATAGGCGAATAAATTGTTTTTAATTGATATTAAACCAAAAAGAATAAGGACAGCACATAGCTTGATCTATCAACAGATGTTGAGTGTTGGAGTACATGCAGATAAATTGGCGGGGAAGGGCGTATGAGCATAACCGTGTAAAAGACAGGGTCAAGTTGTCTCAATGCTGGTGCAATGAGAACGTCCTCAAAGGAGGAAACAAACAAATCTCTACGAATAAGCATAAGACAATTTAAGTCTTAAGTTTAAAGTTTAAAAGGGAATTAAAGTCTACAAGTAAGTTTACATGAGTGGATAATTCATAAACTTAAGATGTGTGTTCCAAGATTAATATTTTAAGATCAGTATGAATCAGTTGCATTGAGCAGCATTTGGTTTTACGCTCGCCGTCCGCCTTGTACATATCAATTATACATGCATCTCTTTTGTTTGCTTTGATTATGGCATTCTTGCTGTTGTTTTCTTGTCGCTTCAATCTTTTTATTTTTGAGTCATAACTTTAAAGGAATAAAACTATATATACTTTGGCCACAATATAGACTAAAGTAAATGACTGCAGAAAATGGCTATTTCATATACATGCATTTAAATTGTTTGGGCTTGGGTTTTGTCAGCTAATGTCAAAACAGAACAAGTAAGCCGCACACATTGTGATATGTAAACTTCATAAATCTAATATTGTCGTTTGGTTTTATTCCCATCAGGTTAAGATGAACCTGCAGAACACAACGTGGGGCAACGCGGGTAGCGTGGATATCAACCTCGACAACTTGTCGCCGGCCAACCGCTTCACCAAGTCAGCAGCACCCTCAATGCACCAGCTACAGAAGACGACGTCACCACCTGGTAAGGCCAATACATTAAGTACAGCAGATTCACCTAGGGAATGTTTATAAATTAGATCCCCAGAAGCTCCAACTTTTGGATCCAATCACATTCGATCATATTGCACTATTATAAGGTAACATGCAAGTCCCAAACCATAGTATTACTTACTCAATACTTACTGCATGATTGAGAAATTAAGGAAATGAGCTTACAGAAATAAAAAAAGAAAAGTATGGTATATCCTTTATTGCCATATTATAAAGATCCACATTCACGTTTTTGTGAATGCAGCTAACACTTAGTATGACACCTATTGCTGCGCTACACGGTAGCCCCGAAGACTGATATTGAATAAAATGCTGTCTTATTTTCATTCACACTTACTTTTCTATATAGAGTAAGTATGTCCAAGTAGGAAATGACCCCTTAAGATGGAAAAGCATGTATCTAAAACCACGTATGATACCTAAACAACGACAATACCCTGAGACACTTTAGTAGCAACGTAGAATAGGCCCACATATATGTGACATGTCCGGTAGTTTGATGAATTGGTGGTCTTGGCATTACTCCTTCCCTCATACCAACGTTAACTGCCTCGCGATTTATTTTCTTTGCAAAAATGTTATTTTCCCATACATTTGTGTTGCCGATGTACTGTACATTTAACATTTCCCACCTCAGTAGGGCGGATGGGTGGAGACGTGTCCCCACTATCATATCAATACATAGATCCATTTTTACATAGACTACCACTTGAACCCCAACCTGAAAAACCACAATCATGATATTTGCTAGTTTGATTCAATGTATTTATGTGCATATATTTCTCTCATTTCCAGGTCAAACAAACATGAGCAATGTAACAGCAAACATGGCACAAATGAACCTCCAACAGCAGCCACAGACTGGTGAGTGGACATTGTGGTATTAAAGGGAGTGGTAATATTTTAGCGGGTCAGAATTCTTTTGGTGTCCAAAAAAAATTGTTTTGGCAACATATGCATCAGCTTATTTTTGCAACAAACAACATTAAACAGTCTATGTAACAGGGCCTTGATATAAACAGTAATCACTAGTTAAACCGAAGAGAAATAATTATGGGTCCTCGAATTGTATATCACCGACAGTAGCTCCATGTATGTGTTAATGGATGTGTACTGATATTTATCAATTTTCTGTTTCCTCCAGGTATGGGAATGCCACAAAATAACATGGGAATGCAAGGCGGTATGATGGGCATGCCCCAAGGAAACATGGGCATGGTCGGCGGCAACTCATTCCAGAGTAGTGGCTTCGCCTTCCAATGATGTCTGCACAGGGAAAGCTAACAGACTCTAAATTAGACAACAATCTGAGCGTATAGACCACACTATGGAGCGCATAACAACAACTTGCGCCTTAACACAACGGTGTTGTAGTCATGGCAACAGTGAAGTGTGTTTATATTGTTGCCATGGATACATCACCAAGGATACAGCTGATTAGGCTATATTCCAAGAACTTCAATATCATCAGACCATGCAAACATCACTTCAACTTTGGGGCATTGAATATTCCTTCAATGTTTTAGAGAAAGGTAGTATGAGACCAAGGTGATGCTGTGGACTACTTGCTCTGCGAGCAATTATCGGTTGTGTTTTCGGCTTTCCGGGTTGACGGTGTCATATGAGGGCCAATGAGTGGGCAACCTTAACGCCGCCCACACGGCTAATGAAAGCTCGATGCTGCTGCAATGACTTGACACCTGTTCTCGCGCTATCACTCGCTACAATCCGCGCACCGAGATTAAGAGAGGCCGAGACCGCGGGACCCACACCCCGCAATCACATTACATTTGTAATAACAACAATGTCAAGTTCTGGATAAATGTAGATGCAACATTATCATAGATTTAATCCATCCATTCTGTTGATTCCACACCATTATGATATAGATAAATAACAAAATGAAATAAAAATGAAAAGGTGTATTCTCGGGTATCTAGGACTATTTGATGGTGTGGTGATTACCACTGGGAGTAGTCTAGCCTGTGTCTTTGTATCAATAATGGTTCTGTACAGATTGTCAATTGTAAAGTATATACTTGTGATTCCAGTTATCCGTCACAGCAGAGATGCTGGGTTAGGCTGTATATTATAATGGTCACCGTAGAATTCACAGGTTTACGTGGCATTTTTTCTTTATCAGTGCGGACAACACAAGCGTGTGAAGAGTGCTCTCTATCAGTTTAACATTCCAGTAACAAATGATTTTTATAGAGTGTATGCGTACGAATTGATCTGGGAATATATGTTGGTTGTCCGTCTGGAGGTTAAATGCCGAACATTTGATTACTAACTGAAATAATTCTGGAATTTCGTTTTTTTTAATATAACTTTTTGAGTTGCAAATAGCCAAGAGGTCCCCCATTAGAGGGTGGACCTCCACCCTGATTTTATCTGAAAAGTAAAAACAACATTATATTAAATCCGTCTAAAACCCTCTAGAACCCAAGGATCAGTGATGGGGCCCAACACAGTCCGTGTTGTGTAGTAAATGGTATATGCTAAAGATATTATGTACACTGCATAGTATATACTGTATACTATATCTGAATGTGTAATATATTAGGACAGAATTGGCTGGTTCTGAGGTGGTCTCTCACCTCATCTGTATAACTTTATGGTACTGTCCACAGCAGCCGTGTATATATAAATAGGTGGTTTACAGTGAATGACAGTCTACAGTCCACTCAATGAGTTTTAATCCCCCTACCCCAGGCAAATATTAACAGAATTTATCTACCAATTGTATCAGGATATATAGGTATGTGACAGGAAAGAATGTTGACTATTGATAGTGCTTTCATGGTATTGGTTATGAATATATATGAATGTTATCTTGTGTATTATGGTCAAAGATGACGAAATTATTCAGTAAATCACTGGTATGGACAACTGCAATATTATTCGTATTGGTATATTGAAATTATTATATGCATGCTACAGTTTCAGAGCTTCGTATTGAAGCATATACATGTATATCGTTATTCATCATTCCCTAGGAAAATAATTGTATTTCAAAGAATTCTAAATGGTAAAATAACATATATTCGAATTGGTAGTCATTTCATTCCAGTTACTTAAAATATGGACTACAACAGGGAAAATATAACTTTGCAAAATTGTCAAACTGATAATGAACTAATTATAAGTACTGTATCTTAGGTAATATATGTAAAGGTTCAAACAGACATATTATTTGTAGCCCAGTTTTCTTCTCATATTTTACTTCCATAGATTGAGTTAGATTGACAAAACACGCACGTATTCTGGTAAATGGCACACTATTGATTTCACCAAGAGGAATGGGACGTCTCCCAATAATAAATACAATATCCATTGATGACTCTTTTGTTTGAGAGCCATGGGTTTTATTTCCATATATATAGCTATATGTACCGGTAGTTACTCTGCACCCATTAGAATTTAAACCAGTTCATGAAGGTCTTTAAAGTTTATTTGGCTGTCACCTAGCATATACAGGGGATATCAGTAGGTGTTAAATTCAGAAGAAATCTATCGTTTATAAAAAATTAACCTCAATGCCATACTCGAGACTGGATCTCAAATAAATTGGCTATTAACAGTCAAAGCTGGCCAAATTAGACTTGTGCTATGCCCATTAGGTGACATGGTGAAGGCTGACCTGCCTAATGATACTCTACTCAAGAATGTGTTTCTACAGTGTGTAAGTGAATGTGAGTTAGTAAACCTTTAACAAATCTCCCACCCCTTTAGACGCCTCATGCCACTGACCGCCCCAGCCATCAGTAGAGCGCATGCTACGTTACTCCGTTACTCTTACATTGTGATATATTATTAAGTATATGTTGTGGCCCTGACATTTGCCGACATATTCTGCAAAGGGGCGCCATGCGAAAAAACAAAATCTAAACACATTGGAAATAAAAATGTTTAAGTTGGAACCTTGTGTTGTTATCACGTTTCGGTAAAACCTCGTTATAAGGCTGCATAAAAAAATTTATCAGCTTTGCAGGCACCGCCCGCACCCTCTAAAGGGGGCCGCATGGGAGCTTTTTTTCATCATTTTACAAAAAAATAACATCAAAACCCCCGCATCCCTGAATTTTTATAATAATTGACTCAGGGTTACCCTGAGTCTTGTGCGACGGGTTACAGTGGCTCTCTCAGCCTAAAATTTAAAACTGCTGTCATTCCTTCAAAATTGGAGCGTTTTCTCTCAATTTTGTGTCATTAGATGCGTTACAATGTTGTCCTTCCTATGTAGTCGCGCTTTAATCCATTTTCAAACGCTCCCCCCTGAAAAGCATGATTTTACTTTTGTGTCTAAAATGGTGGTAATTTGCTTCAGCATAGAGCCCTATGGGAGCCCGTAGATAACCCTTAACATTGAACAGTTACATATTGAACGGGCTCAGTGCTATCTCTATTGGAGAGGGTTATCTGCAGTGACACTACAGGGGTGAGATGCTTTTTTTCAGACATTCTGACAGCTCTAACCTTAGGGTAATTGACTGGGGGTTACTTTGGGAATGGTCAATGCATGGTAATTTTGTATTGTCTGTGATATTGAACATGTCAGTTGGGGAGGGGGGCACTTGATGGGAGTGGGTCCTCATGCCCCCTGTTGATTTAAAAAAAAAATTCATGTCACCATATCAAATTTCTTTTTTGCCATGTTAAGACCTTAATAAGCATATAGGATGCTTAGGCTAATATAAAAATGTGAATAAGGGCTCAAGTACCCCCCCAAAAAAAAGTCAATGCACACTTTTTTTTTTAGTATACCCTTTTTTTGCGCTGCTAGCCTCACTCGGTGTGACTTTCTCAGGGCACCTGCGTCATGCGACCTATAGGTTGTGAGGTGCAGGCCTGGAGGTAGTGTGTTGTCAGCTCCAGATATGTTATACTTGTGACGCACAATTCGGGTATGCTATCCGAAACGGTGCAGCCAGGATACAAGAGAAGTGTGTGAGTGAGACCAGGTTGAACTGGGTATCCATGGCAAAGGGGAAATGTAAAACAAACATTCTGCCACAGCTTTAGCTACAGCGTCTGCCACAGCTATTACCACAGCTTCTGCCACAGCTTTTACCACAGATTTTAGCCCTATGGGAGCCCGTAGATAACCCTTAACATTGAACAGTTACATATTGAACGGGCTCAGTGCTATCTCTATTGGAGAGGGTTATCTGCAGTGACACTACAGGGGTGAGATGCTTTTTTTCAGACATTCTGACAGCTCTAACCTTAGGGTAATTGACTGGGGGTTACTTTGGGAATGGTCAATGCATGGTAATTTTGTATTGTCTGTGATATTGAACATGTCAGTTGGGGAGGGGGGCACTTGATGGGAGTGGGTCCTCATGCCCCCTGTTGATTTAAAAAAAAAATTCATGTCACCATATCAAATTTCTTTTTTGCCATGTTAAGACCTTAATAAGCATATAGTATGCTTAGGCTAATATAAAAATGTGAATAAGGGCTCAAGTACCCCCCCAAAAAAAAGTCAATGCACACTTTTTTTTTTAGTATACCCTTTTTTTGCGCTGCTAGCCTCACTCGGTGTGACTTTCTCAGGGCACCTGCGTCATGCGACCTATAGGTTGTGAGGTGCAGGCCTGGAGGTAGTGTGTTGTCAGCTCCAGATATGTTATACTTGTGACGCACAATTCGGGTATGCTATCCGAAACGGTGCAGCCAGGATACAAGAGAAGTGTGTGAGTGAGACCAGGTTGAACTGGGTATCCATGGCAAAGGGGAAATGTAAAACAAACATTCTGCCACAGCTTTAGCTACAGCGTCTGCCACAGCTATTACCACAGCTTCTGCCACAGCTTTTACCACAGATTTTAGCCCTATGGGAGCCCGTAGATAACCCTTAACATTGAACAGTTACATATTGAACGGGCTCAGTGCTATCTCTATTGGAGAGGGTTATCTGCAGTGACACTACAGGGGTGAGATGCTTTTTTTCAGACATTCTGACAGCTCTAACCTTAGGGTAATTGACTGGGGGTTACTTTGGGAATGGTCAATGCATGGTAATTTTGTATTGTCTGTGATATTGAACATGTCAGTTGGGGAGGGGGGCACTTGATGGGAGTGGGTCCTCATGCCCCCTGTTGATTTAAAAAAAAATTCATGTCACCATATCAAATTTCTTTTTTGCCATGTTAAGACCTTAATAAGCATATAGGATGCTTAGGCTAATATAAAAATGTGAATAAGGGCTCAAGTACCCCCCCAAAAAAAAGTCAATGCACACTTTTTTTTTTAGTATACCCTTTTTTTGCGCTGCTAGCCTCACTCGGTGTGACTTTCTCAGGGCACCTGCGTCATGCGACCTATAGGTTGTGAGGTGCAGGCCTGGAGGTAGTGTGTTGTCAGCTCCAGATATGTTATACTTGTGACGCACAATTCGGGTATGCTATCCGAAACGGTGCAGCCAGGATACAAGAGAAGTGTGTGAGTGAGACCAGGTTGAACTGGGTATCCATGGCAAAGGGGAAATGTAAAACAAACATTCTGCCACAGCTTTAGCTACAGCGTCTGCCACAGCTATTACCACAGCTTCTGCCACAGCTTTTACCACAGATTTTAGCTGGGTGAGACGTTTTTCATCAGACCAAAATAGCTTAGGAACAGATATGTGGACAGCTTGTGTATAGTAGGGTCTGTGTGTGGTGGTGTACAGGGGTAGGGGCAGGGGTAGGGGTATGCATGCACACTACACAATGCACACTACACATGCATCCTACACCTGTACACTACACATGCACACTACACATGTACACTACACATGCACATAATGCATGCACACTACACCTGTACACTACGCATGCACACTACACATGTACACTACACATGCACATTCCACATGCACACTATGCCGACACACTTCTCATGCACACTACAGGCAACCACCCTGAGTCTTTTGTGATTAGGATCACACGCTCGATTTTTTTTTTTCAAATTTTCGCCCCTTTTTGAAGGCATTTTTTGTGGGAACCAATCAATCGATTTTCATACATTTTACAGTTCTGGAATCCCTAAAAAGTACTCTATCATGCCATAGATTTACTTGAGAATCTCATGAGTACCTGGAATACTGTTGTCACGTATCTGAATCTTAGGAATATGTTTCAAATAATGTATACATGCAGTATATGGGGTATCTGACATAGCGAAAAAAGAAAAAGAGACCTCCCTCATCACTTGAAATGTAAAAAAAAAAAAAAAGTCACCTCCCTCATGGCCTAGAAAATTGATAACAAAATAAAATAAAAGCCTCCCTCCCGCACCATATTTTTTTGGAAAGTGTCCGCAAAGCTGATTATCAATTTTATGCAGCCTAAGGAGGTCATTAAGAACAGAAGTATTACATAAAGTGATACGAAGCACTTGATAATCTTCTCAAAAGATGAGACTGCTTGCTGTAGTTAGATGTTTCCACAGAAGATTATATTTATATCCCAATAAAAATTAAAGGAAAGACATTATCAAACAAAATTCGGCAATCCAATGCAAGTTGGACAATTTTCCTAATGGTGAGCTGTAAACACATAAGAACGTTTGGGCATGTGCAAAATCACATTGCGCTCTAATGGAAAGATATATCATGAAATATTGGTATTATTTCCCACAGGGGTTGACATTGCATGACGTCATCCAAATCAGTCTTTCCATGGATTTCCCGCTAATACTTTATTTTGCAAGTGGTATATTTCTTAAGAAAGAAAAATGTTAAAGCAGCAACTTGACCTCTTTAGACCTCCTCCAAGTTTAGTCCGAAGTTAACATTATTAATGGGCCAATGTTTTTGTTTTTCATCAAGGTAGAGCAAAATAAAGTAGCATAGCAGGCCCCTCTGTAGCGAAATCTAGTGTCAATGATCAGAACTACCAGACCAAGTTGCCCCTGTCTAAACCAAACCTCAACCCACATCAGGCAGCCCACTTTGAAACTGATCAGAGCCCAAATCGGGCAGCATGCCTTGAAACTGATCTGAGCCAAAAATGGGCAGCCCGCTTTGAAACTGATCTGAGCCCAAATCTGGCGGCCTGATTAGGGTCACATTTCAGCCCATTTCAGCCCAGCCATCTGCCCAATGTGAAACGTGGGCTTGCAACTGTGGCATCTAAACAGTAACTTTCAAAAACTCCCTAAATGTACCCTCGTAGCAGACACCATTCAACCTCAACTGGGACCTGACCATGTTAACCGACGTGGTCCTGGGGTGGCTAACCGACAGACTTCCGATGGTTTAGTGCACAGGACAACCAGTTGGCATGCGGATGGCAAAAAAGTGACAAATATACCAAAAAAAAGGCTCCTGTAACTTAATTGGACACCCACGCTACTTGCCAATCTCGCTCCGTGACTAGGCCTTAGTCCTGATAGGGTCTACTGAGTTAAATCAGCTACTCGAGCTCCAAGCATCGAATTTTAGATTATAACATGTCAGCAATCTTCACAGATTCGTGTGTATTCATGCAGATTATACATTATATATACTTCCCTATTTATTTGTTGTATGTAGACCTCCACTATAAGTGTGTACTGATTGCTCTAAGTGTACTAGCCACACAAGACTAAGCCATTTTAGTTCCATCTTCGACCACAAGAGGTCATATTGGCATTGGCCCCTGCAGAGATGGCTTTCCTTCCCACCATAGAAGGATTAATATCTGTATTTTAACCCATCCATTATGCTTTAGAGAGGCCTTATATGCTATGCTATTTTGCCCTGCCTTAAAGAAAAACAAATGATGGTCCTATAAATATTAAATTCATGCTAGAGTTGGAGGAGGTCTGAGGAGGTCGAGTTTCTGCTTTTAAGTCTCCTGTGTATGGCGCCAATATAATTATAATCGGTGTAGCCTTGGTTGAGTGATGCAGAGTTGTTCGTGATGACCCAGGAGTGGAGGGCTCAAAAGAACTATGGCCCTAGACATGGCCATTTTTTAAATCCGATATGACGACATGGACATTTCTTAAAATCGACATGGGACATGGCCATACTAGTGACATGGGACATGGGGCATTTCTTAACTCCGACATGGGACATTGGTCTTAGTGACATGGATGTGAATAGTATGATAGCTTGCAGAATGTTATGTTGCTCTCAAAACTCACCAGAATGCACTATTCTATTTCAAGAATTTCAAAATTTTCCCAAATGTGTAAACAACTTCGACACCGCATGAGAGGGGGGTGGGCTAAAAAAGATGCCCCTTTTAGGAATAAAATAGTGTCAATGGCATATGCCTATATTGATGATGTATATTCAGTGATTTATCATCTCTTAGTGACACCAGCGTTTTTCCTTAGTGACATGAGACATGGGCATTTTTTTAAATCGACATGCGACATGGGGACCCCCCCCCCCCCATCAAGGGCCCCAGAACTGGTGAAGTGTAGGCCACATCCAGAAACCAGGTGCTTTTAATTGATCTTCACAAAAATCTACACATTTGTAAACGTAGCATTGAATCCATGATATATATCATTATAAATTTATTCGAACTCAAAATCAGCCATCAGCCGGTTGTAGCAGGTGGGACGGACATGATGAAGCATTAATCCGATATATATATGGGTGTTGTCGTTCCATCCATGGACGATATCGATCAATATTAACAATGGTCTGTGTTAACTTTCCCCCAATGTAACTGCGTCAAATTAAATGGCCATTTCAATTATGTGAAGGCCCATTCGTTGTTGTTTTTCCTGAATTGTATGATAAATGTTGATACAATAGACGCAAGTAATCCCTGTGACTAAATGGTTCAATTGCATAAAATTTAAAGATATCATTAAACTGTTTCTATTAGCATAGTTTTAACGTAATGAATTTAGTAACCTGGCGGGAAGAAAGATTGTACCGCTCCCAAGTTAGAAAACATCTCAGCATAGACCTTTTCAACGTTTTCTGTTAAACTGAACACTATTATACGACGTAACTCTTACCATGTAGTGCCGAATATGATATTATATGCTGAAGAATTACACTGCAAATAGCACATAACTATGCAGAATCAGTATGAATAAGAGAAATTCAATCAATCAATTTTAGATAATTCCTCTGGTGTATCAAAGAGACTATTGTGATTATTAACTCTTCCTATACTCTTACGCATTAATGCGTAATAGGGGACGATTTTTGGCCGATTTTGAGCACTCTGTAGTTTCTCAAAAACTGGTTTGAACCTATGATTTTTTGGATTCTCGCTATTTGCTATAATTATCATCTCTAGGGAATTATGATGTTCTTTAGTGAAAATTTACTTTATGCAGTTTTTCATGCTAAGAAATATGGGCCCTACAGATTAAAAATATTTTGATGTGCTATTGACAAAAGTATTGGTTGCCATAGCAACGGTTTTACAAAAAAATCACGATTTTAGGTAACTGCAGTTGCCATGATAACTAATTAGAATATGTACATCATGACAATTGCACGCAATAATTTTAAGAGTACTTAAAAGTATCTATAATATAGAATTTATTTAATCAAAATCGATAGAGGCAATCCTAAAATGCTACAGTTTGAAATTTGGTTGAAGAACCATTTTTGAAATTATGATTACAATTTTACTATTGTTATATCTCCCTTAAGAGAATATTATAGAGGAATTAAGGGTGCTGTCCTTTTCTTGAACAACCTTAGCTCAAAGCATCACTACTTCCCTTCTAGATGGAATATTTACATGATTAATACAGTTTTGGAAAGCTCAAGCCATGCCCTAGAGGGCGAAAAATTACCCAAAATCACTCTGGTATAGGAGCCAAGCCGAGATATGTACTCGAACCCTACATACATAGGGTGGGTGGGGTGGCGATTTAAAATAAACTACAGTCTGTAACCCTTTACAAGGACTTATGATGCCTCAAGCCCAATACGTTGTCTGAATCATGTGAATGATGTATCTGGGTAATTTGATAGTCCTGATTTCATTTCTGATGTGTGCAAAATGATATCTGTGTCGCAACACGGTCAAATCAAAGGTCATGCTTTTGTTGTAGAAATGAAACTGAAATGGTTTCACACATTTTGGACACAAGTGCAATAATATTATAGGTGAGGCTCATTCCTCTTACAGATGTATTCTCTCACATATGATCGAATATTTGGCAGACCATAGTTGACGTTCGTTAGGTCCAAGGCCATTATGCTCAAGGTCAAACATGGAAAATGCTAATAATTTCCAATTTTCGTTCTTTCTAGATCTGTAGATAATAGATGGGTGTGTATATACATAAAAAAACTAACCAGAAGCAAAGACCTAGTATTAACTATGATAATCAGTGTGAAATGTGTGGTTAATTAATGGTATTTTTATGATAATCTAGCTCATAATTATCTTAAATAGATTAAAATTATATAAATACCAAATTTTGTTTCATCAGCTATGAACAAGTGAATTATCATTACAGCCATTTCATGGCACGAGCCCTCCCGTACAATCATCAAACCAACTGTATCCCTTCATTGATCACAGGCAGCTGCTCAGGAAATGTATAGATCCAATTAGTATGCATCATGCTAGTTTAACTATTCTTCTCACACTCCAATGTTGGTATTCTAGGCACCTGAGCATGAGTAGTCCTTAATTTACTGATAATGGACAGTATAAAAGAGCTAAGGGACGTCTACTCCATACACACCTTCCACCATGATGATGAAGACCATACTACTAGCCGCCCTCGTGGTGCTGGCCACTGCCAGGCCCCAAGGTAGGAGACATTTTGGTATCCATTTAAATCAGTTTTTACTATTATACATTGCACTTCGCCATTTTACAGAATTTGTAATGGTGTTCTGTTGAAAGACACCCAGACACTGACTCACTAAACAAGTTTATTACAGCACCAACAGGAACAATACTTTATGGTTCATGTCTCTGAGCAGAATTAGTGGCTTTGGTCCTACTGGGGCTCGTCCACTTTTGGCATTAGCCCAAACTTCCCTGACTGACAGGTGCCCACTTGGGCATGTCACTTCGATAGGCAACCAGGGATAAGCCCGAGCTCCACTAGGGCGAAACACCTACCTGTGAAACGTTGCGATCTTTCTATTGTTGTCTTTTGACATATTTCGCTTCATTTCGCTACATTTCGCTTCATTTCGCGGGAGTGTCGCCCTATGTAACGCCAGTAGCAGGCCGACACTCAGGGCGACACTCCTGCGAACTGAAGCGAAATGAGGCGAAATGAAGCGAAATATGTCAAAAGACAACAATAGAAAGATCGCAACGTTTCGCAGGTAGGCGTTTCGCCCTAGTGGAGCCCAGGCTTTAGGCAAACATGTGTTAAAAACTAAGCGAAGCACTGTAGTCTAGACTGGTCCACTTTAAAGGACACACCACAAATTATCTGCACAGATATTAATTAGACCATTGACGTCTCGTTGATTAGACAAGTAAATAATTATGAGACCTGCTAATTGATGTTATAGGCAATATTTTTGACTGTTATTCGGTCTATACGTTTTGGATTATAGGTTATAGTTGATAAGGAATTTACCAAAAAGTATTAAGTAATTCTAATGGTGATGTTATGTGAAAACAATATGCCTCAGCCATGGCAAATGTGTAGGCCTACCTAGCTGTCTCTATAGCTGTCCCATTGTGTGGAAGGCTAGTACATTTGTAAGTGATTGACAATATATTTTAAGTCTGCTATGTAGTCCTTCAAAGCTCGCTACATCCATCTAAGTAATCAGCAATACCCTCTGTGTCCTTGCCATTGCCACAGTACAGAAATATTGAAACAGGACACCACCATTACACAGCAAATAAATACAATGCCTTAAACTTTAACCAGAACTTTATGACCGAAGTCTGTTATTTACATTTCCCTTGCCAAATTATGTGATAGCTTAATATATTGTCCTGACATATGGCTGTTTCTCATGACTGGTCGTCATTTGAGCTGGGAGGACCTAATTTTAGAATTCATGAGCAGATGAAAATCCTTTTGGTTGTAAATAATAAAGGTATTTGGCCAACTTTTTGCAAAGTTATGGAAGCTTATATCAGAAAACCTTTCCTATGATAGCTTGGCAAAGTTCATGTATCAACAAATGATCTAGGGCATGGTTCCAATCGTCACTCTCTATCAATATAATAATTCAACTGTTATTTTGTTGTTGTTAAGGTATACTTTCCCTATTTGGGTAGTTCCTATGTATATAGTAGAGGCTAGTGATCATATCGATGGATATTTCCTATATATTGGCATATTTTCTTGTAGCTTTTCACTGTGTTGAAGGAAGTAGGTGATATAGTGTAATATTCTGGGATGAATGATTCTTTTAATGCACTCTCTATCACATACCCTTACATGCTGATATTTTTATCAAAAGCTGTATTTTCTACTGAAATAGTTTCGTCTATATCCACTCTTTGCAATGGTAGGTGAGACTAAGGCTCATTATGAAGAATTAAGTTTATAGCTGCTGTACAATAGAGAGGATGTAGGCTGTTTTATAGAGAGTGACGATTGGAACCAATGCATTTTTGTGAACTTGGCAGTAATATGACTATCTTTAGGCCCTCAAGTATTTATATGATTCCTATTTCCACTGTTAGATATTACTGCTGGTGTATTTACCAGCCCTGAAGCCTTTCTTTCAAGTACATTTACTTATTTATATTTGCTCTAAACTCATACTTCTTGCTTAAATGGAGCAGATATTCCCCCTACCTCTCCTTATCTTGCTATAATTAGCCAGATAGAATGTAATGAAGTGGTAGGAATGAATAAAAATGCAAGTAAATTGATGGAAATACAACTCATTAATAACACATAAGTTTATAGCAGCTCTAGCATAGAGAGAATGTAGTCCATACGATGTAGCGTGATGATTGGAACCAGCGTGACGATTGGAACCATTGAGATATATACATAGCAGTACCACCTGACAGGGTTGCTGCAGAATTCTCTCATAATTGTATATTATTCCCTTTATAATAGAGATAGTTGACATGTGATATGAATAGTTAAAGCTAGATACTATGCAAGCTATGACAATTGATGTAGTTTGATAGAGAGTGATGATTGGAACCAGGAAATTACACATTTTTGCCGTCATGAATTTCAATTGGCTCTCCTGAGTCAAGTTTAGAACATATCATCCTTTTCTTTTTTTTAATATATACATATGAGATATACTAGTCCAGCATGACAATATGTTTTGATATGGTTAGCTAATTGCTATAAGATAGGGGAGGTGTAACTTTTGACAATAGAGCGTGATGATTGGAACCATTGAATTACACAGATGGATCATACCACCATCAAACCACAGTTATAGGTATAACCAATGAGTTATACACCTTGCACATTTCAATCATTGGTATTCTATATAAAAATAATAAGAAAGGTCATATTCTTCTAATAATCTGTGAAATTTTACAACTTTTGAAATTCACTGTTGATGAAAATTCATGAAAATTGCCATATTTTGCCTTTTTATGGGCTCTGACACACTTTATATTGGTCATAGAGAGGTAAAAGTATATACCCCAATGTAGCTCTAACTGAGTCTGACCTGATAGAATCAATAAAAACTCATAACATCCAGTTCCAAGAGATATGAAACCTGCAAGAGCAAAAATGGCATATGACGACCAGTCATGAGAAACAGCCATATGCTTTATATCATTTATTTGAAAAGCTATTGAAATAGACCTTTATTTATTCAACGGAGAAATAGTGTCCACGAGATCTGGTTCAGCTCTTTTAGTGGGAATCGGCTACATGGGCTTGCAAAACGTGTACAAACGTTCTTTTGGTCTTCCAAATGGGGGCATACCCTAGTGGGCTTGCAAAACGTTCTTTTGGTTTTCCAAAAGGGGGCATAGCTGGTGAAATAGAACGACACCATGAATGAAATCCACAGAAAAATTATAAATAGTGTTTTTATCAATATTTCCCCCGTTTCTATCAATAATGCCGTTAATTTCTGTAAACTGTCTAGTTACCAGAGCTCACATTTATAGTGTTTTAATGATAATAATTTTCAACTCATTGACTCAGGGTAACTGAGTAATACTAAACGACCCAACCAAGGTTTAAGACGTTTTTGTTACATGGGAGAAGTGCTCTCATTTAATGTCCATGGCCCACAGCCATTAGATAAGACCATGGAGAGACAGGCAAGATCGGGGGACAAAAGTTTCCTTCGAAAATAAATTTGAAATGTCTTTCCTTCTTGCTGTAATTGGCCTGCGATCTTTAGGTAGTGATTTCTCTCCTTTCCTTAAACTCTTAAGTATTCTTAAATTGCTACCCTCTAAATGAAAGGCACATAGGCTTCAGTGTTTAAGCAAAGATAGAAATGACATATTTTGCCGAAGTGCTCCATATTTCTCTCTTCACATGCCAAAAGGCCATCTTGTACACTGGAAATACCCTCCAACACACAGCAGACAACCATCTAACTGCTTTCAATTAAATTTAAATGAAAGACAGCAGAACAGGCCAACAGAAATATAAAGCCCCGGCCACACTAGGCTGTTTTGGGCAGATCCGATCCAACTAGACCAGACAGTCTAATCAAATTTGACTGGCCGGTCTGATAGAGTTGTGCATGCCAAACTCTTCTGACTGTTGGGTCGGGTCGTATCTATGTCGGACTACGTTGGGTCGGGTCAAATTACGTAGGTGTGGCCGGGGCTTAATAGTTCATGTTGCCACCGTGGTTCAAATGGTGGCGCCACTGCGACTTCTCGTGCACTCGGAGAACTGCGCAAGACAACATGAGAGTTGCCAGCGACAGCGTCGGGATAAAAGGAGCATCCAGAGCAGTTCAAAACTGTACCAACCATATCGTCGCCGTTTATCGTCCGATCGACTGGCTTTTTGATAGGGACAGAAGGCGGTACATGCCGACAGCCTGCAACAGTCGCCCACACCCACCTGCACACCCACACCCACCTGCTCTCCCATGCCCACCTGCTCACCCACACACACCTGCTGGCCTGAAATGGAATAACATACATGTATGACACATGACTTTAGGGTACTTTTTAACAAGGAATTTATTTCTGATGCCAGAATGGACCAATGAATGAATATAAGGGAGTACTATATCTAAGTACATGATAAGCTACAGATTCAGCTTACCCTGAGTCATCTGTGAGGCCACTCACACGCTCAATCTTTGTATATTATAGCGAGCCCCCAATCTATGATAATTCCTTACATATATGCTAACACAGTGTACCTATAGTATGGTTTGAGACCCTGTGTCATTTTGCTACATTTGCTTCTGGAAGTGTCCTGCTTTGCGGCGCTGAGGGTGGTCTTTTGATCAAAATTAATATAGGTGTAAAAGAGCGCATGTTTCGAGTTCTGGGCACAAATGGATGAAGGAAATTTAATGCATTTATCTCCTTAAGCAGGCATATGAGAGGTGGAATTTTATCTGGCTAATTGAAATGTCCACTCATCAATCCAATTGTTTTCCTGATGACTTACTGTCTTTGAGTAGGCCATGTACCTTGAGTCGGCCATTTTGCTTGTTTATTAGTACCAAATTGAACCAATAAAATTTAATGATTAGTGGATATCACTACATTCATATTGATACAATATGGAGAAATGCAGCATTTGCTATCTTATCATATTGAGAAATACAGATCTAGCGCCCTCCACTGTCTGTCAAAAATATCAGATTTTTGGTAATATTATGCAATTGGAACTGTGTTTCTGATGATTTGCTAGCCACCTTGAGATGAAGTACAAGTAATAAATGAGGTCCCATTTGCAATAGTGTGATAATATTGGTCAAGGAACACACTTAACCTTAACTAAAATTGGTTAATGTATTACATTTACAGTCTGTCTGGCATCACTCAACAGGAAATACACATTTTTCTTTGCATTTAATACAAAAATAGACATTCTAGTATACAGCACCTGACTGATGGTATGTTATGGCTGACTCAAGGTACCACAGTGCTTGACTCATGGTACCTCTTATGTAGTGCAAACCTACAAGGCCTCATGAACAGGAAATGAAGGTTGTAGCCTCATTGGCTGGGAAGTCCAATATGTCAGGATATCAATTTGTAGATGCCCCTACATATGTTAGTCTACTACAGCAGAGTTCCTAGAATGATAGACACGTTGGACAGAAGTCCAAGTGGTCGGCTCATGGGCCCTTTATCTTATGTCTCTGCAGGTAAGGGCAATGAAGTCACAGTTCGCTTCCGGAGCATCACCGGAGCAGACGACAACTCACTTCCGGATATGCTGACCGTGACCTTGGAACACAACCGCCGTGACATTGACCATCTCCCACCTAGCCTTAACCTTGTGAAGAATGAGAAAATAGAACTGATGGAGTTCGAGATTGATGGGGAGCCAGTTGAGCCTGACTTCAAGGTGAATTGATTAAATCAATATTGTTCTGCTGGTTCTATATGTATATTCAATTTGGGGTATTATTTAACTCATTATACTCATATTATGAGTATTATTGTCTGCAGTAGTCCCGAATACTAGCGTAGTGCATGTGGCTGGCATTGCTTGAAAATTGTTTTTTTATCCCTCACCGTTGCATGCTCTCATAATTTTGTATATTGTAATTACTTTTTGTACAATTTGGTAATTTGCTAGATATACAATCATACAGAATATATAAGAAGAGTAATAAAGCACCGGTGACAGAGTCAGCACTCAACTGCTGATGTTCAAAATTGGTCACCAAGGATGAGTACAGAAATATACACAAGGTGATAACTGGCACTGTAGGCACTGCATTTAGGCCCCTAACTCAATAGCAGCCACTGGCCGCGAGCTAGACTGGCAGTGAAGCTGTGAGTAACATGACTAGGAATCCTGAGCTGAGTCGTTTAATATAATATTTCATCTTATCTAACAATGATTATGTTGTCTTCTCTGTCCAACAGGACGTAGTTTTCTACCAGGATCATGATAACCATGCAGTGATAACGGCCAACCTGATCCAACATGCTGGCAAGACTCTACGTACCCTTGTGAGTTTAAAGAGGTTTTTAGTTACATTTGAGCATTTACTAAAATCATAGTACAATGTAGTTATTGTGCAGTGTAAACTGGTACGATTGCTTGAAATGAATATTATATAGATATTCTAGAAAGAAATCACTTTGTGAGTAAATCTAAAAAAAAATCAACCATTCCATTCAGCGTGGCAGCTTTGTTGTACGTGGAGTGAGTTATGAGGTGGAGCCCACTGTACCAGACCCTGATGAAACAGAGAGACGAGACATCGACCCTGACTTTGACAGCCATGACCACGTCGTCCGCCAGGTTTCTGATGTCACTGCAAAATTCTCCACATGTAAGTCCCTTATATAATCTAAATTTCAAACAACCTGAAAATCAGAAATGGACGACTGTGAGGGTAAATTATCCAAGGGTATACAATTATGTGGGAAAGTGAAAATATGCAACTTTTTCTTGTAATCATAGCATACTGTAGCAACAAATAAATCCACAGAGTTTTAATTTCCACGCAAAACCTAAATATATGTAGACAGTGAAATAAATTATCCCCACAGTGTAAATGTATTAGCTCAATCACCATCCATGAAATGTAATGCCTATGCAGATTTCGACCTCCTATATATATTAGACATATGTGTAGTCCCCCTGTCCAACCTGATTATAGTACAGCACAATGTTAGTAAACCCACGGCCATACTGTAACATGCTAAATGCTGCTACATGTATTGCATTGTCCACTCCTGACATGTGGCAGATGCCGCTGTTGACCACAAGGTGGTAGCTGTGCTTGTAATTTACCCAACCCTTTAAACAGTGCTCCCTGAGATGTCCGACCTTGAAGCTGCGAACATATCTACTCGTGCTGCCAGTCCTTATGATGTAGAGATGTATTGGATTGCTGATTACCAACTTTACAAGGAGTAAGTACTACTTTTATAACTTTTATTAATTTAAAATTCTCAAAAGCCTAATTGACTTCAGTAACGTGTGCTTTGAGCTACTGGTGGTAACTAAGCTATTTAATTTCCTTTCTGTCACAGGTGGAAGAAGGTCACTGGACACACCAGTGTGGCGAAGCTGAAGGAGTTCTTTGCTCACCAGGCTAATGGGGTATGTAGGATATATGCACCTAACTTCAAACAATTACTGTTATGTGAAAATGAGTGTTTCCTACCCCCACATTTTTTATCCATGACATTGCAAATCATGATAATATTCAATTCTTAAATCTGACGTTTTGTACATTTCAGATTGATATTGTGTATTCTTCATTTAGTAAAATCCATATGACCGTCAACGTTTGGGTTCTGAAGGTGGAGATACATACGGTAATACCTGAGATTATTATGCACGTTATAATGTTACTGGAAACCAACCTTTCATTTTTTTACCTTAAAGTAAAATATATATATATATATATATATATATATATATATATATATATATATATATATATATATATACATATATATATTTATTTATATATATATATATATATATATATATATATATATATATATATATATATATATATATATATATATATTTATATGTAATATTATTTCATAAATATGAATACCGTAAAACCTCACATAATTATGAGCCAAGATATATTCTGAATAGTCCCTGGGGAAAAAACACCCGAAACTTTAGCCATGAACGTAAATACACATAGTCAAACCTAAGTTTATGAGTCACACATGGGGTCAGAGTCCTCCTGGTGTTTAGTATGGTGGCTCTGTGTGGCCTCCAGGCAGCCCTTTCCACCTCCCTGTGGCCCCTGGGTCCTCCATGAGTAGTGACAGCTTTCTTAGTTCAAGGGCTGGGGCTAAGTGATAATAATGATACCAATAATAATAATAATAATAATAATAATAATAATAATAATAATAATAATAATAATAATAGTAGTAGTAGTAGTAATAATAATAATAATAAAAATAATAATAATAATAATAATAATAATAATAATAATAATAATAATAATAATAATAATAATAATAATAATAATAATAATGATAATAATAATAATGGCATAGTAATGTATTGCAGAGCTATAAGAGTCTCCCAACTGAGAACAGCAAAATCGCCGGCAGGACAAACCCTCATAACCAGGGCAGACAAAGTATTGATGATTCCCTGGTGCTTAAAAAGATGGGTGATCTGCGCAAGGACAGGGGATGGAGCTGGTCAAAGCCTGATCATCTCATGCTGTGGACTGGGTAGGTCAGATTTGAATCGCACATAATATTATCTGTAAGGTACCATACATACTAAATTAAAGTCTAATGTACCAAATTCTCAGATAATTATAATGTACACACTAGACTAGCCTCTTTGAAAAGTTTTTATTAAACAAACCTGTGGGGTGTTTCACAAGGGAAAAATAGATACAATTCATTTTACATGTTTTCTAAGACCAACTTAATATCACCCAATGTTAATCTTATCTTGGTGTTTCACAAGTTTCAATTGTATCTATGGTCATATACTGAGATACAATTGAAGATAATAATGCGGCTTGTGAAACACCAACTTAAGACTAACATTTGGTAAAAGTAAGTCAACCTTAATAACCATGTAGCATTAGTCTTAAATATGCTCCCCTTGTATGATGATCACATAGGATCGACATATGTGTAGTTTAAATGTGTATAACCAACCACTTTATTTTCATCCTGAATAAACAGATATTTGCAGGGATTTTTTGTGTGTCGTATGACACATATATTGCATGAAAAAAACATGAAAAAATATGTAGGGAAAATATAAGCGGGCATGGTATGAGCTCCACGCTAATATGCATTGTGAAACACTTATACATTAGTTTATCTAGATTGTAGGCCAAAGACCCTGACTTAACATCTTGGTTGTAGACCTTTGTGAAACACTTTTTCTAAGCAGTATACAATTGATACAACCAAATGTCGGTCTTCGTGGTTATATACAGGAACACTTATTCTACAATTAATTGTATGTCCCCCTTGTGAAACACCCCACAGGTATAATGTTTCGGTCATTTACATATGTACGACATGTACCCGTATGTACCTTGTGCTTCAGTTTTCTGATTTTCCTTGTCAGATATTGTGTTTATTTTACGTAAACTATACTTATTTCACACGCAGATACGATCTTGATGGAAGCACCGTAGGTAAGTACTGGAGATAATTGTGTGTATCCTTTTGTACTTTCTATGCCCTAGTAGCAAGCTTACATGGGAACCAATTCAGCTTTAGCTCAGATTAGCTGGTTTTAAGTAGACAAAAGATGTGCTTGGTTTTAGCACTAGCATATCCTGGTACCTCAGGTACTCGGGGGCTACACCCCATCTCCTTATCAGGTTAATCCCCTCCTTTCACACTTGGAAGGACTGATAAGAAATTTACCCATAATGCACTGCTCTGGAGTCGGGGGCCTAATGACAATGCATTGCTCTGATTCAAGATGGCGGCCCCCATAGTCTAATGCGCTAATGCCCTTATAGGGAGTGGGGTTGAGCAGATGGTTGGGTTCCCATCACTAAACATTAAGGTTTCCTTTATAGGGCAAACTGGCCATAACCGTCCTAAGCCAATCGTTTTTGATCAGAAGGACACACGTCAGTTTCAAAGTGGTCTGCCCCATTTGTGCACAGTTCAAACATGTCTCTGGTTTAAAGAAGGCTATACTTATAGCTAGTAGAACAGGGGCTGCCAGGGTTTAGACATGGAAAACTGACCATGACATTTTTGGACCTTGATACAAGATATACTATATTAAGTAATACTCGCATACACAGCAGGATTGATTTGCCTCAGTAAACTAAAATAACTAAATATAACAGTACAATAAAATTAAAAACTAAATATACTAAAATGAAGGATAGGTTACAATGAACAGATCTTCTCACAGTTTAGAAATAACTATATTAAAGTTCCCATAAATTTGAATGATCAAAATAATCTTAGTAGCTATTAACGACAGACAGCATTTCTGTTCATTGAGAATTTCTTTGACAATCGACACATGCTTTATATAGGTACAAACTATAGATTTGAAGGTCAACATATCATTTGATAAAAAAAACCACTTGTCTCATGTCCATGGCTTGAACCTGATCATTATACTTATACTTATCCATAACTGAGCAGGAAGATGTATGATATTCCCACCTGGCCAGACCATAGCCCCGTGACCAAAACAGTAGTCCACTGGTCATTGGTAAACACTGTCTGGGCCCAGTTGGGGCTATACCACTGAAACTTGGAGTTTGTGACAGTGTGCGTTTCCTTGACAGGTTTGGCCTATCTGTGTGGTGTCTGTAATGGAGGTATGGGAGTGTCCACAGTGGAGAATGTAGGCTTACACTCATGGACAGTCGCTGCTCATGAGCTTGGCCACAAGTAAGTCTTAATTTTTCAATCGTTCTTAATTCATATATTATGATTACGCAACAACGTACGTATGACTGTTAATTACGTTATGTGTATGGTCTAAATTAGGCTTTATTAAATCTTTCTCTATATTGTTAATAGCATTATTTGAAAATAGAATAACAATTTTACTGCAATGATTTTTAGAAGCCAGTTGTTGGTGTTTCATATATGTCCCACTAAACCCACTAAAGAAAATGAAATATAGAAATAGAAATGGCTGTTACTGATTTTATGGATACATGCAAAAAACAGAATTTGGATTTATTGCGTTTTGCCAAAAAAAATATTTCAAAGATCAATTTTATTTATGGCATATTAAACATTAGTTTAAAGAAAATACTTTCTATTCACTAATTCTTCAAAATAAAAAAACCACTAATATCTCAAAACTCATAACATGGATTTATTGCGTTTTGCAACGAAACTCGTATACAAGTAAATTCAAATATATATCATCAAATATCAACAATGTATTACAGCATTGGCATGAAACATGATGGTCAGAATGGCTGTGCGGACAGAGGAAACATCATGAACCCGAGTGTCGTAAAGCTGGACCAAGTCGCCTCTGTCGCCGAAACCTTCAAGTTCTCCACCTGTGCTCTTAACAATGCTAAGGCTTGCATGGAAGGAACTGATGACAAGAAGTATGTATATTATCACACAGCCTAATTTGCAGTTGTATGAACTATGCTCGATGAAGTTTATTTTAGTTCTCAACATGAACAACAGTCAAATTAAAAGTGAACTTATTTATTGTTTCATTAGTCTACAACTGCTGATGTTAATAAAGGGCCACTGATTTAACATTAGAATAATGGTAAATCATGCGATGCTCGTCATTGTCTTTAAATATCAACACAGCTTTATTAGTCAATTGTTACTAACCACTGAACTAAATGTGTGAATATGAACACAATGTATTACAAACCATTTTCAATGTTCATTTTCATGTTTTCTCTACTTTGTAGGCCCACATTTCCCACTAGATTGGAGTGGGTCAAGCCAATTTTGCCATTGGTCTCATACTTCTATAATGCTATCCCTACAGGTTTCCTAGGATTTGTCTTCAGAGTGGTACCTGCAACAAGGAGTTCACCACCACGGCCACCCTTGGGTCAAATGGCATCGACCCATTAGATTCACAGTGTCAAGAACAGTTTGGGCTGACTGCTGAAACTGCTGTAGGATGTGGGGTATGAGATTAAGATTCTCCTTGTATTCTGAATCACTGAGCCATATATTGCTACTGTCTGAGTAGTTTGGTAATATGCTCCTTGGTTTTAATTGCCTACGCAGACTACCTGAAGTAAGATTGAGAATGTTATTTGTATCATAGTTTCTAGCTATTAATTTTAAAATTAAGATTATACAAACTTACAGTGCTTTTGAAACAAAACGTACTTATGTAGATGAAATGCTTTATTCCTCAGTCCAAGCCTCCTGGTGAAAACACTTGCATTAAACTAATGTGCAAAAAGGGCAATAGCTGCTGGATGGGCAGAGCTGGTGATGGTAGTCCATGCGGAACTAACAAGGTAAATCCTCTATCAAAAATGTGTTAAATATAGCTTGCGTTTTTATCAGAAATGTCAGTTAATCCAGTACATAGATGCATGTTTGTAGTCAAATTTGTACAATCTATCATGGAATGATTCTGGGATTTACTGTTGTTAATATAGATACCCACAAATAAGATGCTTTGCCTAAATTCCTGCTTGCCATAATTAGCGCCTACATCAAATCGATATGATTTATTCACTAATGTAGAATTCAAAGTCAATATTGGATAAAGTTTATAATTTATCAATTTCAGTGGTGCATCGAAGCAAAGTGTGTTTCAAAATCCACAAAGCCAAGTGAGTATTTCCCAATGTTTTGAATGTTCCATAGTTCTATGGTTCTATGGTCACACTAATTGCTGAATTGATTTATTGCAATATTGTGTCCTAGACGAGTTCTTGCTTGCATTATCAATACAGCGTGCAGACAGACAGAATTCTATAGGGCTGAATATGAACCACTGACAAAAAGGTCTTTTCACAAGCTCTCTCATCTTAACAAAAGATTTGTGTCTTAAGGAGTAGCTAGTATGTGTTCCATTGAAGTAAGATTTTTCGAAGCACATGTACAAAATACAAACCCACAGTCATGTGTCCTCTAACGAGCTGCAAGATACAGTGTTGAGAGATCCCATTGATTTAGGGAAATTACTAATAGTATAATTCAATTTAAAATAATACAAATTAACACATATATAGTCTACAAGAATTTTCTTATATTCAAATATTACAGCAACAGTCTACAAGGTCTGTAACAAGGGAAGTGGCCTACCACAACCAGGGCCAAGTAAGTCTTGCACAGATATGATAGGTTTGCCATTGATTAACATGCCCTATCCCTTTCCTATTCTTGCACATAAATGATGTTCTTCAAACTGATGTGGCTAGAGAATAATTTACACAATAAATTAAACAAATGTAAAGACACATGTATGTAACTGAGTAGAAACAATGTAATAGTGTAAATATCATTATGATGCTATTTAATACAAAGACATCGTTATCATAAACGTGTGTCTTTTACAGACTGCAAGGATACCAATCACCAGTGCCCAGGCGTTGGTGAGGCTCCAGGCCTGAACTGCCCAGTTGCCTATTTCAAGGATGTATGCTGCAATACCTGTACCAAACTTGGGTTCTAATTGAGTTCAAGTTCAATAAATAATTGCGCAATACTAAGGGGTTAACCTGACCCCTTATGCATACACAAGCTGTATTGCTGTAGTAGTTCCTGTAGAGTTCATGTGTATGAGGCTCTAGGCCCTGTCAATAGAATTATCTCCTACTCGACTCACTCCATGCTGCTGATATTAGCTAAATAAAACTCTTGGTCTCATCTCAAAAGTATGTCTTGTTAATGCTGGATTGTTTGTTTGTACTCTGGTGTTATTTCACATAAATCATCAATTGGTTGTTTTAAAAGTAAAACACCCATATACAAAGCTATAGGCCCTATCAATAGAATTATCCCTTACTGGACCCTGTCGGTGTTGTCTCATATCAGGTCAATAAACCTTTTGCTCTCATCGTCTAATTGTGTGTCTTGTTGATACTATATATTGCTTATACTCTGTGATCTTACTTCATGCAAGCCATGTATTAGTACTAGTAGGCCTACTATTAAGTAAATGAACAGTTTCTGTAGTGGGGTAGTATTTTTATTAGTGAAAGCCTTTAAATCATTTATCTGTCTGGGCAACAATTCTTTGAAGCATACGGAGAGCACCAATACTATCACGTGGCACCTGTAATAAAAAGGAAAATCGTTAGTTTTGTTATTGTCATAATCCTGGCAATTTGGAAGGGCAAAGGCGTACCTCACGATCCCAAGCAACAAAAACATATACCAAACAGCCAGTGAAAAATGATTGACCAAGTGATTGGCTCCACAGGACTCACATGTTGATGGTCAACCGCTATCAAGCTAAACTCAGTAAAGTTGATCCTCATATGCTCTACAGAAATATAATGATTGGTACGATGACTGGACAAAACTGCTGCCTGTCCTATATGTGTCTATTACCCTGCTTAAATCTATACATATGTTGTTACATCAGGACCACAATATACATGAAGCCTTGTTGCATCATGGCATCAATAACAGGTTAACCTCATAAGGGCCACTTTGGTTAGCCTCCTTGTTATCATGATGCATTATTGCTATCTGGCGAGTGAACTTGCATCACGATGAGCCTTGGGGAGTGTATCAGCCCGGCTGGCACTGATGCATGCATGCACCCCTGCCAATTAGACTCGCCAGGGGCATAGCACATAGTAATATGCAGTGTTTTTAAAGCAACACTAATAGTAGCACCTAATTTTCATATCACTTACTGCATGTCCTTCCTTCAAGTTCCAGTAGAACTTGAACTGCTTGTAAGCCTTGACGTAGGTCTCAGTCTGGCCGTTAACTGGGTTCACCAGAGCCAGCCGCTCAGCTTGGTTGTACTTCCCAAGGTCTGGCCATGTCATCTTCTGAACCCAGTCCATGGCACCTGGAAACAGAAAGTACAAACTAACTGTAGAAATCTCCAGCACACAGGACACGTACATGGCTTGGTTAATAGGAGAAGCAAATCACTATGGTAGTATTTAGCTAACAGGGCCTTCTGCAATCTTTATTCTGTAGTTGAATAAAACAGGAGCCCAGAAAGACCGATTGCATCAGAGTCCATTCGTGTGGGTGCTCAAATCACAGGTTTATGTGCCCACATGTATTTCCCAAATAATCGACATGTTGTACAATGTAGCATAGTCTTCTTTGCAAGTGCAGTTGAAAATAGAAATTGCTCGTCAGGATTGAACACTCAGGATTACAATGAGTACCTTTAGATTTTTTAAATAGTACTAAACACTACTTACCCTTTGTGTCACAGATAAGATCGAGCTGCCCTTGGTACACAATGACGTCCATATCTGTTGTCTTGAGTAGTTCATCAACTAAAGGCAATAGAAATAGTTGGTTTGATTAATAGACTAATATGTTTAGGGCCTAGCCACTTCCGAGCAAATACAGCAATGTTTTAAATATGTCACATTGCCCTCAGTTACCAGCTAATATACAATATGTGTATTCCACAATACCGTCATGTTCGTGCTGTCATTGGAACAAATTATTACATTAGGCCACCTTTTATTGATAACTTGGATTACGGGCACTCATAGGAAATATTTTGGGGGGCGGGAGGAAACAAAAGGGTAAAAAAGCCATTCAGTACTTAAATTTTCCAGGGGCGGGAGGGAAAAGAAGAAAAAAAAGCATGCAAAAAGTCTTGTTTTGGTTATTAACGTCCCTGACTCAGGAAAGAGTCAAGCTAAAAACCCTTTTTACTTTGTTAAACCCGCAGATCTTACTGCACGTCCAGTAACAGTCAGAGTGCAGTCGGGACAGGTACTCAGGCCTATATATAGGGGCGCTGGGGGTTTAAGGGCTGAAAGTTGGCCTTTAAAGTAACAGTTATGTTCTATAACCTTGATGTCAAAGCACATAAATTACGGTACTTACCTGTGTCAATAACTGGTTTCATGAAATCCCCTTCCTGCTTGCGGAAAACAATACCTCTCTGACCTACAAATTATCATTGAACAAGAATGATACAAAATTAAAAGATGTCTGTGCAAACAGTTTGTGTTTAGGGGACAAATGCACCATGTATTCAACTTATTACATGACATTATGTAAATTACATGTGGACCGCTAGGATAAAAATGGTACCCTAAAAAATGGTACCCTAATAATATAATGATTTCCGTCTGTTCAATAAGTCTTCAGCCTAGGCGATTTGGGAATTGGGTTTCGGGGATTTTCTGGCAATATGACATTGCACTTCATTGGACATCGTCGCATGGACCATAGGATCAGAATTTGTTCTGATTGTATGACACCTCATGAACGTTTCTTTTAATTAATCATGAGGGCCTATTCTGGCACCAAAATTGTTCAAACTAGCATGAAAAAAACTGATATAACAAATTGATGAATCCTCGGAGTACGTACCTCCCCAGGAGACCTTGTCAGGGATGATGCCCAGATGTTTCTTCACTTTGGTATTCATGAAGTCATAGATGTCATAAGTAACTGGGTCCACCAGGTATTCCATCCAGGCATCTGGAAAGTAGAACAAATAATTGCACACGAGCACAGTAAATATATATGTACCCGTCTGGTTTAAATACTGATAAAAGAACTATTTCATTTATATTAAATAATATCTATTTAGATAGCAAGCCAAGCAAAACAGGAAGCATGCCACATTTTGTGTATGTGTGTCCCGCACAGGGCATCCTTTCGGTTTGTCTGATTACAGATGATGAGCATTATGGCCAGCACTCATTTAAGTATGTCAGTGTAAACTGCATTTGATATTATGAAAACTATAGTTAATAGGATAGATTCACCTAGGATCGACCACACACATTCAGTCGCACACCTCAATTTGTAGTTATGCATGTGTGATAAGCTCTCTTTATGTCATTTGTTCCAAGGAAAGAGTGGCAATTAAATCGTACCATAAAACACAACTATAAGATTAATGATGCAGAAATAACTGCAATTGTACCACTCAAGATATGTAGTCAAGTCCAGCTGAATCTACCGTTGCCAATGCCTCCCATTCCACCTTCACCCACAGCCACTTACCGTCACTCTCCATCTCCTCCTGTGCCTTGGAGAAGACCCTGTAGTTAAGGATGTTGTAGAAGTCGACATAGTTACTCTTGGTGCCCAGCACCCTCTGGGTGTTCCTCCAGTAGTTGGTGGACTGCTGCCACTGACCGTTGTCCGCTGCCGCCTTGCATTGGGTGGCCGCCTCCTGGATGGCGCTCAGCCCAGGCTCGTCTACTATGGACTGGAGGAGGGTGATATGGAAGAGGGTTATTTAGCCATATAGAGAAGCTATGTAGTATAGTTATTGTTTTTAAAATCTATTTTTACCTTGAATTGATCTATTTGGATATACCACACTGTTATTGTGATTGGACATACCCATTGCCCGCTGAAATTATTCAACGGCCTATTTGTTGCTTTTATAGGAGATGGAATACATGCTTTTGAAATTATGTTAGGTATGCCAAAGAAATTATGATGTTTAAACTGAAATAAATTGTATTTTATCAATTGGTACAATCTCCTGTTTTAGGGAAACATTATAAAAAAAACTATTTTATTCATTTAAATGTGCATGCCTCCTACCATCAGTACCAAATCCTTTCTCCTGTTGACTAATAGTGAAAGAGCCAAATGCCTTCATTTCTAGACTAATAGTAAAAGGGGGTTATCTCACCATCCAGAAAAGGAGAGGTCCCCAGGTGATGGTAGAGTCCACGGGGGAGATCCATGAGTTACCCATGGCAAAACCACGGAACTCAGACTCTAGTTCACCGGCCTTGATGGACTGTCAGCAAAAATAAATAGTATGTTTAAATACACCAAATACAAATCTGGTAGTATAGATTTGACTCGGGATCTGCCTATGTGTTCTCACAGTTATACATTACATACCTTTGCAGTTTCTTTAATATTTTTCATCATCTGAACAGAAATAAAGTGTGTCCAGCATGGGTATGCTAAATAATGTATACGGCAGATTATGATTGTCTAAGATGATAAATAATGCCCATCTCTGCTGCGGGATCTCTGAGTGGAACTTACAGCGTGAAGTCTCTTGGCAAATTCAGCAGCCATCTTCCCTCCATAGGATTGGCCGAAGATGTAGAAGGGAACTTTCTATAAAAGGTGGATAAAATGTTTGGGTGTTATTATGATAATAACTGCAGGGGATACACGATTGTGTAACCTTGGAGTTATATATGTATTAAATACAGTACATATATTTAGAATGATATTATTTATGCATTTTACATTTAATGTGCTTTTTGCTGAATATCATTATCGGACACCTTGAAAATGCCAACTCGTCGATATGTTTCTCTGGAAGAATACATGTTTTTTTAACATAAAACTCTACATTCATGGGTTCAGGCGGAACTATCAACTTGGGTTTGAGTTTTGAGTTGAGTTTTGGATATTTTATTTGCCAAAACATCTCAATAACATGAAGTATTATAAAGGCTGGGATCTGACCTTGAACTCGGGATTTGCTCGGAGGAACTCCTTATAGAGGGTGAGCAGGTCCATACCGATCTCCTGTACGTCTGTGGTCAGGGCATCCTCCGTGTCGGCGTAGCTGAAGCCGGCCCCCACCGGGTTGTCCACGTACAGCACACTCACCTCCTGTACCTACAGGAGGAACCACAACGTGCCTGACATGAGCTTAACCCTTTAACGTCGGATGTCGCTAAAAGATAATGCACAAATGCAGCCCCGGCGAGTAACTCGCCGGTGCTGCATTGGTGCATCATGCCGACCCTTTGGGAGTGCATCAAACCCATAAGGTTGGCATGATGCTTGAATGCAGCCCTGGCGAGTTACTTACCAGGGCTGCATTCATGCATCATGACGACCAAGGGCATGGTGCATTAAGGTATCATGCCGTCCTTAAAGGGTTAATTACCATTTAAAGCGGCATAATCATCAAGCATGTCCCATTCACATGTCTAGTGCTGTTCTAGTCCACTATATATTGCCCCTGTAAGGGCCGCATATTGCTTAAAGTGCTCTATGCGTGTAACTGCATGGTTCAGGTTGAGTTATCAACCAATAAGATAACCCCCTGTATTCACTGCAGAATTCTATGGGGACATTATGTAACAGCTTGTACCCATTGTGATAGCTGTATCAGTGCTTATCTCGCTAGTACCAGATCGAGAAATGGCCACCCACATGAAGCCTCCCACTATCTGGATATACACTCTATATCGTCGTTAGGGAGTGCTCATTCTTTAACAACAGGGGGGTGGTGAGATTTTTTCACCCCCCCCCTCCTCTAGAGGGGTCGAAATTCCCCCCCCCCTCCCCCCGGCAGGCCGAAAATTGTGCGCGTTCGAAATTGTGCGCGTTCACGCCCCTTTGTAGCATAGTAACGCGCGGGCTTTTTCCCTCAAAACAGGTTGAATTTTTTTCACCCCCCCCCCTCGTTCAAGGGGTCCAAATTTTTTACCCCCCCCCCCCAAATCCACCACCCCCCTGTTGTTAAAAAATGAGCACTCCCTTATGCCTGAGCTTATTCAACTTCTTATTATAGCCTAATCTGCTGTGGTTTAGGTATTGGCATCTTGATGAAAAACTTGCATGTACTGCTCAAGATTTTGTGCTAAACAAAGTTTTCAAAAACAGCAACAACATGGATGTCGCTCTGGTGAGTCTACTGCCCTGTATCAACTCTGTGCGGTCGGCATGATGCTTGAATGCATCACCGGCGAGTCATGTATTAAGACGACAAAGGGAATAATAATCACAGTCAGCATCAAAGCATTATGCTTCATTGGGCTAGGCAACCACACTAAACACTGTTTTATGAGAAGAGTTCTAAGGCGAACAGTATAATTTTTTCCTGTCATATGATATATCATAGCTGTCTTATGAGAGCCTAAAATCAGAGCGGTGAAGAATTTTCTTATCTATCAAATATTTAGGATAACAAGGGATCACTTTCATTGGTAAAGAGGCCATGGTTTTTTATTTACATTGCTTAAAGTGATGTCGTCGAAAGCGAATTTGTACCATTGAATGATAATAGCCTACGTGCATGTATGACATGATGTGAGCTTATGACATGCTGTAAGCTTTAGACAGGTGCTATCTCAATTGCATTGCAGGATATTCCTGATATTACCTGGCCTATCGATAAGATATGGGGGATATAGATTAAACCGAAAGTAGTCTGAAAGAGCATAAGGGTACATGCTTATCTATACATGAGAGGTATTGCATAAAGTCTTTACACAATCATATCAGTGTGTATTAGCATCTGTTATCGGTAGTGACTAGACGTTGCCGGAGTTGTTTAGTAAATATATTCCCATAACATAAAATTGATTCTGTGTGGTGAGTGTGACACAGAACATTGAATCAACACTGACAAATGGTTGTCAATGTTGATTCAACGTTGATTCAACTTTGATCCAATGTTGAAAACGAATTTTGTGCCCATTGGGGCTCAGGCTCACGACTTTGCAAAAGTGAAAAAAAAATCGATATAACATATTTTAGTTTCCTCATTAGTTATCAATTGCAATGTAAAATATAGGTCTTTGGGAACATGCATATACAATTTTGTGATATAGCTATGATTATTCCTTAAGGGATCATGACCACGATAGTACCATGTGAAATCACTTATCTTCACCATTCTCAGAAATTTGGCTAATTTTCACATAAAGGGGGTTGCTGCTAAGCTCCTAAGTTGTGTGTTGAAGCTAACTATGCAATGTGCCCTCTTATTGGCATGATGCATGAATATAGCCCTGACGAGTTGCTCTTCAGGGCTACAGTCATGCACTGTGTAGGGTGTTTACCCCTAAATTGAAATAATACGTCTACAAACGAGTGAGACCTATCTCCAGAAAGGGGAACATGTCTGGAATACAATGCAAAAGACTGCATATTGATATCTGCTTTAGATCCAGTGGTATTGAGCAGAACGTGAGGTAGAGTCTGGGTTATTTTGAGAAAGATTTGCCATAGAGCTCAGCAGAGAAAGGTGGTCACTGCAGACCATAGCCAGGGTAATTACCTGTAGGCCTACTGTGGCACTAAGGACTGCAAACAAGGCAATTTCTCTACTGTACTTGGTGTACTTCAATGGTCAATCATATCTATAATATATAACAGAAATTCCAAAAGGATATTAAAGGCATGACATCACATAATATAACTATAGATCCCCTTTGGTATTTGTGGGCTTGGTAAATATTCTGTGACCTCCTACATCCAGAGAACCAAATATATAGCAAGAGATATGTCCTAATGTAACCTAAATCCACTGATAACTACTGGAAATACAATCTAACATGCGATAACATTTTGAAACCTAGATAATCTCTTCAAAATGTGCCTAACTCCATTATGATTTTACTGATTTTTCAATGATGATTTAAGCTACTTTGTCCTATTTTTCATGAGTAGATATACTTTAAACGGTGATAGAAAAACAGAGGTAGGGCCCAGACCTAGCGTAAAGTGTCATCTAAACCCTCAGATCATTGGATAAACTCATTTCAGTGCCACTTAGAACGGAAATGGGAACATAGAAGGCTGTCTAATTCAGTGACTCCTGAAAGCAGCCCACTCAGTGCAATAACTGCTAGTCTTGAGAGTTTCTCCTTACAGATGCCAAAACTATATTGTTATAGATTAAGATATTAGAAAACTCATGTATGATTAGAAAGCCCAAACCCTTGGCTTTCAGGGTATGTCAGAATATAATAAATATTCTATTCCGTTCTTAGTGAAAATGTAGAAATACTGCAAAAAGGGCAGAGAAACGGCCGTTTTCGTGGCTCTCAGCGGTACAGGTAAACACCCTACACTGTGTTGATCTTATATATAGGCTTGATACAGTTCCAAAGGGTCGGCATGATACACTAATCAATGCACCACCAGTGAGTTACTCCCCAGCGCTTTATTGGTGCATCATGGCGAACATGAAGTGAACATGAACCTTGAGGCATTACCCGGGCCTGAAGGGTCCGGCCTTACCCATGTGGTGTTCCTTTTCTTCAGGTTGATGTCCTCTGGGCCCATGATGTCAAAGTTTCCATAACCTGTGGAGCCTGCCCCAGGACCGCCCTGCAACCAAGGACAGCACAGTGTTGTACAGGAGACTGCAGTTAGTGGTGATAGCAACATGTCATAGGCCTCCAACTCACTGCCCAGATGGTTAAGTTATATTATCTAATTATGATTCAATTTTTATATTCTATATGAAGCTAAAATGTTGATAACACAAATACTTGATGCATTATAAAAGATGATTAAGCGATTCAATCAATTTTCACATCATATGATAACACATACTAATTTTGAATTCAACTGAATGATGTACACGCTACATTTGCGTCATGTATCATAGCAAATCTATAAGATAAGTAATTTGAGTGCCATATTGTACTGACGTTGAGCCACATGACGAAGGGCCTGTTGAGATGGCCGTCCTTATGGGAGGTGTAGTACATCCACCAGAACATGTGGGCACGGGGCCTCACGTCCACGTACCCCCACTTCTGTTTGTACCCCTCCCCGATACCCCGCTCATGGGGTGCCGGGCCTGCAGCAGGGCCCTCTAAACATACAAAATGTAAGGGGGGTTGACTTATTGTTAGGCCAAAAAAGGTTTGTTCAGGTAACATGGGAGGAAAATGTAGGGTCGGTAGGTCGTTTTATTTTAATTTTAAATTTTATCTTTCTTTTTAAACATTGATGTACTAGCCAGCCTCTCTCCAAACCCTAAAATTGATTTTAAAAAATGGTGAAAAAATGTCTTCAAAATTGCATAAAAAAACGTAGGGTCGGCCCTCTTTACATAGGGTCGGTCGGGTGACCTGAAACAAACCTCCTTTCTTTGGCCTTATCCATGGTCAGAATCTTTGGGAACTTTAACAAATTAGGTTATTGCCTGGGGGTTTAGAGGAATGGGGTTCTTTGAGGTTTCGTGACGAAACTGACCGGAGTCACATATATGTAGGTAACTTTCTTTCAAATACGTTTATAGTGACAAGAAGTGGAGTTGGGGGGGGGGGGTTAGGAAAATTGCTGAGGTAATTTATAAACGTTTCCTTTGCTGTCTCTACAGAATATTTACTAAACATATTTTTAACATTCGACATTATTATCTAATCAGCTCAGTATATTGTTAATCTAATAGGTGTAATGGTGTTTTATTATATTACTATTGTACATTGTGAATTAATAAGTTAATAACGCAAGGGAACCTTTGTACAATACCTTCTTTAACTGACTTGGCTGCAGCAAGTACGACCATGGCCAGAAGGGCCAGGCCGACCAGCGCTGTGTTCCTCTTTAGTGACTGCATCCTTGGTTCCTCTGGAGTCAACTGACTCCTGCCCACAATACTTATGCTTTCAGTGATCTCCTTATCTACCTGTCTTATCTGCACACTCACATAATCCACTCAGCAGCCTATCTGCACAGGCCAAGGGATTTCACTCCACCGATGCCTGATCACTCCAGGGTTTATCAGTATGAGCTGTGATAGTGGGGAGGGCAATAACCATGATTTAAAACATGTAAAACCGAGCTATATTGCGTGCTGCTAGCTTAAATGTCCATCTCAGATACAAAATCAAATATCATCTTTACTCTGAGTATATTAGATAGCGTGTTCAAGTTGTGATTTATTACCTCAGAATTTATGATGTTAAAAAGTCAAGACTTTGGCTTATCAGTCCTGCACAGTCGCTACCACACAAGGTTAGTGCGTTTGAAAATGTAACCATAATGCTGTTCCTTGTATATAGCACTAGTTTCATGATTGCAAAACCCTCGTGTTTGGAATAACCTTGTGTGATTAGTTATAGACACAGAAATAACTTTGATAAATACAAAATAGATACCTTGTACAATGATCTGATTCCGTGTCAACTCAATCAAAATGACATAGAAAATCCGGGAGCCTCTGGTTGAATTTACACGGAATTTAAGCCAATGCTGTTTCCCTCATCATATTGCTGATCCACCCTCTGTTATCTGTCTATATTTCCTCATACTAAACTATACAAGAACTCCTGTAACCTAAACACTCGCTCTCCAGCAGCAATGCCATATAATAAAGTCATTAAGGAAATAGGAAATAGACCCCCTACTACAATACTGTACAGTTCGTTTGGTGCTGAGACAGTCTGGGGGAGTCTTATGGGTCATGTGTGATGCTTGCAGCATTGGTTTATCGGGCATTATATTCTCTTTATGTGAGATCTGTAGCAGATTTCCCCTGTGAGCGTCTGTGTGGCTAGATGCTGGGGAGGTATGGGTATGGGTATTTATACTGTACAAACATGATACCAAATCTGATCACCGTGCTTCTCATAGAAAAGAGAGCTTAGAAAATAAAGCATAATTATTTTCATTGATTTTCACTGAGCGCTGATACAATCTAGAAAGCAGATGTCTATAGATACACATCCATTCCCCATGCTATTTAGACTTAATGTGGCCCAGCCACAATCTCAAATATGGTGATTTCTTCCCCCTATTGTGATGGTAAAATAACTTTCTGATACTCAATTTTGAAGTTCTTTTTAAATACCCCTAGTAAGGAGATTCAATATATCCATATGCCCAGGAGTCACAACACAACTTTACTCCGTTATTCCGTCTGTAAACTTTGATTACAGTAATCACCCAACGTGTAACCAAGATTATTATAATCATAACTAATACTATAATATAATCATTTTACTTTAGTTTGTGACACAAACAGCTGGAATACTCCAGGGATTGTGTCCCCGCTCCACTGAGCTTATGAACCAATTATTATACCAGAAATACGGTGTTGCAGTTCATATCAGAATTATTTGGGAAATTTTGAATTTTCACCCAAAAAGGAGAGGGTCTAGACAAATTCCCCCAGGATCCACCCCAAACAAGATCACACTAGCTTAATGTGCACGTGTGTAGTTCATACATCAACAGTGTAATACAATAATACACCGCCAATGACTGCACAGTATTGTTTGTGCTCTCTGACAAATCACATTACCAGCCCCTGAATTACACAGAGAAAGCCCAAGGGCTGTGACCACGAGGCATCCATATGATTTTAACCATTTTATGGCAGCAAAGTACTGTAATGCGCAATGCCCTTTGTCGTCATGAAACATGAATGCAGCCCTGGCGAATCTACTCGGCAGCGCTGCATTCATGCATTGTGCGGACCCTTCAGGAGTGCATCAACCTCGTAGGGCCTGCATGATGCATTTAGGCATCATGCCGACAAAGGGCATATTTCATCAAAGCAGTATGCGGCCCTTATAGGGCTAATGATGGCGGGTAGCATCAGATCTACTGC
This sequence comes from Harmothoe impar, assembly GCA_947462335.1. Lineage (NCBI taxonomy): Eukaryota > Metazoa > Annelida > Polychaeta > Phyllodocida > Polynoidae > Harmothoe > Harmothoe impar. Next base: position 56,691,559 of record OX381707.1, on the reverse strand, counting down.
ATTAACAATTGGTCAGCACTGAGTCTAATTACCAAGAGTCGTGGTCAGTAATGGAGTTAGGCCCACGGCATATCAGCCAACGCATGCTTCGCGGGCAAAAGGACCTTTGGCTATATCCATATACTTACCTAGCTATGCTGTCATCGGATGCCCATACTTATCCCGTAACCGTCTCCCCACAACTTGCTAATGGATGCTTCCCTAAAATCCTAAATCACCATGTGTACTAGACCCACCTTTATCACCAAACCAGTGTAAAGCTTTTGCATTTAATAATTCGTTCATATCAAATTAAAATCGAATTTATTTAAGTTTACCTTACATCACACAAAGTAGATCACGTTTTGATAGAATACGTTTATGAAGACTATACCAGCAGAAACATCAACAAGTTATGTCAATTCACATGGTGAGGACAGGGGTATTAATTTCTCCCTTGGACCTACTCAGCCAAGGAGGCCAGCCATTAGATGACCACACCATCCTCCAGCCCCCACCCCTCGGTCCCCACCCACTCACCCCCACTCTGCCCCTATGTCCCCATAAATACATAATGATCTGAGCAGGATGTAGATATACAGGCCCTGCTTGCTTTGAGTGACTGTGGATTGACTTGGAGTTAGTGAGCAACTCGAACAGGGAGTGAGCAGTTGGCTGTGGAGTGGAGTAGTTCTGTGCAGGAGTTGCTCTGTTCTAGTGTGTATACAGAGGAGGAGGGGCACTATGTTGGGAGAACATCGTCTTGGAGTTTGTCTCTCCTTGCTGGTAGTTTTCCTCGTAAGGGCAGCTACAGGTAAGTACCCCTTTCTTTTATGTTTTTAATTTGGGAAAATGAAAGTTGCACTCAGCACATTTCAAATTGCTGAAGATTTCGTAGAATAGTGTGGTAGTTGTAGTTATAATTAAGCGATATAGGGCCCTTTACTGTTTATTCATGTTATTATTGGAGAAGCCTTTTAACCATACATTCATGTGGAAATTGAACACGTTCTGCTGTAATGGTCACTTGAAATATATATAGCCAGTACAATACATAGTGCTGACAGCACAGTACACAATCAGTCCAGTGAACACGTATGCACTTATGAGGGTTCTTGTTTTGGGAGTTCCTTTGAAGTACATTTCATAAATTAGCAACAGGGAAATTTACTGTAGACTCTTATCTCTTTATGCTGAGGAAACAGATTTTCTGTGTTCGGTCTACACATTATTTTCGTCATAACTTGTGATCGATAAACAAAATTCAATTCTTTTCATGAAAGTCATTTGACAAAAATATAATGACAATCAGGGATTAAAATTAGGTTAAGGAAGGGTAGATGCGTTGATCATTTAAGTACTTTCCTTTTTTAATGTTTTCTTATTTTATCACGATTAATCAGCATATTTAATGGGATATTACAGGATAAGTACACCAGGTTAGTCGTCAGCAACATCCAAGTGCACAGACGAAAGAAACAGAGTCAGAAGGGAGTCCAGGTTGCCTCCAGAATTACTCCCTTCTTTAGGAGAGCATAGGCCAATTAAGGGAGCCCAGGTGACTCCCTGGCTGACCAAAGTGAGTCAGCTAGGAGAGTCATATAGCTACGGAGCTCACCTGAAGGAGTCACATAAGGACCTGGGGTCCCCTAACGAGGGGAGTCCTTCTCGAGGCAACTGGAACTCCCTTTCGACTCTGTTTGTTTTCTCTGTGTGACCATTTCTAATTAGCTTCTCATAGCCCCAGACATCTTGATGACACACACACACACTGTCAGAAGTTGTTGTAGCTGCACAGTGAGTTATACTGTAGATTAACAGTATAAAAGGACATATTTTTAGTTTTGAGGCCAAAAATACATGTCCTTTTATACTGTACAGTGCACCTATCTAGCGCCACCTCATAGCCTGATCTTACTTAGTAATAGGGGAAATCAGATCGCTTTAAGTGACACTTCCCTGACAAGTTCCATTTAGATGAGATGGAAATGTTGTAAATAACTTTATTGGCAACATTATATTGGCATGACTGTTGTTATCTCCAGCCAATGGAGTGCATATTACTTCTCAGCGGACGCCCTCCAGTGGTTGCCATTTCATATGCTACTGAGGTTCCCAGTACTTCTCTCTTAAATTGTCATTTCTATTTCAATCTCGACGTTCTCAGCCATTATACAGATCTGACCGTTGTTATCTCCAGCCAATGGAGTGCATATTACTTCTCAGCGGACGCCCTCCAGTGGTTGCCATTTCATATGCTACTGAGGTTCCCAGTACTTCTCTATTAAATTGTCATTTCTATTTCAATCTCGACGTTCTCAGCCATTATACAGATCTTAAAGAAAATAGATATATTTATCAGTAGGGCACAATCATTTACATCCATTAATGCTGAAAATGTCTTCCCACCCTGAGCAGTACACTGTAAGAAGTAAGTACTGTACACCTACAGCAAAAGTTGCTGGCAACTTTTGTTCCAGTAGATTTTTATTGTAGGTGTACAGCAACTGACTTGCTGTAGTTCTACAGCAACTTCTACTGTAAATTTACAGCAACTTCTACAGCAACTTTTACCGTACATCTACAGCAAAAGTTGCTGGCAACTTTTGCTCCAGTAGATTTTGCTGTACATGTACAGCAACTGGGTGCTGTAAAGTTACAGCAACTTCTACTGTAGGTTTCATATTATTGTTATCATCAATTTATTTCAATTAGTATGCATGCATGGAGAGTACTCTCCTGCATAGTAGTTCAATATCAGCTATGATAATACACACTACACAATGTAATGTTTTAATCCTGCATTGATACAGCTGAACTGTATGTGATACCAGCTTTTTCCCAGTCCAGGCACTTAATCATTTAACTTCTACTTCCAATGTGGTGTCTATTCCTTACTTTTGCTGTTTTTTTTTGTATTATTCAACACAATTATGCAAATATCAATACACTTTATGATAACTGCATTCAGTCTCTCTCATCCATTCCTATTCAACAATGATTTGAGAGTTTATGAGGCTTAGTTTGACTCGGGAAAGGGTTGGGTGGAATAATTACTACAAAAATGGTATACTGCTGCCACCTAGCGGCAGAAATCTACAGCACAATGTACTGTAAATGTAGAGCAACATTGCTCGAGACCCAATTTACAGTACATAATGCTGTAATTATACAGCAAATAGTGCTGTAATACCAACTACAGCAGAAATTGATGTAAATGCACAGCACATTGTGCTGTTTAAATACAGTAATTTTTTACAGTGTAGAGAAAATCGAATAGCTGAGAAAAGAGAGATAACATATGGGAACCTGATACACTTGTGTTGCAGTGTACAAAAAGGTGCGAGATTGCAAGAGTTGGTGCGTGAATTGCAACCTGTAGGAGTGTATGTACAATGAGAATAGAGGATGCATTCTAGATACAGCCTCAACAAATTGAGCGTCACTGTCGCCAAAAACACCCTCACCTGAAAGTCAGACACTGCCTGGCTTTCAGGTGAGAGTGCTTTCGGCGACAATGAAGCTCACTTTTCTGAGGGTGTACCACGTATATAGTGGTGGTACATCAATGGGCCTTGTATTACAAAAGCTCTCAATCATACAGTATATTCTTTATTTCTAACACAGCCTACAATTGCCACCGTCTACGTCATGCCCCCGGAAGCTGCTATATCTTCAAGACGTCACCCATGACGTGGCGGGAGGCGGTGGTGGACTGTGCCCAACGTCACAGCGGCCACCTGGCTACCATGGAAACGGAGGCAGAGCTCAAGGCAGTAGCTGGTCATCTAAAGACCAATAAACACGGTGGGTGCATCATGTATTAGTGAATGTAGTCTAGAAGTGGAAATGTGGAAAGAATACAGCAATAGTACTATCATTGGCATCTGTTGAAAAACTCCCTTTTGTATGTGATATATTTGCCAAATAAAACTCGAATCTAAATCTTTTGTGTAAGTGTATTCTTACATTTCAGGTTTCATCGGTTATTTGTCCTTATTACATTTCTTCATTTGCCTAACATTCACACGTAATGTCTCTGCATTATCTGTGTCCGTACAAGTGTATAACCTTTGTATTAAACATCCTATCCTACCAACAAATGATATATTTTATTAATTTGAAACAAGGCCAATATGCCACATGAAGAATCTAATATTTTAAAATTATCTGATAGCTAACCCTAATACACAATGTATAATACATATTTTTACAATATGTCATATTGTATAACATATCATGCTTTGGTGGAATCCTTAGACCTACATGAGACACATTCCAAGCAAAACTTTGAATTGATGTAGGCCTATTATTTTGCATTCCATTCTTAAAGTGGCATAGTAGTCCGACGATTAGGACTCAAAAATTAATTTTGCTAAAAATGAACCAGAATTCTCAAAATGATCATACTTCATGTCCTAATTACTTTATTAAACATTATTCCCCAGCTTTAGCTTAGATTTAAGCTAATTATCAGTTTTAGGCTCAATATGAGACTTTTGGAGTGCACGCTATAAGTCCACCGATTGAAAAATGTACTGTAAAGTGCTATACCTGTGTTCATCCGACCCTTCTATTGTGCCCCATCTTCCAATGACAATTTGAACTCATTCAAGTAGAATTTAAAATATGGAAAAGATCGGACCATGCCACTTTAAAGTACTAAATGAATCAGCCTTTCTTGCCCATGCTCATTATATATTAATGTCCATAATCCTTGATCCCACTCACCATAGGGGGCCACTCGTACTACATCGGTGCCATCAGCGTGGACGGGCACCAGTCGTGGTTCTGGTACCACACTGGCGCCCTGCTGCAGCTCCCAAGCAGCCAATGGGAGGAGGGCCAGCCCGACAACGAGGCTGCTAACGGCGAGAACTGCCTGGCCCTGGACTTCAGGTCCACCAGTAGTGTAGCCGGGAAGCTGGCTGATGTGGCCTGCTGGGCCAGGAACCCTTACATATGTGAGGTCCCCACACCAGACTATTCTGACTATTATGGGGGAGGTTTCAGGCTGGATGAACGCTCCAATGATTGGCCTTGGGGCTGATTGTTTTCAAACTAGAGGTTTCTATAGTTGGCTAAAGACTTTGCAATCATCTAGGATAGTTGAGTGAGACAGTATGATACGCATCTCAGAACTAGGTTGTATTGGTGTGGAATGAAATAACAAAAAATGGGAAGTTTCTATATGATTACTTTCTCAAGGCACTAAACATTCCTGTTTTATGTGAGACATAAGGTCACAGGTTGGTGGGAAATTCATTATTCTGTCAGGTGGAGTGATACTGTTTGTTTGGATACTTTCTTCCATATAGTAACGGCATAGTTCCTGTGTACAATAAAAGTCATTCTTTACGACACATTTTATTTAAATTCTTTGATCAAGTGTTGTATATACATAGGTATATAGATAAATAGTGTTGCAAACAATTACATAATAATTACAATGTTGTATTGCATCTGGAATGATATAAGTCATGTAACCAATGCTTTTGAGAGCAGAATTGAGATGACGTTTGAATAAAGGCTCTTTCACACTAATCTTAGTCATGATTGTTATTGCTGATTATCATCTCAGATACAGTTTCCAGTCTCTTATAACTATACTGGTCACGCACCTTTAATGTCCCTAATTGGTATATGCATGTGTACATACATTTTTGATAAAGAGACATAGTGGCGCTGATACATTCCACCACATTCCATGACTGAAACAGTTAATTAAGAATGAAATAACAAATATACAAATTCAAAGTGGCAATTGGGAGATGTCCTATACATAATAAGTATATATCGTTCGCAGTGGAACACAGCAAAATATGATATGATGTAACTTACATGGTAAATACTTGTTGTGCTATCTTAAGTATTTATGTGATACCTCTCCAAATGAGTATCAATTTCCTCCATCGTATATAATTTATGTGCTTCCTCGCAGATGTGTATAATACGGGGATATTTCTTTCTGATGACAAAAATATGTACGTCCGTCCTCTCGCAGTTTTATTTTAGATAACGTTGCTGCCGTTCACTATCTGTCACTGTATTCAAATCTGTATCTTAAGAAAATATCCAAACCTTATCATAATATCCTGGACTCTGCAGAGACTTTACCCACCCACTATTTACCACCAGTTTAGCCCTATAGCCTACTCTCGTGTCCAGACGAAGGTTCTGGTAACTAGCACCATGACCTTCAAGAACTTGGTTTTTGCTGGGTTTGGGCAGTCCCTGTTGGTAGGCTGGAACCAGTGAACACGAATCAGAATGTATGATGGGAGTTTTCTCATCATACTTTCTGGTTCCAATTCTTGTTCCTGTTTGCTAGTTAACCACCGGGAAGGCTTAAACCCAGCAAAAACTCAAGTTAAAGGTCATAGTGGTGTTTACAAGTGCCATTGTGTGCCAGAATAGAGTGTAGGACAAGTGCATAACCCCTTCCCAGAAGGCACAGAACATTGAATCAACATTGATAAGTGGTTTCCAATATTGATTTAATGTTGATTCAACATTGATTCAATGTTGACCTGAATTTTGTGCCCACTGGGTTACACCTGCAGAGTCTGTCTGCTGTCCATGATAGACAACTGCCAGTTCCTGCTGCCGTCCACAGAGGGTTCCCTAGTGGTGGCTTCTGGTACTGCTGTGTGGAGCCGCCAGGTGTCCCTGGTAGCTACTGTCCTACAGATGGGGGGACTTCTGGTGGGTCTGTGCTGAGGCTGATGAGTAGCCTTGTGGAATATTCTGAAGACAACTACACCCAGTGTTGTTATAGCAACCACCAGTCCAACCATCACCCATCCATAGAGGGACAGGGTCCTCTTAATACTGACATCAGACGGACGATGGTCCTCTGCAGCTGTATCCAAGTGTAAAACAGTTATGTTAAAAAACAGGGATGTTAGTCAGGGGCTGTCAGGGGTGAGAGAATGATTACTGTAACAATGACAAACAAGTGGATAGCAATCTTATATAGTTCATTCTGTCTACCCCTGATTGTGTGCCGTTGTATAGACAATGTAAACCTCTTCTACCGACATGGGCACCAACGGCACTGCCGGAGAACCATTTACTACATTGTACTCAGATTCAGCTTTCAGAATTCCCTGTTTCTGGAATATTGTCAACATTTTGTTCACACCAATCTGAGGGCACTGCTGTGGCCCTGCATGGGACATGACTAGGGTGCCTGTATGCAGGTATAAAGTAACAGGACCTGAAGGAATTCTCAGGCATTGGTAAAATTACTGAAATCAGACAAGATATACATCCCTAATAAAATTAGTTCATTTTAGCCATCTTATCAGGTTGATGTTAGCAGTGCATAGAAAAGTCCAGATTGAGAGCTAAGAAGAGAGCCGTAAGTTACAGCTATTATAGTGATATTTATTTCATAAGCCAATTATTGTGATGTAACATATCCACCCTCTCCACCCATTGGTAGACATAATATTCATTCTCACCTGTATGTGGCATGTAGTAAGAGTAGGAAGGATATGTGTTGTTTTGTGCTGTGTCTCCTACAAGAAAGCAATCAAAGAATTATAATACCATAACTTTCAAAATGATTGCTATGGGGTCCAGGGGGTTGGGGGTTCTGGAATCCCTAGACAACCAGATCGCCTGTGACATTCTGGTAATTGATATGCAGGAACTGGTCATATTAGACCAATGATATATGAAAAAATGGGGCAACTTATTTCTTCCTTCAATGAAAAGCATTGATCATAAGCTACAACACATATGAGGGGCATATTCAGGTAATAATATCTAACAACAAAACTGTGCAGTAACTTCGTCCTTGGAAAGCAATGGGAAGCATTTACTGCCTGCTTGTTGTCGGTTTTAGGGCAATTGTGTGGCTAAACCTGGGCTATTTTAACACAATGAATTACCATAAAACGAGTCTAGTAGTCTATAGATACAAACTCTTTCCCATTGAGCACAACACCAAAAAAAACACAGTATTGCCAAAGCTACCATACTACTTTAGATATATAGATAGTCTACTTTCTGCATTTTAATTGATAGTTTCAGTGAAATAGATCAGGAAAAATAAAATCCTTTCAGCATTCTATCCAGCACTTGATTACACCGACAAGATAGCACACCAAGTAATAGTAGATTCTGTTGGTAAGATCAGCAATGACAGACTTCCATGTATGAGAGCACTCAGTGCTGCCACCTGATGTCCTTTATCAACACCAAATAATCAAAGCTTACCAGAATATTAACAATAGTTGGAATCAAAGTCGTGTATTGCACATTAAAAACCTCTTGCCAAAATAAATGGCAGATTCTACGAGGGAAATGCTTATACACTCATCTGAGATACAAATGAAGAAACCGTAGGTTTGAGTGTACCAACTTGTATAGCAGCTTTAAGTATACTCACCAAACCTACAGGAGGCATCTTTAATACAGGCAGGAGGCCAGGGGATGAAGCGGCGCCCTGCGTGACACGCCATCTCGTGGGCACCACCAAAAACAGCCCCACACGTTAGGAAGAGCCAACAGTGGTAAGGGTGGGAGTACACACCCACTACCCGCTTCAGGCAGAAGGCTGCAATATAGCAGGTAAAGGGCATGTAAAGTAAAATAGTCAGATGGCAGTCATCAAGGGCTATTTTTTTTTGAGGTAAGGTATAGTATTGTCAGAGGTATGGTGCCAAGTTTTTCCTAAATCTAAGTATCAAAACATACTAGTAACACAGTATGTTAGATATCTGTTTTACCATAATTAGTAGCGCATGCTCAATATATTAAGCTACAGATTTACTATTGATGTACCTGTAGCATTTACAGAGCCTGGGCCCCTGGTGATAGTATGCTGTGACGTATACGCGTAACTCTCATTGACTCCATCAACAGACAGCATTGGTATGGCAGCTATGATCGGCGAGGGCCCTGGAGGTCCCGGGGGTCCAGGGGGTCCCGGGAGGCCTGGATGACCAGGTCGTCCATGGCGTCCTGTTAACACGAGGGAAAAACAAAAACATGCAATACATTGTTCACCAACATCCTTGAGGTCATATTCGACCAATGATATAATAACAAAACCCAGGACAACCCCGGCCAGCATTTGCTGCCTGCTACCACACATTTTATTGTTTTAGGACAAAATTAATGCGCGGGAACAAATGTGGATAGCCCGGGCTATTTTGACACAATAATAATAATAATAATAATAATAATAATATATCATGAAACAAGGCTGGTAGCAGTCTGTACATTGTAGGTCTGTAGGTTTCCCATTCAGCACAATGTTCACCAAGGAACAACAGTAATCACCAAGCGTATCCCACTCACAATTCTAGTACTGTTCTAGTCTATTATGTGGTTAAGTGTGAGTGCTGAGATTGCCCGTATACTCCCCAAATCTTTTATGTATGCAGAAATATGATTGAAATGTCAACCAACAATACAGGGATATTTTTTTCCAATTAATAACTAACTATATATGAATTGTTTCACCAGCAATATAGGCAGAGCCAATGTAGTATCAGCACCTACCTGGCCGACCGTCGGGACCTCTCCGGCCAGCTGGTCCCGCATAGCCCCTAAAGCCCCTGTCACCAGTTGGGCCCTTATCTCCAGTTGGGCCCTTATCTCCAGTTTGGCCCTTATCTCCAATAGGGCCCTTATCTCCAGTTAGGCCCTTGTCTCCAGTTGGACCCTCGTCTCCAGTTGGGCCCCTATCCCCAGTTGGTCCCTTATCTCCAGTTGCACCCTTGCTTCCTAGAGGTCCTTTCAGTCCCGTTGCACCTTTATCACCTGGTGGACCCTTATCTCCAGTTTGACCCGTATCTCCAGTTAGGCCCTTATCTCCAGTGGGGCCCCTACTTCCTTGTGGGCCCACATCTCCAACTTGTCCCTTATCTCCAGTTGCTCCCTTTTCTCCAATTAACGTATTATCTCCAATTGTGCTCTGATTCCCCGTTTGGCCTTCATTCTCAGATTGGCCCTCCTCTTCTGCTACTCCAATTTCTGCGGTCAACTCTGGATCTCCATGTGAGCTTTCATTATCAATATCCCCCACAGAGGTCCCTTGTGTCACTGCACCCTTAGGAGTTACTGATGGGGACTCAGCATACGGCATGGCGGTCTGATTATGTGGTGCTGCAGTGCTTGTAAATATAACTGGTTTTAGGGTTGTATCTGTTGATATGCTCTTTGTGTAGGTTGGAGGGTGTTTAGTGGATGTGACCAGCCTAAAGAACTGGTGTGCGGCTGCTGCTGGTCTGGGGTAGCTGCTGGGGGGTCTGTAGCCGTGTGGAAGCTGGTCAGCTGATGCCATGTGGGTCTGGGGGATGGCTAAGGCCACAGTAGGGGCGGCACCAATAGGCTGCTGCACACCCCCATTAGCATAGCGGAACACTGCAAGGACATCAAATCAAATCTCAATTTTTAGAATTATCTGTTTTGTCTCAACAGTACATTCATGACATTTGTGTAAAATAATATGCATTTCCCTTCCAAGCCACAGGTCAATCAATAATCTACTAAACAATGTATTCGATTGCACGGCATTCTCTCTTAAACTTTTATATCATTGATGCCAAATGTCAAAGAGTATACATGTAAACAATAAAATCCTGCCGACCTACATTCATGAACTATTTTTTTACCATGGTTCCGGAGACATTGGGAAATCTGGTCTCATTCCCAATAGTTTACCTACCTGCTACTACGGGGAGGGGGTGTCTCCCCTTGGTTCTGGAATCTAGAAAAGACATGGTAAATGGAAAAACATAATATGTCATTGATAAAATAAACAAAACTCAAACTCAACTCATCTGGTCACATGGGAGTGACTTTGTTTTGAGCTTAAATGATGGACGGCTTGTAGGTCTATAGTATAAGCCTATGATTCTAATTGATTCTTTCATGGATTAAAAAAAAATGCCCATCAAATTCAGCAAACAGATCATCAAATTATATAGTGAGTATATTCTGTACCATAGACTATAGTTCAGGTATAATGCTCACCTGGTAGTGTCTGTGTTCTGGGTAGGTGGGGGAGCCTCCACCCTGGAGAGCCATGTACACCATAGGTGGCCGGGAGCACGCCTGTAGGCCATGTGATATTATACAGTCATTAAAAATTAGATAAAAATTGCTTGTATGGTCTTCTCTTTTATGAAAAAAGTAGATAATGAATGTCATTTAATTTAAGAAGGCATAATGCTATGTCGATTTGGTGAATATACACATTGTGAATACATAGCGTAAGTAACAATAAGACTAGTTATATCATGACCAAAAAGAACGATACAATTATCGGTGGATCACATATTAATATTATAATTATAACGAGTAGGAATACTTCAGTATGTATCTAAATCCAGGCTTTTAACTCGTGTTATATGGAAGATGACAGTGTTAGACCTTCAGGAGATGAGCTCACCTTGTTCACAGATGAATCCTGACGGCTCCTGGTGCACACCGACGTACGTCGTCCAGTTGTTAACGACGTCACTCCAGTTCTTGGCACCCGAGGCAACAACATAGTTCTCCAGGCCAGCTGTGACCTCAGTAGGGTTGTTGGACGTTGGCTCACCTGTGCAGGTAAAATTTAATTACACCTTTGAAAATAATGTATACTCCTTCGGTCAATGTTGATTTGAGAATCAAGGGAAGAAAAAGAGGCATTTTTCATTTTCACGTTCGGAAAAAAATAGGTTCAGAAAACGTAAAGTTATCGAGATGATTTTCCAGCGATTTCACTGTTAACGGGGAGCTGGACCAGAGACTCTTATAATATGTTGTGACAGAATAATTATTTTATTCAGAAGACAAGTGCTTATGAGATAATATTATTGAAAGATAGACCTTTCAGCCAGTTTGAGTACTCCAGTTTGGATCCATCGGTCCATTCAAATTGGCCCTCGTTCTTCTCGTCCGTTAGTCCTAGCCAATAATAGCGCTCCTTAGCACCAGCTTCCTAAAGGCATGATGAATGTTAACAGAGATTAAGAAACTTTACTCCTGGAAACATCAATTTAAAGAATGTATAATCAAACATCCAGTTATTATAGATCACTATGTAGTGGAAGACATTTTAGACCAATGAATTAATTCCCTCCATTCACTTTAATATTGGGTTAACCATCATTAAAGGTACTTGTAAGAAGTTATGGGATATGTAGGCATACAAGGTTATCAAAAGTGCACGAGGTACATAATGAGATATGTACAAGAAGTAATGAGATATTTACAAGAGTGAGCTCCCTGATGGCGTCGTCCTCTTCACAACTGTTCACAGACACCAGGTCACCCCCGTAGGTGACACAGCGCATGCGCGCCGCCTTCCACGTCCGGTCCTCTAGCTGGTGCCCGGTGTACAGGAAGACGCCGTAACAGCGACTTCCGGTTCCGCTCCAGCCATAAGGACACGCCACTGCGGGTCAAAGACGCCAAAGTCAAGGTGGGGATTAGATGCTACACTGAAAAAGTAAAAACGTGTCTCCAGACTCTTCTAAGTGACTGTCATAAAATAAACATGTTAAAAGTTGTCTAATCTATCAGGTTACCATCCCACAAACCCATCTCCAGACTCGTCAAAGTGACAGGAAAGCGGGTGTTGTAGTTGGAGTTGTCAGATAGAAGACTTACTTGGTATGTGCCAGCCCAAAACCCAACATTTGCCAGCTCCAGATTCTATTTGTGGGATGATAACCTGATAGGTTAGACAACTTTAACTCGTTTATTTTATGACAGTCACTTAGACGAGTCTGGAGACAAGTTTACTTTTACAGTGTACTTTTTGCGGTCTTCTAACTTTATTTTTTATTTATTTTGGAACAAGCAGAATTAATGACCCACACGCCCCAGCACAAAATATCCTTTATGCGTGGCTGTTAACATGAAGTCCACGACAAATTCGAGGAACCTTTAGACTTTTAGTACAGTGAATGGGTATGGGTGATAGATTTAAACTTTAAGGCAAAGAACCACTGTCCAAAGGGCCATGGGTTAGTGGATCCTTAGGTGTGGAAAAATACATTCCAATAAGATCTGAGATAATAACAAGTATAGATGAATTCTTTTTGAGATTATTCTTTGGCGACAGTATGTAGTGAAAGCTACTGTTTTGTACATTGGTCAGGAGAAAATAACAGATCCGATTTTGATGTGCGCAATAGGTATAGGCATTTACCAAATGGAACCGTAGTGCTTGAGATAAGCACACTTTGCTAGAATGAATTATTGAGTTGTTTACTATACCTTCAATATATTCCATAGTTCTTTTTACATGATTGTATACATTATGTATATATATGCACAGAGAAGAGAAACAGCGTCAAAAGGGATCCAGGTTGCCTCTTGACTGACTTGCGGGAGAGGGTCACTTATAGAGGCTAGGTTGCCTCCAGAATGACTCCCCTCTCTAGGTTAGTCCAGGTCGCCCAAGGGCCTGGACTCCCTTTTGGCGCTGTTTCTTCTCTCTGTGTGTATCCTTTATAAGAACAGATGAGTGCCTTACCATCTGCCGCCAATGTCACTACCAAGTGTAATAAAGAGGGTAGAATATAAATCCAAGGCGTGTCCATCCTATGTAAGTTCTATACACTCCTATATTGACTAGACGCACGTGAGTAACACACTGGACTGATAACCTGATGATCCAGGGTGTGTATGATGTGCCAGCATTTATTAATGTTATAGACCTGGTACAGGGGGGTTTATGGCCGTCTAGAGGATCATGCCATGTGGTTTGTGGAGGGTGCCACTGCCTGATGCCACTATGACATTTAGTGCAGATGTCGTGATCCTTACCTGCTATATTTCATCATAGCCATCATGTCTGATTGAGTGGTTAATGGGGCCATTATAGAGTCGGAGTCTATTAAACTGCAGCCCGTAAAATACAAGCGGTACAAAAAGGATCAGACTGAGGTCTGAATTTGATCAATAAAACAAAGTAAGGAGACAGAGATAGAGAGGGGGAGAGAGAAAGTGGATATACAATGAGAGAGAACTCATTGAGAGCATACACTGTTAGAAGTAAGTAGTGTTCCTGTACAGCAAATACTGGGGGCAACTTTGGTTCCAGTAGATTGTGCTGTAAACCTACAGCAAGTCAGCTTATGTATATGAACAGCACATATATACTGTATGGTAACAGCAAAATCTACTGTTACTGTACAGCAGAACTAATTGTAAAACAAAATCTGAAGGTCTAGGGTTCGCTTCTCAAGGCTGGTGATATTTTTAATTGATAGACTTACATAGAAAAATAGATCAAACATAAAGGACCTACCGTTTCATAACTAGCCTGACCGGGGATTGAACTCAGAGCCTTCCTGTCACTGTCCGGCGCTGTGTCTGATTGAGCTATCGGGGCAGCTGGTGTAAGGCCTGCAGCATAGCTCTCATATAGATGATCAGATGGATGAGTGAAAGGAAAAGATATATTAAGGACCTCTCGCAAATCAAGTGCAAGTTTGACCTTGTAGTGCTAGAACCATATGTTATGTAGAGATTGCTAAAGGTCTTTTTTGTCCTGCGTACAAAACATATCATGGTTTTCTTTAAAAAAATGTCTAGAAAGTATCTTGTGTGGATTTTCATATCACTTTTAGGAAAAAAATTCAAAACATGAAGAAACTGTAGATTCATGACTAGCTTGACCGGGGATTGAACTCGGGGCCTTCCTATCACTGTCCGACACTGTGTCTGATTGAGCTGTCGAGGCAGCTGGAGTAAGGCCTGCAGCATGGCTCTCATATTTGGCACCTTTAGCAATATGCAGATATTATTGTATAACACCTAAATAGTTTACTATACAATGAAAACTATAGGCAAGGCCCATAGAGAATGATGTTCAATTGCTTGTGACTATTTGAAGGGTTTGGATGCAAAACGACATATCTCCATCACAGAATTGAAGCATATAGTCCTTTTTGCAAAGACACCCTAGAGTCAATTATTATTCTTTGGTAACAGAGTGTATACTGGTTAAGTCCTAATGATGTGAAAAACAGTAAATCCTGCAAAATTAGTTTGAGGATTATATTTCTCTTTCCCTAATATTCATTTTTGTCATATTTTTGTCCCTATTTTTAGAATGGCGCTTATGTCGTTTTGCATCCAAACTCTTCATTTAGTATGTAACACATTGAGAGATGGCTATACGAAGGATCGATCCCAGGACCCCCTGTGTACCTAGTACAGCACAAAGTGCTGTAGGTCTACAACTCACTACTGTAAGCTGCATCTAAAGCAACAGAAATGTACATGTACAGCAAAATCTACTCTATTATTTTTTACAGCAAAAGTACTGTATAGCTACAGCACATTTTGCTGTTCTGGAACAACAACTTTTTACAGTGTATGCAGATGGGGAGAGAGAGGGGGAGAGGGAGAGGGAGAGGGAGAGGTAGAGGGAGAGGGAGAGGGAGAGGGAGAGGGAGGGGGGAGAGGGGGGAGAGTCATACTAGTATGTTTATATTTTATATTATTGATTGCCCCTGTTAGAAAGATTTGAGAAATATGGTCAATAAAAATTACTTCAACTCAACTCAACTATGGGAGACAGAGAGAGAGAGGGGGGAGAGATATGGTAGACAGACAAACAGAGAGAATAGTGGAATTCGTCTACGTTTGTATTTTAATTTAGTCTAGACCATTCAAGGGGCTCCTTCCCCCCACATATTTGTAATTAAAACGACTGATTCTTACACCCGCTGTCGTCTGATTGATAGTTGCTATATTTACAATAGAGCATGTGTCCTTAAATATGGACAATTCGAACAAGGGACTCATTCGTGTAAAAGAGCTGGTGGTTAATTCCCTGATCCACACCCCTTATGCCTCATGACACTAAATCAAACATGATATAACATTACATTGGTACCTGGCACTAGCTGGTCATCACATTCTAGATTGAATGCCATCAATATAATATAGGACAGCTTCATATTTATTGCCTTTGAACCATTTCAAAAGTAATTGCCATCATTAAATTAATTGATATGAATGTGGTTAATGCTTCAAGCCTGGTGCATGACTTCACCGGTTGTTATGTTTCATTTGAATACACAAATATGTGTTTGAAGTACTACTCCCTTTTCACCTGATATTTTAGGCTTGACATATTTGTCACTCCCCGCCCAACTCCCACGTCCCTAGCGAAAACGAAGATAAAGGTTCAAAGTATTCACAGAGGCTACTACAACATTTTAAGTTCGTTCTGTGTACGGTATGTCTCCTTCACTAAAAGTCTGTGAGTAATGGTTGTTTAACGCCATTTCGACAGCTAAGGTTGTATTCATGGCGAGAAAGCTGCATGAGAATTTATTTATAGATACTTATCATGGAATTGGCGAATTTGAGCGTATATAGAACTAGATTAAGACAGATTGTGTATATTAATGGACAATATCTACATACTATGCGCATGCTTCGTCAATTACAACATTTATATAAATGGCATAAATAATCGTCTTAAATATTCGCCATTGTTCCATCCAGAGAGCAACAGCCTCTCCATAAAATGGTGCACACTTATTGATGCCTACATCATGGAGGGGCTTGAGTCAGGAGGAGTTGAAAGAGAGGGAATCGGCTTGAAGACTCCAGGTGGGAAGGGTTAAGTTACCTGAGACCTTTAAACCCACCCCCTTAGGAGCAGCCATTGATCTGTGCCTCCAGGGCGGGACACCTTAAGGTGTGGCATGGCCCCTAGTCGTGATTGACGTCCGTATCGTTTACCTGCTCAGTGTAATGGCTGGGCCTCACCAGTAAGGGAAAAATAAAGGTGTGTTTCAGGTAACATTGTGACAGAATCTATAGGCTACATGTATATTAAAGTGGGGCTTATCTTTCCTCCACGTGAAAGTATTAGGAGCTTTTGTCGGATTGATTATAAAAATGCCAAAATGTTCATCTGGTCGTCAGCTTTGAACATGTGGGCGGGCTCGGGGGGGAGGGGGAGCAGTGGGTCCCCTTGAAGCCGTAATGTCACCGAAGTAATGCACCCTAGGTCATAAAGACACTAGTCTCAGACCCGTGTACTCTACAACCGATGTTGTCCAAAAGTCGCCAGGTGATTGTTCCAGGTCTAAACGGCGCCGGGGACAGTCTAGGCTTCAAGGTCACAAAAACACCCCTGCAACCTTCGTCGGGTAATACCTGAAACTCCAGGCATGAAACACATATTAAAATTTGCCTACGCTGGCACCGTAAAGAAAACCACACCTCTTCTCATTCTCCATCCTGGTGAGGTGAGAATTACCCGACCAGCCCATTGAAAGCACAGACTTCTGGGATTGTTTTATTAAATGAGAAGACCGATCAATCCAGGATGTGAATTCCCCATGGCGCATGCGCGAAGAGTTGAAAATGAACCCGATCTGCGTTTCAACAAACGATGGCAGAAAGTCCCGCCAAAAATCTCCAAAAATAAGATCCACAAAGGATTTCATGGAGGAGGTCATGAAAGTTTAAGGGACTTTAAGGTGTTGCTTTACCTGTTTAAAAAGAAAGTATGCCCTTTGTTCTCAGAATGATATGAGGCTGAAAGGAACGTTTTTAAATCATCACTGTGAGGTATCTTAACAACTCAGTTATAAAGACAAAGACAGTGAATTTGAGCTTAGAAAAGTTTAGTTTTCTGGTTTGTAAATGGTATTTAACCGGTGCTCTTGTGCGAAGGTAACTTAATCCATGGACAGACGACAGCAATGCACCCTTGATGGATTCACATAGTTTTCAGAGTAGGGCTCTTAGCTGGCGCCCTCTACAGCAGATCAATAACACTAGAGGAGGCAGCAGTCGGCAATGACAATGACATCCGGTCTGCCCGTATTATCGCCCAGTCCCGTATCATAGCTCACTGTGGTGTTTATCATATATACATACCACTACAGTGGCAGTTCTCACTGAAAGAGACGAGCATGTGGAAAGCTAGGCCGGTTACCTGGAGCCTGTTTTAAAACATTGATAAAACAGTAAATGATGTGCATGTATAATGGCGCCATTTGCATAGGTACAACTGTTGGGTCATAATGCCCAACGGGTTTATTAATTAATTAACAGTTAATTTGTAGTAATTGAATTTGAACAATGTTTCCATCACCATGAGTAACATAACATAAAGCAAAATTTTCGACGGAGGAGTAACCACAAACACGCCGTCACCAGGGACGCCGAGACTGGAGCGCCACCTGGTGGGGCGGGAGTGAACTATACCTCAGCTTGACACTCATATAACCGGGGTTTATATCTAGAGTCAATCTATAGCGGCATAAACATAGTCAGACAATAGAGTGGAGTGTGTGCACCATTTGCATAGGTACAACTGTTGGGTCATAATGCCAAGGCGTAGCTCCCAATAGTTAGTGATGATGCTCTTTTAGGGTACTAGTACGCCGGCCTGTGGGTTGTCGGCTGTTCTCCCTATGACTCCTGCCACTCGCAGGTCCTGCTGGATCCTGACGTCCAAGGGGGTCTTGAGGTACCTCATGTAGCACTCACTGGACCAATCCCCCCTGGTCTTGATCTCCTCTATGGACGCCCCTACCATCCCAAGGTAGGTGGCGCCACCGCGCCTCAGGGAATGACTTGAGAACTCCCTGGGATCCAATCCTGCCCTTTCACAGATTAGTTTGAGGGTGGCTTGGTATGCCCTGTATGGTATGGCCTCCGGGCCGGTCGGGCCTGGTATCATAAATAACGGTGCCTTGCCTTCAGCTGGCATCTGGTCGATATGTCTCTCTATCCACGTCACTGCACATAACCTAGTGTCATTCACACGAGACACTGGGATTTTGAGCTCTCTCTGCCTGTACTGTATTGTTTTTGAACGCCTCACAGTGAGCATCAGGCCCCACTGGTAGATGGCCACATCCCCCCTAAGTAGTGTGGCGTCAGACTGGGTAACTTGTTGTTTCCTCAGTAACGCCCGAAATGATAATAACAGTGCGGCTTTAAACGCCACATGTCCCGGATTCATGGTCAAGTATTGTTGAATGTTTAGTAGATGATGGGGTAGAATTGGGGCTGCCTGCTTACTTGTATCCCCTAGAGTCCTCCTAGCCCCCCTCATGGCTGCAAACACCCTGTAATCCTGGTAGTTCACTCCAGGTTGGTTTATTGATCTCAGATACATTGACAGCGCACTGACGTATCCTTTAATAGAGGAATATTTTAATGACCTTGTCAAGTAGCTTATATATAGAGCTACCTGTCGTGAGTCACATGGGATGGGGCTAAGATGGTTAGTGAATTCGTCACAAAACTTCCTATATTTTTCCATCTGGGTGGCCTTTGTCTCTCTGGTGGCGTCAGCATAGCATCTCTCCATCAGCTCGTCACAGTCGGTGTTGAGTTGTCTCCACCCTGCAAAGAGAACACGTGTGAGCAACACATAAGGCCTCCCTTGTCCGCCTGGCTGATCCTTTCAGCCGCGTTTGGGTCAGAGAGGCGACTTAATGCGTCACAGATGACATTGTCCTCGCTACGGATGTACACAGATTTTATATGTAGGTTCCTTGAAACTGCTTCCCAGAATATGTCGCGCAGCCATCCCATTGAGGTCTTGTTTGAACTTTTTCCTGACCTGAGTGCTGCCACTACCTGGGTGTTGTCAGACACCATACATATTGTCTTGTTGGTCCACCCTCCCCCCCACCTTCTAATGGCCACCACTATTGGCCACAGCTCCAGGACGTTAATGTTGTTGTCCTTGTGGGGTATTATTGGGACCTCTCCCATGTGGTGGTCCGGAATTATAACAACCGGCTTGTCTTTCTCTTGTTCTGGTTTCTCCCACGGGGCCGCCACCCAGTCATTACCATGGGTCACACCATAACCCCATGAGGTTGATGAGTCGCTGTAGGTAGATATAGTTGTAGTATTGGATCCCAGGATCACAGCTGATCCATTGAACATTTCGGAGAATTCAATCCACCAGTCTATATCCTTCCTCAGCTCCCCCGCCATTCTGGTCTTGTGGTGTGCTTTTTTCAATACATTGATAGCGTCGTAGATACGACGGGAGAATACACGACCCCCCCGCACCACCTTACTCGCGTGTGCCAGGTATCCCGCTGTCTTTTCCAGCTCCTTTCTGGTCACTTTCTGTTTCCTGGTGAGTTCCTCCAGGGAGGTTTTCATTTTTTCCAACTTGTCCTGTGGCAAGGTCAAGGTCATATCCTCGCTGTTCACTTCTATACCCAGAAATCGTACCTTCCTGGCCGGTGAACACAGCTTTTTAAAGCTGACGCTGAAGCCTATGGACCTTAGTGTAGAGATCAGTATTAACTGATCGTGCCGGCATTCCTCCAGGGTGCCAGCTATCAGGCAGTAGTCGTCAAGGTAGTTGACCATCCTGCCCGCTCCCCGTCGCTGAGCAGCTCGTACCACAAAATCTGACAGCTTGCTAAACACAAAGGGGGCGCTTGATAATCCCATTGACAACCTGTTGTCCCTGAGCAGCTCCGTACCTGACCCAAATACCCAGCTCAGGCCCTGGAGGTCGCTGCTGTCGCTGTCTATAGACACTCCCCTATAAGCGTCTGAAATGTCCACGGTGGCCATGAGGTCACCCTGGGTGAGTAGCTCAGTGACTGAGTCAAGCGAGTTATATTTGAATTTTATCCCGACCTGATCTGTGTGCATATTGACACAGTCCTCACCCGGGGCGCTACAGTCCACAATAGTCCTCACCCCCCCTCCCTCCTTTGGAACCGCCCCCAACGAGTGGACACAGCGGGGGGGGGGGGGTACTCACTAGGGTTAGGGCCCCTGACTCGATCTCTTTTTCTAGTTTCCCTGTTACAATCTCGTACACACCCGCCTCTGTGGCTGACTTGTAGTTTTCTTTTTTGTAACTCGAGGGACAGTCATTGTTAATCACTTTGAATCCAAATAGCACTCCATGTAGGACGTATGACCAGTCCTCATCCACCTCCCCCCTACAGAAGCACTCAGCAAACACTCTGCAGGGGCGTAGGCTCGAGGGGGCCCCGCCCACTGTATGGGTACATGTACAAGTCCCTTGTACACATGGCTTGTAGATGGTGATATTGCTATGATGGTGGCGGCTTGCTATTCTGTTGGTGGCTTTTATATGTAGTGGGTAGTTCTGCCCCCCCAGGCTGGTGATGCACAGCCAACCTGCCCCTTGGCACACCTTTCCTGATTGTAAACAGTCATCACAGCCGGCCGCCTCTCTCCCCCCATGTACTAGGATGGGTGGGTCATAATCTAGGTCATCATTGCATACATCATTCCCATTCATTGTAACACTTTTTTCAACACCCCCACCTACATGGCAATCAACAAAATCAACACAATAATCAATTTTTCGATCCACTCCAACACACTCGTTGACGTGACATTCCTCCTGTGTACTGACATCACTCCCCCCACTCACACCAGCCCCGCGGGTGACCAGACGGTTATCCACGTTACCGTCTGGCACACCGCCAACTGGGTCATGACCCACTGTTATAACTGGGTCACAGGTGTTTACATTAGCAGTGGGTGGCGCCTCTCCGGGTAGTCAGTCCTTTTTAGGGCGAGGTGGTGGCTGCTGCTGCTGGTTCTTGTATTCCCAGCAGTCAGCGTCCTTGTGGCCGGGCCGCCCACAATTGTCACACTTGTGGGCAAATTTACACGACCTGTTTGAGCACCCCTCCTTGCTAAAGTTGTAGGACCGGCAGGCTGAGCGCCCTCCTCCCCCACCGCCCTGGGCGGCCGGCTGGCTCCCCTGCTTGTTCCTACTGCTGCCGCTCGATGCTGCCGCGAGGCGCTGACCATGCGCCGCTCGCGTGTTTTCAAAGGTGAAATGTTCCATCACGCAATCGTGATTCGCCTTTTTAAAGGACTCCAGTCCCCATTCCTTCACCTCAGCCCGTATAGCTGCGTCGTATTTTACCATCGCCACATCCATGTAGGTTTTTGACATGGCTTTTTGCGCCACAAACATGGCGTGGCCGATGTATCGGCGGTAATCCTCCACCGACCAGCCCTCCTGGTCGTACGCCCACGCCATCATTGCTTCCATCAGTTCATCAAAACGGATGTCTTTTGGATCTTTATTCTTGATGTAACCTCTCAAAGGGTACTTACTCCTGCTGCTGGTTCTCTCCCTCGATCTGGATCTTGATCTGGATTGGGTGTAGCTCCTCCTCCGTGAGCGCCCGTCCCTGCTGCGCCGCTCCCGCTGGTCCCCCTCCCGCTGGTCCCCGCCGCCGCCGCTGCCGGGGCCACCGGCACCACTGCCGGGGCCGCCGCCGCTACTGCCGGGGCCGCCACCTGGGGCCCTGGGGACGCCCGCGCCGCTGCCGGGCTCCTTCTCCTCGTCGTAGATTTCCTCCGGGGGGCCTTCTAGCTCCTTCTTCATCCTCTCAATTTTGAGTTTCAGGATTCTCTTGTTCTGCTCCTGTTGGAGTTTGTGTAGTTCCCCCACCAGTTCTGACTCCTCCGGGGAGAGCTCCACCTTACAGAGAGCCTCCCTGACTGACTCTGACGCCATGTTGGTTGTTGGCGTCACCGGCTGATTCCGTGTGATTCTCTCCGGATCTCTCCGCCACACAGCGCAGTATTCCCCAGTGGGAGGCTTGTGTGAGGATCCGCAGGCACAACAGTATTCCACCTTTTTCATCCCTCAGGGCTTCTTAGCCTAGTAATGGCTTCCGAGGGCGGTGTCTGTTGGCACGTCCATTCAGCAAAATTTTCGACGGAGGAGTAACCACAAACACGCCGTCACCAGGGACGCCGAGACTGGAGCGCCACCTGGTGGGGCGGGAGTGAGCTATACCTCAGCTCGACACTCATATAACCGGGGTTTATATCTAGAAATAATATGTTACTATTTATTTACTTGGAGTTGCTATATTTGGCCATACAAATGTATTACACTCAACACCGCCCTCTAAGTTTCCCGGCTAAGTTTCATAAAGAAAGCCTCAGCCGGAATCCTGGAGTTAAACGTGAAGAAAAAAAGGTGGATGCACCGTCTTTCAAGCATCACACCAAATGGCTTAAACTTACTAGACTAAACTGGAGTCGACTTTGTTAACCACAATAATCCGTAGACCCTAACACGACCAGAAAAACGGACTTTAGTCTATGTTATAGCAAAATGGAACCAGTAAAAAGACACGGAATCCCTGCTCATGATGTCATTCAGTGCATGGTTGTTTTCCCAGCCGCCGCCACATATCTGTGACATTCCTTTTAGACCTGTAGATAAATCTGATGCGCATGCATCGACCAATGAACCAAAATGTTGGCGGTATATAAAATTCAAGTTATGAAACAGACCCCTGATCCAAAAAAAATGTTCCTAAAGATGGCGCCCACCCTTGCATTTGGCATACAGTAGGAGAAGGCCTATCTGAATTAATCAAAGTAACGTACATAGTTTCCAAAGAACTTGGGTTCATTATATAAAAACGAATATATATTATCGGAATATATCTTAAGATATATGCCTATTGGGTGTAACCTTCCACCCTCCTTTTATTGAGCAAATATCGTAAGCAATTTACACGACTTTGGCCTTTAACAGAAGAGGTGTACAAGGGGCCTGTTGAGGTGTAAAGACCCTGTAAAGACTTCCTTCAGGTCGATGGATTATAAAGCCGGGTGCCAAAGTTGTTCTAGAGTGTCGAAACTTGATATGATTACTGACGAAGGACCATAATGATATTGTTAGCGGAGGGCACTGAGTCGCCCCCTAGCGTGTAAGACGACACCCAGCGACCCGCCCTTCTCCCCTGTGTTGTGCTCGGACAACGTCCCCCACTTGAAGGTATTCAGCCCGCCTGGAAATGCCTAGAAATGCATAGAATTCCAGGAAATCAATGAAGGCCAATGGTGGATGAACGCCTTGTGGGTGACGTGAACGAGTGCCTATCCGCTTTGTCGGCAATAAATCACAAGTGTCCCGCCAGAGGTCACGCTCGATCGCGATAACCTTTTCCTGCCTGATTATTTTTTGTTTTCATTATCTTCCTGCAACTTTCAAAAAAGACTATAATGCCATATTACTATTACAAAAACAATAACATGATCACTTCTGCATGTAATGGCAGGAGAGGAGTTTTGCATGCAGTTATAGTTTAGTTGAGGAATAAGTGTAGCCCCCAATGGTTTTGCTATATAAGAGATCAAGAAAATAGGTACAATTGAACAAAGGGGGTAGCTCGGGGATGGAGCGGATTGAATGATCGCTTCCTGTACACCGGGCACCAGCTAGAGACACACAAGATGGGCCAGGCTTTGTGGTCATTGGGGGTCTGTCAAGTGGCGGGATCATTGGATCAAAGGATGCTCTGGTACTACTTGAGAGCAGAAGAGTGAGTGTGTGTGTGTGTGTGGGGGGGGGGGGGGGTGAGCAGTTGAGTTGCTGGGTGGGGGGGGGGGGGTGACCTTGACCAATGTGATTAGGAATAGCAGCATTGATGGTACTCTTATGAGGGACATTCAGGAGGAAAATGCAATTTACCATAGTCGACTTAAGGTGATAAGTGCCAACAAAGGGCTGATGTCTAATGCAAGATGAATGTCCATTCTACGTGGACGACGTGTGCCGGAAACAGAATTATTGTCAATTATAAATGGTATCCCCCAAGTTGCTTTGGCTGTAGTATAGAGTGAAATGTAATCAAAATGAGTCGATATGCATGCGCAGAGCACTAGCCCCAAAGTTTGAATTCCACCAAAGTTCACAAAAATACAAGCTGCAAGAAAAATATTATCAAATAACGAGAATGGTAAATCCTTTCCCGCTGTTTTCTAGCATAACTCACAGGTCACTCTTAAAATCTAGCGTTTATAGATAAGGACATTAAGATATAAATTTCAAATTACCCGATCATACCTTGCAAGGCAAGGCCGACTCTAAATTGCAACTTGCAAGTTGATTTCTGTGCATGTACTCTCAGAAAATCCCACCTATACTTTCACTATTTTCAATATTTGAAATACATTTATAATCTTGGGTCTACCATACGATACCCACAAAACCATAGAAAGTATAGGCATGCAGGCGTGCTATAACCTTTAATTCCATCAACTGTAATGCAACATAATTATTATGTGATTGGAGCATGCGGAGTCTAATGATATTCTGATCAATCATCAATTTACCGGTATGATAATATTGTGATATTAATTGATGTTTGCATATCGGACTTTCAAAGTTGCTAGGCCCACAACTGTTTTGTAGCCTACACGTAAAGTGCCATAAATGATCATATCATAAAGTGACATTTTAGATAAACCTTTCAATAAATGTCTCAATCAATACCTCCACCCTGGTCCAATATAAAGGAGCCTGGGGGGAAAGGGGATGGGGGTGTCATTTGACATTCCTCCCTCCAGCACCAGAGGGTGAGAGGCATCTAAGTGGAACGAGTAGACACACCTGATTGCACACGGCATCTCATAAATGTGAGCAGACAGAAATGGACTTCCAATATCATTCAGAATTCTAGCACCGCCTATGTCCCTACTTTCTGTCCTCCTCTGTTTTGTGTATGACCCCTTTCATTGTCTCATTTTGTCTTAAAAACATTTGTACATTCATCCTTTTAGATGACTTATTGTATACATGGACACATGCATTGACGGTTATCTTGACGCTTTTGAAATTGCGCTTCAACTTTCTAATTTTTGTATATTGAGGCTCAATAGACATATTTCAAAACCTTAAAAAATAGCTGTATTTATATACATTAAATGGACTAGAATGCTTCTTTTGATATAAGTATAATAATAATATGTTGATACACACACACAGAAAACTATGCGAGTCAGAATGACTCATCTCCCAGAGTCAATGTGACTTTGACTCTCTTCTTTGTTCATTTGACTCTGCCATGTAGTGAGTCAACCCCCATTCGACTCGTTTACCACTATTGACTCCCTTGGCCTGCAGAGTTAAGTTGGTTAGACTCTGAGAGCAACTGAGTCAAAGTGAGTTTGACTCATTTACCTGAGTCAAAGTGGGTTTGACTCATATATTCCCGCCATATAAGTCACGTGGGGATGCCGTTTTCTTTGTTTAGATACATCCTTGCATCAGTAGGCCCACTGCAGCAGAATTACACAAGAGCAGAAATATAAGGTAAGTAACACTATTGGGGTGGGGGTGGTATACATTGTATACTGATGTAGTAGGCTCTATGTTGTACATGTATACGGATGTGTAGTGCATGTACATTTGTATTAACATAATACATCTGTATTACATTGTGTATTACAAGTGTAGTGATCCCTATACTTGGGGTAGGCTAGGACTAGGGACTATCTGACTATAGGGACACTTTGAGGTGGTAGTGTGAGTGGGGGTCTGGATGGGGGGTGTTGATTTCCCATGTCGATTTTAAGAAATGACAATGTCGCCCTGTCGATTTTAAGAAATAGTCATGTCACTCTGTCGATTTTAAGAAACGCCCATATATTATATCAACATGCAACTTTTTAGTTAGAATCTAATGAGTACTAGATATAGAAGGAGAATATGATACCATGAAAATATTCATAGACATGACATTGTATAGGGCCTAGTCGGGACTGTAGCTGGTTGTGGCGGGCAGCACTGATAACAGCTGATAAGACTGTTACCTGCCTGTCCCCAGTTTGTCCCCTAATAATAGTAATTGTACCCATAGTGGGGTGTCTTATCAGTGGGTTTTACTGCAACCAGCGAAATAGAAAATGGCGGACCCACAGGGTATAGTACCAGATTCCTATAGGCCTACATGCATTGTGGTTCCAGTTCTATTCTTATACCAGATGTTTATATCTAATAGATTTTGATAATATATTAATGATTGTGATACATACTTTGATTTATACATGCATTGTGTATGACTGTAATACATGTATTAATGTAGTCTATACATTTCTTCTCCAGGCAGACTGCAAAGCTGACGATGCATTGATAGACTTTACAGACAAGGAGAATAAACAACACAAAATTGATGATGAATAAAGATTCTCAGTCCTATATCAATGTTCCAGACAGGTGAGTCAACATTACTTTGACTCTGATTGTTAGGGGAGTTAAATACGTTTTGACTCACCTGTGCATCAGAGTTAAATAGGTGTTGACTCACTTTTACAAAAGAGTCCAATTGGTTTTGACTCCTTTGCACAACTGAGTCATATAGGCTTTGACTCACTTGCACAAGAGAGTCAAAAAGTGAGTTATATGAGTGACAGAGCTTTGACTCTGCAAAATGAGTCAATCTGACTAGGATAATTTCCTCAGTGCATGTAAGTTATGGAATAGTTATACATTGTAGTAACCATGTGCATAACGTTGATAGCAGAGTCTGCATGTATACATTGGAATAATGGTGTGTGAATGTGGGATTAATGGTAAGAATTACTGTTTGACGATGACTGTCTGGTGGGGGGTGGGTAGAGGTCGTTTGTTAAACGTGCTCTTAAAGCGAAATGAACGCGTCTGGATGTCAGAGGGAACCTGTCGATACCAGCCCCCTATAATGATCCAATGATGTCTATTTCAGGCGTCAATGGGCGCACGGGTAATGTATTACCCTCTATTAGCGCCCATCCACAATAAACAACATGATGAAAAGGCGCCCCAACAATGGCCCCCGTTTGAAAATGTATTATGGCTCATGATCGGCTAACAAAGGGCCCGCGTCCGGTGACCGGAAAAACCAATGAGACGCGCGCCTTCCCAAAATGGCTGCCCGCCGCGCACGCGCACTGGGCCGCTGCATTGTTTGGCCGCTCGATGGCGGATGTTCTCGTTCACACGGACGAGAAACGACGAGATCGACACTCTCCAAACACAGCAGCCGTGCAAATGGATACCACAAGAAGTATCATTGATCGAGAGCGGATGTTGAAAAAGAGCTGGGAGGGAGAGTGAGGTGAAAGGGAAAAGAGGATGAAGGGGGAGGTGTGGGAGGTGGGAGGGGGTCTTGGAAGGAGGGGAGGCACTGGGTGGAAGAGCCTGCTGTCATTAAGGGGCTGTTAAGTGAGGTACCGGAAGTGAGGGGTGTTTGAGTGGTTCCTGTTTGGGTGTGTAGAGGGCGCGCGCTGCCCGGAAACAGCCGGTCAATAGACGCTACTGCCCCTCGTGGCCATCACCTGTACTGGAGTAGGGGACCTTGGTAGAGATTGATTAGGGAAGAGGGGGCGGGGAGGGGACGCCAAGTGGCAGGATTAAATCCCTAAAAGGACTATCGAGTCCAGCCGTTAGAGATCTTATACATTGTGTAGTCGATGTCTATTCATTTCTTTTTAATATAATAACTAAACTTCAACTTTCTACCGACCATTTAGTTATGCTAGTATGTTTAAAGTAAAGGGCTAATAAATATATCAAGGGCGGGGTTATGGGGTTGCACAAATCGAAATTGAGCCGATTACTGTAAGTTATGAGGGATAAAAGCTACCTGCAGCAAAGGCACTTTTCCTTATACTACTCACAGTCGAGATTCCCGTTAAAATGCTACTCCACTCCTATTTCAGTTGTTTAAACACCACATTCGATCAGATTTTCCCATTAGGCAGCGCGACAATACGCCCTAATCCCTGAGGGTAAACAAACAGCATAATGGCTGGAGAGTATACAAAATAAATCCCCTAGTGGCATACACACCAAAAGGCGAGGAGAAGCAGACGACAAGATCATCCTTAATCAATATGACGACAGCAGACGACGTAAAATCTCGACCCTTTTTGTGCTGGTTCCCGCCTCCTAATCCGATCACCATATTTACTCGCCGGCGACAAGCAAATGACACTACCACCGCGACCGTGGTTCCCCTAGCGGCCGCCGCCTGCTTCACGGGATAATCCGGCTGCAACTCTCGCCCTTTTCACGGTATCCATGGTGATGACCAATTAGTTAGGCAAACTGCCGCCCGGGGGATCCATTTAGCTGTTGACATCCGGGTGTTATCAAGAGACGCCGGGAAGATCAACGAGTGGTCCTTACTTAATCCCCGCTTGGTGAGCAACGCTGGTACTAAACCCTCTGCTCTTGGTGCCTGCGTTATCTGTCTATGAGAAGTATTCATACATGTAGTATGTTTAATACCTGTGCATGATCTGATAATGATAACGTTGATACATGCAATGAACCTGTCCTTGTACAAGACATTATCATTACTATTAAAGTACTCACATCGGGATTTGAAGTGGATAGTGAAAGAAAGAAATTGCACTCTCAGAAAAGTCAGCGTCATCGTCGCTAAAACCACTCTCACCTGAAAGTCAGGCACTGCCTGACTTTCAGGTGAGAGTGGCACTGTCTGACTTTCAGGTGAGAGTGGTTTTAGCGACAATGACGCTGACTTTTCTGTGTATATGGCTCCCCCCCCCCCCCAAAAAAAAAGAACTTTATAATAACAGGCCATATATTACATGCAAGTTCTTTCCGTCGACTCTCTGTAACTTGAAGGGAATTTCGAACGATGGCGTGAATTCTTGTTCCCTATGGTGCGTCTTTTAAAATACCCGCGGTCCCACCTCATTGGAAATATACTTCCGAAAACCATGGCCACTACAATATACAAGTCAACAGTGAGCGCAGCATGGCCCTTACTTTGTTTCAAAATATAGTGCTACTATACTAAATAGACTATAGGTTACACTGCTATTTGCAGGTGTACGTATATGTACATCTATACCTGCAGAGATCATCATTTGACCTTCTGCAGGCCCCTTTCTACAATGTACCTCACAATACATTAGACGGCCTGTTAGACCCGTATTCCAACCGCTCATGGGCGAATTATGCGGTTGGCGTGTAGGAGTGAGGGGGTGATCGTGAACAGACTAATCGAGCGCATGCGCGATGAAGGAATTTCATAAGGCCTTGGGGCGGCCATTATGAGAGGGAAGGCTGCCTTGGCTGGTCGCCGGGTGGTTTCCTTGGAGACGGGTAAATCAGAGGCAGGAACGCAGGCGGCACCCGCGCAGGGACGCGGCCGGCTGACATAATAAGTCCCGGTGCCGACAAGCAGGCGTCCGGGTGCCGAGAAAAATGCTTCTCATTACGAGAAGTAATTGACACTTAATGGGACCCGGTCTCATTTCTGGTGCAATTTCGCGCCGCGCCCGGCCTAAACACCTTTCACGGGGGCGTCAAAATGCCCGGATATATCGGCAAAATATGTGAATGAAGCGGCGCCCAGCGCAGACGACATTTCGCCGAGGCAAATCGATCTTTGCCGCCCTTTTCCGGTTGCTGCTGGCCGTCTGCTGCTGGCTGGTGCGCGCGCATGCTGCACAGGAAGTGGCCTGCCCGCCGCTCCCAGCGCCGCTGTTGAAGGGCTGGGCGGAAGGAAGGAGCGCATGAATCGGCGGACGCAGCGACCGGAAGAGGCGCGGGGCGGTCATATCCGGTCGGTGTGATATTATCGTCGATAATCTGTTGTCGGTAGAAAAACGCCGCCGTCCGCCTGGCCGCGTCCGAAAGGGGGCGCTGGGAGCGGCGTCTGTGCCGCGGGTTGCCGGATGACTAACCGCAGCGCCGCCCGGTGTTCCATTATTGTTTGTCATTAAGGGGTGTAGATATGATAGGTCCTCCATCATCGCCCACCCCTACACACCCACTTGAGCCATAATCCCCTTTATTGAATGCTCTCCTCGCCTCCGCTCTGATCTCATTAGACGCCTGCCGCATGCGCAATAGCTCCTAGCGGCCGATGGTATTTGTAATTAAGCCTGTAACAGAATTAACTCTTTCCTCATTCACTTTTATCATAATAAATGAACATCTACAGAGAATATATTACACATGTTCTTGTGATATCTGAAAATGTCAAAATGAGCACTAAATATATTGTTATTTAGTGGACATGAGTTAGAAGGCATATTCTAAATATATTTCTATGAAACTAAATGGGATGTTATTGAAGCATAGGCCTCTGCCAGGTCTTATAAAGGTAGTCGGGTGAGGTGGGATGTGTGTGTGTATGAGGCGGGGGGGGGGGGGTAGTGGCGGAGAGCAATATATCACCTATCACAATAGCCTAATACGATCACTATGTGAACTAATGAATATCGAGAAGCCCTGGAGGGGTAGGGGCCGAGTAAGGGTGTCTTATTAGGACCTACCGGAGCCATTTACGCCGACATTTAGGCTCATTTTGGTGCTGTTTGAAGGCATCTAGCCTTTGACGTTTCTTGTTCACTTAAAACAACCCTTAAATGGTATACTGATTTTGCCACCTCTAAATCAAAAGCTCCAATGTTATACTTATTGCGTTGTACAATTGTATGATACATGCACCTTCATCAAATTCGGGATCAAATTATGGTCTATATTTATGCGTGCACAGTCAATAAATTAGGTTTCTCACGTAATTCGGATTTTAGCTGGTTTCCTCTCATAATAGTACCCAATGGCATGCCCTAATTTCCTGTCATTTTCTAAATGACATTCCTGGAATTTCCCACAAGGTCACAGAGGTGATGGGAACGCTGTGACGTCATTTGTGGTTCCTTATTCATCCGCCGTGGGGTGCCACCGTCAACATGTCAGTGGTCCCAATGCGCATGCGTTGTGGGGTGCCCTGCCCCCTGGTGTCCACATTAGGTTTGTTCACTTTGTTTGATGTTTGTTTGTATCGTGTTTTGGTTGGGTAAATAGTGCCCCCTATCGTTCTCCGTGGCCTTCTATAGGACCCCAAGCAGGGAAAGACTATGTTTTAACCCTTATGGCCAAGGGACTGCTGGAGGCTGGCGACAAGGGTCAAACGTATACTTCTTTAAATCGACAAGGGACGGCAAGGGACAAGACCCATTTCTTAGGACCGACAAGTGACACAGCTACCCCCCCCCCCCCCAGTTGGGGCCTTTTCTATACGATGTAGATGATAAGGAAAACACTTTAAACCAAATAAATAATGTCGTGTTTAAGATTGAGGTAACCTAACCCTAGCCTTAAAACAAAGCCGACCCTATAGTGTGTATTTTGGGTATTGTAGTCCATGTAGGGATGTGAATTGAGTGGAAATTTGAGATTAATTGAGTAATACCGACTTTTGTCACCAGGTGGCTTCTGTGTACTCACCCGCATTTGTCTTTAAAAAATCCGGACTATACGTACCCTAATTTTCGGACCATCTTGCCTGAGACAGACCTTCATTTATTTTGGCATTATTAAAAAAGACAGGGGAGGGTGGGGACTGCCCAGATTTTTCGACCCACCGGAGGAGGATGGGGGCGCAATAAAATTTAATTTCGACCCGTCCAGGGGGGGGGGGGCTGAAAAAGATTCTTCCCTTCCCCTATATGTTGTTATAAGCCGAATACTAAGTATGCCGAACAGAAAGGAAAGATAACGAATAAAAAGATGAAACAGGGGGTGCGGGTCTTGAAAATGTCCTGAAAATTGATTCTTGAATGTACGCTTAAACGGTGTGTTTCGTGTTCATTTTTATGCTGTGATTGTAAGAAAAAGATCTATGCCACTGTAATTTATTTTAAAATTATCCAGTAATGTATAATATAGAAATGATGAGGGGATCCCAGTACACGGCCCACAGACACTGAAATTGGTGAAGAAACAAGATTATAGACAGTTAATTAGTGATGGCTCCTACAGGAAGCTCAAAGGAATAGTAACCACAATGTACACCAACATAACATTTAGTTGCAGTTTATATGTGGAAACTATCTTAGCAACATCAAAGGGCTGGAACCGTTGTGATAGGATTTCATCCATAAGTGTATTTAGATGAGTGGGTTAATTTTGTTTGAACTTCAGCAATATTCCCAATAACATTTTAGTATTTACAGGCCGATATCTCCAGGCAATTAAAAAGTTACTGGGAATCTCTGTCCAATTGCGTGACTGTATCTATATGTGCCCTCATCCCTGCTCGCATTTTATTCTTCACCCTCTATCTCCCTCCTAACCCATGCATTCCATTAATACATGCATTGTGTTGAAAATTAGTATTTATTTTCAAGAAACAATCGAGAACAATGCAAATTGATGCAAGGTTCCATTATTTATCTGAACATGGCATTTTTAATCACAATGACAAGATGGAGTACACATCATAATAAGGCCTTTGTTAAAACCCAAAAGCGTGCAGGACCTGGCGTAGTTAGGTCTCAATACTACCACCATTTAGCCCCACCCTTGGGTCCATGCAGCCGCCTTCAATTGGAAAAGTCAATCTATTTCGTCACATTACTGTCACCATGGCCCCTCCCATGCACTGCGTAGGGTTACCCCACCCCACCCACCACACTTATAACTTGCTGTATTTCCCCATGCCCACATTAAAGCCCACGAACTTAGCATGCTTCCCTGCCCTGGAGCTGTTTCTGGCAGCACACTCAGATGTCTATAAATGAGATGGTTAACTCAATGCATGAAAAGTATGAATTATTAGAAACCTCTCACATGTGATTGATGTGGATTAATTGTTGTGGAAAATCTCCAGAATTAAAGAGTTCTAATTAAAGGGGAGAATGACTTTGTATTGGCCGTGGGAAACTGACCACTGGTCAGTGGGAGTGGGTATTTAGAGAGGCGGCAGGGTGATGAGCGAATGGGCGGGGAAGGGGGGGGGGGGTGATGAGGGGGGGGGCACTGGTCAGCTGCTTGCATGCTGGGTGGGGGGTAGGGGGGTGGGGAGGTGTGCCCTTGACCAGGACAACGCATGCGCAGTTGGCACATCCGGAGAGAGGTGAAGGTCATCAGTGGTCAGCTGGTCAGGTGTCTGTTTGCTGAATGAGGATGGAGGACGATGGAGTAGGTCGGGCGGTGTGGGCATGTGTGTGTGTTGGGGAGGGGGGAGGGGTGACCTGGAGCGAAGAAGGACTTGACATTAATAATGCGTATCAAAACATATTTTTTCAACAACCGCCCCATATTTTTTCATGTATAAAATGCGTTGACCTGAAAATTCTTGCTCGCAACATTTTTCAAAAAGTGAAATCCATTGACCACCCATTGTACATCATTTCAACGTTTCTGAGATTACGATGTAAACCTGTAAAATACTAATGATACGCGTATTAAAAACCGACGGGGAATTTTTACAGTATACTACATTTTTTTTGGTGTGGCCCTTAGTAGCTAAAAATGACGGACTTCTCTTTTTCATCCTGCCTTTGTTACATAGTGACCACTCACTAACCCAATGCCTCACATATATTGATCTATAGAATAATAACTGTACCTATGCGTGTACCGCAGCTTCCTCTATAGAGAAGTTCAACTAAATCCATATATTCACAGGAAAGCCCACCCCATCCCGACACCACCAACATCACCACCGTTCATTCCGTGCCACCAAAGTACTCCTGATAGATTTAAATTAGCCGTCGGTCGACGCAATACACCGGAACTACACCACATACCCCATTGACTGCGCAGGCGCCACGCCAGCATCCGTTTCCGGGCTGCGTGCGCACACCGGCGGCAAACTACGACTGGGGGCAGCGGAAGTGAAGGACTCGAACCGCATGGGGAGGGGAGGGGGGGAGCCTTGGTGTGAGGAAGTAAGGTGTGGGGTGGACGTGGGGGTTGGTGGGGGCTGCTGTTCCTTTTCAACGCTAGGTTCCGGAAGGCCCGGGGGTACAGCGACTCAATGTCGATTACTTTGTTTTATGCGCAAGGGGGAGGGCATTTCCCGACCCGTCGCCCTCCGACAAAATGGCCAAAATTTTATGAGCGCGCCGAGTGAGGGCGGCAGTGGTGGCGGGCACGGCGCGTTAGGCGGGACTTCCTTACGTGTCCGGTCACGTGTGGGATCACGTGTGCGGACACGGACACGTGTGGCCCCGCCCGATAGCCCGCGCTCAACAAGGGCTCCCTCTGACGGCCTATCAGCGCACTAAAGGCACCCGCCCGCCCACCTTTTGATTCTCGCCAAATATGAGGCTCCCGCGCGTCTCACTAGAGGGCGGTAATAACCAATAACCCGGCCGCGCATGCGCTGTTATGATCATTCTTTATACGGCGTCTGTGGGTATGAGTCGTGGATGTTAAAACTTTGATAAAAGGTCGGCTGAACAGGGGAGGCGGCCGGGCGGGTAGATATGAGCATAATGGGGGCGTAGGGGGACGCTGGCCTGTAATAGCTCACGTGGACAATGGGCACTTGATGGGACTGCCCCCCTAACTGGTGGCGCCCATACATACAGGGTGGGGACCTCTCCTGCGTTTAAAGCCGATAAATACCGACGTAACGACGGCACAGCGCCACACCAGCACGGCCTGTGGTCATCATAGAGCTAAATCAGCCCTAATCCCTCCACAACCTCCCAACCACCCCCTACAGCATTGACACCAGCCAATAGAGTCGCCTGCACAGAATGCAATCTTTATGTATCATGAGTTTCAATTACCTTCACCCCACACCCCCAGCCCCCTGTATCTTGTTTGGAGTAGGCTCTAGCCCCCATGAACGCCGGTAATTAATCAATATAAAGGCCCTCACTAGGGTCCCCTACCGGCCAGTGCAAACATCAATAATTACGTCGGTGGTGGCAGTGGTGTGTAGGGGCGTGGGGAGGGTGGGTGAGTATTAGGTTGTTGTTGTCGGGCTGGGCGCCATAGGTGGTGTAACACTTGTTAATGGATCAGTTCTCCACCCGCTGATGCCTGTATTATATGTTAAGGGGATCAGGAGGGGGAGGGTTAACGGGTACTTAAGTGTATCAATAGTGAGCATGTCTTATTTGGCGTTCCTCTATTTAAATTATTTCATTTTGATACACGTAAATCCCATTAAAACATGTAGATATGATGGTCATGATTTTGTATGGTATGGAGATACCTTGCAGAATATATGTGGCTGGTCATTTGAGAATTGGAAGATAAAAATCGACTCCAAATCTAAGCCAACAAGCAACTAGAAAAAATATATGTATACATTTGGTGTAGACTATAACCAACTTGAAAGGACCTTTAAAAGGGCGCTGCACAAAGAATGCGCCTTTCCGCCAGGCAATCAACAACACAATCATAGATATGCAGCTGTTCGTTATTGTGCAATGACTTAAAGAATTTGGTCCGATTTGGTTCTGGCCCTGAACCTGTCTTATTCAGGAGGTTGTTAAAGAAATAGCGACAAAGGTAATGAGATGTGAATTCATTGGCAACTGATTAACATTGCAAATAATGGACCATTCTGTTGAGTCAAACCCAAGATTACTAAAAATACATTCTCTAGCTAAAGCCTTGTTGTATGGTGATTGATATGGCACGTGTTTGTTGCCTATTTGAATTAATGACATCAATTAGAGTCTTTCTATTGGGGCAGCACACACTTCAGGTAAATTATTCAAGTCTTTTTCATAGCGTAGGTTTCCTATTTCAAAGAGGGTTCTCCAGAGCTGCATGTTGCTGCTGTGATCCTCTACCCTGCTCCCCAGAGAATGGCGCCGCGCGCAGCCGCCGACAGGGGTCGGGGCTGTAAGGCGGCTCCTGATTGGCTGAAATCGCTGCCACTCTGTCAACACGGCCCTAATTGGTCAATAATGATATCCCCGCACTTCACCGTTGGTCAGGTGATCGCGTTAAAGAACAAGGCGGATTGATTGACAAACACACTTCCGTTCTGCTTCCCGGCTTCAAAGCACGACATTTGGTGCGGAGGACGCAGCAGACTCGGACGCCGCGCGAGCAACCGCTGTAGGTTCCCGCCATTTGGTGGTTGTGGTGCGAATTGTCGTCTGCGTCTGTGGTACGAGCCTTATTTAGATAACTAGCAGGAGGAGACTACTTCATTTATATCTATAATTACCTTGGTGAATATAACAAACACTGACGAGAGATTCTAAAGCGACGGCACCGGAGAACAGGTTGGTAAATCCATTTGTACACTGCATTCGATTTATATTATTGTGTTTTGTGTTTATGAGGATACCTGTAACCTTTTGTATTACAGTACAATTTAACATTTAGCTGAAGTAAACCTCTCCTACATTTCAGATTATTCTAAAAATGCATTTAGCATATTTACAATCAATTGGATGAACATCATATTGAAGGGTCCATATTGAAGCGCTGATGTAATCTAATCTGCATGGTAGTTACACTGGCATGTAGTGTTTCTATATGATACAATACTTGCTGTTGTACAAGAATACACAGTAACTGCTATTTACAGTTAACACTTTTTTTAATCCGATGAATGATCTTGATTGATATCAAGACTCACACATGTTTGGTTTAGTTCCGATGGATCAATGTTAAGCTCACGATCATTAGAGTATACTAGCCAACTATGGCGAGATATTTTGCAGAACTTATAAGATAATTCAAGCTTACTAAAATTCAGACACACGCATTCCCCCTTTGAATGAATCAACCCCAAATAATCTTTTTCTATTTCAATGATTCGCATTATGTATTGAAATATTGAGGACATCATTAGATAATTCTCGTCTTATAGTGCAGGTACACTCATTCTTATTTAGATATATAACCCCAAAATAATCTATTTTAGTTTTGTACAGTTCTCACTTATTAATTCGAATTATCTCCTTTGCAGAAATATTGAGGAACGGATAAAGTTGAGCCAGCGCCCAGCCCTCTCAGAAAAAAAACACTCTCGTCACTTCAATGTCCGTTGTGCCTATCCTACATAGTCGACATATGAGTGGGTGATCCAACATTGACTGCAGTGACCATCCGCCCGCCTGTACACACCTGGAGGAGCAGGCCTGACCATGATGCAGTCGCCGACCACACCCTCGCCGTCCTCCCTGCACCACCACCACCACCACGCCCACCACCACCCGGCCGCTGCCGCCGCCGCCGCCGCCGCAGCCGCCGCCAACTCACCCTTCTTTGCCGCCTTCTCCCCCGGCATGGGATCCAACGGAGGAGGCATGCAGCTCCACCCCGCCTTCCTGCACCCCCTGTACCCGCTCCCTCCAGGCTTGGCGTCCCTCCGGGCGGCCGCTGGAGCAGGCTTGTTGGCGGCGGCCGCGGCGGCTGGAGGTACTGGAGGAGCAGGGAATGGTGGGGGTACTACCCCGGCAGGAATGCCTTCTCCAGGGGGTGGCAGCAGCCCCGACCGCAACAAGTCCTTCACCATAGACGCCATCCTGGGTCACAGGGAGGCGGCGCAGAAACTGGCCGCGTCGGAGGGCGCTGGAGGACAGGAGGGTGCTATTAAAAATGGGGAATCTCCTCCAGGGGATACAGGGGGATATGGACAGCGTAGAGACCCCCTAGGACACCACCACTCCGGCCAGCAGCAGCTGACGGCCCCTGGAGGAGGGGGAGGCGGCGGGCATGGCGTCTTGGGACGGCCTCACCCGCGCCTCCACGGTGCGGCAGTGGGACACCACCCCTACCTGAGCCCCCTCACCGGACAACTCACCTGCAACCCCGGCTTTTCCTTCCGCCATCACCCGCACAACCCATACGCGCGGGGTAAGTAAAGCTGCTATTTTTGTCAAAAATTCAGTCTAAAATATTATGTCTTAATTTCCTATTAATATGATCGCTGTCCTGCTGCTCAATCGTAAACTGCAGACACATGTGTTGGGGCATGTATTGGGGTCGCCTCCGGACGTCGCAGCGAAGTTCCAAATTCATGAACTGATTTCTGTAGTCAGGTATTACGAGTTGATGTGAAAATGTTTTAGGAAGGCTACTTGTTGGACGACTCAACTGCCTTTACAATGAATCAAATTCAAGCAAAACTGTTTTGGATTTGTTCCCTCCCCCAGAAAAGAAAGCGGGATAGAACACTTCTAACGCACGTTTCTGACACAATATTCCACACATGTAACACAGGCCCGGAACACAGCCTAATTGTACTTACTGTCATTTGCTGTCTTTGCTGTCAACATGCACTATTGCTATTTGTAAGTAGTTATTTTTAAGCGAGAAATGGAGTTGTTTAATGATACTTTAAAACGTGATTGTGGTGGGACCTCAGGAGGTGTTTATTTTCCAAGAGCTCAGAGGAATGGGAAGATCCATGTGAAGACTGAGGACGCATGTATGCAGGTGCCATGCGGCCATGCAGGGGTGGATTTTGAAGGTTCACCCTCAGAAAAGTGAGAGTCATTGTCGCTAAAACTACCCTCACCTGAGGGTCATGCACTGCCTGACTCTCAGGTGCAGGGTAGTTTTAGCGACAATGACTCTCACTTTTCTGTGTGTGTTGACGCGCCCCTTCTCC
Organism: Harmothoe impar; assembly: GCA_947462335.1. Lineage (NCBI taxonomy): Eukaryota > Metazoa > Annelida > Polychaeta > Phyllodocida > Polynoidae > Harmothoe > Harmothoe impar. Next base: position 56,652,458 of record OX381707.1, on the reverse strand, counting down.
CGCCGTTTCTGGTGAAAATTTCCTTTCTTTTTCAATGTACAATTCCCCCCCCCCCCCAAAAAAAAAATGTTGTCAAAAAGACATTTCCATTTCACCCCGGCCCTCTCTTTTCTAAATCCTGGATCCGTCGTCGAGTCCAGGCCTTCATTTTCTCGCTGAAACGACATCCCGATCTTCCCAAAGAAAAAAAACGTCTATCGTAGGCGATTGACAAAGCAGTATGATACCATTGATCACGTGTCGGGTCGCGTGTAAATGTTATGTATATTTATATGGGGGTCTAGATTGGGGGGGGGGGGGGGTCCCATGTCGCATATCGATTTTAAGAAATGTCCATGTCACCCTGTCACTAGTATCTCTTAGATTCCCTCTGTCGCATGTCACTAAGGCTCAAGATGCCCATGTCGCCATGTCGATTTTAGGGGTCGAACCCCATTTATATGCCTCCAATGTCGATGGTATTTTTTTAGAATGCCGGTTTTGATATACAAATTAAGTAAATCCTCTTATTTGGTTATTCTATCAAGAACTGTCACCAACTTTTCCATTTAATCAATTTTTATTCTCAACTCTTATGACCAAGCCGAATTAATAATATCGCCCGACAACGTTTGGAAGGTGTGGGTACGTATGTGTGGTATACATTTTTGCGTTTTTTTTTGGAGGGGGCGAGGCGGCTATTGTACACATTTTATCATTCAAAATGTGAGCTTCGGATACATCTTCACTATACATTATGGACTTCATGTTGATTTTTGGAGCATCGACTTCATCACCCCGAGGACTTTAAATACAGCATTGGGTTTTAGATACAGTGATGGTAAGGGTGTCATCTTTAAAGCGCCCCCCCCCAACACACACTCATACACCGCATTCTATCTGTCTCATTCATTTCCAACTTTATACCCACGGTATATAGCAATCCACAGCCGAGGCAATCAATATACAACGGAAGTTAGCACTCCAATCCGCTTGTCGGCATCCAGAGTCCATCTTTTCCCATGCCCCAATCACCCCCTAGTTAATGGTGATTAAATGGGACAATACGGCGACTATCAGGTGGTCAACTGAGACGGAAACCCACCCCGCACCCCCCGTGGTGAGGAAAAACAACATTTTGCATAAGCGACCGGAGTGGTCCACTGTCACGTCCTGATTGAATCCGTTCCGTTTAAGACGCGTATCATCCAAAGAAAAGATGCCCCTGTGGTGTATGTGTCAGGGCTGTCTCGGCCGTCTGTCAGGTTTAACCCTTTAAGGACGGCATAATACCTTAAAGCCCCAGTGCCCCTATATATAGGGCCAAGTACCTGCCCCGGCTCCACTCCGACTGCCGCTGGAGGGGTACCGAGATCTGCGCTTTTATTTGCTAATGTCCTTGGTCGTCATGATGCATGAATGCAGCCATGGTGAGTAACTCGCCAGTGCTCGATTCAAGCATCATGTCGACTTTAGAGGTTGAGACACTCCCGAAGGGTCAGCATGATGCACCAATGCAGCACTGGCGAGTTACTCGCCAGGGCTGTATCGGCGCATCGTGACGACCGATGTAATCTTTTAGCGACATGTGTTCTTAAAGGGTTAAAACACAGTAGAGGGTGCGGGGGGGGGGGGGGGGGCAGTGAGCATAGCACTTGTCTGTGGAGGGGGTGGGGGAGTATACTGATGTTAATTTCACCAAAGGAATATATGGGGTCTACACATTGTAGTATATATATCAATCCTTTATCAAGCTTAGTATACACAAGGATCAAACAAAAAGGGTATATCATACTGCAGTCCCTGTTCAAAGTACATTGGTGTTTTGTATTGCGATATATCTATATCTATATATCTATATATATCTATATATCTATATCTATATATCTATATCTTTATCTATATCTATATATATACATGTATATATACATGTATATATATAGTACGGTAGATCATCTCTTCTGATAAGAATGTTGATACTCATTTCTAGCACATTTCCCATTTAGACTCTTCTTGGGACTTAGGTGTACGGGGAATACGTTTGAGAAGGGTCACGCTTCCGTGTGACGTCGTTGGAAGCAGTAGCATACTCCGTTTCCTTTTGGTATTACATACATCAAATCTTTTACAAAATAAAGCTACACCCTAATAAAAAAAGACAATATGGCCTGAGTTCGCACAGAAAACAATTCACTATATAGTATAACTCAACCCTAAAACAATAACTGAATAAGCTGTTATGGTCCTTTCTATCATGCGCCTCAAAAAGCACATGACATATGGGCTGTTATATGTACACTGTAAATAGTGAGACCAAAAATACGTCATTTTATATTACCAACTGTATATTCTACTGCCCATGTACACTAATACCGTAATATATACTCTAAAACTACAGTATAGTCTACTGCTCAGCTACAGATTACTTCTAACAGTGTATAGGTCTACTTTCTTATACTAATTCTTATTTTAACCCCATATGGAGCTTGTTGTCATAACAAGTCAGCCAGGGTGATCAGGCAAGTCACACTGTCTCCAAGCATGACTCCCGCAGCCGCCTAATGTCCCATACAGACCTGAAGATCTGCTGTGAGACTGAGAGTCACACCCAGGTGACACCCTCCTGCAGGGGTGACGGCGATTGGCAGGTGGACAAAGGTGCAGTGGTCAGCCCCGTTAAGACGTCCACAAAGGCTCCCACGCCTGGACACAGACCCCCATAATGACACCATCACTGACCTGGGCCCACCTCTAATTACCATCAACATATGGACCTAATCATGCGCTGCCATAGCCTCTTTGAAGGGCAGAGCAGTATCAGGGATGAAAAGGGGGGGCGATGTTGTTGTTTGCTACTGTCTGTCTGTCTATGTGTGTATTTGTGTGTTGGGGATGGGTGGGGGTATTGGTGGAAAATTGAAAGTCTACTGTCTGCATTTCACATCGAGGTGTGACTGTTTAAGTATAGACGTTTGTAATATGAACCCATGCAGTGGTTGGCTTAGGGGGGAAATGAGTGAGGGCAGGGGGGGGGGGACTGAATATGTTTTGGGCACTTCAAAAATTTGCCAAGCCTTACCTTGTGCCACATAGGGAAACGTGGGACAAAGGAGCCTGGGGGCTAACAACTAATTTTCTATACACTATGATACAAAATTAATGTATCCAATCTAAGCATGTATATAATATATATTTTATATGTGCCATTATCCATCAAATCAGATGTTTAAAAGTGGTTGATGTGGGCCCTGGTGCTGCGTTCCCTTGCCCTCTGGCCCATGGCTCTGCATATTGGTACGCCGCCTTCTTTAAGACTTTATGGTGGACTGTGGTGGAGGGGGGGTATTCATAATGCATTAGTATTATAGACATCTTCCCCTGAACCATGTCCTCTCTTCTAATTGTAGGCAAAGGACTTACCCAATATACATGGTAACCCATGCAGATACGCTGTATTAGGACATACACACGAAAAATGAATTATTCACTATAGACACTCAAAGCGTCCATTGTATATATGTATCAATGTATACCCTTTTAAATTGCTCAATGTAGAGGGGCCACCTGTTTGATCCTTGTGTATACATTGTGGGGATGGCACATACTGCATTATCATCTGCATTTAAGAACCCATATTTAATAGATCACAGAGCTCTTCACATTAAATCTACATCACAGCCATTATACTAGTGCATGTCAGGTGTGGGAAATCGTTTCTTCTCGTGAAGCATTTCTCCCCAAATTGATCGTCATTATACTAGGCCACCTTAGGAGTGGTTTCCGTTTCATCTAGTCCTACTTAATCACTCTTTCATGCCACTCCCCTGTGAGGAGTGAGAAAAGATCAATTCAGCCCCCTTTGAAATTCCTGGGTCCGCCCGTGCCCTGGCTAGTACCTAATATATGTTATATTATGTATATCTGATGACTTATTTCTCCAAATTATAACTATAAACAACGCTAACAAAGGCAATGTTCAATTATGTCATTGGTTCCAGGATTTAAATAACAAAAGACTTGAAACAATATTTAAATAGGATTATTTGAGCCTCATGCTCAGGCCACGGGTCCATATTGTTCTGTTATATTGATGTGGTCATGGCGAGGAGAATAGGGGGTCATTAGAATTTCATGAAGCCCCCAAACAGGCTCGTCTTTTCGTCGCCCTGTGGTCTCTCTCGGTTAAATAGACCGCCCAAGTCTCGTCCAAGTCTCGTTGACGAGGTGCAGTCTTACAGCTAATTTGCATACACAGCCACGCAGGCGCATGCGCAGTGGAGACCAAATGGGCGATAATGGAGCAATGTCAATGTTTGTCACCGCCAAGGTCACGTTACGATTATTGAACGTTAGACAAAAGTAACCGATGTCTGAACAAGACTAATTTGGTTGCTGTCTTGTCCTGCCTGTCAAATTGTGCTGTTAGCTTGAAGAGCAAGATTAATTTAAATTCCAGTTAGATGATACCATATAAATAGAGACGATGATGGGCAGCAAACAAATTTTTCAGCAAATATCAAATGATAAAATGGCGGAGGGGGCAGGGATGGGTAACCTTGGAGTAGATCATTAAGCGTCTGTCAAAATTACCTTATCTACCTTGATTCAATGGATTCCTTTTAATGATTAATGGTTGTTTTTTTAATATAGATATAATAGGACAGTCTGAGCATATATAATAACAGAGAGAACAGTGCATATTTGGAAGATAAGTATCCACGAGGAAATAAGGAAGGAGCATAAATAAATGAAAACCATAGGCTATTTCCATGGCGTTACACCTTTCAGTCTCTGATGAATGTTCACACTTGGTGTGAATTACAATTCTTACTCCATTTCTTTTCATGAATTAGGACCCTGGCCTGCACGTTCCCTATCCTAACCCCCCCCCCCCTTCTCCCACCCACCAGCTCCCACCTGTACGTCTTCATGATTCACCCGCTGGAGGAGGTGACCACAGGGTGCAGATCGATGTCTGTACACCTGTCCAGGTGGGCCTGTTCCCTAAGGCTCACCTCGTCAACAATACACATCTCTCCTCCTCATGGGTGCATAGATATAATTGTCATTTAACAGTGCAGACCCCCCCCCCCCCCAGGCACGGCCCTTACCCCATGTTTAACGTTGTGGGTTTGGGCACGTGTATTTGGCTGATGTGTTTGTGGGGGGGGGGGGGGGGGTATTTAGCAGTGTGTGCCTTTTGCAGGTGGGTTGTCGAGCTGTGGTTAAGGTATCTTTCATTAATCATGAATGTAATTATCCTTGTGACATGGGGTCGGCAGACACTACAAATGGGAGTTAGGTGACATGGGGTTGTCCTTTGATAAATCAGGTATTCTCTATGGACTGTTTACAGTTTAGTTTGCTGTAGTGTTTGCTGTGAATATCATCACCACTGCTCATTATAGAGATAGTTATACTAGTGTGATTGACAAACATGAATTCATTTTAAATCTAGTGTCAAATATTAGATAATGCAGGTGCTGTTCGATGTGTGTATCTTAAGGTGGGTCGCTACCCTTGGGCCAAAGTCACTGAAAATTAACAGAATCTCACCAAATTCTTTTTACAGACAGTTTAAATTATATAAAATCGGAAAATGCAAAGAAAAATAGGGAGTCCCGAACTACTTTTTGAAATACAAGATTTTGAAAAATTGAAGTATTTACATTTTTTTTTCTGAAAATTAGAAAAAATGTGAAAACTTCCATGATTTTTTTCCATATCAACCATTATGCACAGAAATGTAAAATATCACATGTGAAACACCTATATGTTCTCCTTTACTGTAAAAATGATTTTACAATTTTATGCCATAGCATTCTGGGTAAAAATATGAGGTTTTGGGAAAGAGTACAACGAAATCGTCATTATTTGTAGCCTTAGTGGCTAAAAATAGTACTCAGTATTAACAGAATTTTTTTTAACTCTCTCAGAAAATAGTTCAGATCATTTGCTAACATATAAAAGCAATTTTGATAGGGGGTCCCGGGCATATTTTTATGGTTTTGAGCCTTTGAAAATGAAAAATAAAGCAAAAAAATGACTAAATTAAATATATATGGCATTGCATGATGGGTAAAATGGCAAAAATCTATGTATAAAACTGTCATTATTTATACCCTTCGTTATTTTGAGCAATATTATAGCATCTATAGTGTTCTAAATAGTAAATATCTGCAATGTACTAGCTCATATTAAAAAAAAAGAAATATTATCAGTTACCAAAATATGAAATATTCAAAGTATTACAAAATGCACAATTTTGCTTGAAATGGTCTAAATTTTTAACACAGTTTAGGGAATGTATATATGTATCTGGCTATGCAATATTAGCCCATTCTGATGGGTTTAAGAATTTGAAGAAATCAAAGGGTAGCGATCCACCTTAACTGAATTATATCACACAAACCTATTCCGTTCCTAAAATATATAAAACAAAAACCAACTTGCTAGGCTTGCGCTAGGATCTGTATTTTTTTCGCCAGGCTGGCGAAAATCGGCCGTTTTACTTTCGCCAATTTCCAAGTAGATTCGCCAGACAATATACTGAAGGATAGGTACAAGTTATGTGCGGTTTGTGAGGACCTATTAATCATAAAAAAATTGCTTTTGCCAGAGTGTCTAGACGGAATGTACCACTGTCAGGATGTACCATCAGCTGGTAACTTGCACTTGTGAATAGATGGTACATTTTGGTGTAAAATATACGGTAGTGCTTAAAGCACTCTGTAGGAGATACAAACACAGGCTTGTAGCCCACTCTTCTTCAAACTAAATAAAAGAATATACAATACATGTACAATACGGACACATACATATAGTCGTATTATTCCCAGGGTTATGGATGTGGTGATACACTGTATATGTGCTGGGGCAGCCTACAATGCTCTGGAGCATACTATTTTCAGAGGGCACTAGAATCGTGTGAATCCCAGGAAATTTTTGATAGATCTATGTCTTTGTAGAAAAATTTCCAATTTATATCCCTAGATTGGTATATTTTGAAGGTGTAATCTAACTTATTCTAAGGCATTATCTGCTGGCAATAAGGTTTACCAAATTCCTCACAATTTTCTCTTTCCAATGGTATATGATATGCCTAGGTATAGGTATATTTATTTTCGCCAGATGGGTACAATATGGCGAAAATTCAGGGTATTTTTATGATAATTTTTCGCCAGTTGCAATTTTCTATCGCCACTGGCGAATTGGCGAATGGCTAGCGCGAGCCTAGCCAACCATAACACGACGCTTAAAATATGATCCATTTCGTAGCACATTTATACCAGTGTTCTATCGCAAGAATATCCAACCATAAAATATCCTGCCTTTAGATGGCCTCATCTGACCTTCCTCTGTGATCCTTTGTTTGACCCCTGTTTAACCCCTGTTTGACCTCCATTTGACCCCTATGTGACGTAGCTGTGACGTGTACTTACAGAAAAGGCAGACAAGAAGGCGGGGATGGGTGGTGAGTGGAAGGCCGGCAAGTCGAAGCGGGTCCGGACCATCTTCACACCGGAACAGCTAGAACGGATGGAAGCTGAGTTTGAACGCCAACAGTACATGGTGGGAACAGAGAGGTGAGTCGGACACTTTATACCTAAAATAATCCATCTGGAATCTCAGTCTGGAGACTTGAGCTCTTGCTCTACTCTACTCTCAGATTGGGCCTGAGCTGTGTTGGTCTGCGACTCACTGGTTATGTTTACTGCAACCAATCAAGGATAGTTAAGGTTGTGCCTAGACCAATCAAGAAGGCCCTGCGTGGTTGATTATCGTTAGGGAATAGGGCACGGTACATCGACATGGGTGCATCCGCTGAGCCTTCCTCGATGTCTCTATCCAGTCTAGATCACACCCATGTCGATGTACAAGTGCCCTATTCACGTTATGACACAGTGGTATATTTGTAATTGTTTATAACTAAACATAAATGGGCCAGTACATTAGAAATGCAGGGTGATTTCCCCCCAGACATCTTTCATTCATAACTACACGAAATGTACAACTGGCAATCACGAATTGATGACTACCCAATCAATGCAGGACGGCACCCAATCAAGGCAGTGGAGTACCCACTCAAAGGGAGCAGACATAGAGGCGACATCAGACAATTTGACCCTTGAAAGTCGGCCCAAAGATAGGAACTTGTTGACTGAATGAAACATGAACAAACTTCGACAAAAACGTACGTTAAACACGCCAAAAACGCACATAAACACAAGGAATTAAAGTGAACAAGGTCGAAACGTGAATAAACACACAAAAAACGTTAATAAACTGGCCCTAAAACGTAATTAAACCTTGAAATATGTTTGAATCGATGCATGTCCGCCATCTTTAATACATCTTTCAATGCTGGCAGTGGTATATCCATCTAGATAGTGCACAGTGTCTAGCCACTCACCCCACAGTAGCTAAGAACGTCTCTGATTGGTCAAAGCTGCCCATCACGGACTCTCAACCAATCAGAGAGGAGCTCTGACATTCATTCATAGGCTAGATCGTAGCAAGTCGTGTTATACTTTCCGATAGAGCGAGATGAAATGAACAAATCGGTAATTATCATTCTGTCTAGACTAATTGTTTGGAGCTATAAACGGCGGGAAGAATTCCTTCTTTCTCGTCATACTAAATGCTATGTAGAAATGAAGAGCAATCATTGCAGGGTGCTCAAAATGGTATGCGTTTCATCTTTTATGATTATCCTTGCCCAATGTAGATCTAGAATGTTTTTGTTGTCTTACATGTATCGGTATTATCCTCTTGTGAGTTCTCAATCTTGAGTTTGGAGATAATGACTGTCGTGAGCATCAACAGCGCGTCTCTAAGTAGTACAGGGAGAGTTACCTCCAGGGCAGCGGCTCATTCTGTAAGTGTAAGTAGTATACCGAAAGGGGGCGTTCCCCCAGGCTGACAGTGTGCCCGTGCACCCGATATCACGAGAGAGTAGTATATGGAAATGCGTATTATTTTCGGGTTGATTCGCCGTATTATGATCATTGATTATGATTATACATTATACACCATTTTCAGCAGCCCATTGACCGACTATGATTTTAACCTGGTAATTCCATTTTTTACCAAACAAATAACGTCCGTGTGTTTAATCCCACAGGTACTACTTGGCCGCCTCCCTCAACCTAACCGAGGCGCAGGTCAAAGTCTGGTTCCAGAACCGACGTATCAAGTGGCGCAAACAGAACCTAGAGCAACAACACGCCAAACTCGCCAAACTCGACCTACTCGCCAAACACGCTGACGAAGACGACGAGGACGTCTCGGACAGTGACAGCGAGGCTGAGATCTCTGACGGCCGTGACGCAGAGATCCAGGATGGCATCAGTGACGTCACGCGTGACGTTGGTCTTCTGAGTGACGTCATAGAGCGCGTGGACGCAAGGAGCGTGTCTCCTGATGTTGAGGATATAAAACCAGAACAGAACATGATATTGAGTAGGGACGACCGACAATGTCCTATTAATTGACATTCATTAATCTTATTAATTTGTGTTACTTAACTATTATGAGTCGGCCTGTGTGGATGTGGGTTATTGGAATCAGAACCCCAGAGGGGTTATCAGGGACTGTGTAGCCTAGATCTCCTTGTAGATCTTAGGACTGTGAGAGCCTCAACATGACGACTAAAGTGGGCCTATTCAGAATTCTTGTCACCATCAATTGCATATAATTACATAAGTGGACAAAGAACGAGAACTCATACAATGGAAAAATCTATACCACTATGCCGACAGAAAACTTAATTACTCCATCATTTCCGTCAACGGTAACGTGAGTCTACACCAAAAAGACAGGACGTTAGGACAACACTGCATTATTTTGTGGGATGAAAACGTATATTGTTGATGTCACCGTATGTGTAGCCTATACACTATATTCTGTAGGTCTATAGGGCCTATATCGTCTGTACAAATTCACTTTAGTGAAGTTCAACAAAATTTCAATAACATCACTACAACATGTATATCATGTCATTATAACGCCAGTTTAGGCCATGCCCTACTACCGGTAGTAGCACTGATATTATGAATAAACTGTTATTTTTTCATGAATATATAAATTGCGGTTGATACCTCACAGGAAAACAATGTCATATACCCTGCGACTATACAGTCTCAATGTTTCATTTAAATGTATGGGGTTTTATTGTTTTACTATGTTTTTTTAATGGCTGTCTAACACTATAGGTTAATTGTGTTTCCCATGGATGACGTGGAATCGTGAGTACACTGCCAAAAATAATTATCTCCTTTCAAGAAAATAAGATAAAGAAACTTGCCTGGTGGACATAACATTATGACTAGTTTTAAGAAAATAATTTCCTTAGAATTTTTTTTCAAAACTAGTATTTGTCCGTCAGACAAGATGATTTATCTTATTTTTTATAATGAGAAAAAATATTTTTGGCTGTGTAGTATATGGGAATGAAATTCTGATCAGCTTTATAGTGTGTTTGCGCATCTCCCAGTGGGCATAAAAGTCAGTTCAACATTGAATCGACATTAAATCAATATTACAAACCAGTTGTCAATGTTGATTCAATGCTAGGTGCCCAGTGGACTGGCGTAAGAACACGGGGTATGGGTTATGGGAAATATCTCTCAAGCACTAAATTTAGACCTTTGATAAGCGTCGGGGTAAGCTACTATAGCGATAAGTCTGGTGGCTCCACATGCGCGGCCATTTTAGTTATGCCCACGGAAATTCTCGTGAGACAGTGACCAGGCTTACACATACCATGATATGCCAGGAACACGCTGCGTTCCGAGAACAGAACCAACCTCTCACGGATTTATTCCCTCCTGATACATGAATGCCTAGTTTGTTACACGCGCAGGGCGCTTACTCACTCTTATTGGCGACGGTACGGCATCCCTGTCCCTCGGACTAGTGTTTGGAATCAGATGCCTATACAGCCCGAATTCATCATTTGCAGGAATCTGTCGTCTGATCAGCTCTCACAGAAACTAGCGGCAGAGAGGTATCCCCCCGGGTATCCCCCAGGATGTTTATGTAACAGCGACAGATCCTGTGACAGAGTGTGCGTTACAGCGTGGGTAGTACAGTAAAATGATACACTGTATCCCTGGATCCCGCTCAGTCAAGTAGTACATGGAAATGGTAATTTGGATCAGGTACTTCCAACACTACTCACGGACCTATAAGTATTTTCTCTCTGCACAGTGACGCATATAGGGGCCTAGTTAATGGATCATCCTATCTGCTTGGCTGGTCACCTGAGCGAAAATCTATTGGGGGATGGGGTGTAAAACAACTGCCAAGCAGGAAGGATGATCTATATGAGGATCCTTTCTGCCCGGCTTACACATATCAGATGATCAAAATAACTGTGTTCTAGATTTACTATTTGGAACAACTAGATCTAGGCTACATAGACTGTTCACTTCCCTAAGCATCAATGTAGCATGTTTAGGGCCTAATTTATATTTTTACACAACTCATTTTAGCTTGTATTCAGTGTGGGCTTCTTTTGAAGAGTAAATTACACTGGTTCCCATTGGTAACATGGCAGATACACACAGCCGGGTGGCTGTTGCCAGCTACCAGCGTCCGAGGTCAGGAACCGGAAATTTGGGGCTGCACAGGAAGTGTAGAAACAGGCTGAGTGTCCGCCCGCCGATTAATGGCGATTTCCCCGACAACGGTTGACAATGGAGCCTCAATGCACCGGTCCGGATGTCATGTCTGCCCGATTACCCCGCCCTAATAAGGCCAACGCCAAAATGGCGCCAAAATCGTTCGTTTCCACGAGAGGCAGCCGACATTGACGCGACAACAACACCGCCGCGCCGCTTGCCCTCACGCCCTTGTCAACACTTAATTAAAAGTTGCTCCTTTCAATTTATCTAATTTCCTCCTTAATGAATGTCATTAGGCGGGGGTTAATGGCGCCCGGCGTTTTATTAAAAGCGCCCTATTATCGCCCGGGTGCCCCGCGCACGTCGCCCGTGTAAGATTGATCCGCGTTTCCGGCATTCCGCGCCTCATCACCGCCGCCACCGGAGGTCGCTGCGCAGCGGACGCCGACGCGGAACGTAACGGGACACAGTCCCCCCACCTCCCCCACCATCCCGCTCCCCCGCCCCCTCTCACCCCCACCCAGCCCCTCTCCTGCCCCAGCCCCCTGCTGCTATAGCTACACAGCACTAGCATCCCCACCACACACATAGTTGGCCGCGCCCACCTCCGGGCAAAGTGAGCCACAACCTCACCCTTTAAACCCCCAGCTCCCATATAAATAGCATTCAGCTTGGGCATATGCAAATGACCTGTCAGACCATGGTTTGTCAGAGGGAGATGACATATTTGTGTATTGACTAGAATATAGCTACTTACCACCTCTATATTTTGTCATGGTAACTTATGAATGTTTCCCAGAGCAAGCTATTCCAAAAGAATTTTACACATGACACTTGAATCAGTAGAATAATGGGATACAATTCCAAGTGTATGTGCTGAGTGGGTGGTTGGGGCTGTGTGATTGACAGGTACCTTGTGTTGTTTGTGTATACCTGGGGCACAGAACACATGGGACTGAGGTCTGAGTACACCTTACAGGCCAGGACCCACACCTGGAGAGGCCTTATGACCTGTAGGTTACTGATATGGTCACTGTACAGGTCTGCCCTCTGTGGAGAATTATGGCACTAAAGACCATTAGGACCTCCCCTCCCACTGCCCCACTGTGGATAGTTATACACAGCACCTGTCCGTCACCTTACAAGCCACTCCCCTGGACCTTACTGGACGTGCAGTAAGATCTGCGGGTTTAACACTGAACAGCCGCAGCACCGGTACACTCAGCTCTGTCTACACCACACGGATGAACTTGAAGCCTAAATAATTATAGCAGTTGTGTAGCCTCTGTCTGGAATAGAGAACATTATAGAGGGGATGATAACATGATAAAAATGGATTACAGATAGTGATAACAATATTATCGTTGCATCCCATGGCGGGACCCCATGCCTGACTAGATTACACATTAATTACAATGGCGCGCTAAGCTTAGAAATTAATTACAGGCATGGGAGAGTGTTCTTCATGAACAAAAATCGAAAAATATGAATAATTTACCAAAGAATCTCCCTAAAAAGGAGAAAAATTCTGGTGACGGCCTTTCGGATTGCCCGAGACACACCTTTTAGTCCAATTCGTCGGCCTAAGAACAGCCCTTTAAAAATCGCCCACATTACATAGTGCTGTAACGGGAGGCAACTTAATTGTTTGATCAAGACCACAAGCAGTGTTTATACTGACACCTTGTGAGACCTTGGTTCTGCTCTCGTAATGTAGCCTGTTCCTCGCAAGCCAATATGGTGTGTGGGTGTCTGCACTGAAAATCCATAGATTGAAAGGGTTAGTCAGTTCAGACTATCCTAGGTTGGTCATATGAGTGTTAGTCATAATGGCAAAGTTATATTCAAAAATGACTGAGGGGTCAGTCAGTAGTGGCTAACCTAGGTTCATCATTGGTGTGTTGTATTTGTATACCACTAGTTGGGGCCACCTGTCATGACCACTCGGTGGCTCCCCCTGGGAATAAAAAGACTAAGGTGGGTTGGTCAGTCCTGACCAACCTGACAATAATAACTGACCTATGTTGGGCGTATAGGGATCCAAAAAATGACTAACTAGGTTAGGCACTAGTGACTGAGAGGTTGGGCGTATAGGGAGCCTAGGAATATCAGTGTGGGCATTGCCTAAAGGGGACCGTGATTCACTGCAGTGGCGGTTTAGAGGGAGCGCGGGTTAAGAGATTTTGCCAAAAATAGAGAGTGCACCCCCTCCTTTTGCCTCGAGAAGGGGGCGTGCCCCCTCCTTTTCCAAATCCTGAATCCGCCATTGCACTGCCGCGAATTTGCTCTGTGTTTTGCTGCGAATTACACTCGTGCGAGTACACACGGACAGAACGTTCCATAAGTGGATCTCCTCCTGCGAGTGCTTGCGACAATGTCGTCGCTAGGGGCATGCGGCGTGCGACTAGATTCGCAGAAATCTAAAAGTTTCGATTTTTGCCAGTATACTCGCAAGCGGTTGTCGTACGACAACATTCGCAGGAAACTCGCGGCAGTGGATCCCTGGCCGGGATCCCCGGCCTTATGTCTAATGGCCCTGCGGAAGATTGACCCCATGATGAATGGCACCCTGACTTTAGGCCTCCCGGATTACAGGCCATTTCCCTAACGGCCCTAACGCCCGAGCATAGGTGATACTAACGTCCGAGTATGTCCATACTAACGTCCGAGTATGGTCCATACTAACGTCTGATCCCTGGCCATACTAACGTCCGATCCCTGGCCATACTTTAATCATACTAACGTCCGAACACAGGCCATACTAACGTCCGAGTATAGCCTGTGATCGGACGTTAGTATGGTCAGGGATCGGACGTTAGTATGGTCAGGGATCGGACGTTAGTATGGCCAGGGATCGGACGTTAGGGACATGGCCTATTGTCCGGAGGGCCTAGAGTCATGAGGACCGATTGTCATAGGGCCTATTGTCAGGGGGGCCAATCGTCATGTGGCTAAAATGCTGAGGGCCTGTTGTCCCAGGGCCGATTGTCAGGAGGGCCCCTGGCCCGGACACCGCCAAGGTAATAATAAATGATACAAGGCTGAAGCACAACCAATAAATGTTACCTGCACCTACAAATAGTATACGCTTTGGAATCCTCGTTCATGTCTGGAATATCTCATGGATATTGAATTACGTGTGTCAATATAAGACTCGGCTATGACTAAAATTCGTTACAGTGAAAAACACGCTTTCTACCATACCCTCTAGCCCCCCTCTCCCCCATTCTGTAACAAGGGCCAAATACCTCTCTGTACAAAAGGGTGGCCATCTTTAGCTGGGGTTGGCTAACGCATGCTGATTTATGCAACTCAGTGCGTGTAGACGAGGAATGTGTAAGAAGAATTACGAATCTGCTACAAATTTAAATATCTCAGTCGGCCGAACCAACACCCCCTCTTCCATTAGCAAAGATCAGGACCGTCTAGGAAACCCAAACTCTACGTGGATAGTCTTGAATCATGTTATCAGGACACAGCTGCCACCTGGCGTCAAAATCAGACACTGCAGTGTGAGACATTAAAGCAGCAACTCGACCTCCTCAGACCTCCTCCAACTCTAGCATGAATTTAATATTTATAGGACCATCATTTGTTTTTCTTTAAGGCAGAGCAAAATAGCATTGCATATAAGGCCTCTCTAAAGCATAATGGATGGGCTAAAATACAGATATTAATCCATCTATGGCGGGAAGGAAAGCCATCTCTGCAGGGACCAATGCCAATATGACCTCTTGTGGTCGAAGATGGAACTAAAATGGCTTAGTCTTGTGTGGCTAGTACACTTAGAGCAATCACACTTATGGTGGAGGTCTACATACAACAAATAAATAGGGAAGTATATATAATGTATAATCTGCATGAATACACATGAAAAGCCTTATGATTGTGCATGGGAATAGTTCTTTCATTATGCATATAAATAGGAGCACAGTGAGAGGTAGTTCACCTCAAGCCCAATAGGAGGCAGGATGGAGTAGGTATCCTGCACATCGTTATGTTATCCGGTTTACAGTTGGTTGATTCCTATTCTCACAGGGGGTATCTTGCCTATTTTCATATAGAAAGAAGCACCCATATTATTTGTAAATCAACCTGTCCACATATGAATCTGTGAAGATTGCTGACATGTTATAATCTAAAATTCGATGCTTGGAGCTCGAGTAGCTGCTTTGACGGAGCCATTCAATGTTTGGAAATGCACGCCCCCCTGAAAGGTAGAGCCTCCCTAAAAAGTTCTTTCAATAATTATGATGATAACTTGTAATATATTATAGCCACCAGTGGGTAAAGATGCTTAATGCACAGAGACTGCTCCCCTCCCTGTCACCACCAATATCTCATGCGCTATGTACATGTAGATAGTATATACCTTTCACACTATGTGGCAATTATGTGCCACTATAGCTAGGGACTTGTATTAAGTTCCAAAAATGTGCTAAATACCATCGAGTTGGTCTAGCATAATAGGGAATGGTGATAAATTTCCAGAACTATATTGATCATCTTCCTACTGCATCTAGTTCCTGTGCAATCAGGATGAAAGCGATTGTTAAGTTGAATCATTTCTTTGATCTAAACTGATCAGAATAGACAGGAGAATCAGGTTGGTATTTTTTGAATTTCCAGCTGTAAATGTATATCCTCATGTGAAATTTAACAAAAGTTTTTTGCTGACATTAAGTGGAGCCTTGTAACCTAATTATACATGTGCCTGGTGACTTTTGATCTAATTAAAAACACCAGTTGACCTCACTATTTCTATTTCAACTGTCCATGGAAGGCATGGGACCTGGTCAGAAATACTTGAATTTCACATATGCCATTACGAATATGATAATCAATGTTCCCATGGGTACAATCCTGAACAATCTCTATATTTTCATTATATTTTGACATGGAGAAAGTTAAACTAATGTTCCAATCAACACCAATCTGAAACTATGACCTATATCCCAGGATGACTGCATTCATATTTATAACCACCTTCATTTTGTAAAAAAAAAGAAAGAGGCCCCTACCATTTATGTAGGTCAGTAATTAAGGTCAGGACATTTTTTTTTGGGAGAGGTGCCAAGTGAAGCTCTCTCAGGAGCAGTGAAAAGTGGGTCACAGAAGCGCGAGCCTTAAAGATGGTGTATCAACTAATACTCTTCCCAAACCTTTTCCTCAAAAGGGATGCCATGGGTTCCATTATCATTTTAGTTGATACACAGTGCCCAATATTTGCAAAATATTTGTCTATAAATATATGATTTGAGATATTTGACAATAAAGCATATTCACCTCATTGACTCAGTCATTCCCCCAGGTGAGTACAGGGGGAACTAGCCTGGTAGAGAAAGCACTGAGCCATGCAGTACCACAACATAGACAGTTTTAGTGTCGACCTACAGTAAAAATTGTAAACTATATTGGCCTCCATAACAAGGACTAGGGTAACTACAAATACATGACTAGGCTAACTAAGTTACTGGTGAAGGGGATAGATGCATCTATGATGATATAAAATGACCACTCAGTGCCTGTTTAGGGCCCTTATGGGATGTGCATTAGTCATATTGGTATGGAGATATCACCTGGTGCATGTAAAGCATAACAGAAGAAGGGCCAGCTGCATAATTGGGAAGGAATTGACCCATGACTAGGCACTTGGAAGAACCGCACCACTGCCCTCAAAGTAGCAGTCACAGCAGGCACTCTAAAATTGGCTCCCTTATGACAGTGCAACTGAGTTGACTCTATGCATTATTTTTACTGTTCAGCTTCTATGGACAATAGAAGAATTTGCAAAAGTGCATCCTATGGTCCTTGGTTGTGGGCATTCGCTAGTTGTCTTTTAGATGACACTCATCAAATAGTGATGAAATGGCACTTTTGCAGAAATAAGGTTGATCTTTACCCACGAAATTTCATTGCCTAATAGAAGGTCCGATATAGATCATGAGATATCATCCATACAGATAATGCCAAATATAATGTATCCTGAAAATATAGGGTTAGTGTGTTTGGTATTAGTAGGAGAAAGATGGCTTGCTATTTCTGGTGCCAATTTCTGAAATCTTCCCCTGTACATTTCTATAGTAGGCATTTGCTTCAGCACCCCATGTACTCTCCCATCAATTTCTCCGGCCTAGCATATGTGATCATAAAATCCCCAATCTACATGTTTTAAAAAATATTTCCAAGTGCCTACCATGACAAGGGTCATCTTGCATGTACTAGGCTAACTATAAAGGACTAGGCTCAAAATGTAAGATTAAACAGGAAGAACCCTATACGATACCGGTTACATGAATTGCCCTTGGATGTTTATATGCATACTTTAAGTATATACCAACCATGCACCCAGAGGCCTTACTGAACTATTAGCACTGCATTTCACCTCATACTAGTCAAATCAAATTACATCATGGTATACACTCATGTGAAAGACCAACCGATTTACCCACCTGTAACTTGTAAGACAGGCAGAACAACTCCCCCACTCAACAACACATGGGTAGCACTCAACACCTCAGTCTATGGAGAACTATGGGGCCTTTATCTGACAAAATTGTCTTTATCTGACAAAAGTGAAACCCAGCATTAGGTCTTTATCTAACAAACCCTAAATGTATCTATCTAACGCTGTAACAACCATAGCCACCTGGGAAATGACACATTGATGGTTTGAGGTACTCTGATAGCCCTTTTGAAAAGGCAGTATACTACATGTAATTGTGATATGTATCTCAATGAAATAGATATAACAGCAGTCACATATGATTCATTATTGATTCAGGGTTACCACTCTGAGTGTTATGCGACGCCTCGTGTAGAGAAATTAAACTCTTAAGTACTAGAAGGGATTTTCGTTTACATTACAGTCCACACAATTTCAGTGCAAAGTGAATGAGAGCTATCTTGGAATAAGGTGTGAGACGCTTTTTGTAAGACCTTTTTCGTGCTGGTATCTCCTGTTATCTTGAATTATCTTGAAATATAGTAATCCGTGGTCATATTTTCTGTCTGTATGGCACAACACAAAGTGGGGGGTGGGGGGACATGAGTTGGGACGTGGAACATGAGTTGGGACATGGGACATGAGTTAGGACATGGGACATGAGTTGGGACATGGGACATTGGTTGGGACGTGAGTTGGGACATGGGACATGAAACATGAGTTGGGACATGAGATGGGACATGAGTTATGACATGGGACATGAGTTGGAACATGGGACATGAGTTGGGACATGGGACATGAGTTGGGACATGAGTTGGGACATGGGACATGAAACATGAGTTGGGACATGAGATGGGACATGAGTTATGACATGGGACATGAGTTGGAACATAGGACATGAGTTAGTACATGGGACATGAGTTGGGACAAGGGACATTGGTTGGGACATGAGTTATGACATGGGACATGAGTTGGAACATAGGACATGAGTTAGAACATGGGACATGAGTTGGGACATGGGACATGCCTTGGGACACCCTGACCATGAGTCATTTGTGATGTAAATCACACGTTCAATCTTTATAAAATTGTAGAAACTGTCATAGTGTTTATATCCTTCTATAGTGTTGCGGTTTAGCTCAAGATATCAAGAGTATTGTTCATTTTGTGATAAAGGCATGGAATTTCTACCACAGAATCTATACATCTCAGGGAACAGTTTAAGAGATAGAAGCACCCTGAGCTCCTTCTGGAACCAAGATGGCCGCCATCTGAACAAAAAGTACCTGGGAAAGGACAATCGGACACTTCTTATTGGATTTCCAAGTGTGATACAGCAATATATATATGTTTTAGAGGGGGGAAACTCAAAAAAGAGGCTCACAAAAAGGTTTTGGTAAACACCTGTCAACAAAATAGTTCCCATAGCAACCAGCATAGCTACCAAACATATTGGAAACTATGTATTAAGCAATTCTTTTTGGATTTTTTTCTGAAATACTATCATACCAGGGTTTCAGGGATGTAATGTGACAGGGGATGTAGCTCAGTGCTGGAGCAATCTCTTGGTTGGTGAAAAGCCCCAGTTTCGAGTTCCGGTGTCTCCAAAAACATTAAAAAAATAGTTCCCATAGCAATCAGCATAGCTACCGAAGATATTGAAAACTATGTTTGTAGCAATTCTTATTTGACTGTTTGGTATAACACCATTATACCAGGATGTGGAGGTGGTTAAGGTCCCAATTCCATCATTAAATCATTGGAAAATATGTTTTCCTAGCAACCATTATACTGCCCGGGAAGAAAAATCAAAAAGTCACTTGACAATGTTTATTTGATGAGTAATTAAATTACCGGGAGAGTAGAATCCTTTTGATTATGACAAGTTGGTGGATCACCAGCACAAGTGACTTTATTCATATATATGACTTTATAGGAAAACCACTTAACATGACAACCGTACTGAAAAATGCAAAATCAACACTTGTTTCAGATTCTATGTGCAATGTTGTGTATCATTTTGGTCATTTCCCTGAACCTTTATGGAGAGTGTTTCCATGGCAAACAGACTGTCATATGCAAAGAAAAAAAAGTGTTTCAAATTATACATGTGCACAAAGAGTCACAAGTGAAAATTGTTCCTTAGATGTTTGCTTTGGACCACATACACTATTCAGGATCTGTGTCATTCATATTTGTGATATGGCTGCTCTTCATAAGAAGCACCCTGCTAATGGGGCTGACTTTCAGTCTGGCAAATATGCTGTCAACAAGACACAAAGCAGATTCTCTTCAATGGCACTTGATCGGTGTCATGCAAAGAATAATGCTTTCACCAAGAGTTTCTGTGGTGCAGTCAGCATGACAGATAGTCCTGCAGCTCTGAGAGACTGGATGGTGGCCCAAAGAAAACTAATAGCAGAATTTCAGCAGCTGCAACCACGCCTGCCAGAAGGTGAAGCTCATGCACAGCATGATAAGCTATCCGCTCAAAATGCATTGCATAGGGATGTTAATGAATTAACACAGGCATTGCAAGATATTGGTAATCTATTCATGCAAGAAAGCAAAGACCTGGTTATTGACACTAGAGACATTATGATTATGGATGACATTGTCTGCAACACACTTCGGAGCATCAAGGATATTGTTTAAAAAATGTACAAGTAGTTTGTTAAGGACAGGCTAGAAAATCCACACAAAATGGAAACAATCAAGAAAAACAAGCTGCCATTTTTCAGAACATCTCCCATGAAGATTTAATCAAACCAAAAGATGAAAACAAAAGCATTTAGGAATGACAGGTATATTTTCTCATGACTGTATATAGTTGCTAAACATGCAATGGAGATCTTGACCTGTTCGTCCCCTATGTAAACCATTTGGCACGACCAGCACTGGTATCAAATGGTAAGCTCCAGCCTGGTGTCAAGGCAGACATCTTGAATTGCATATTACAAGATGCTGTGAATGTGCCAAAGAAGTCCTCATATCCAATGCATCATATTTCACTCCTTGGCCACTAGCCCAGGGCATTACCTCTATGCCTATTTGCATATTTTCATGGCATAGGGGCGGTGGTTAAGGCCCAAATTACAATTTTCAAGACCAGCAGTTAATGGCTTGCAAGAAAAAAATGTCCAAGTTAACATTTGGATTAAAGCATTGCACTCCAATCCTGAATTGCCAGATCTTTCTGAGTGGGGCTGGCAATGGGACACACTTGATGGCACCCACTGTGGATAAAACTACAATAAGCAACTGTCTAAATCATGCTATGAACTTATTCACTGAGGATGCAAGAAAGTACTGAATGTACTGGTAATATCAGCGTCAAAGGCTTCCCTCAAATGCACTGCATTATGCTGGAGACTCTTAGACTGCTATCTCTGAAAGGTGCATATGTAAATGAAAAATTTCTTAAAGGGAATGAGTCTTACTATGCATTTGGTTTCATAGTGGTTGAATAATTATTTTTCATTTTGCATATTACAATGTGGGTGATACAGTAACTCAGAAATATGATGTTTAGGAAACACAAAGACTTGAACCTGACTTGCCAAGTGATTGCTCTACCACTGAACTACATCCCCTGTCACATCAGGCAACCCTTGTATGATAGTGTTTCAGAAAACAATTCAATAAGAATGGCTTAATATATGGTTTTCAATACCTTCAGTGGGCATGCTGGTTGCTATGGGAACCATTTTGTTGATAGATATTTACCAAAATCTTTTTTTCCCTGCCATCTAGCAGACATTACCCTGAGTGTGCTTGGTGTCTCTGCTAGTGTGAGGTACACAGTTTCTCAGAAAATGATGTTTTAGAGACACCGGGACTCGAACCTGGGGCCTTTCACCTGCCAAGCAAATGCCCTACCACTGAGCTACATCCCTTATCACATCACATCCCGGAAACCGTTGTATGATAATGTTTCACAAAAAGATCCAATAAGAATAGCTAAATTCACAGTTTTTAATATGTTCGGTAGCTATGCTGGTTGCTATGGGAACTATTTTGTTGACAGATGTTTACCAAAATATGTTTTGAGCCTCTTTTTTGAGTTTCCCACCCTCTCAAATCTATACATTGATGTATCACACTTGGAAATCCAATAAGAAGTGTCCGATTGTCCTTTCCCAGGTACTTTTTGTTCAGATGGCGGCCATCTTGGTTCCAGAAGGAGCTCAGGGTGCTTCTATCTCTTAAAATGTTCCCTGGGATATGAAGATTCTGTGGTAGAAATTCCATGCCTTTATCACAAAATGAACAATCCTTCGGCTTAACTGCACCGCTATCTATACTTGATGCCAATGGCCTCATGTGGTACACATAAAGAACAATTTCCATGCTAAAATAACCCATTTCTAACTAAAGGATCCAGGCCTTCTGGGAGGATGGCAAGATTGTATGATATTAGTTATGAGAATTTGTCTGGTTGCCATGGTAACCCAAGTAAGAAATTTCTCTCAAAAAGTAATGGAAAGGGCATCCCAATAGGTTAAAAAAAAGATGTACCGTATTTGACGTAATAAGCGCCCTCCCCCTAATAAGCGCTCCTCCCCTTTTAGGGGCATTTTCAGACTAGAACAAAGGCTCCCATTTTCTAATTTTGGAGACAAATAAACTCTTAAGTACTTAAAACGCTATAAAAATAATTTGATAAGCACCCAGGGTGCCTATAACGTCGATTATGTTATAGCAAATGTTGCAACAAGATATTCAGTTATTAGTCAATCTGCCAATGATGATGTAAATAATTGACATTTGTCAAATAATTATGGGCATGGACAGGTTAAAAGCACATTTTTATCTTTGAAAAGTCTATAAAATATATATAAAATCATGTTGATTTTCTGTCAGGTCAGGCAGATCTTCATAAAGAGAAATCAAGGCAGAGCAAATCATTCAGGTTGTCTATGCGTTTATGCATAATCATAAAGGAGGAGTCAACCCTTTGGTGCCCAGAACTCCTAAAATGCACACTTCTACACCTACCATAAATTCCCACGTACTACCCGCGGGTTGTACGCGAGCCAAACTCAGCTTTCATTTGATACCAAACATGCCTAGATGGGGTGCGGGTTATACGAGGGTTTTTATTACTATAGAACAGTACTAATATTCAAATTTTCAAATTCAAAAACGGGTTATAGGATTCCCCTGAGTTGGGGTGCGGGTTGTACGGGAGATGTGGGTAATACGCGGGAATTTACGGTAACTAATCTTCAGGAGACCACCCTGGGATGGCTAGAACTAGGACATTATTGGTAACTTCTCCCTTGTGACTATAAAGGGACAAAATGTGTATAGGATTAGTAAGCCTAGTACTTTTTACTTAGTTTGCCTAGTCATTTCTTCTCACAACACACTGAGTTAGCCCATAGTCACAACAACATATAGTTAGCCTAGTCTTCAATCTTTATGCAGGCTGATTTCTCTGTTATTGCATTGATATAATGATGCTAGCAGTTACCTACATGACCATATATACTTAAACTAAGATTCTACCAACTATCATGTAAGAATATCAAGTATTTACAGAATAAATGGACAAAATCTGTTAGCATTGCTTAACTACCGGCAAAGGATGCTGGTTGTTCCCTTCCAGCAATTCACTGCTCTACATACGTTGCACTGGTGTGACCAGCAGTTAGACTATGCCAGTGGTAGTATACAATACTATTGATACTCACCAGTGTCCTGACTGTCTAGACTACCACTTATTTGTCCACAGAAAACGGTATACTACCCCTTGAATAGACCACATCCCATGAATTCGGTTAAAAATAAACACTTAAATACACAAGGATTCCTTTCTGCATTGTGTATCCCTAGAGGCCTAGTTCAATGATTAATTTAAGGAGGTTATTATCCTGGTTTTATAGAATGTTTCATATCAAGCCAAGCCTCATTCATGGTCCCCCTACCAATTTCACCTGACCAGGCCGGGTCAACTGGTTCAAGGTAATAGAGTTGTCCAGTCATGCTATTTATGGCTGATTGGGGATCAACCAAACACAGTGCCCTGTGCTGGGTGCAGTCAGTAGGATCAGTCCAGTTAAGACCAACCAGTTAGGAACTACATGATTTACTCTCCTCCAGTCTCAGAGATCGGCCCCTTTAACAACTCGTGTGATCACTGCAGTGTGTTCCCCGGTGTGTTCCACCCCCTGATGGCAGATGAGTGGAGGTTCGGGGTTCCACGACAACAAACCAGGTGGCACTGCTGCCCCCCATTCCATCATGTGTTTAGTTCCAGTCCTTCTCACTAGGTAGCTGGCAAAAGAGGCTCAGTCCTGGGCCTATCAGTACTCTCGTTCCCAGACCCTTCAACAGGGAGGCTCTGGTAACCACCAATATATGTATGACCTTGAACTTGGACTTTGCTTGGTTTGGGCAATTCCTGCTGGTGTCCTTAAACCGGCTAAAAGTAACCGACATATTTGTGGCCCCGTCATACTTTCTGGTTCCAGTTCCTGTTTGCTGGTTCTAAACTAGTAGGCCTAACACTAGTAACAGGGATTCCCCATACCCAGCAAAAGTTCAGGTTCAAGTTCATTGGTGTTTGTAAGTGCCATTCTGGATAATGGCGTGATGTTTATGGGATCTACAACTCTCAAACATGTATCTGTAATACAGACAATAATGTTTGGAATTTTTGAGCTATGGATTCGTCTATTTGTGTGACATCAGACTTCGAGCATTACAAATGTATATCAAGTGTTTCTAAGCAAGCCTGTGCCTGACTTAATTTTTCATCCTTCAGACATACATACATCGGAATTGTCTTGTTTATCTCACCTACAAATAAAATACTATTGGATGTGATTAAAGGTTTTAAATATTTATGTAAACTTAATGGTACACCATATAGGGATTCGATCTGTCCATAGTTCCCTGTTTTAAAAACCAAGCTAACATGAACTCTATTATTGATGCTGACCATCAGTAGTATAATGCCCTATCATACACTTTTATGCTATACTAGTTCTAGATGGGTGGAGGTTGACATAAAATTATTACTAATTTCTGTAGAAACATATCTTGAGCTATTATAGAGGTCCGAGTCATCGTTACAGTGTGGGTGTGAACAAATGCCATTCTATCGCAAAAAAGTGCTTGTGTATGAACAAGCTTCAAGTTTTCAGCTTTCAATAGCTTGCATTAGCACACACGTCATCACAAGGACGATTTTATGAATAGCCAATAAAGGGATAGTGATGGCATGTAAATGGATGGATTGGACAATAAGACATGCATCAGCGACGCCACTATTGCACAACGTATTGGCTACACTGCCTGATGAATTAATCATTAATGACCATGTCACATTAAGATTAATAGATTCACAGTTTTCTCACTTGTTCTTCATGGCAATCAACAATAGAACGGATATCGTGCACGTCCTTTAATGGGGTTACAGGGCCAAGCAATATTTACAAGTAATAGGTGTATTTCAGGCAATATGTTCCGAAAATTAAGGTAGGTAGTTGGGTATGATTTAAATTATTTTTCCATTCCATGAATGGCCAATGTAATATGATAATCCATGCAAGCTGGCACTTGCATGGTGCAATGCTTTTAGACATGCATTAATTTCCCTAATTGAAGCTGGTATACATGTAATTAAGAAATGGGACATGTATGTCGTTATCTCTCTGTTTTTGTCTCTGTCTCTGTTTCTGTCTCTGTCTCTTTGTCTCTGTTTCTGTCTCTCCCTGTATCTCCGTCTCTCTCTGTCTCTCCGCATATTTATAGCCAGCAGACATGTTTTACTGGTCTAGTGGTAACATGTCGACCTATTTTCTGAGTTTTAACCATGCTAAATCCAAGGAAGCAGATTTGGAAAATTCTGCAAGAATTCTATTTGTGTATTCCAGCAATTGGTTACACTCGCTCAAAAGCGACATTTGCCGTTTTAGAACTGAGCATCCCTTCCCCGGGTCCCTTCAGTGCTTCCACATGCCCCTCTCACATGAGTAATACGTAGAGTTTGCCTACATTTCACACAAAACATAATCATATTTATAAACAATCATATTTAACTTTAAATAACTACAGTATGACTGCCAAGCAGTATTTTGATAATACAAACAGATGACCTTAATGGCTACCTTCACTCCCCCTTAACCCACTAGATCTGACATAGATCCTATCCTGATAAAGTGCACACACTATCAGATATAGATCTTACGATGGGCGGAGTGATGTACTAGTCTTATCAAAGGTGATCTCCATGAATTCTATAGTTTACTATTGCCCCCTATCTACATCTGTTCTGAGTGACAAAGGGTATCAATAACATTAGGCATAATGCTACACGCACCAGTTGCTCTTGTATAGTGTCTATTGTTGATGACCTGCATTTGAAGCACAATGAATGGAAAACGTGCATGTCCCTCCTCACCATAATCGATACACATTATCATTATAGGTGAGGTGGTTATTAAGCTGGTATACTCGTAAATACTCTAGGGCATTACCCTCAGTCGAGCTTGAGCTTATAGTTTGGCAGCTTGAGGAGAGAAAGTTGATGTAGAAAAACTCTGGAAAGTAATTAGCAAACTGAATTATCGTCAGATTATTAGAGGAATGATGCATGCCTTACATATTCTTCAGCAGGTATTTTCAACACAATGTTACCCCCAACCCCACACATATGTATACATAGTCAGCACCTGTCACCACCCACCCACACCAACCCATGTGCAGATCACTTCAGGAGCCCCTACCACCTGTTGCTAGGGAGGGAGAGAGGATTATTACCAACTCACCAGTATCCCATATTGCATAGAACTCCCCACCGGCATACTACACATATAACGTGGACTATTATGAGGGATAAAACAATTCGGCGTCCATACGGTAGGTACATTTTTATTATTTAACTCTTACCACTGTATATAGGTCTAGCCACAGGATATTTTCAAAACTTATGGAAATGTTTGGTTTGTGGGTTTAATTTGAGACCGAAGAGCCCTATATAGGGGGCTTATACGAGGGTTTTCTGAAATACACTACAGTACTATTTAAGTATAGCTATTATAAAAACTCAGATAGATAGACAGATAAATCGATAGAAATGCAATGTAGTTTTAAAACCGACATAGCCGAAGGCTGGTCAGAAGGTTCACAGGGCCCATACGGTCCGAACCTGGATCAAAACTCAAATTCGGCCTATAGTTAAAGCTGCTATACCCCCTCTTACTCTCAAACCTGCATTTTCCCTCATTTGATTCTCAGATGATTGTATAATCATTCCCTCTTATAATCTGTCATTTATACCTAACAAGAAACCTTAATATAGAATGTTAGACAGGACTCCAATCTCAACTACTTTTTATATTCTGGAGGGTTTTGGTTATTTAGTGTTGACAGAAGGCATCAGGTGGCAGTACTGAGTGGAGAGGACCCTGGAGGTTTTGCACTGCTCCGATCACAAAAACAGTCTACTAGTACCTGGTGTATCCCTGTAGATGGCACTTCATTGTTGATGTAATTAAGTGCTGAATAGAATGCTGGAAGCATTTTATTTTTCCTCACTTATTTCCTTAAATCTAGCACAGTTAAAAGACACACAAGTTGTTGGGATGCTACCAGAACACTCCAAAAAGGAGACTCTTAACAACTATGCAGAAATTGAACTATCTATATATCTGAGGTGGTACAGCAGCTTTAAGTATTCTCCCAAGTTAGGGGCGGCTTGCACGAGGGTTCGGTTTCTACGGAGACTTTCCGGTTATCCCATGTCAATGTAACCTGGCATCACTATCATTTTGCTTTATCCCTCTTCGTGCTAAAGTTAAAGCGGCATTCTCACCAAGCGAATCCCACTCACAATTCTAGTACTGTTCTAGTCTACTATATGGTTAAGTGCGAGTGGTGAGAATGTCCCTTTAAGTCAATTCGCCAGGTATCGTTATACCATGGTTTATATTGATCAAATGAAAATTGGTTTGTGAACTAATTGATTATTCTGAAATTAGCATAAGAAGCACCTTGGTGGTCATGGAACACTGAACATGACTGGTCATAAATAGTTACCTATAATATGTGTACCATATATTGCATAACTAGGCCTATGGATAATACGTGGGGCCCTAGAGTTAGTTGTGTTGGGTCCCGGGGGTGTTGGATGTTGGATACTAATCATCTTTCTCACACCCGCCGTAATGATGAAATAAACACTGTGTTATATAACAATATGCCCACATTGCATGAGTATATATATGGGATACCTGTGCAGGTAGACCCGGGAGGTAGACACAACTGACCATGCACATGGACGACACATTTGATATTACTGCTTACAACTATTTTATGGCATGATATTTGACTGCATCATAATTAACTCCCCTACCCGAGCATATGAGATATAGCGGGATCGATACCATGGCTCTCCAAACACCAAATTCAATATAAGAAAATCTTAATTGGTTAAATCAAGTACCTAACATAGCAGGCACGGGGAGCTAGCTCAGATGGTAGAGCGCTCGCTTAGCATGTGAAAGGTACCGGGATCGATGCCCGGGTTCTCCAGCCAATCCCTTTTCGTGGAGAAAAGCCACACACCTTGTATTGAGCCCACACTATTAATGCATATGGGGACATCAAACACCTTTTTTTCTAATTGAGGAACACACGATGGGTTCTCCAGCACGTATTTTTCCTGCGTAGCACACCTGTTTTATCATCGATTTGAAAGCTTGACACAAAGAGAGAAACCAAGAGAAACCACTGGTGGTGTTAAAAATAGTTGTATTCACCCTGTCTACTCCAACCAGAAAGAGGCTGAATAGTAACCGAACCATGAGTAATCCACCACCATGCTCATCCCAAATGTTTATCTTTATCAAACTCATTTATGGTGAATTACCTCGCCCATCACGCTCTTCTTAAAATACCCATAAACCCGTCTGAAGAAAAACAAAAACATTTGGGACTCTCATATATAGTAGCACCTCATAGTCTCATGGCTCTCCTGAGCATTTCTTTTTCTCATGTGTAATAATGTGTATGTCTATTGGAGTTAAATTGGAAAGAAAAACATTGATAGAACTACATTGACAAATTCCATTTCCAGTAGAATCAGGACCACAAGGATGTGCTCCACTTGTGTTCATCCCACACCAAGATCAAGGGACCACTGTGATGCCGCCCCACACAAAAACAAGTCTACAAACAGTATTTGGGGGCATTAGATGGACTCTCATAACAGACACCCTTTTACAAGCCTGTGTAAAAGAACATAAAAACATGGAGATATTAGAGAATGGATGGCATGGTCTAGGCGCTATATAATACGGCCATAGCTATAGGCTATAAGTGGGCCTATAAAGGCTATAGTTATATTGGAGAGTGCCATCAGTCTATTTTCTTTCTTTATTCTATTGCTGGTTATTACCTTGGAGATAATAGTAGTGGTTTAGATAATTTGGTGAGCAATTGTAGTTACATTCGGATGAGGTTTTTATATATGATATAGATCCTTTGTACGGGAGGCAGTATTCATATACCTTCTTAATATTTGCTATATCAAACAATTGTTGAAGCTACGAAAACAAGGTAGAAATGACAGGGTAATCCCGCATTATAGACACACACACAGTGGCACTGTAGAAATAGTGTTTAGAACACTTATTGTGTCCGTTATTTCAAACACTTAACAAAAGTATTTAGATTCTAAACACATTTCAACTAAACACTTTACCATAAGTGTTCAGGTGTTTAGATATTATTTTATGATTCATTCGACATGATATGCAAACCAGTATAGCATTTGTCTAAGTAATTTACTGCTATTCAAAATCTGAAATGATGCTAATGTAATGGAAATTGATATCACTGATTTTACTCATGTTATTTACTAACTGATACAATCTGTTATAGCAGGTACCATAATTATAGTCTGAATATACAACAAGAAGGAATATTAATATAACAGTTGTCCTGATGTTTTAGCAGGAGTATTACACCTGTAATCACAGGTAGAGTGTATACTCTCACATCTATACAGGTGACTCATCTCATATCAGGGTCAGTTTTTATTCAGTTTTATTCCCAAAATAACATGGTCAACAGCTTTTTACGACAAGGCTAACCTTTTTTTGTCACATCGGTCGAAGATATGAGGCCTGGGATATAAGGTTGGTCCGACCTGGCGAGCTTGTGCCAACACTGTTTATCACTTAATTTCACAAATGTGAAAGTCGAGCTGTGTGCAAAAGGTGTATCAATTAGAACCTGTTTAAAAGCCACCACCCTCTCCATTTTGAATAGAAAAAAAGGCAAGAGGTCTAATGGAGTTTGCAAAATAATCTGATCCAATGTCATTCCATTATCTGATGTTTTTACTCTTCATAGACTATTAATCAGAGTTGGCTCTCCCAGGCTGAAAGCTTCCTATATCTCAAACATCCGCTGCACTAGGCTAATCTCCATGACAACCGGCCACCTCCCACCTCCTCTACCCCCACTGTTGGTGACGTTGCCATGGTAACGTGGACACACCTGGGTGGAGAGGCTCAGGGGGAGTTTGTTTAAGGATCAATGCCCAGGTAAACAAAAGCCAGTCCAGTGTCTCTTACACCATTATGAACACTGCCAGCCACCCCCTACTGTACCCCCTTACTCACCTACCCCCTGGCAGGGATGGGATAGGATGTATACTGAGTGAACACAGAGCTCTATATTTAGGCAGTGTCATTGACTTTTGTGCCATGACTTTGAATGTGACTTCTACTTACTTCATTTGATTTATCCTAGGCTCATACAATACCAATACATCTTTTTCAATCCAGTTTTCAGATGCAATTCTCTCTTGTATTAAACTGGGCACTACACAGAAATTTCAGCGTCAGCCTGACCCTGGCCTTGTCTGCAAGACAGCCCTCTTCTCAGGGTCGAGCATTTTAGTAAGTCTCAGACAACGTGAGACTCTCATTAAACGCTGGAGAGTCTGGTAATGCTGGCCTTTCTATCCTTAGTCAGACAAAGCTGGACCATATGGAGAGTCTCTTCCATACCCCCTGCTTTACTTTGCCCCCATTATCATAGAATCAGTTCAGGGATTGACATGATTCATGTACACTATAGGCCCAGTCCTAAACATGCCCACGGGCAGGATTAGAGCTCAGACCCTGCCTACATCAATAACTAGGCTGATCCGTATTAACTATTGGGGAGCGACTTAGCCCATGTTACCACTCATAGTTCCGACGTCAAACTCGAGTTTCGACTAAACTGATAAAAATGTCCAGGTTAAAACTCAATTCCAATCCAAAAAGGTCCCTGTCGTCCCAAATCTAACCAGTAATTGGTAATGGTAAGAATGACAATTTCCTTTTACGAAGAACACAGAATGGTATTACATATACCGTACATGTATTTTGCACACAATATTAAAAGGATGCAGTCTAGACAACAGCCAAATGAATATACACTGAATGCCGTCAGTGCAAAGCTCTCACGCCGTCCGACAATATGTGTAACACAGTCATATAGACCATGTTTGTTCTCGTGTTCAAGATGGGGTTAGGTTCATGCGTAGATAGAGGGCACTGAAAGAAGCATCCCTTGTATATCTATAAACCATTTAAAAACCACAGAAATGTACATTAAACAAATTACGTTAGAGTTAATTTCCTGTTCCCAGATATACCTAAAAATCTACAGGACCATAGTGATACCCCTGTGATACAGTATAACTATATGGAATTACAATATTGGGGCAACTCCTTTGTTTTTTTTAATCAAAAAGGTCCAAGATAGGAATGTTTTACATAGACAGCTTATGATAGATTCCCATTGTATTGCCTGGCAGTGAAGGAGAATATCCCTCCTTGTGTGGCTCGTGCGTGACTTGTACAGTAGGAGTAATGGGTGTAAAGAGTGTCCACAAGTGTCAGTGAACTTATGGTAGCAACACTTCTGCATGTTGGTGCCTTTCTTACTTACCCATACTTTTTTCCCTTTCTTCAACTGTACAAGTGAAGTTGGAAAAAGGGTGAGCTATAAAATGACGGGCCAGGAATTATTAAGTGTGCTCCACTAGGAAGATTGGCATAATTGTCAACCATGAGGATTTAACACAATTTAGATTCTGAAGCAACAGGAAAGAGGTTAAAATCCCTTTCCACTGTTTTCACGGGTGGATAATTCCTTTGACATTCCAAGTTAGATCTTTCACAAGCTGACATATTGTTGTCCCGCGAAATGTTGAATTGCTCTTGTGTAGACTTCAGTGGGTACATCGTTGTACAATTCCTTCACAGAGAAAAAAAAGTAGAATCACTGTGACCTCCGACTTGATCACTGAAGTAACTCTCCCCATGACTCTAAAGTGACTCCCTAACATTAGCAGGACTCTATAATAACTCTATAATCACTCCTATTCTAAGACTCCCTAATGATTGGGAGTCACGTTAGAGTTGTGGGGAGAGTTACCTCAGTGATTGAGTCCAGACTCCAATTAGAGAGTCACTGTAATTCTACTTCTTTTCTCTGTGATTGCCTATAGCGACTAATATATAGAAGCTGACTCGTTCACTGTAAGAAGAAGGCGCATTTCAACTTAGCTAATGATTTATAGTAACAGTACATGAACTGTAATGCTATAGCCAGGTAATGCTATAGCCTCACTTGGGAATTAAACCCCAATATGGTTATTGGAGTTGGATATAGGCTTCCACATAAATGATAATGTCTGTTGTACTCAACGGTCCACCTTCTTCCACAAGTGGTTAGAGAACTCCCCCCCCCCCATATCCTAAAATGCCGTATACTTCAGAGGATGCTAGACTACTTCAGGGTATACCTTTCATACAGCGTCTACCTTTCATACAAGGTAGAAGCCTAATGGGTCTTCTGAATATTTCAGTTCAGGGCTATAATTGAATACTAACCCTATATTTATGAACCCATGCTCAATTTTATGTCAAATTGGTTTCTAGAATTTTAAATGCCAATATTAATTATTTGGAGATTTCTATCATGGACACAATCTGTAACCATGTTTAATTAATGGATACACCCCAGGGGACATACATGGTGCTTTAACCTTTCAACCCAGATTAACCTTTTCTCGCCTGGAGGCCTATTGTTAACATAGGGTGGTGTGACACCCAGGCACAAAGCATCTATAGAATCTCCTACAAACGGTCTATACAAGTATCAGGGCGTCTCAACAGGGGGCAGGGGGAAATTAGGCGTTCTCATGTACAGGCTGTTGGGGTGGGAATCGTGGAAAGGTCAAAGTATCATCAATTTGAGAAGGGTAAGTATTGCATGTGGCTGTATAGATTTTCTAGGGTTGGAACAGAATAGGCAATCGAAATATCTTTGATATTGTATAGGGCAACATGTCAATTAAATAATATATATATCCTTGGCAACTGCCGATCGATTGTGACATTAAAACTGATCAATGAATTTAAAAATCATCGTATGAAGGATATAACAATAGTGCTTGTAGATATATAGGGCAATGATGCATGGCGGATAGTTCTTTTATCCTTATTGTTCAATAATACATTGATTATAGGATACCGATTGAAACAGAGTATACTTTATGTATCAATACTTTGCCATAACAAAGGATGCACTAACGTAATGGTGGCAAGAATTTATATGGGTGCATGGTACGCAGTTGTCATACATCAAACTGTTCTATTTCTACCTAAGATACTTTGATAAATTATTTGTTTTCAACACAACAATAATCCGATTCTGCACCATTATTCTATCCAGGTCGGATGCTTTTTTCTACAATATTAGCTCATGTTCCATCTACGTGAGACACCCCATGTGCTATATATCTAAAGTGCAGGTGTGCACAAGGCATCCTTAGTTTATATTTGTCCATGTCTCACTGTGTCATCACGCATAGGATCTCCGAGTTTTATTTACCTCCCTGTTGCAATTTCTTTTTATGTATACATTTTTTTGTCTAATGTTGGCCAGGATCTAAATTAGACCACCCTCCCCATTTTCTGTCTGTCTCTCTCAGATGCCTCTCGATGATGGCATTACACATGTCCATGAACTACTTTAGAGGTGTGAGATGAATATTCTACATAGGCATGTATGGTTATGGAGATCTGTTTATGGCTGGTGGTGTTAGAGCCTATTTGTGTAGCTGCAAGAGACAGAGAGGGGGATCCTGTTTGGGAGTTTACAAATGCAGGGCTGTGGGACTGGGGAGTACAAGATATGCTCACCCCATCATGATTCCCATACTCCTCACGTCCTGCTGATGCAGTGCCAAGTGTCACATTGTGAATAGCAGAAAGAGGGTTTACAGCACACCTCTCTGAAGATATGTATTGCATATGGAGCATATAATTAACATCATACCATGGAATCATGTTTACTATTGTGTTTTTAACAACTGAAATAACCGACTCTACCCGGCCAAGCGAGTGGTCATTTGGTTTGTTACCTTAGTCAGAGATATGGAGCCCCTGTCTATAAAAAAAAAGAGGAAAGAAAAAAAACGAAGAGCGATTAATTGCGGCGGTGCTCGTGGAGTATGATATTGGAAATTTCTATTACTTAAATGATAGAAAACTTTAGAATGGTAGGTTGGGGGCGGGGGGGGGGGGGGTAGGTCTAAAAATGAAATTTATTTTGTGTTTTTTTTTTTTTGGGGGGGGGGGGAATTTAAGCAGGCCCGGCCGGTCGAATTTTCTTTTGGTTGTCACAGTTTTGGATTCCAGTTTTGCTCGACCCGGTGACTGGAAACTAAACTGGTTTGGAGACATTTGGCCCTGCATACCCGTGCCCAGGTGACGTGCCCACTCACGGCCGGCTCTTGCTTCACACAGGTGTGCCTTATAAGGAGTGGATCCAACTCCACTCAGACCTGGACAGAATAAGAATGAATCTATATATGGTAAGAACACAACATACCATAGTCTATCCTACAAAAACCTATATAAAGTTCTATAAGACATAGTGAATAGAAAATATAAGTGTATGTACTACGTCGTGTGGTCGACACAGAAATTGAAAGTGGCACTGTAATTATTGGAGAAAAGTTAATCCGGAATTGTAATTTTGTTTATTGCAATTGATATAACTTGTTTAGAAAGAAAAAGCTGATTCTGAATATAATTATCATGTATTCCAAAATGTCGAAACATAAACTGGATAGCGGTGATATTATGTAGAATAATTAGTTTATCACTTTCTTACACATGGATATATATCCTTATAAGGAGCTGGTTGAACAACAAAGGTTTGATTAAAGCTGAGTAGTTAGTTATGTAATATAGCCTTAATCCCCAGTTCAAAGTGGGGCATGAATAGTCTACAGTCACGTATATGTCACGCCACAAAACCCCTTATTATACCTTCATCAATTGTATTACGTCATATTACGTCATATTACGTCATAATTATGATTTATGATTATTAATATTCATATTTATGATTATTTGTAATACGCACAATACTTTATACATATTTTCAATCCATATGTCCATCAAAGTACACCTAGACGTCAGACATACCTATTTCTCACTAAGCCAAGCCAAACTAACCCCCACGCATAATTAATCCATAGATCACAAGCAGACCCTTATCCCATGGACAATAGGTAACGGTCGGCCTGTCCAGACGACAAGGCACCGACCGGTCACCTATACACAAAACAAATGAACTATATGTTGAC
This sequence comes from Harmothoe impar, assembly GCA_947462335.1. NCBI lineage: Eukaryota > Metazoa > Annelida > Polychaeta > Phyllodocida > Polynoidae > Harmothoe > Harmothoe impar. The sequence continues at coordinate 56,616,733 of OX381707.1, read as the reverse complement.
CCCAAGGATTAACTGTCAACACATAAAACAATGCTATAAAGCTGGACACCCTTAATCAGTGTGGCACCGCCAAAGCCACTTGAGCCGGCTGGAGGCCACACTGGAGGCAGGCGACAAAGCCCCCATGTGTGCATGCTACTTATTATGTAATCCATTACCCATAATGCACTGGACCCAGGCTCCCCACCCGCGGTCCAGCGCACACCACATGTTAAAGCCATGAATATATAATTATCCAATCAAATGTCAAATGTATATTATCCAATGAAAACCACTGTTACATCTACTTCCGGTCACATGGGCACCCCCTCCACCTGCCGGGCACCTGTACTTATACCCCGGTCAGATGGAGGAGGAAATCACTTATCATCTTGCAACCATCAGTAACTTATATACTGAGCCCTAGTGACTGGTACTCTGATATTAATATTATTATTAATAAAAGATACCAAGTATTGAAACTGACGTCTCACCTCATCTTTAAGCCCTCATTGATGTGGAAGGGTTTTCCCTAGCCACAGAGTGGTAGAGAACCGGGCAACTTTCAGCTACCTGCGACCATGAAGAAATTTTTTAATGCAGAGACACCAGTCCCTCAGTGACCTATCATCACGGAGGCACACTAGGAGCCAGGGACCAGCACCAACATCAGGTCTACAACCCACCAGGAGGAAAGGACCAAGCAACAACAAGCACATCACCAAGTCCACCTCCTGCATCTACAAGGACACAGTAAGACATTCTAAAACAACACTTATAGACACTGTACCTATTATACCTATAGACATAGCTACCCCACCCACCTCTCCCATTCGTGTTGAACCCACTGTCAACATGGCCGGAGACGATCAGGTAGAGGTAGAAAGACAACGAGAGCTAGACGATAGGATATCAAGAAAATTAGATGAGCAACTAGCGGCCCATAAGGCAGAGCTAGAAAGACTGAAATCTGATATCGCAGAATATAGAAATAACAAGTCCATTAGCGACCTGGCTAGCGCCATTTCAAAAGCCAACAAATACACCATCCGTGAACCAATCAAATTCTCCAAACCAGACATTAAGATGAGCACCAGAAAGTGGTTCACCGACCTAGAACGTTTCGTAAGGCTTAAATACCCTCAAGAAGATCATCCCATCCACGTCACTTGTGCAGTCTATCTAGCTGGACCAGCGTACGAATGGTACAGTATTCAGCCCACTAGTGTACAAGACGATTATGACCTTATAAAGAAGGGACTTATTCACCACTTCAAGGATGTCGAGAACGACATCAAACTATTAACACTCTCCCAGTTTGACCCCACCCTACAAACCATGGAAGAATGGCTAAAGGACGCCAACACCCACTTCCAAAACAAGGGGGTGGACATAGAAGCTGCCATTATCCAGGTAGCCACTGTACTAAATGAGGACTACCGAGAGGCGATCAGAGCGGAAAGTCCTACTACATGGGCCTCCCTCTGTAGAGCACTCAGGTGTGCATACCTCTACAAGAAGACCTCCACACACAAGGTATCATCCCTGTCCAACAACACCCTAGATCCAGTCATAGCTGCTCAGTTAAGGGAGAAGGACAGGGAGAACGAGAAACTAAGAGACCTTCTTCAGAAACAACAGGAAGTTATGGAGACGGAACATACCGTGGCTGCTATGGGGGGTGGTAAACCAAAACCCACCTACCACAAACAAGCAGCTGCACCTACACATCAGTCTCCACCAACTGACTTCGCGTTACCACCTAACTATAGGGGGAGGAGAGAGGACTTCGACATCAACTATGTCGACAACATCAGGAAGGCACGCTCAATGGGCCTCATCCCTCCCACCCATCGATTTAAAGGGGGACCCAAAGACATCATAACCCTTCTTCAAACAGGTTCCCTACCCCCACATCACTTCAAACTCATCCAGAATCAACAACAACAACAAAGGTGGCAGCCACAACAGCAATCATGGCAGCCACCACAACAACAACAACAATGGCCACAACAACAACAACAACAACAATGGCCACAACAACAACAACAACTTCAACTTCAACCAACGCCACAAAACCCCACTCAACAGTACACCATGGCACAGCTCGTCAGCATGATGAACGACCTCACCAAGACGACGGGAAACTAGATTGTCATCCTATGGATAGGCCTCATCAGGATGACAAAACAGTCCCCAACACAGAAGACACAGCATCGCCCATCGACATCACGCCACATGACCCACAGACAATCCACAACGCTGCACCAGTGCGCGGGAAACCTGCCGACGTCCAAGCTACTCTGGAAGTCGTCCCCCCACCACTCCCCGACCTACACATGGAAGAAGGTGAGCAGAGTGTTTTGTTTATCAACATGGTCAATGGCAATATAGATCTACAATTCAAAGATACCAACATCCCCAGTCTAGTAGACACAGGAGCCACCGTCTCTTGCATGAGAGAGGGTCTAGCCTCCACTCTATCGAAACTAGTTCCTCATGAGTTTTCACGAATCAGGTCCAAAGTTTATCTTGCCGATGGAGCATTGTGTCACATCAAAAGAGCTATCAAAATCAAATTCAAAATTCAAGGCAAAACATTCAGTCATCAATTTGCAATTCTTCCAAATTGTTCCTCACCAATCATATTGGGAACAGATTTTCTATCAAAGACTAAAAGCAAAATCAATTACTCCACTGACCCAACTCCAAAATCTCAACCAATCAGGGCAGTGAGAGCCATTTCGATACCTCCATTTTCCGAAATGGCCATAACAGGCCAAGTCACATGCTACCACTCAGTCAGTCAAATCAATGGTATAACAGACAACTTCGACAGATCAGACAAACTTCCAAATTACATCGTACAACGTTCAGTCGTGACACCTGACCAAAGAGACAGACACCCACTGATATTATTGAATATCACATCTAGAATCTGCAAAATCCAGAAGGGTGAAATCGTAGCCTTATATACAAAAACAGACATAGACAAAGAAAATCATATATTATCGACAGGCTACGACGAGACACAACCCGAGGAGACAGACAGAGACATAGACATAGACATAGACAACAACTCTACTATCAGTGACAGTGCATCATCAACAGGGTCAGACAAAACATTCTATGTACCAACACCAACATACTCAGAGTATTCTGACTCTGACATGGATCAATCCATGTCAGACGACGAAGATCATATAAATATGGTGCAAGAGACAACAGGTCACGACGAACAAGACATAGACAAAGACATGTACATAGGGAAGGACATAGACATAGAACCAGAAAAAGAAAAATCACATGTCTTCCAAAAACCAGACTGCCTCACAGAAGATCAATTCACAACATTTTGCCAATTAATTGAAGAATACGACGACATATTCGTGGGAGAAGACAATATGATTGGAAGAACCCATCTGTACACCCATAAAATCAACCTGATCCCAGACGCCAAACCCTTACAGTTCTACCCATTCAGAATGGCCCCGCACAAAGCTGAACGACTCGAAATTGAATGTCAGAAGCTGGTAAAGCAGGACATTCTGGAGGAAACCAAAACGGGTCCCTGGTCATCCAGAAGTTTTCTCGTAGAGAAAAAGAACGGGCAGGGTTACAGATTAGTGACAGATCTAAGATATGTGAATTCCCAATCCATCAACCAAGCACTTACATCACCACGAGCAGACGACAGCCTAGAAATGATTGGTGAGATGCGACCTGCCGTGTTCTCTAAAATGGATGCCCAACAAGGGTACTTCCAGATACCAATTAGAGAGGACGACAGGGACATCACAGCCTTTCTCACTAGGACTAAAAAGTATAGGTACAAGACCATGCCCATGGGACTCGCCAGCAGTGCTCAGGCTTTCCAAGCTGTAGTCAACTTGATCCTACAGAACCTGCAGTACAAATGTGCAATCCCATACCTAGACGACATCTTGTGTTTATCACCTACCATAGATCAGCATTTTATCGATTTAAGAAACATATTCGAAGCACTCAGAAATGGCAAACTAAAGTTGAAGAAAACCAAGTGCGAATTCTTCCTAGAGGAACTAGACTTCCTAGGAATGAAAGTCACCACCAACGGTATCAAACCATCTCCAGACAAAGTCCACAAGATCCAGACATTCCCCACACCGAAGACCACAAAAGAGGTGCGGTCATTCACTGGACTCGCCCAATTCTATAGAAAATTCATCAAAGGGTTCAGTGAAATTGGTCGACCTCTATTCAACCTACTCAAAAATGGGAACAAATTTGTTTGGACAAAAGAATGTGAGACTGCATTTCAGACCCTGAAGGACTCTATATGCAATGACGTCATATTGCTGTACCCAGACTACAACAAACAGTTCCATCTTACAACAGATGCATCTGGTACAGCCCTGGGAGCTACCCTTTCCCAGGAGAAAGATGGCGTTCTACGACCAGTAGCCTTTGCGGGCAGAGCACTCCATGACCACGAAAGGAATTATGGTGCCACCCAAAGAGAACTATTGGGAGTAGTATTTGCAATAGAGTACTTCAGACACTACCTAGAAGGAAGACCATTCGAGTTATATACTGACCACCAAGCCCTCATCCACATGTTGACAAAATCAGATAACAAAAACATGTGGGCAAGGTGGGCACTCAAAATTCAACAATTTCAATTTAATATCAGACACATAAGAGGCAAATTAAACATACCATCAGACGTTATGTCAAGACGAGACTACCCACTAGACAAGACACCAATGACAGATCCTCCACCAAAACCCAAAGCCATAAGGGTGCAACATAGAATTATGTTTGAGGATGACATACACACACAGAAATTCAAAGAAGACGAACCACCATTGACGCTACCAAAAAGACTACCCAAATCAATTCTGAAGAGAAACTCCACCCATCACTTCTATTGTGAATGTATGGAGGAAAACACAGAAGACATAGAAGAAGTAAAACGATTTACCCCCAACCTCAGAGCAAATCCTGACATCCCAAGTACCAAATTACATCATTTTGGGCTTCCACAAACAGAATACAAGGGACTGTTAGCAGCCATAGTAGCCTCGATACAACAGGAAGTGGATTCAGCTGCACGACCGGTCCCAGGCCACGCCCCACAGCAGCTGACAGTACCCTCTACATCCCTAGAAGCCCTATCAACATTCATAGAAGAAACTCAAACAGAACAAATAGAGCAGGTTGCGGCGACCCGACCGGTCCCAGGCCACACCCCGGCACCGCAACCTAAGAAAACCACAGATAAACCAAAAACAAAGAAGAAAAATGAGAAGCCTAGAAGAGACGCCACAGACATGGCAAAACACTTGGCCAATCAGACTAATCATCTGATTGAAATGATAGAGAGCCTCTCCGACCCACAGATATCCATACTCAACCTGAAAAGAGAACAGAGATATAATTCACATACGAAAGCTATCATCACGTATTTAGAGAACGGACAGGTACCCAATGACAAAAACAAGAAAGAGACGGAGCAATTTATCAAGATAGCTGATGACCACATCATGCTGAATGATATTTTGGTCCATATCAACACGGTACTATGGAAGAAACACAAGGAATTCTCATTCCAACCCGTCATCCCAGACGACATGAGACTTCCCATCTTGAAGCTTTTTCACGACCTACCAATGGCAGGCCACGCTGGCGCACAAAGAATGCTGTCGACCATGCTTCCCAAAGTATATTGGAAGAGCATGGCGGCCGACGTCCAGAAATTCACAGCGACCTGCCACGTCTGTTTGAAAGCCAAAAAGATGAATCTAACCAACAACCTGCCAATGACGGCCCATAGTACCCCTTCTTACCCATTCCAGTTTGTCCACATAGATGCCATAGGCCCACTACCACCAACACCAGGAAAGAATGTATACATTCAGGTAGTGGTCGACAGGTTCTCTAAATTCTGCATAGCCTACCCTACTACATCATTGGACGCGGAAACAACTACCGCAGAATTCATAGAGAAGGTTGTTCTGGCCGAGGGTATACCAACATACCTCCAGTCAGACAATGGAACGTCATATAAAAACTCAAAATTCAGAAACATGACATCCTCCCTCAACATAAAACATGTCTTCAGCTCGGCCTATAGACCAAAATCGAACGGCCAGGCTGAAAGATATGTGAAGACGCTGTCTGAAGGCATACGGGCCTACTGTGAGGAACACCAGGACACATGGGATGTATTCCTACCACACCTCGTGTTCTCCATCAACAACACAGAGTCCGCCACCACTGCCTTCACACCGTTCTTCATTATGAAGGGAAGGAACCCAAACACCATAATAGACAACAAACTCAATCAGGAAGAAGAGAAAAGTCTAAATCTCCACATCATTGACAAATTAAAGAAAATAGACTACACATACAATCAGGTCATCGAAAATATCGAAAAGAGGACAGAACAAATGAGACAACAACACGACAAAAAGGCAAAACCTACAAAGGTACAGAAAGAATCACTAGTGTATGTCAAGGTACCCCGACTGATGGATAGAACAAAATGTTTGAAACTTCAGAAGGTGTACTCTGGTCCATACATAGTGTGCAAATTCGTCTCAAAAACATCTGTCCTCCTCAAATCTGTCATCACAATGAAAACAATGAAAAACCCAGTCCATGTAGATAGACTGAAACTAGTACGTCACGTTAGAAATAACGATTTCATACACAGACTCATTGACCCGAACGACGACCTCATAACCAAACTATGGAAGAAAGACGGAGACTCATATAAAGCGAGACCAGCGCTACTACAAACCAAAAATATATATAAAGCAAAGCCGGCCCACTCCAAGGTCAAGAGGAGGACACCGGTAGGATTAAAACCATAATATAAACTATAGAATATATAAGAGGAAAAGAGTTATCACCTATATTACATAAACAACAAAAAACTCACTATATTATCGCTACTATCACAAAGAGACACCAACTGTCATATATTATCAACTTTAATATCAAAAGGATCAACACTGACTACTACGACTACTATTATCACTACTACTATTATAATGATTCACAAAGAATCACGACTTACACACCGATCATCAAAAGAAATACTGGAAATACAGTATTTATCACCATAAAGCGCACAAGCTTCATCAATTATTACTATTATTATTATTATCCATCTATACCCATTTCACCACACAAGTAAGTGGCAGGGCGACTCCATATTATTGCTGCTCCTTTAACAAACTGACACTTCAAATAGAACTATTATCAACATGTCAAAATCCGACATGAAAGGACAGTTTGCGCACTCTTATTAGCCCCCCCCCCCCCCTATAGACCAGTGGAAACACCTTGTATGCGGGTGGCCACCCACATGCATTGCAGGTGTCAACAACACCAGGAGGATGACCGCAATCTGAGCCCTGGATGGCGCCACCACTGGAGCGCGCAAACAAAAGCTCCACTTATGGGAGTGTGAAAACGACCAACATGGCAGGGTGACATAGCCACCACCCTGTACCCAGACCAAAGGGTATAAGTTCACACACATCCCCCCATCTTTCCACAGTCACCCAGTGACCACACCCCTACACACATCGATTCAGTCAGGAGCAGCCCACAGTTAATTTGGTAGATCCCCGCCAGTACTGCGCACTTACACTCATCCTTCACCAACTATCGACTATCAACTATTACTACTACAAACGATCGACTACCACTATTATTACTATCAAATCCCAACAACTCGGGAATCATGAGGTATACACTCTACCTCCTATTAATCATCACACACATCATTTACACGGCAGCACAACCAATAGTGAGGCAAAATATCGGCCTCATCTATGAACAGCTGCCGGGACAAATCATCACCGGTCATGACCTACACGAGGTCATACTGGCCATCCCCTACAACATCCCAATGGCTCCTCGTCCGAAGCCACTCATTCACAACACCATCAGGACTCTTCAACTGACTTCACTAGGACCCCGTGACAGCCATGACGCCAAGATGTTACAACAAGCTGCTGACCTCGACCGACTACTACAAAACGTAGATATTAACATTATTAAGACTTTAAAGAACATTGCACACTTCCTCTCGGATCCTATTACTAACAGGCCAAAGAGAGCTATCCTAGGATTCTTAGGGGAGCTCTTCAAATCCATCTTTGGCCTGGCAACCACTAGAGACATGGATTCTATTATCAACGTCATACATCACCTAGATGCTAGAATTGGTACACTGGCCGACGTCAATGTTAAAACTGCACAAGGATTACATGACGTCACCCAGCAACACCAGCAGTTTCTAGACACCTATATAAAACAACAGGACGTTGTACAGGAATCCCTACTTAATATTACCGAATCCATAGACTCGTGGTCTGATGATTTCTCCACAACCCTAACCTCCATCCAAGCCGACCAGGATCGTAGGATTACCCAGTCAGCCATCATATCGGCTCAGGTAATTGTCCTAATGACCAGGATCGCGTACCAACAAGGGTTATACAAGGTGGAAAATTCTCTCAGATTACTGTCTACTGGAATATTAGCACCGGATATGATCCAACCCACAGAACTAGCACTCAAGCTAGCCACCCTAGACACACAACTCAAAATTAGGAACCCAGGATCCGAGGTAACCATTATTGACACCGCATATTACTACTCACAACCAGTTGCACTATACACCTATTCCAAAACTCACCTATACATTCATATTAATGTTATCATTTCTGCCACAGACGCAGCATTTAACTTATATCAAGTAATTACAACTCATGTCCCCATTAACACCGAAAATACGACAAGTTCTGGATCTACCCTATTACACACTGACAAAACTTTCCTCGCTGTCAACGAGGCAGAGACATTGTACTTAGAGATGACAAACGCAGATTTGCTTACGTGCCAAGGCTCAATACTGAAAGTATGCGCTAGGACCATGCCTAGAATACGCAGTGACCAGCCAACCTGCCTCATGGCGGCCTTTAAAGGTAACCAGGCAGACATAGCCAGACTCTGCATATTTCAAGTACACCCTCTGAGACCCATACAAACCCGTGCTATAGCTATTGGTAAAGATAAATATTTAGTAACTACTAACAGGGAGTACTACCACGTCATCTGTCAGCACATGACACCAACTACTAAGAAAGCTTCGGCCTACGCAGTTATTGGTGTCCCATGTATGTGCCACTTACAGTTTGACTCATTGTACCTCCCAAACACCAAAATTCCTTGTAATGAATCTTCTTCAAACACATTTTCTAATGCACGCGGCCAATACACCCATACTACTCGCACTCACAAACAATCTCAACATCACAGCATCATCACTACACCACGATCCAATACACATACCACATCTACATACACAAGCTATCATCAAATCTATGACAAACATCAGCAAGTTGTCATCAGACATTACATTGGACCTGGAACCCTTCACCAGGAATATCCTAATAGAAGCCACCAACGCAGCAGACATCTTAGACCGACCCATCCAGGACACACCCATACGAGAGAACATAGCTAGCTTCTTCGCTAGCCCTGTATGGAACTATATAGTACCAGTCACTTGCATTCTAAACGCCGTAGGATTCTTCTACTTATTATATGTATCCAAAGGAAAAGCACTGTTCGCCACCATCCCGACTGTTAGTGCTCGACCCAACAACATTTCTTGGAAATTTATTAACCCCATACCCCAGAGTGAAACCAAAGAAAACCACACTATCAATCTAGATCAATACGTTGATGCCCATAACATTTTTACCCTGATATTTGTAGCTTTAATCGTATACGCTGTTATCAAAACCATCTTCAAGTGTAAAAACAAAATAGCGCGTCACTTTGGAATGACAAACTCTGGACACAAAACCAATCCTACTATTACGCTCAAAATTTACCAAGGACACGTCAACCACACCATCCCACTGCTATCACTACCCTACGAACGTGACTCTATTGTTAATGAATTCATACCAACCATGACGGCCATCTCAGCCCTGTCATGCCCATACCCACGCATAAACATGACATGGAACGGCCCCATATCATTCAACATCAACGGAAAACAGAAGTCATACTATCTACCCAACCACGTCATACTACCCCTAGCGGCACGGTTTTCTATCATACCGGCCCTGAAAGACGACACCACCACCACAGGATTAACCCTTAAGACTATGGAAATGACTACATCCCTACATCCGACTGAAACCCAAGACAACATTGACATTGACCCCGACGGTGACAACACTACGTCACTTATCAAAAACCCAAAAGACATGACCACTACCGAACTATTGACAGCCATTGTTATGAAAAAGAGTGAGACAGGAAATGAAACATAAAAATTTAATATAGAAGGTGATAACTCAGAACGAACTTCCTCCATTGCCCCTCGACATTGAGAATGAATATCAAAGATCAAGTATTGCCAAAGATCATTGCATAAGCAAAATACACTGCTCAAAACCTATTGTTATACATGTACTATCATACCATACTAAGTATTACACATGGCCTATGTAAACGCTTAGTACATCTATATTATTATCGAAATGAATTTCTTACAGCTTCCCATCACATGAATTGATTGTATTATAAACTAGGACGGAAGCGCGACATATAGAAACAGTACGTCACATTACATTTACCACTGTACCACGACTTGTATCATGTAAATAATTGGTAAGGTTGAAAGCTTCCAAAAATGTATAATCATATAAATAGAACGGAAGCGAGACATATAGTACCAGTACGTTACCATTGAAATATTATTAATTTACCACTGCATAACATGTATGTACAAAACACCGTATAAACCTAGAAAATGTGATTAAGAACCTAGTCATAGTCATAGCATAAGAATATATCAAAAATCATAAAATACAAAAAAAAAAGTTCATACAAAATACTTTTGAAGCGTGACATAACTCTTCCTCTACGACTTCTCGGCCTGCACGAGGGCGTGCAGGAGTTGTATTGGGGGGTGCTGTCACGCCACAAAACCCCTTATTATACCTTCATCAATTGTATTACGTCATATTACGTCATATTACGTCATAATTATGATTTATGATTATTAATATTCATATTTATGATTATTTGTAATACGCACAATACTTTATACATATTTTCAATCCATATGTCCATCAAAGTACACCTAGACGTCAGACATACCTATTTCTCACTAAGCCAAGCCAAACTAACCCCCACGCATAATTAATCCATAGATCACAAGCAGACCCTTATCCCATGGACAATAGGTAACGGTCGGCCTGTCCAGACGACAAGGCACCGACCGGTCACCTATACACAAAACAAATGAACTATATGTTGACCCCAAGGATTAACTGTCAACACATAAAACAATGCTATAAAGCTGGACACCCTTAATCAGTGTGGCACCGCCAAAGCCACTTGAGCCGGCTGGAGGCCACACTGGAGGCAGGCGACAAAGCCCCCATGTGTGCATGCTACTTATTATGTAATCCATTACCCATAATGCACTGGACCCAGGCTCCCCACCCGCGGTCCAGCGCACACCACATGTTAAAGCCATGAATATATAATTATCCAATCAAATGTCAAATGTATATTATCCAATGAAAACCACTGTTACATCTACTTCCGGTCACATGGGCACCCCCTCCACCTGCCGGGCACCTGTACTTATACCCCGGTCAGATGGAGGAGGAAATCACTTATCATCTTGCAACCATCAGTAACTTATATACTGAGCCCTAGTGACTGGTACTCTGATATTAATATTATTATTAATAAAAGATACCAAGTATTGAAACTGACGTCTCACCTCATCTTTAAGCCCTCATTGATGTGGAAGGGTTTTCCCTAGCCACATATACCCCCTGGCCTGGGGCGAGCCTTGAGTACTGCCTAAATGCCAGTGAGCAATGCTACTTAGGCCCAAAAGAGTGTTTCATGTACATAAGTGTATTTAACATGGTCAGAAAATCTAAATTTTGATTGTTTTAAACATGAAAGTACTAAAGCAATGCTGTCAGATTTTCATCTTGACTCCAGAAAGTACCCAAGCAAAGTCCGAATTTACATCAGGAAATCTAGGGTTGGTCCTGGCGTGTGGGGTTACCTGAAACATACTTGTTTGTATGGCCTTGGGTCTGAGTGCTACTGAGCAATGCTACTTAACTACAATAGTGTGGGAGGGCTGGGAGGGAAGCCTAGAGACACGTTTAGACTTAGTCAAAACTAGAGGTGCTATTAATACACCATTGACGACGGACCACCAAAACACCACCTTAAGCTTGAGCTACTGGATGATTAATGTATGCTTTCAGGCACCCCAAGCTTAAAGTTTTATAACTTTTTTGCCACAGGAGAGAAATGTTTCCGGATTGGGGCCGAGAAACACTGCTGTTTGCTTTATTTCTCCTCCTTGGCTTTTTATACTTCTGGATGTTACAGAGGATACTGTGAGTTTGGTGAGTTGAATCACTGGGGCGTGACGAGCACGACCCCCGGCCAGGTTCCTGCCGGGGCTGTAAGGGGGGAGGCGGGCAGCACAGACAGGTGAGGCGGTCTCTGGGGGTGGAGGAGGGAGGGAGCGGCCCCGGACACCTGTGCACCACCACTGTCTGTGTAGCACCACCTGCAGGATCTGGGGAGGGACTGGGAGGCAGTCAGACAGCGTGGGAGAGCCGCCCTGACTGGAGGTGTAGCACTCAGGTGGGCTGCAGGGTAGTAGCCAGCACTATACTATACAGCCACTATACGGCTCTACACATACATACCTATACTAGAGGACCCTGTATATAGCATGTATACAGGGTGACATAATAACCAAGGAGTAACATACGTGAATAGACCAATATACCTCTTATGCATGAAGGTATGGGAGTGCCTGCACACATACCTACTTACCTGTGAGTTACCTGTGAGTGTGAGGTTGACACAAGGCAGTAGGGTGCCCACACCCACCTGGATGACCATGTTTACCTGTGGCTGATGACTTTGGATGGTTACCTGTTGGATCCTACCCACTGGAGGACTTACATGCTTTACCTTTACAGCAGGTAGGTGTTCCAGGACTGTATATGTTCTAAGGGTCAACGGTCTGAGAAGTAATACCATACTGTAAGTTAGCAGAAGTACTTGTTGTGGGGGTTGGTGTGTAGGGTAAGGGTATACTACAGGCCTGCCGTTATATACAGACAGTTTCCCTGACTGCCCATCCGTGTCTCACGCTATATATACTGTCCAAAGTGTGACAAACTCAAGGGTGCAGGAGCAGGGGTAACGTAGACCTCTATTATGAACAGGGTTAAGGCAGAATAACTGGTATTGCAGTTACGAGCCAACTTTGCCTTAACTTTATACCACATGCATGACATGCTCACTTCTCAGATGACAGCCAGATGTAGGATAATACTTTATACAAAGGGTCAAAGGGTCAAATGATCAAAATAACCCCTGTCATACAGGGAACAATATTCAAAACGTACAAAGGGTAAAAGCAAGCTCCTATCTCCAACAGCTTTCTATTTATCCGCATATTGCTCAAGCTATTGTTTCCCATTATACCAATGCATGAATCATTGTAACTTTATGTCAAAAACGAAGTTTTAATGGTATGTTTAGTGTCCGCTTTCAGGCGGACAATATGGTATGATCAGCCCCATGGTATATATATATGGCTTACACTAGCTTCAATAGCTTTAGCATAAGCCATGCCACTGGGACATCACAATGAATATGATAAGGGAATGGAGGGGCATGTGCAGTGGGTGTTTGAATCAATAATAAATTGATGTCAGCTTAATGTTGAGTCAGGCTGTAAACTTTGATGAGCACCACTCCCCTGTACCATTGTGTGGTCATAATGCCAGGCCTGCAGCCCCTATCTTACCACCCTTTAAACCACGGTGGAGGGCTAAGACAAAGGATTCGCACCTTGGTTATATTGCATACCGTGGTTTAAAACAGATAGACAATGGTTATGAAAGGGTCTTAGGATTAACCACAGCTTGCTGGTAGGGCGACTTGGGCTTCGCCCTCGTCTGGCCCCACCAGCAAGCTGTGGTTAATTCTACATACCCTTTCATAACCATAGTCTATCTATTACATAACAGTATGGCTGCATGGGTAGTGCCTTTGTCACTGGATACGACCTGTGGTTAAATGTATATAGGGTGGGAGGACAGATGGACAGTTGTTCTGTGTGTGCTCAGGCTTATGGGTAGGTGCACATGCAGTTGAACAGCACTACCCTCATAGCCACCTCATTTTCAAAATTGGAATTCATTATTTGTCCAGCACATCTTGTATTAGACCCATTGTGTTCATACCAAATCCCCGAGCAGGTCTTGCTACACATATTATTTTTCTCAGCCTAACTGTCTGAACAGTAAAACAAAAACTCTCCAATAATGCCTCGTCTATTGGTGTATTTACATTTACTATCCAATACTATAGACTCCTACCCCATATTTATCCTTCCATTACTCTGTCACCTAGTTTTTGCCACCTAATTCTACCAGCTGCTATGAGCCTCTTTCTATGCACAGACCCAGCCCCCTGTCTATTACTATAGCTATACCTGGGTATTCCCACATTTCAGATCCGCCCATGTTTACTTAATCTTATAGGGTAGACTGACCTTAAGATGACCATGTACCATGAGATGTCCATCTTAATTTTATAGTCATTCATACATGATAAGCCCTGTTTTTGTGTATCATAGTACACTTTAAGTGATACTCTTTCCAGCAAAGAACAAATAAAGACAATACCATACATAAATAACAACAAAATTAAGTTGGATATCTCATGGTACGTGGTTACCTTTAGGTCAGTCCACCCTAGCTGTTCGTTAAGGCATGTGTATGAGCTGGGGATTATAGCACTGAGAAGTATAGTACAGATGGGGCTTTGTCTGTTTGCCCTGTACCTGTGTACCTTACAGTCCTGACCTGTCTACCTACCTCTGTGGTTGACGCCCTCAGTGGTGCCTGGGGGGTAGGGGTACAACTACAGGTATCTGTCCAGTCATGTACACCTGAGACAGACCACAGGTAGATCTGGGTCAGACACCTGTGGGTGCCTAGTGGTCAGGGTGAGAGATAAGGAGAGGGTTCTGAGTGCAGGGGTGACAATAGAGAGGGCCACCCTTGATGTGGTCAACCTTAAGGTCCAACAGAAGTGAGTTCTGATATTATGTGCAGTAGGCACCACTGTCCATTCAGATTCAAGGCATATCAGATTAGCTTTATACCACATACTTATTCAGGGATAAGCAATCATTAAGGTCTTAGGCCTATAAACTCAGGATTAGATACAAACCTTAACTTAAGCCTAAGTTGGTCAGCCAACCTATTTTGTTGGACCATGCTTTCCAGAGGGCTGTATGTTCGGATATTTTATAGTTCCTTGTTATGAGCTTTTAGAGTGTTTGCTGCCTCAATCTCATGTGTCGGGCTTATGTTGATTAAAGGTGTTTATAAACTACCTTGAATTCTTGAACACAGATCATACTATAAATTTCTTTGGATACCTTGGTATAACCAAAAGTACACATAGGTTCTTGAATACAGATTATACTAAGAGACTTACAGATCTAAAGTATTTATCAAACTGGCTCGATTTGGTAGTAGCATATGTGACATTGAATTAGGATTAGGAATATGGAATATTCTGAAATTATAACGGTCAGGAGATGAACATCAACTATAAAAACAAAAAAGCACTGCTCTGACTGAGTCCTCCAACTCAACAGTCCAAACTCACAAAAAGAAACAGAAAAGGAGATAATGAACAATCAGGCATGCAATAAACACATGAATGTCAGGTCTCACAATACAACCCCCCCCCATGCTACTCCCCCCCCCCAACACACACAAAACATCTGGTATAGCCCATATTTAGTTGACTATCTCTATCAAAACCACTGCCAGGTGCTTCTATATACATGGTTTCATCCATCCTCCCCCCTCCCCCACCAATTCCTTACTGTCACTCACAAGGCAGCTGCTATTGGCCTGACCTGTTGACCTCCTATTCCAACTTGCTGCTTCACACCATGTCCCCGATAATTCCCTTTGTACATGTTTAATTCTAATTAACCCTTTAAGGACTGCATAGTGCTTTAATTAATGTGCAATAATCTTTGTAGACTCACCGGGGCTGTATTCATGCTTCATGCCGACAAAGGTCATAGCACTTTAAAGCACGATGGGGTTCTTAAATGTTTAATTTGTTCCCATTGTTCTAGTATGGGTCATGATACCCCTGGATGCATCTGCCTGCTGGGAAATGGCGTGTTGCAGGTCAACACTGCCCTAATGACTGATTTTGGCCTGCCATGTTTCTGCCTTGTGTACATGCGACTGATTTACCGAGGTCACGACACAGTTACCCTGCTAACCATTACCCCTTTACGGCTCGCATAATGCTTTAATGTGTTATACTCTTGGACTGCATGATGCATGGATGCAGAATGCTTCATGCCAACCCTTTGGGA
The DNA here is from genome assembly GCA_947462335.1 of Harmothoe impar. Classification (NCBI taxonomy): domain Eukaryota; kingdom Metazoa; phylum Annelida; class Polychaeta; order Phyllodocida; family Polynoidae; genus Harmothoe; species Harmothoe impar. Next base: position 56,600,259 of record OX381707.1, on the reverse strand, counting down.
GTGTATCAGCCCAGTAAGATCTGCACGATGCCTGAACAATTGAGACACTCGCCAGGGCTGAATTCATGCATATAATGACCACAAATAAAGAGCACAAAGCAATGAAGCATTCTGCGGTGCTTAAAGGGTTACCTCCCCTCCCACACCCAACCCCCGGGGTGGCAAAGGGAGGGGTTGCATGTGTCTCTGTCAGGTACAGATTGGCTGAACGTACCCGGTGAGGAGTGCACCAAATCACACCCTTACAAACAGAAGGTTCTCTGTCTCGGTGCCCACTTGGGTTCAAGTCTACACTGATGGGGCCTATTTTCTGTTCTATTGATCAAAGGTAGTTTGACATTGATGGGGTGGGGATCTTAGAGGCCACGACATAGGGGGTGTGATAATTTAACTCAACACCGTTAGAGTTACTTAAAGGGTGAGAGTTCTTCTGAAGTGTGAAACTGAGCCAATATAATTAGACAATGGGGAGGTGGGAGGATCCAAGGGACAGTGTAATCACAGATCTAAACTTGATATAATTACATTATTCCAGAGAAGTAATTCTTTAAGATGTATAAACTTAGGAATTCCACTATGTTAAACACCAATATATACACGCTTTATCCCCTCAAACGACTAGTGTACTCCTACCTTTTATAGCTATTGAATAACATTTCCATTTGTACAGAGCTGGTACAAATGTATTTAATTTTACTTTAATTTTTTTTCTAAAAGTTAGACAAACAGCCTGCATCTCTGTATTGTGTTAAGAATATACCTGACGTCGGCATACCATGCAGCCAGCATAGGATATAGGGCAAGCTGTATAGGTAGTTATAGTGGTTATTTGTGTGGAGCAGGCTGTCGCTGGATACCACCAGTTACCTATAGCACACAGATCCCTAAAGAGAGACTAGCCTTCTGGCCGAGGGGGGGGGGGGGCACTCAGATCTGAAATTGCTACGTACTGCTTAGTGGCGCACGGAAGCGGTAGCGGTGGGTCTTAAATTAGGGGGCCTGACTCCCTTCACCCCTCAAACATAGGGGGTGGTAATAGGTTATCAGGAGGTGTTAGTTATAAAATGTAAAATGATTACCGGTAACCTTTTATCCATGTCTGCTTAAAAATAGTGCATCAGGAAATGAAGAAGCAAATACGAGGGTCCCTGAAATAACATGCAGGGGCAGTGGCTCTCTAAGGAGGGGAGGTCATCTACATTTTGGAGGGGCAGTGGTGTGGTGGCTCCTGTTTCTATGTAGGTGGTAGTTTGGCTGTATCAACGGGTACCACGATAGGGCTAGTGCCCCCCCCCCTCCCCCACACTCAGCCAGGTGAGTGGGACTGGGACAGATGAGTTCACCCATGTGGACTAGACCGTGCAGTTCAACCTTATCCACGTACACAGCTATGTTATATATGGAGAGATGGATGGGAATATGTATTTTTATCTTTGCATACAGTCGTCATTGTTGTCTATGGTTTTATTCCTGGTCCAATTCTGTCAAAGTGCAGTTACATTTTAAGACACTGAAAAATGGGTCAGTGAGAGAGCTCTAGAACCTTCTGCACATATGGGTATATGCTTCCTATTATTAGTAAGATGACCTGTCACCACAACTTCCCTGAAGACACATGGGAAATTCCATCCGATTAAACCCACACTTCATCATAATTTAAAGCCTTGATCACATGTCTGAACACCCACATATTTCCACTAGTCAAATCAATTAACATACATTCCTGTCCAGACCTGGGGGCATACCCCTCACACCTGACTCATGTTTACAAGGTCATTGGCTTCCCCCCATACCTTAAGCTACATGCCTTCCTCCACCAACGCCCACCTGTTGATCCCCTACCGTTGGCGGTTAACCTGACTCTATAGACTTTGTTACCTGAGACCAAACCTTGCAGTCTGCCCACCCCTACCTCCCTGCCTGCAAGGCCTGTACTACTATAGCCTCTACTGTGTCATACACATTCATAGTCAGCTGCTGTGGTGTTGACGTCATAAAGGATCCATTCAGAAGCTACACTGTGGCACGTGAGTAAAAACGAGGCAAGGAAGTCAAATTCAGAAAGGTCAAAAGAGTATGGCACTCCTGGTAGGACCCTCTGTCTAAAAATAAGAAGTCAGAACCGATCTAGACGTAATCCTCGTAAGGGACCACATGAGTCACGCTAATTTGTCTTTGCGATGCACCAAGGGAGCGCCGGCGATTAATTCGCCAGCACTGTATTATTGCATCATGCCCACCAAGACAATAAAATGAATAATAGACCTGGAAAATAGGGTCAATATGCTGGTGAGGTACCAGACAGGTCTGCAATCCTGCATCAGTAGTTGCATCATACTGGACATAATGAATAATTACACTCTGCTGGTCTTACAGGGTTAAGGTCCTGAGGGACAGGGTGGAGGCTGTGGCTGGTGGGGTTGGGGGCAGTGATGTCCCCTGAGGTCCTGGGGAGGGGATGAGGTCATATAGGCAGCTATATGGTGAGTAACCGTCCCCTGAGATACCACTCCTTTAGTCCTTCCACCTAAGGAACAGGTGAGATATGTGTGTATGCCTGCTGCAAATAAATCAACACTGTTAGAAGTGAATGTAGCTGAGCAGTAAAATATACTGTATCTACTGCATAAGTGTACATCGGCAGTAGTAAAAGGCCGTATTCATTTTTGGTTTCACTATTCACAGGGTATCACACAGCTTGCATCAATATGTAGCATATACTTAGCTTTACTGTTTGATACCCCATCACGTTAGGCAAACCCAAGAAACTAGATGTATAGCCATTCAGAATAAATAGGAGCACTATAACATATACCACACACTCCCCCAATAGCAAGGGTATTGTTATGTACAGTCATATACACACATCTAGGTCTGGACCATAGCTACCTATAAGTCTACATGTCACATGTTAGATATTTTAGGAACTGATCAATAAGATTGTTATTGTGGTACGTTTCCATAATACACCTCAATTCAGCCATTTACCGATATTATCCTCCCAGTCAGCTGACTTGGAACCTATAGATTGGCTATCAAGTGCACTTGGTTGTACTCTCAATGGCATGAGAAGGAGAATATTGGCACCAATATATCTGGGGATTTTTGGTGTGGAGGAGTAGTACCAGGATGTGTACCCTAGGGACCCTGGTACTTAATGCTCACATGTATCCTCCAGGAGGTATAGGGAGGGGGTGGCATGGAGGATAATCAGTGTTGTTTATTGATCTGATCGATAGACTGCCAGGTGTGGTGTGGGTCAGCATGTTGTAACATCTGTAACAAAACCAATCAATACAGGTGAGTGATTGGTCCCCACTTGGCAGGTACTTGCAGGGAATGACTCACCTGGACTAGGTCTGCTACAGGAGTAGTGTATCTATCTACTTCTCAATTATAATCTGATATTGCAATACTGAAATTACTCCATGCAGGCATGCAGCTAGTTTGAATGAAGGTATACCTTTGATTTAAACTCTCATATCATGATCTGTAGCTGGTATTCCTGTAGACACAATGTAAATTCTACTGAATATATATGTTGATCATGTGTGGGATTAAGCTAATACAGGTTGTATTCTGTAACTATTGTTTTGTGATATAGCTAATGGCACTAAGATGCCTAAACTGACATAGAATTACATTATCCTGACCCCTGGCTAACACATCCGGCTATATCCGCTACATGCAAACTCTGTTTGGATAGAGCACATGAGAGTTTGGTGTGACTATAGCGTTCTAACTGGTGCAGACTTGTTCCCGTGACCACACTGTTTACGTTGACACCAGCAATCTCGTGAGACCTTGGTTCCGCTCTCGTATTGTAGCCTGTTCCCCGGAAGCTATGGTGTGTGGCTGTCTGGTCACTGCCTAAGTCTCACGATAAATGGCGAGCACAGAACTAACATGGCCGCCCATACGGAGAAACCCGAGTCATCGCTATAGGCTCACTACACTACACCTAATGTGTGCCGAACACAAATTGCCGAGCATTAGAGGGTGAGTTGGTTAGGGAGGCCAGGCCCAAACATGAGAGTATGCTTGAAATCCCTTAATCAATCTCCATATAGAGGCCATATAACTTTATTGATATATTATGACATCTCTGTCTAGTGCCCCTGGCATACGGCTTGTCTGATTTAATCGATGATTATACCAATCAGTCTCACAAGACCATATCATCCCTGGGGGTGTTGCGTATATGAGGCGGACAGACATAAACTGATAAAGTAGGCCAAAAATAATTATCTATAATGCCTACCAGTATAGGGCTATTGGCTGTAATATTTGTGTTATAATTGAGTCCCTTTAAATGGAGTGTTTGTCCCGTGTCTACATTTTGGAGGTCTAGGTAGTCCCGTCTGACATACTACGTCTATGTTTATAGCATTATACAGACAAGGAATGTATTGCCTATACTTAGCAGATAATCTAGATTATGGGATTCCATAAATGGGGGGAGAGGACATGGCTGTTGCTTTAGTCATATTCCTTAATGAAATAATGAGCCTACACACAACATGGGTTTCGCTGGAGCTGATATTGCCAGTGCTGGTTCATACCTATGTTAGACAATGTCCCGGCATTTTGAACCACCCCATGGAGTCCATTCTTAACCCAATGATTGTATTGATCACTCTATTTTTTTTTCTCTCAAATCAATTGTGTCAATTTTGTGGGATTCAGGCGTCAGGCAACATTGGGCAGTGAAGGAGTAGTAATATAGAAGGTGGTGGTGGTCAGTTGGTGGTCAGTTGGAGTATACACGTATACGTGTAGACCTCTTGTCTATGTATACATGTAGTCACACTTTGTTGTCTTGCACCTTGTCAAGAGCATACTTGTTGACACACGCTGGTCGGGTTATATAAGAGCCATGTTACCGTTGGCACATATCATCACAACACAAATCAGTCATGCCCTGGTTCTTAAACCCGCTGATCTTACTGCACGTCCAGTAACAGTCAGAGTGCAGTCGGGACAGGTACTCAGCTCTATATATAGGGGCGCTGGGCCTTTAACCTTTAAGTGACGCATGGTGCCTAAATACACCACGTGTAGTCCTTTGTCGTGATGATGCATGAGTGTGCAACCCTAACCAGTGCTGCATTCAAGCATCATGCCGACCATATGCTCCCCGCATGATGCATGGATGCAGCACTGGCGAGTAAAGGGTTAAATAAAAGTCCACAAGCCCAATGGACACTATAGTATTCACAAATGGGATATTGTTTGATGTTGACATTGGATGCTTATCTTGACACTTATTGATGTAATATTTAAGAAGAGATCAAAACATAGAAAAAACACACAAAAAACAAGGCTCTGTGCTGCCGAATGAGGCATATTATTCCCTGCCTAGTTTTTACCAAACTTCAACACGAAACGTTATCCCTTTTGCCTAGGAGTGGTGACAGTGTTGTTTACTTGTTTGTTAACTTGATTAAACTCAACTGTTGTTCGTAGTTGTAGTTAACAGGACATGGCATGCGGCTGCAACACTGACTAATAGTTGGTAATCAGGCATGCTATTTGTTGCATGAACCATTCACCAAACATAGAAACCGTTTAGCCTTGAGTCAAGGCTATACGTTCATTTGTCGGTATGATGCACCAATGAATCACTTGCCTGCTCGCTATTGATGCATTGGAGTGTATCAAGTTTGTAGACTCGTTATAATTCATGAAACCACAATGGTAAGTTAGTGGTCAGGGCTGTATTCCTGTATCCTGACAACAACAGGGCATTAAAATACTGCCCTGTTCTTAAAGGATTAAAACACATATGGAAAACTCAAATAACCAACATCTATTCTAAACAATGTGCTCGTAATCACATTATCTAAATAAATGAAAGATACCGTGTACACAATGTCTATTCAAACCACCCATCAGAACAAAAAATCTTCTCGGCTATAAATTAGAGCTGAAATGACTAAAATAAACATTGTTCGTTTCAATGAGAGGCATGTAGATATCAAGATGGTAATTTCTAGGGTAATCATGAGCGTGATTGCCTGTTATGACACGTCTAGACAACGTGTCTGGGGCTCTTAAAGGTCGTATGCAGAAACTAAATAACGCTAAATTCGTGAGAGGAACAACATCTAAATTTTGGTTATTATTCATTTATAGCTGAACTTTGGTATTGAGATAGACAACCTATTAGGATATTATGTATTTCAGCGCCCAAAGTTGAAAGTTGTTATAATAATAATTGTGTATATAATCTTACAGGCGTATAAATACAATATTGGCAGTTTATTAGGATGTTGTATGCATGCATGGTGAGATCAGTATCTCACCAATTGCAAAATTGGACATTTCCAAAGTTGAAATGGCTGTACATTGTATTTCTTTTTACGTAGATTTCCTAGATATAAGCTCATGAGTGGCATGTCCTATCAGGACCCACCATCTGAGGGTCGCTATCTTGTCGGTAAGGCACCGGGGTAGTCTGTATCTTTGTGTGACTTGAAGCTCTCGTTGATACCTCGATTTCTTGTTCCCAGAGACACGACATGCCCGTCTGAGAAACTTTTAGAAAAGCAGGGCCCGGAATTCAGAAAATCCAAACTCTTTTAAGTAGAAGAATGCCAACGGGGGACTTCCTTCCCTACGGCTGTATATATAGTGTGGCAATTTGTTAACGTTGCCAAGAGGCAAAGTTCTCCTTCGGTGCTGAAGAAACAAAGTAATGGCGTTTTCCCATATCTTAAATACCAAACGTAATAATACTAGAGTATCTTTATTCGACACATGAATACAAAGACAATGCTGACCTTTCCCAGAGGCTATATCCTTTGACAATGATTGTCTCATCTATAGGCCAGACTAAAGTTGATTAAAACAATGGCATAGTTGCGTTTTTAATGTATTTGGCAAAGAAATTTCATCGTGGGAACAAATTTGACAATTTCAAGCAAACATTTTCACAGCAATTGAGAATGATACAAAGCAAACATGTTCACATGAGTTAAGAATGATACAAAGTAAACATGTTCACATCAATTAAGAATGATACAAATATTGTCTCATCATGGGTATAAGTGCATCATACACTCTGTCTCATTGTTCTTAATATTTGGGTAAAATTATGAACATTCTATTAGCACAGAAAACTATTTACTTTCCTCTGACAAAACCTCCAGCGTATAGCCAACAGATATAATGTGTTAGTGACTGTTCACTAAGTAGCTAATGTGTGTATTTACTATGTGCCTGGAGGTAGGGGGGTGTTGTGGTGCCAAGGCACCTGGAGAGAGAGAACCCTACTACCTTGGTGTGCTACCTTAACAAACAGGCTGGAACCTGTATCCAGGTCTGTTCTCCTGGGTGACGTGTGGTATACAAAGTACCAGTAACTGCTATTTCTCTATAGATATGGTTCTTGTTTGTAACCTCTATAGAATCTCCTGTATACCGATCACTAATTAATAAACAGACATACCTGGATTTGAGTGTATCGGTTGTCGATGCAAATGGAATGAAAACTTTAATCAATTCATAGAAAACTGTTGTAAAGACAAGGGAGTGTTCATTCTTAAAGCCCCAGCTCTCCTATAAATAGGGCTGTGTACCTGTCCCGACTGCGCCCGGACTGTCGGTGGAGGGGTACCGAGATCTGCGGGTTTAACAACATGGCAGAGGCGCGGGATCAATTTTTAAAGTTAGCCTGTTTGCCACCACGACCTCTACCGAGTTCCTGAATGGATTCGATCCCTAAGAAAATATTTTCACATTTTTGATTTGAAGACATTACATACCAGGTGGTAAGGTAATGAGGATCACGGAATGAGAATTTGAAATGCTCTTGATAAAAAGTAAGGAAAGCTATATCGCCTATCTACATATTATTAATATTATAATGGATAACCCATTAGTATGGGCCTACTAGACAGTTAGATGTACTTAGATACTATCTGTGACATTCGTATGAAGACAAATCGAGTACGATTTGGAGGCCGAAACCACCGCCAGCCAGGCAGTTTCAGTACAGCCAGCGCCAATGTTTGTTAAATGGATTGCTGTCCTTTTAGATAAACCTTTAAATGTTAATGCCTTTAGCTGTAAACCTTTACAGTACTGTCCATACTCAAACTATCCATTAAAGTGTCCCAATGCTTGCCAATTCAATCCTAAATCAGGTATTACCATAGAGCCATGTCCCAATGTTGTAACTATTGGCCAGATGGTCGGATTACGTTGTAGAATCTATAATATGCGTGTTATGTTCACTTCCAATGAATTTAATTAGCAGATAGCATTAATTATTTATAACACCTTGCAGCTAAACTACCACCTAACGGCAACACCCTGGGAATCCCAATTTGTCCATCTTAGTTAAAGGAATTGCGGGAGGAATTGGTATATGATACTGTCAGTAAGCCATATGAAAACATGTAGCAGCATAACGTCTAATATATCAATACATATCGGTACATACCGGGGTATGTATCATCATCGACGTTATCCTCCAATTGCAATGAAAAGGTATTCTTGATTAGTCCTATAAATAAGATATTTTCAAACAATAATTATTGTATTTGAATGGGTAACCTCTGTCCCCTAAGCAAATGCATATTGGCCCTACATGTATAGGTTTAAAAGATAGATGGGGCCAATGCAGAGTATTATAAAAGTCACACCCAACTCACGCCATGTCACTCTATTGAAATAGAAAGTTAATGAAAGAAGGGTTAGGCCGATATCTGGAACCCTCATACACTGCCATATAGAAAATAACTAATTGTGAGCATCCACACAAAAAAGTATGTCCACGTGGGGAGCACCGATTATCCTTTCTGCTTGGCTACTCATGCTATCTTGTGTCCAGGCTATGCTAAGCTGTATTTCATCAAATGGGGAACAATTTCAAACATGAGACACTTTAACTATATGCAAAGCCAAGCAAAAAGGGTACCCCTTGCTGATAGTCCTTTTGGCTGCTCACACTGGTGACAATGGGGCACCAGGTGAGGACACACTATCAGCTGGTATGTAACAATCAGGTGTGTGGTCTATTCAGGTATGGGAGGTAGGGGTGTCAGGTATGTCTGGGGGAGTGTGGGGGGGGGGGGTATTCACATATAGCAGGGGTGTTAGGGTTGAGTCAATACCTACATTCCAGTAGGGGTCGCCCCTTGTTTGCCCCTAACCTTTATACGGGACCTATTACACACATGGGGGTCATGTGACTCACCCTGGGGGTCAGGGTCCTCCAGTAGGGGGGTACCTACCGTGCTACCTCCTGTGTTAGACACGTTATGTAAAACGGGTACTACAGGTGAGGGTTCAGGGCTGCAGGTTGTGTTAGGGGTGAGGTCGTGACCAGTATGCTGGTATGTCTAATCTCATTACTCAACACATTCATGTACTGAGCCAGGATCGTAGGATGACTCTGCATCCTATTTTGAGATTGTGCCCTGCAGTCCTAAAGAAATACTATTTTCAAAAGAGCATATACTCGGTAGTGCTTTAATGCACAGTGCCTTAATGCAGTATGTCATGATGCATGCATGACGCCCTGGAGAGAAACACGCCAGCACTGCATTCATACACCATGCTGACCCTACGTGGTTGATATACTCCTGAATGATTGGCATGATGCTTCGATGCGAGTTACACGCAAATGAACAAGATAGATGGACCAATAAAATCGACATGGCGACATGGCCTTTTCTTAAAATCGATATTCGACTTGGATTTTAGTTACACGAGGAAACAAATAAATATGTGACATAACATGTGGTATTTCTTAAATTTGACATGGGATATGACAGGTTCTTAGAGGCGACATGGGAATTTAAGTGAAAGGTCACATGGCCATTTCTTAAAGTCGACATGCGACATGGGGGCCCCCTATCTAGCCCCCCAACAAGGCGTTGGTCCATCATGATAACAAAATGAGCATGAAGCTTTGAGGCATCATGTTCTTAAAGGGTTAAGACTGTAGTAAAAATTAAAATATAATGTTCCCCCTGTATGTAATAATAATCATGGGAGGCTGACATTGCCCAAAGAGATTGGCAGTTTGTGCGCGCACACCTTTTGAAGACGAACCTTTGTTCCTGAAGTGACCTTTTAGGCCTGAAAACACACTGACCAAATAATGGAGAGACCAGACGAGGAGACAAGTTGTCAAACACGGCAAAGTTTGTGTAAAAGCTTGCTAGAAGGGTGTCCTCCTGAGCATGTAAGCCCCTGCCTAGACAGTCCTCCTGGGCTGCTCCAGTGTGGGCAGGATAGGGCCTCCTGCACCTCCAAGAGGCAACAACCAGAGCAGTACTGAATTATTCAAGCAGACTAAATCAACTAAAACGACAATCCCTCTGTTTACCTAGGCCTTCTCTCTACTCCCATGAAAAGGGATTTCTACCTGTTTTTTGTTTCCTTTTTTAAAATGTCCCTGTTGTCTTTACAGATTTGAACCGCTGGAGCTGGGTACCAATGGGATCGAGTGAAGGAAGGACGTGGAGGATGTGACTCCAGGAGGCCAAGTAAAGAAAGGAGACTTAACATTGAGTTGTGTCCCAGCTTGACTGGGATATATTTAACGTGTTGATTCTAGTAGTATCATTTCGCCATGCCTGAATTTACAGGTGATTACCATGCCGACCAGGCTTATAACTGGTGTCATGGGGAGGGAGAATATCAGATGCACCCAGGTAGTGATAAGCCTGAGATATGGAGGGTAGGGTATGGAGTGGGGGAGGCAGCTGCTGGACATTGTGGGCAGTTGCAGGAGGAGGGGCACAGCTTACCTGTGAATGGAGATGTGCACACCCTGGAGGAATCTGACTCTTTACATCTGAGCCAACAGGTACACAGGGATTCATACCTATCTCATACTCAAATACCATGGAGTAATTCAATTCAGGACACCACCTTACCATCCTCCTCACATCCCTCCAGTGCATTAAAGCACGCTATAAACAGCACCAGTAAGCCTGCACCCTGGAGGAGAGGCCTAAGCAGCAGGACCTACATGACCACTGCCATCCTATTGCTCTGGCTCCTCCTGGGTCTTCAGCCAGCGGTAGGCGCCCAGGAGGAGCTCTTCTATCCTCCCCTCTTCAATGCTGCCAAGGGAGGACCAGTGTCCATCACTCCTACAGACAATGAGTGTGGACGGAGGGAGGATGCCACCTTCTGTAAGAGCACTGCTGACAAGAGCACCCTCACCTCCTGTTGGGAGGGGGCCTGCACCTTCCACTGCCCCCATGCTGATGACCGTTACCACGAGCTGGCCTTCTCCAGGGTGAACCAGGGCTGGAGTGACTGTGTTGTTAAGCACGAGGAGGACCTGGCCCCTGCTCCAGCAGGTGCCGAGGTGGAGGCCTACAGGGTGAGGTTCAGGGGTACAGGTAATGGCACGTGTTACCTGGACCTGCCCCCCGACTGGATGGCTGTACTTTTCCTCCAGGCGGTGAGGTCTGTCACTTTGGCCATGTGGGTACGGCCCATGGAGAACAACGCTGACAGGTGAGTGTTTTTAATACTTGAATTGAAAGTCAAGATTTGTATCGAGGAAGATTGCCATCCATTTTCTGTGTATGATTCCTATTGACTTTTGCAACCAGTACCTCAATATTACATCAAATCTTGATATGTCTAAATGTGAATGTCAAAGTGTTTTCCAACTCAGTATACATGATTTAAGATAATTTTACGCCACAGGGTGTCTGCTTTTATTTATAAGGACCCCAATGCGAGATACTTCTACCATTTAAAGTCAACTTTACACATGTATATGATGCATACGTGTCGTCATATGTACTCTCAATCGGCTCTTAATCCTATTGATAACTGCCATTTTAAACGTTTAAAGATGAAATATCCTCCAAGTAATCCAAATAACTGTGCTATCTACAATTGATCTGGCATGGCATTGCAAAAAAAAAGAGTAAAGTCTACGCCAACATTTGTAAACATGCCTCCCAGCAATTACTGGCAATCTCCCTTGGACATTTTCCATCACTAATCGGCATTATGGTGTTTATTTACGACAACATTTACCATATACCTGGTCCTATTCCTCTGCTCCTTCATTCACTATGCTATCTCATACGTCAACCTCTTTGGCAACCACTATTTCCCTTTGATAATTCCTGCCCAAAGGGCAGCCGTGCTGTCTACCGTGATAATGCTCACTGCTTAGATTACATAAAGGCCTTTGTCAGTTTTTTCTCTGGAGGCCCATCAGTCTCTATTTTCTGGAAATTTAATCCTACACGAAAAGGAAAATACATTTAATCCTAGGTAAATGCAACTCTTAATAGGCTATTTTGAATGAAATAGCATCAACGCTATTCATCAACTGATATATTGTTTATATGTGGTGTTTTTTTCTATTTTCAATGTTTCTCCTTTTGAACACATTTTCACTCCCCGTAGAACCCAGCCTCGATCACCCAGTCCCTAGTCCGGCTGGGGTCCGAGGCTGCGTAGAACCTAGATAAACGAGAGTTTTAAAATAATATCAATAACACCTTTTCTGAGTATCTTAGGAAGATGTTTCGTACTTATATTGAACAGTTAACATAGCTTTACAACATGTCTAAACAGTGTCAACACACCCCTGTGTGTTACAAAGTCAAACAACCCATGATAATAGCTACACATTGTCTACATTCCCCCCACCTGACAACCTTGAACAGGTAATGCCCAGGTGAGACCCAGGTAACATGACCTCACCTGAGACACCCACCTGGTGGGATCTGGGGTATAAGGGTAGGGGTAAGCTTCCCACCCACAGGAAATGGCAGTTGGTGAGTCTGCGCAGTGGTATCTAGTGAAGTAGTATTTTTACTCAATAAGTTTTACGTTCATCATGTGATGTCACGCTATGACAGCTGATGACACCTGTGTTACGCCAGTTGACACCTATACTATAGGTTATAGTAGCTCATGTGACAGTGTCAGTGGGAGGTTGTCTCAATGGGAATGTCTTTACAAGGGAACTCAGAAAAGCTGTCATTATGATTGTAAATGGACCTGTTGACAGGAAGTGTGTCAGATCACTACTTTTAAGTCTAGTAAGATTCAAGATTTATAGAGAATTAAAGAGGGTGTCGCTGAAAGCACTCTCACCTCAAATTGCCTGACTTTCAGGTGAGAGCGCTTTTGGTGACAGTGACGCTCACTTTTCTGAGGGTGTAGTATTGAAAAAAAGGGACGGGATGTGCTCTGGTAGGTCAGTGCTTTAAAAAAAGTTGTCATTGCAGATTCTAAGGCCCATCAGTTCCTATCACGTGTAAAATAAGTTAGCTATCTAGTTTTGGCCTGCTCTGTGGCTCATTTTGAGGGATATGTGTGATTGCTAAGGTAATGTTAAAGGTTAACGTAGTGTTAAAGGTGGACCAGTCGCGACCTGAGTGTTTTAATATCGCACTACACGTTACACATAAAAGGTAGTTAATAGTGCACCTTTAACATGCAATACTTGTTATCCTGCATGTTTAGTATCTCATGTCATGCGATATTCATGTTCACTACCGTACTATATAATATGATGTACTTTCTCTTCCATACAATCATAGGAGAACTGTTGATTCTTCATAGTATTTATATAGGAAAGTAATTTCTAAATATTCACCAATATTTTGGACTGTGATTCCTGATTGCGAAATTGTCCTGTATCTTGTATATCTTATCATTTGTAGATTATCATCTTTGATACCTGTCTCCCATAAAGATATGCATACCTAAATTGCTAAATTCCTATTGTATCGATCCCATGATCAATAGTCACTTGAGTCATGGCCTATGTAATGCCTACCTTTAGTTGTGGTATAGTTCTAAGGCCACAAAGGTAGTCCACATCCTGCACACAGTACTGCGGTAAAAGGCAGCCATGGGATGCCAACATACAACTTTTAAAGCTTTAAGGGCCTCATAGTGTTTTAATGTACCATGTTCTTGGTCGTCGTGATGCATGAGTGCGTCTACTCGCCAGGGCTGCATTTGTGCATCATCCTGACCCTTTTGGAAGATATCAACCCCGGCGAGTTATTCGCGAGGGCCTCATAAATGCACCATGACCACCAAAGGGAATAATGCATTAAACACTAGGCGGCGTCTAAAGGGTTAAATATTAAGATCAAAGTGTGATCTTACACCATGGGACCATGTCGACCTTGTGTGGGGAGACACGGGTGTGTCTGTGACCCTTGGGTGTGACCTGTGAAGGGGTATAGCACCTAACACGTGAGGCAGGTGAGAAGGCCAGACTGCCTGCAGGAAGGAGCCCAGGGGGGTTGGCATGGTGTGAGACAGCATGGGAGAGTAGGGGTACCAAAGGGAGGACATGACAGCTGTGGGACCTTAGCTGTGAACCATCCACTCTGTACCCACCCTTTGTTTCCTTCCCTGGATGGTTACCCAAGTTTCCACTTTGATTAATCATTAATCAGTCGTGTTTCCTCCAACATAGAGAAACAGCTACCCATTGGTCTTATATGAGTATGGTGGGTGTGGGTGGGGGTTTAACGGGTAAACTAGGGTCAGGTAAGGCTGGGCCTCCTAGTTTAGTATTGCTGACTCTCAGAAAGGTGTCATTTTTGAGACATCCCTGTCTCTGGGGAGAGAGTTACACTGGCTTTCTTTTCAAGCTATAGTATCTCGTTGGCCTTTTCACTAAAAAGGGGTCCACACTCCGCCTCAAGGGTCCCCTTTTTTTAACCCCCCCCCCCCCAATCCACCAACCCATCTCACCCTGTTGATAAAAAATGATCCGTCCCTTGGTCATTTATAAGTCTCCTTCCCATTTTCTCTGTTGGCATCGTAGTCTTCCCTTTCATGCTACTACAAAATATATCATGTACCATAACACAATAATTATATCAGATATTTGGCTCTGTCGTCAGGAAGTAAGCTTTCTTGCTGCTTGTAATTACCCTGGATCACGTCCCAGGTTCGACAACGCCCCCTTCTCACCCCCTTCTTTAACTCCCCCACATGGGCCATACCACAGATTATACCTGTACGGCTATTTATAGCTGATTACGGTAGGTCCAAATGTTAGCAGGTAATGCCATATATATATGAGCAACCATGCAGAATGGATGCCCCGCGCGGGGGGGGGGGGAGGGGGTCATCATTTGGCTGTTATTTCTGTGTGGCTGCTCATAATCTCTATATGTACAAAGTGTATGGACACCACGCCTTAATATTGTTTCCAGTTTAAACAGCCAGGCAGAAAGGATGGTCGGCGCACCCCTGCCACAGGCGTCCCTTCTGCTTGGCTACCCAGAAAGGATTGGCTTTGATTTGCCAGGAGCTTCACAAGGTATACTACTACGTATACTATCAGACCCAAACTAATGGTCCCACTGGTTCGGTAGGACATATAGTAAAAGCCATTTCTATGCATGGTTTCCCATCTGGTCCATAGGTGTTTACCTATATGAGTGCCCCTTATGCTTCACAAAATAACAAATTTGTTTAAAAAGAAACAGGATCACTTTTGTAGACAGAGTGTGATTGATGTCTTACCAATATTTGTGAGGTGGGTGTACTACTAATATCTAGGATTTGTTCGAGCGAACTGGTGAATCTAGTAGTGTGGGAAAATAGTATACATACTGAATATAGATAGGCCAAAGAGGAAACAATATTTTGTCGGGCAAATTATATTATACCATGCCTCACGAATACTACAGACTTTTGTGTCTGAAAAAGGGGCGGTTATTCACAATTTAATTATTCTAACAATATAACACTGCTGGAGCCCAGAGCTACAATCGTAAGTGTACAACTTCAGAACAATTGCCTTTTTGCATAATTAAGTGTGGTCTGCGCCAAAATATGAAGCGTTGCAGGCGATGTTCATGAAGTTCACCATCTTAATTGTTCTTGGTGGTATCCTCCCAGGCCACTGCCCTGAGACCTTAGTTCAGATAGTCATAAAGAAAGGTAACTTGGCCTAGTGTCTTACACATAGATTATATTCACAAAGATAGAGACCAAGTCTCATATCCTGATCCAAGATAGTCAGTCAACCTTGCCGAGAGTATCACTATACAGATTGCTGACTTTTACGTATTTTTCCTCTTCCCTTTGCTCCCTTTCATGAATGACGTCATACGCTATTATTTACATCTTATACTGTTTTTCCATCAGTATAGATTTTTTACACAGCAACTAACCTGCTCCTCAGGGGGAGTAAAGGGAAAATCGTGCAGAACAAAGATACAGTCCCATACCATTGATGCTGTCAGTGTATGTGCTATATTATTATCTAAGTCAAACTGGTCAGCACCAGACAAGGAGAGATAGGTCCCAGGTCACTGCCTTGAGAGACACAAAGCACTGACCAATTCAGCATAGGTACATTGCCATATATTTTCACTGTGTAAGTGTATCTGATTTATAGTATACCATAGTCTGTTCTTTTGTCCTCACAACCAACGTGGCCTATTGGCCTATAGTTATTACAAAAGAGCCCCGGGGTATATTCCAAATCTTTAGAAGCCAAACCAGCCAAGTCTAGTTTCACAATTTAGGTAGAAAAAGTTTGTGTGTGTGTTCTGAGATGAGCTCCCACACTAACGACATCCACTCAGTGCAGAGTGCACCTGACAAGTTGTCCTGATTGGCTTCATCTTCCCACGCCTAAGCCCGGGGGGGGCACTCAGATCTGAAATGACTACCCACCTCCAAACACCCCACGGAAGCGGTAGCAGTGAATCAAAAAATTAGGGGGCGGTGACTCTTCATACCCTCATAAATAGGGGGCGGTAACATTAGAGGAGGGGTCAGCCATTGGGTCTCAGTAACATATAAATGATAAAATGTTAAGAAAACAATTATTATCCATGTCTAATGCACTGATTGCATCAGGAAATACAGATAGTGTTACAGGGATACCTAAAATAACAGGGGCGGTGACTTATATGTGAGGAATCAGGGGGCGGTCCTTTGTATTTATGAGGGGCGGTGGTTTGGCGGCCCCTGTTTTTAGGCAGGCGGTAGTTTGGCAGTCAGCGGGTACTGTCATAGAGTGAGTGCCCCCCCCCCCCCCGGGCGCCTAAGACATGACCCCAGGACAGTCCTGAAATGGCCACCACATATCTCACATGGAGGTGTATACATAGAGATATCCCCAGGGCTGCCTCCCATGAGAGGAGGGGGGTCCATGTTTTTGGTGCCTTTAAGAAGTGTTGTCTTAAGTAAGAATGTATACTGTTGTAACAGATTAGTGAATCCCATTGTATCACTAGTATAACAATAGCTCTAGCTGTTAGGCAAATAAAAACAAGTGCCACCCCCTGGAAGCCTTGATGATTTGAACAATATCAAACAGCTCGGACAATTGTTTCTTAGTATAATAGGTGAGACACACAATGTTCTAGAATTAACAGTATAATATTTAATTAATTCATTGTATACCCATTGAGTTTTATCTCATTTATTGTGTGAAAGGAATAAGCATTGTCCAAAAATAGCCAAAAATAGGGCACACCAAACCAGTAGCCTATTGTACATCAGTTACATTTGGCACCCCATAGAGGTGTTACAGTTGGCACCCCATACAATAGAGTCCTCCACCTATGCCCCCCTTGTCAGGACTGGGCAGGGCTGGCCACCGCAGGTCTGTGGTTTGGATCCAGGTGAGACAGGTGGGGTGCTGGCACAAAGGGGCTGGTAGCAGCATTAACAATCACCTGGTGCCTCCCTACGTGAGCAGGAGGACCAGGAAGGTGTAACAATGCTGAGTAAGGGGGTGCTGGCTGGGTGTGTCTAGAGGATGTGCCGAGCCTCTCCTCATTATACTTCCCTCTCAGCTATACCACTAATGCATTAAAAAGTATA
This sequence comes from Harmothoe impar, assembly GCA_947462335.1. Classification (NCBI taxonomy): domain Eukaryota; kingdom Metazoa; phylum Annelida; class Polychaeta; order Phyllodocida; family Polynoidae; genus Harmothoe; species Harmothoe impar. The sequence goes on along the minus strand of OX381707.1, from coordinate 56,582,445 downwards.
GTTCTTACATTACATTCCTTCAATGTTATTCACATAGGTAATGGAATGGTTACTTTTGCTATTGAATCACTCTTTACACTAGAGGTCAGACCATGCAATCTCGGACCTACTCTTTGCGCCATTATGACTCATGTCTTAGATGGTCTCTACATTACACATTATTGAAATAACCCACTATCCTTATGAAAGCTGACAGTCATATGCTACATGAAATAAGAAATCCAAATAGCATGGATCAAATAGCATCTATATAGGTGGCTTGTCCATAGTGCTTTAAGCAGTATTGGTTTTCTTAGCCATTTAAGGACTGCACAGTTATTGCTTTAATGCACTAACCCTTTGATGAGTATCTCGCCATCACTGCATTCCTGTATCATGCCAATGAGGTTGATACACATAAAGGATCATCATGATGCACTGGTGAGTTATTCACCAACGATGCAGTGGAGCATTAGGACGACAATTGAACACGAAACCTTGAGCGTATAATGCCGTCCTCATAGGGTTAAACAAATGTATCGACATCTTTGGAAATCGTAAAAACGCTGTACAACCAGTCGAACAGGCCACATAATTCTAGACTGCAATTGTGAAGTCACCCGCTGGAGTGAAAAAAGAAAGCAACGTGGAGAAAAGGTCTGGAATGTGGTTCTTTTAACACAGCAACAAGAAAAAGAGATAGAAATTGAAATGCTACACTTTTGTAACCGCATTGAGTTAGCTCTTCCATGTGCGTTATCCCACACCGTTAAAAGATCCAATGATCCTGTCTCTCAGCTGCAATGCTCTAATCTCACTTTCCAGTTAAAAATAATCTGGGGTATTTAAACACCCTCCCTTATATCATCTACCTGATGTTCAACCTGGCAGGTGCTATTCAGCCTCTTTCACGGCTGTCATTGTGACTTTGACGTCTTCAAAGTGTAAAGTAATGTTTAGCCCTTTAAGTTCCACGTGGCGCTTCAATGCGCTATGTTCTTTGTCGTCATGATGCATGAATGCAGTCGTGGTGAGTCTGCTAAACAAGGTTGCATACATGCCAACCATTTGGTTTATTATTTCAACCCCGTAGCATCGGTATAATGCTTGAATGCAGCACAAGCTAGTTTTTCTCCAGCGCTGCATTCATGCATCATAGTAGCAAAGGGATATTGCATTAAAGTACAATGCGGCCCTTAAGGGGTTAATCTCCCGTGTACAGCAATGACCGTGGTGGTTTGTGAAAGGTATGACTTGGTAAAAGAGTCAATCATATCTCACCAGGATGCAGTTTGTCACCAGGTCCTTGTGTGTTTACATTCAATAACACGACACGTACACTTTATCTACAAAATAGAAGCCCTACTTCAACTAGTCAGGCCAAGTCTTTTTTACTGAGTTCTAAAGCGGTCATAATTTCTCATAGGTATCCCATTTGATACCCTCTAGAAGTAGGAAACCAGTTCTCAAAAGGAACCGAATAAAGGTGAAACTGCAGCACCAATGGGAGCGGGCATGCACGGTCTAGTTCCTACCAAGAGCCCAATGTTACCGATTCTAGAGTGAAGTCACCTAAAATCGGACATCGCAAAAATACTGGTTCACTATGTATTCCCAGTGGGGGATTCTCGGACACTTTACCACATGTATTCCCATCTGTGGTACAAAACATGTATGGAAACTGGGATCGCGTTTACCATGACTATTTGAAGCCCCTTCTAGTGTAGACCAAATCGCGGTTCCTCACTATGCTGTCCGACTTTAGGATACCTTACCCTATAATATATATGACGCAAAGAGGGACCAAACCTGGCCGAATATAAACAAGCAGTGGGACCTCATTCCTGCCATCAGCCCTACAAAGACGACACCCTGCTTCTATTGACTCACACCCTGCCAGATGAAGAATAAACACAGGAGCTTTTTTCTCTGTTACTTTTTTTCTGGGAGAGGAAATCCTTAATGTAACACTCCCTAAGATCGTTGGTTGGAGATACAAGCTGGGGCTCTGTACCAAGCTGCTATAAGGTTATACGTGGACGTCATCCCAACACTGCTGACGTCAGCTAGTATTCAACTATATTAACCCTTTATGGTTGGCATGATACCTCATTCACTATGAAGCATTAACGCAGCACCGGCGAGTAACTCGCTTGCATTGCATTGGTGCATAATACCTGTTACATGTCACAGTGCGGCACTGCCGGGCTGCATCCATGCCTTTTATGCATCTTTAATACAAACAAAAATGCATATAAAGGGCCTTAAAGCACCAAACAGTGCTTTAAGGCCTAAATCTTTATGTTTTTGCTAAGTGTTTCCAGTACTATTTTTGGATTATAGGCTAAGTGTGGGTGGCAGGGAAAGATGCACGGGGGATCAGCGCCAAGGGGTAACAGGAAATGAAGCTAATCCATGTAAGATTTGAAATTTGGTATAGAATCAGGTGTTCTATGTTCTTGTCAAGGACCTGATCTAAAGTCCACAAGTTGGTACCCCTACATCAGTAATGTTCAGTCGGAGTGGAGCCAGAACAGGTACTTACCCTATCTGCACACTCAGAAAAGACTTTCAGGTGAGAGTGGTTTTAGCGACAATGACGCTGACTTTTTTGAGTGTGTGTAAGGCGGGTGGGGGTTTAAATCTCATACTGTTTTGTATTATTTACAAGCTTTGAGAACTAGCACTCTGGATGTTTGACGTACAATGTACCTTGAATTTTCTCTTACTACTTGGCTGCTTTTTTAGAATATCTACTTATACAGATTCAGAAGATATTGTTCCATTTGTCCATACCCATCTTATAATATTAAAGAGACTATCTTAGGTGCAGCAACTTGTTTTAAATCTCTTTGCAAATACCTTGTATGTTTACCACATAATCTAAACATGTGCCTAAACAGCAGTGAACCTTTGTCAAGGGCCAGATGCACACATTCCTGCCCCCAGTTAGATAGTTTGTTCACACATCACTTGACCGACAACGGTGGGCTATCTATTTAATCCACATACAGAGTGTTCAGGCCTCATGACACAGCTCCTATTGTGCGGGTGCATTGGACACATCTCATATAGGGGACGTGGACAAATATGGGTTGGATACTATGCAAGCTCAATTTGTAGTTCAGAGTTTCAAACAAGTGTATAGAGTATAGGTTTCATCTGACCGTGCTTCAAAATTGAATAGACCATTGTATGGTTGCCTGAGCTGTTTATTTGCCAGTTTATATGGAAACACAAAGTAATATACATGTAGTGATGTATTGCATTACCCCCTTTCCATCAACCTTAATATGTTGAATTATTCTTATATAGTTCATGAAGTTCTGAAAAGACAAAAGGAGTGAACATGGTTATAAGGGCTATGGGTAGTCGCCATACAAAATGTTGCAAATCAGCTCGAGTAAGTTGCCGAAGTACAGCAATGATTACCATTCCGCTCCATCTATTTCTGTTCTAATTTTGTAGAAATGGTAGCGTCGATGGGGGTAGCGGGGCACATGGAGCCATTTACGCAACCCATGTACGGGTTGAGCTCAGCTAACTCCATCAGAGGTTTATGTAACAATGTTATACTAAGGAGTGGGATAGGGTTAATGTGTATACCTTGATCTCTCTCTAGACCATTTTGGTACTTTGCCTTGTCTACACCAAAGGGCAATGTGAATGAACCTCCTGTAAAATTCTGAAAGCCATAACGCCAAAGGAGCTATAGGTTCAAGGTTCCCAGTGGTTCAAGTAAGGTGCCCCTCTCTCCATATTGCAGCTTTTACATTCAAATACTGTGTCGAACCTCACCAGAAAAAAAAATCAATAAACGTTCCCCTTATACTGGTATGTTTATACATTTTGAATTTCCAAAGGTTGCTATTGAGCTGCAGAATGTGATCAGAATTCACAACCACATATTAGTCCACTGGCCATTATAAACTGTATGCTTTACGCTTTGAGGACACACCCATGCATGAATAGGTCTAGTCGTATCATGTCTGGGTCAACTCATTGGTAAACGGGATAGTCTAAGGTGCCATAATTATGTTGAGGTAGGGATTTTAATGAAGTTTATGTTACCACATTTTATATCTACAGCAGCATTAACCCTTTAGGGACAGTAGGATATATCTACAGCAGCATTAACCCTTTAGGGACAGTAGGATCAGCAGGCATCGGGCATTCCCGATTCATGGTACACCAACGCAGTGTGGGCGGGTAACTCGCCGGCAGTGCATTGCCCATTGGTGCATCATGCCCATCATTCGAGTGTATACATGTAGATATCGACCCTGGAGGGTCGGCATGATGCATGGATGCAGCACCGGCGAGTTTGGCCAACCCTCTAGTATACCATGCCGTCCTTCAAGGGTCATTTCTAATGTACATACCATGGAGATACTCTTTGAATCTTCATGATATTGTCAGATTTTGTAATTCTGTTTTTTACATTTCTTGATTGCAGTACGTTGTTTGTGATTGGGACGTCAGACTCACGGGCGGTGCTACGTCTTGGTTTGACGTCAAGTCATCAGCTCCTGATAACGTCACACAACCAGCCTCTGACGACCCGTGCTGAGTGGAAGCTCAGAGTGGGTGTATGGACTCACCTGGTGCTAAGGGTAGGTCGACAATTTTAGGGAGTGGTCATTTTTCAACAACAGGGGGAGGGGTTGGTGGATTTTATTTTGGGGAGGGGGGGCAACAAAAATATTTGGGCCCCTTAAAGGGGGGGGGCAATAAAATTTGGACCAACAAATTGCACCCCTTTGCATGTTACTATAGATCAAAGGGTTCGGCTGTGCTCAGTTTCAACCTGCCTCTCGTGGGGGGTGGGGAAACCCCCTTTTTTTTGGCTCACTCGTGCAAAAATCCACCAACCCCCCTGTTGTTAAAGAATGCCCACCCCCTTAGACTTTTCTTTGCTAAACTTAATCTGAGTTATTTTCTCATTTCATGGTTGCCAGCGGCATGACACTATGGGTTTTCTTTGAAAACATTTATTTCATACATTTCCAGGCTCCTTGGCAGGCTCCATGATAATTGAGTCTCCCTGATCATACAGGCTCTGCCATTACTATTAGAATTATACACACGTGTAAGTACATCCATTGGACCATCTCAGGTGTAGCTTGTCCCAGCCCACGCATGGAGTGCCTAGTAGACTGACTACACCCTAAGAACAGTGTGTTGCGGGAACATGCACAAGGAATTACACACACATATTATTTGCAACACACCTTTGAGATCAACACACTTTTGGCAAAGAGTGTGCAGTGAGTAGTGTGTTACACCAAAGTGTGTGTTAAAAGTGGCTGCAGAAAAGCGTGTTGATAAGTGTGTAAACGTAACACACTGATCTTAGAGTGTAGCTGAAAGGAAAAGTCATTTTGAAAAAAATGACTATTATTATCCCTAAAATAGGCTTAGCCTTCCATGTAGAGCGAGACTAGTCACGACGTCTTTTGTTCTCGATAGCCACCACCTACCCAAATTTTCCTGTTGGTCCTGGATGGTATCTCTATCCCATCTGCCTGTCAACCTTTCAATACAGTGAACCTACATACAAAAGCGTCACTTTTTCACCGTCTGTCTTTTAGCTTGGGAACATTTTTCATGGTACCTCTATAAACGTAGGTTATGCCGGATTATGAAATAGTATAGTAGACTACCAAAGGTTATTCTAACCATCATCTGAGTCCCTATACAACAGGTAGAACATGTCATTTCATAGCGTATACTTATATAAGTAGGAACGAAGAAAGAGGAGGAAGCTGAGTCTAAGTTAATTCACACTGACTAAAATAAGTTAAAGATATAATCATAGTGTCCTCGAGAAAAGATGAAAAAATGTATCAAATGATATGATTATACATGTATCCTGTATCCTGCAGTCTAGGTCGCCATGTCGAATTTAGTGGTCTAGGGCCATATGAAAGAGAGCAAGCCAGGCATGTAAAGAGAGTCCAGCTACTAGTATACAAAACTCTCTTCCTGTCTTCCAATGCTGGACTCTATATAAGGAGAGCCCAGCATTGTCTGACTAAGGAGAGCCCAACATTGACTCTATTTGAATGGCTTTCTTCATATAATGTGAAAATAGCTTTGGTGACATATGAAGAGTCTGGCTGACTCTCACCCTTTTCTCAGTGTACACATGTAGAGTGGGTGTATACCGTTAGATGTGTGTCTCCAGGTCCCCCCACCAGGTGGGAGTGTGTACAGGTGTATAGGTCTACACCTGTGTGTCCACATAATTAGCAGGTGTGTAAATCTACCCCCTACTTCCGGTCCAACCAGACCAGGGCAAGGCCACACAGGAAATGTACTTTTTTTTCGCTATCTGAGAAATGTGTTTCGGATTCCACAATCATCTGCTATGATACGCATGGATGATAATGTAGTCTAAATAGCGCCGACATATACTGGATTTGATTAAATTATGATACATGGATATGAACGTTTTCCAAGACAACATGATGCATGCACGCTGGGTGGAGATTTAGAGAGTCTCCTCTTAATTTAAAAACCTGCCCATGTTCCCTGTCGATTTTAGGAATTTACCAGGTCACTTGCCACTGGGCCCATGCCCCCTGTCGATTTTAAGAAACGACCATCTTGCCATATGCATTTAATGGTCCAGATCCATATTACTGGTTTAAATGTAATTAATTTTTTGAAATGCCCACATGATTATAGCTTTTAAAACACACGACAAATGCTTTTATGGGCCTACGTCGAATTCCAATACAGGAGTGATATTTCAATGATACTTATTTATTTTCTACCTCTATTGTAGATTCGCCATGACACCGTCTCCATCGCCATGAATGGGTCGTACGTCGCACCGTCAGCCTACGGGGTCTCCTTTTTGTCAGTCAGGGAGGCTTCCAAGTACCGTGTTGGTGCCAACCATGGAAGTACCGATTACTTCAAAGGAGATCTCCAAGACTTTAGGATCTACGTCAAGAGTGTGTCCAATAGGTAACTTCCCCTCCATGGCTCTGTCACTCAATTACTTTATATACCGGGTACATTTTTTAAAATTCGAGATAACAGGGTGAGCAGATGGGGATTCTCAAACCGTGGTTCAGTGACGCTTTAATTAATCAATTTGATATATTTCTTACAGTTACTTTCATTAATATAAATCATCGTTGAAGTCGTACAAAATACTATCTGACATTGGGTTGATTATTACACTTACAGGGAGATTAGAGAGATCTACACTGGATCCCTGCCTCCAACTAGGATCCAGACCAACTGCAGGTGTCCCGACGACCACCCAGCCCTGAAGCAATCTGATCCCACCTACTGCGTGACCAACAACGGCACCAACCAGCCCAATTCCGAACTCTACAGGCTCGACAGAAACACCTACCCACTGGAGTTTCTCAACGACGGCAAGAGTGACTCGGCCTGGGTGGGGAAGGTTGGGGTGCCAGAGACGACTATAAACATCAACCTAAAGATGCAGTTTGAGGTAGGTGTATTACGGGTGTATTTCGGATAGATTCACCATGAGTTGGATGTATGCCTTGAATTGGATATTTGTATTTGTATGCTAGATACAATGGAGACGGGTCCTCTCTATATGTGTGCCCTATACGCACTCTCTCTTTACTGGTAGAGATACTGCATGCACTGAAACCCCAGAGGCAGAAGCCTAATCATTATCACTAGGTTGTCATAATGAATAATGGCAGGTACTCTAGAGAATGGTATATGAACAGTGTCCAATTAGTTAACCTCTTAATGAGAGGCATCCGTTTCACATATTTGGTGTACTCTTGATTGAACTAAGTAGTTTACTTATCATAAATAAATTGCCAATGGGTGAGAATGATGGCAACAAAGGTATAGAGACCACTCTGCTCCCTGTCACCAGTTTATGGCTTGGAATGGGATAGTTATGCAGATATTAACCAGGGTGAATAAAACTAATTGTATCATCGCAGTGTGTACTGTTACCTCTTTGTTTAATGTATCAGGCTTGCCAAGTGATGACAAAAGGGTTTTTAATGTTGTCTGTGTTCACCAGGTGGCAGATGGCCGTTGTAACCAAAACAAATTGTCATTACAATGGAAATGGTGTAAAACTCCACCCTTCCATGACACATTGCTGTTCTCGTAAAATTGTGAATCGCAATAAATGTGTCGAATAAATGTATTTATGATTAATCAATTTGTTAAGCCTGGGGGTTCATTGTGTGATAATTAGTGGGAATTCACGCAAGCGTGCAGACATATTTATGACCCCAGCTCTGTAGTCTATTCTATATTGTTCATTTCTTGCCTCGACCACCCCTATTTGATCTCTGGTAACGCCCTTTCAGTTTCACTGAAGTGAAAGGGGGTGATCCAACCCCCCCCCCCCCCCCCCCACCTCCCCTCCCTCCCCTTAAAATAGCATTCCTTTAGTGGACTGGGCTTGTCTTGATTTCAAAGATTCAATATTAATATTATATTCTGAAATTTTCAATGTGTCTGATTGTCTTGCAGGTTCTGTCTGTGGTGGTGCACTTCTACAGTTCTCTACCAGATAAGATGATCCTGGAGCGGCGTGAGAACATGACCAAAGCGTGGACCCCGTGGCAGTACTACTCCCAGGACTGTCCCTCCAAGTTCAGCCTGCCCAGCGACGGACCAATTAGCACAGAGCACGCTGTTAACTGCAGGCCTATGGCCCCGTGAGTAGAGCTAGTATAAAGCATATTAACCCTTTAAGGACGGATGTTGCTAAAATGTGATATTTGTCGTCATGATGCACCCATGCAGCCCTGGCGAGTAACTCGCCTGTGCTGCATCGGTGCATCATGCCGACCCTTAGGGAGTATCTCAACCCCATGGGATCAGCATGATGCTTGAATGCAGCACTGGCGAGTTACTTGCCAGGGCTGCATTCATGCATGATGACGACGAAGGATATGATGCATAGAGGCATCATGCCGTCCTTAAAGGGTTAAAGGAGGGATGCACTATAATTGAGTCAAACAACACACATAGTAGTGTTTGGATTAATTGTCATGTTTTATAATCAAGTAACATATAACCAGACATGGCATCGATAACTGTGACTGTGGTGTCATCACAATTATTCAGCAATATATCATCAAAGTAAGGCATCAATGAACAAGATGTGATCAGATTATGGCAATTAATCACCAGGATAAATGCATGTCATAACCATAATGAGGTCAGAGATCATCCTTTCTGCTTGGCTACTCATAATTTAAAAAAAAATCGTTTACGGTAAAAGAAAACCTGCAGACTTAAATAAGACCTTTATTCTATAAAAGAAAAGAGCAAAATGGAGTATTTAGCGGCCAAGCAGAATGTATCACACTCATGTGATACCTGCCAGGGTTCAACCCGTGAAATGTCATCGGGTTTTGTCTATATGATATATTCAAATCCCAATTCTCTCCCCTTCCCCCCTCGTGCAGGGCAGACGCAATCCCTGCATCAGATGGCAAGGTGACGTTTGACGTATTGGCGGGACGTCCCGGACGTAACGGCACGTCATTGACGTACGCTTTACGTCAGTTTCTGCATGCAGATGCCCTACGTCTAACCATGACAGGGCACCCCTACTCTCAGTTGGAGAGAAAGGCGTACCACGGGTTGTACGAGGTCACTGTGAATGCAAGGTAAGCGTACCGTCTAGATATCGGACTAGAAGTATATACAATTATAAAAAGTATACGTCTTTCATGTATATCAATAATAATAGCTTTGATTGACAACAAAAAGGGAGGTCATTACTGACCTATGTATTAATGCAGGCTTTCGCTGAAAAAAGATATTGAAATTATTTTGGTGATCCCATACATAGCCTCTGCCATAAAAGGAAGACCAGGTGTCATGCAGAATCGGACATGATATTCCTGAAATGATTACAATAAAGTCAATTTCCATATATTATGGTAGGGGCCTACATTATGGGTGGACACTGACCGATATGAGGGACTTTTATTTGTTCTAAAGTATTAGCTTTTCTGATCGTATAAATATCAACATATTTCATCAAAACAATAGCCAAAGATTGACGTCTTTATTTTCGTCCCAAGGTGCGATTGCCATGGCCATGGTACTGCATGTGACACTTCCGGTCCGGAGTATGTCTGCACATGCGCACCACAGTCCTACACCAGAGGGCGGCAGTGTGACGAGTGTGTGGATGGCACCTATCGGGACACCACCAAAAGTGATTACTCAGCAAATGTGTGTAAGCCATGTGACTGTCACGTGGACGGAACCCAGGGCGGATCTACTGTGTGTGAAAATGTAAGCACTTATAAGTTTTATGGGTATACTATTTATATCTAAAATATTTCTTTCTGTATCAATTGTTTTATTAATGTGTTCTTATTGAAAAGCAGATTTTATCTTTAATAATTGTTGTGGGATGAATACCATGCCATCTATGGATATGTCTACTCTATTCTATGTCATATATGAGCAGTAGAAACGATACTCCGCACGAGGCCGTGCGGATAATCCTTTCTGATGCCTTTCTGCGTAGCTCCCCCTTACCTTGTTGAAATAATATTGCACTAACAATTTAATGTCCCATGTCATCTCAGAGAGGAGGCCAGTGTAGCTGCAAAAAGAACGTCGGTAGGCGGCGCTGCGACACGTGTCTCCCGGGCTACCACGGCCTTGACCCCTCCAACCCTGACGGCTGCCGGAAGTGCTCGTGCGACCTGCGCGGGACGCTCCAAGGCTCCAACATCTGTGACGTCATCACCGGAAGGTGTCCGTGCAAGCCGAACGTGGCGGGCATGCGCTGTGACCAGTGCCAGGCGGGCTTCTACAATCTGGACCCAGAAGGACCCGACGGGTGCCAGGCGTGCGGCTGCGACCCGACCGGCGTTTTGGCGGGAAATCTGAACTGTGAGCAGACGACAGGGAAATGTCAGTGTCGGCCCGGTGTTACCGGTGAGTAGGAATCTTATTTGGAACACCTGTATATAGATTTTATCTCAACTGAAATAATGATTATATTGAATGAAAGGTCATCTCGGGGGTCATCTGCTTATGAATGGTATGCAAAGACAGATGACAGATGATAGTTGTGTAGTTCTATGAATATATATATTTTGGTCTATCAAACAATAGTTCATCTCTAATGCTAATCTGGGCTCAGGCAGGACATTAAACTCAGCATATCACAAGGCAATCCATACTCTCCAAGGGTTGTTGGCTCCCAACCTAGGGTATGCATGGATTATCAAAGTTTAACTAATGTTAAAGTCTTCATTTTATATATAAGGTGTATGATATATACATACGCCTGTGTTGAGAAGTTTAATGACCTCACACTTCAAATAGAAAAATAACACATGTTATATCATAGATATATCTCTATGGTCATATATATACATTCTGTCACATCTGAAATTATTATATCTAAATAACTAATTGCAGGTCGGCGCTGTGATTCGTGTGACGAGGGTTACTTCCTGACCAACAACACTGAGGGCGACGCCTGCCGCGCATGCGCCTGTGACCCTGTGGGGTCTGAGGGCACTTCCTGTGACCCCATCACCGGTCAGTGTCGATGCAGACCCAACGTCATGGGGAGAAGCTGCGACCGCTGCACACCCGGATTCTACGCCGACAATGAGGCTGACTTGCGCGACCGAGGCTGTTCAAGGCTCTGCGCATGCTCCGAAAATGGAACTCTTCTCGGAAGCTTTGGGAGTTGTGAAAAGTATGGCGGACAATGTCCGTGTAAGAATAATACTGCTGGGAGGAAGTGTGACTCGTGCCGGGATAATGCCTTTGGGTTCAATACGTCACCGACGTTAGGGTGTACGTCATGTGAGTGTGACGTAAGGGGAACGAGGAACAGCGGGAGGAATTGTGACGTCACAACAGGGCAGTGCCCATGCAAGGAGAATGTCCAGTCCCGAACATGTAACGAATGCAAAGCTGGGACCTATGGATTAGAGGTCAACATCTAACTTTTTTTCATACAAGTTTAATATTTGATATAATAATATGATTATAGTTATGGTCAGATAAAGTAAATGGTAGCTAATATACAACTACACTAACTGTATTCATGCAAGAAATATTTCTACTGCCATGGCATATCTTTCATGAAGATGTTAACGTATACATATATAGGTCAATTCAATTAGTAATACCTACAAAGCCCAAATCTCATTTTAAAAATGACAACACCCTCGGGATAAATAGCATACTTAAATACAAGCTACACTTTCTAGTAGGATCTTGCACTGTTATTGGAAAATATGTCATTAGAAATTTCTTCTAAAGTAAAGAAAACAAGGTATTACGTGTAAAAAAAAGAGGATGGTCCACATATCTCCGCGTGGGGCATCCATTCTGCTTAGCTTCTCCCAGTAACACTAATGCCTACATGTGCTTCCAGGAGTCGGTGGTGACGGGGTGCCTGCCGTGTGCCTGCTACATGCCCGGCACCCAGCCCGGCCAGACCTGTGACCGGCGCACAGGTCGCTGCAGTTGTATAGAGGGGGCCGGAGACCCCGCCTTCACAGGCTACAAATGTGTGAGTACAACTGGTTAATTAACCCTGCATGAATGCACTCTGGCGAGTAACTCGCCAGTGCTGCATTCACGCATCATGACGACCCTTCGTGTGTGCATCAACTTTGTGTAGTCGGAATGATGCTTAAATGTGTCGTATAGAATGACATGAAATGAACTCTGATATAATCGTGACTCCTTAGCTCAGTATGGTATCATCTTTGGCAATTGTTGAAAAACTCCTCTAATCTAATCTAATTTAAAATACAGCACTGGCTATTAAGTCGCCGGACTGCATTCATGCATCATGACCACCAAGGGCATAATTCATTAAAACACTATGTGGTCCTTAAAGGGTTGATTTACGACAAATAGATATGAAGTCTTGAGGTGGGATGAAAGTATAAAACACATGCCCCACTTCTCTTTTTGTACACAGAAGTACTCTTTGTAGTGGTCCTATATTTTAGGGGCAAATAATGGCAACATCCGGTTTCATAATCTCAATGGCGAATCTTTGCTTGAAGTTGTGTTTACAAAAGTTATACAAATGGTTGTTAGGATGGTAAATGCGCAGCAGCTATAAAATGGTTCGTAGTATAACAATTGCCAATGATGGCTATTCAATAGCGGAAACAATTGGAAGACAATGAACGATGAATATACTGCAGGCATACATGACAGATCACAATTTACATCTGGTAATACAAATACATGGATTGTTAAACCATGAGCAAATGAATGAATGGCATCCTTCTAAATGTAAAATTATGACGTAGCTAAATTGCAGCATACACTTTGGAATAAATAGCTTAACTTGTCCCTATTCTGTCTTTTTGTAGGAACCCTACATTACAGGGATGGTGCCCACCTTTGGCCCTGAGTCAGGGGGAACGCGTCTGGAGCTTCGAGGAGGTTTTCTAGGAAATGCTAAAGAAACAACCATTAAAGTGGGATCCCTGGACTGTCCAGTCTCCCAAACCGAGGGGTTAGTTTTATTTATTTATTAATTTTATTTATACATCATTAAACCATCGTTGGAGCACATCACGTGTCTGTCATGCATTGTATTCACATCAAGATAGACTGTTGACAATAAAGCTAGATTTGTTCTAAAAAAGGTAATCATTTTAAACACTGCCTTGTAGTCATCCCTCTGTATACCTTGTACATAGACCTACCCACCCCTGGACATCTCCAACATTTCTAACAAATGGCAATCGTTTTATGTTTTAATTGAGTGAAATAATAATAGGTCGTTCCCTATCGGCATGCGGAGGCAATTCGGGTAGATTCCCTTAGAGTCGACCACATAACTTAAGTATGATACATGCATTTGAATGTATATGACTGTAAGCTCTCTATTTGTGTCTATATAACAGTACAACTTGATTGTTGCACTTCTCAACAATAGATACAAATAGATACTCTTTTATACTTCATAGACAGTGTGTAAACCCTGAAGGAACATGATGCATAAATCCTTTCTCCGTTGTGCTGCATTCATGCATCATGCTGACAAGAGTGCATCAAAACACTATTCTGCCCTTGAAGGGCTGAGCAATACAGTGGTACAAGCATGATAGCAGGCTCCGACATATTTATCAGAGGCATAGGAATCAAGCATATATTCATTGGGGGCCCAGGGAGGTCCACTACAACTTTAAGCATCAGTTTTATTCATATACATGCTTATATTAGAATTGTATAGAAAAGTAGTATTTGAGCCCCCTTTATTTCTGATTGGGGGCCCAGGCCCCTCTGCCCCTACTTTTTACTATGCAGGAAAGGTAAACGTTAGGAATTATGCCATTATTGGGGGGGGGGGGGGGCAAATATGTTTGGGATGGGGAGGGCACTCTATCATATCATTCTAATGAAATGTAAAACGTGTTCTCAACGTATTCCTTGATTCCCTTCAGGAACCAGACATCTATTGTGTGTGTCACCAAGACCCTGAGGGACTCCACTAACGCCCAGGAGACGCGGGGGTCGGAGCTGGCAGTTACACTTAACGTACAGACCCTGGAGACGGCCTCCCCAGACAAGTTTGTCTACATGGAGGACCCAACCATCAAGACCATCAGTCCTACAACCACATTCTTAGGGTACGTAGACTCTTTTAGCACATGGTGCTCTCTCACGCATGAGACTTGCAATGGCTTCATGCACGGTTCGTATGTCCTAACCCATGATTTCTCAGGACTTCATGTTCATGAACCGTGCTAATCCTCCGGGAGTGTATCAACCTTGTATGATCAGCATGATGCCTGAATGTCCTAAAAAGGACAAATCCCGAAATTAATGAATCACTCAGTAGCAGCTAGGTCATTTGCATATTAAGGTAAACCTAATAAAATAGTTTTAAAGCACAATTGTTATAAAATGTCCACTCTTCATATCAGGATAAATATCCCTAAATATTTGCGGCAATATAGTCAGTATTTCCCTCATTCATGACCATATTATATCCATATTTACTCTATCAGTTCATATGACAAATTAACCCCTTTCTTCTCCCTTTGCTCCTCCAGGGGCGGGCTGGAGCTGACAGTGACTGGAGAACACCTTAACTCGGTGTTCCGGCCCCTGATGCAGGTCACCATGCAGGGACCCAGCACCAAGACCGTCTTCACCTCAGTGAGTGGCCAAACAACGTTATATACAACATTTTATAACGTTATATAACGTTTTAAAACATTATTTTAGCGTAAGATGACGTTTTTTTTGTTAGCTGGGAAATATATATAGGTAGATTCACCCTGAGAAGGACAACACTTCTACTTCGACTTCTGGTGGCTCTTTGATGGGATAATGAAACTTACGCTTTACCATGGTTCATGTATATATATATAGATTCACAGAGATTAGAATGCCTACATCAACTAAAGTTCAAGTGTCCGTCTCAGGCTATGTGACCGACCCAAGGTGAATCCATCCTATGTCATTAGGCCGTTGTTCTCAATGATATTATTTACTGTTTAAGAATTGAAAGATTCTCACCAAATAGCCTCCAGCTCAATAATCATTCTGTTTTCTCTCTCATCTATTCCCCATAACCAGGTTTGCTCCGTTGAAGCTCCGGCCATAATGTACTGCCGTACCCCTAACATCAGCGTCCCTGACGGCATGCTTGACGACGAGGCACGTCGCCGACGTAGCATCACCAACTTTGGTGCACATGACAACCCAGAAATCCATGACGTCATCAAAAGTGGGAACGCCCATGTTAACACCATCAGACACCATAACAGAGTAAAGCGGCAGGATCAAGGGGGTGACGATAAGCCCATTAACAGGCCGTCCCTGGAGTTCTACCTGGGCTTCATTCTGGATGGTATCACCATCTACAGGGACCTAAGGGACAGCATACCTGAGTTTGCCGTGCTGCAGGTGTACCTGAACCCCGTCATACAGAGGTTCCAGTTTGAGGATGGCATCATGATGTACAGACCCTACTGGCCTTATAGCCACTCAATTGTCAGCATCCAGGTAGGTGCAGTTTTCACCTGCCCCAGGTAGGGTATCATATAGCATTTAGTGGTTTTAGATTAGTAGTCGAGGTATTATATAGATTATCCTCCCCCGCCCACCAGATAACCAAGAAAGAAAGCTGGCAATCTGGTATCTGGTATTAATAGGGCACAGTATTTAATCAAATATGAAATTGAAAATACTGCGGGGAGCCCCCCCCCCACTCATTTATTACGATATTACGCCTCTGAAGTCGCCCCATAATCTGGACATACTTTCATAAATAACCAAACACCATCACTGTTGACCAATATGTACATGCTTGTCTCTATGTAGGGTTCACGTCTGGATTACGCGGCTACCTCTTCTGACTACAAGGTGGAGATCGGCAAGGGTCTGTGTGAGGAGGTCTCTATTTCCCACAACCTACTGACGTGCCGACCTCCTGGTAGGGAGCCTGACCCTGAGCCTGATCACGGTCTGGAACTAGGCCTACCTGCTGTAGTGGTGAGTAGCTCATCTGGCTGTACTGATCCTTGACTGCTCCAGAGCAGATACTGAGTTGTTCCTGAGTAGAATGAATACGTAAAAAAAAAAAGACACCCCCCCCTCCGAATAGGTTGGAAAAAAATGACCCCCCCCTCACCATAGACGTTAATAAATACTTAATAATTGCATCAACGACATACAAAGTCTACATAGTCCTATACTATAACCTATTATAGCATGTGCTTAACCATTATTTGAGGGAGTGGTTATAGGGTAGAATAATATGGTGAATATTTTTGCATCTCCCACATGTGGAGAGCGCACATTTTTCTGGTTTTGGGCACGTTTGATTTTTTTTTTTGCTAAAAATGGGTGTAATTCTTTTGGTCCCCACCTACAAGTCCTGCTAATACTGTTTGGTAGAAGTACCATGAAATGGCCCAGCTCAGGGGCGGCGGAATGTGGATAAAGTTGTGGGGGGGCAGCTCCCAAAGCCAGCTGATGAGTGGTGGTTGGAGGGAGAAACAAATGGTTGTTTTGGGGCCGCAGGCCCCAGGAAAATTTAGGAATTTGACCGTTATATTAATGCATTCAGAGTGGTCTAAAGTCTACTAAATGATCTATGGGAAATTTTGTAATTTTACATTGAAATTGATGTGTTCTGAGGGACTTTGAGCTTGTCATTCAATTTTTTTATAGGAATTTTACCTTTAGATTGGTATATTCATAGGTACTCTGAGTTTAGAATCTTCATGTTTCACGGCACAGATCAATTACAATCGCTTAAGCCATCAATGGTATGCATGGATGCTACATGCACCATAGTTGATAACCTTCATTTGAGGAAATTCCATAAGGTACCTGCCTTCAAAGTTCTAGGGTAAGGACCCTCCCCTCTGTGGGGGCAGTAGCGCTTGTCTTTCTTTGTGGTAGACGACCATGTCAAGTGTTGACTTATCACTAAAAGAAGGATTATAGCATCCCCAACTTTGACAAATCTTTTAAGCCTAAATTGTTAATTTAGTACTCTAGTATAATCTATAAAAACCCGTGTGAAGCCTTATCTTGACTTTGTCCTGATCCTATAAGATGCACTGGCAATCTGACTTGCATACTTGCCATGGCCTATGCGTGAAGTTTTATGTGACACTGTAGGGGGAATATCATGCTAATGATGTTTTCCCAGCAGCGCCAGTTTGGATCCTGTCAGGTGGCTCTATAATTAACTTATGGTATGGTCAGTATTACCAAGCCTTGGGATTTCATTGACTCCGAAAAAGTAAAGCTTTAAAATAGTGATGAATAACTCACTAATAACCCTGCAGAGCGTCGGAAGCAACTTGACCAGAAGCAAATATAGAGCTGTAAAAATTTTGATGACGCCAAGGAGCAATGAGTAGCTATGATAATTCAGTGCCTGATTTCTGTTGAAGCCAAAGATGAACTTAGAGGGAGATTTAGAAATTGGCGAAAGTGGCTATTTGCTACATTTCAAGGCATGCGATACACTGATTTATAGTTGGATGATCATGTTTACTCTATGAGTCTACCGATTTTATAACCCCTAGAATCTGTGAGAAGCAGGCAGTTATCAGGAAGATTGTGGAGTTATTCTGAAAAAATTGAGAACTCTGCAATCAGAACGCTGGGGCCCATTTAGCAGGGTCTGGTGCAAAACACCAAGGAAAAGTGTGTATCATGACTGGTGTAATCACACCTTTGACTGGTGGAGTGGACCTAAGCTACAATGTATCAATATATGAGGTAGATTTGCTTCTTGCATACCGTGCAAGTGCTCCTCTATTGGGAAGAAAGGCAGGGTCTAGACATGTAGGCAAGTTCACCCTTGCATATGGATGCCAAAACGTGATATGGCAAGGCTAAAGTCCAATTAACCCAAACTATTTCAGATACAGTACTGTCAAATTTGGCGCCACAATAGCATTCATCTAGCTGCACACTGATACTAGCTTTGCTGTATAGACCCCCTACATTCTGTACTTCTATTCTCATGTTGAATTAATGTTCTTTCTCCAGTTATTGTTTGTTTTGGGAAAAGAAAAGTGGTGAATCATTCAAAGTGTCGATGGGTAGGCAAGTTCTGCTGTCTTTATGACCCCAATTCGCGACATGTGTCGTGAAATTCGCGTCATGTTGTGTCAAAAATTACCCCCTTCCAAATAGATACCCCTAAAAAAAATGACCCCCCCCCCCTCAGAATAGGTTGAAAAAAAAGACCCCCCCCCCTAAGAATAGGTTGAAAAAAAAATACCCCCCCCCCTCCGAATACCCCTAAAAAAATGACCCCCCCCTGATTTGCACACCCCCCCTGGCATAAATAATGAACGCTCCCTAATGAGCTGTTACTAAACAGGTACTGAGTTGTAACTGAGTAGAAACTGAGCTGTGACTATGCAGATAATGAGCTGTTACTAAGCAGATACTGAGTTGTCCCTGAGCAGATACTGAGTTGTTCCTAAGCAGATACTGAGTTGTTCATGAGCAGATACTGAGCTGTTCCTGAGTAGATATTGAGACGTTTCTGAGAAGATACTAAGCTGTTAACTTTGAGCAGGCCTAAGGTCATTTTACTTGCATGTTCACCTTATGTAGCACGTGTAACTCAAGCATGTATCTCATTTACAGAAGATCTACTCTACTAAGGTATCTTTGTAAAATATAGTTCATCCTCATTTTATTTCAAAAAGTACATTTTGCTCCCTAACTTCATACTACAGGTCACAGTGGGGAACATTCGCATCAATGTGGGATGGATGGACTATGAACATAACTTCTGGGAGAACCTGCAGTTCCGCTATGGGGTGCTAGGCGGCGTGGCGGCGCTGCTCCTCTTCATCATCCTGATCTGCTGCTGTTGCTGCTGTCGCCGTTGTCGGCGCCAACCCGCAGAGAAACCACACCCACATCTGGAACTCAACAGCAAGGGCTCTACCAATAATGCCTACATCTCAGCATACAATGGTAAGATTGGTACTTTGATTTAAAGACGTTTGTGACATTCAGGGTTTTGTCTTTTTAAGTAAAGGGCGATATTGTCCATCTTAATTTTATGAGCAGCAATCTATTTTGTAAACTTTGTGAACATGACCACCGCCTCTAGAGTTC
Source organism: Harmothoe impar (assembly GCA_947462335.1). Lineage (NCBI taxonomy): Eukaryota > Metazoa > Annelida > Polychaeta > Phyllodocida > Polynoidae > Harmothoe > Harmothoe impar. The sequence continues at coordinate 56,562,867 of OX381707.1, read as the reverse complement.
TACATAGAATTGCGCTAAAAGGGTAAACGGTTCTGTGCATTTCCCTCATGAGTTCCGTCATAGAGTAACATGTCTATATAGTTGTCCCAGACCGCCTACATGAGTCTCGCCATGGAGTTACATGTCTATATAATTGTCACAATGAGTGTGTCCTCTGTACCCTGCCAGGCTTCCAGACCTCCTACATGAGTCCCGCCATGGAGTTACATGTCTATATAATTGTCATAATGAGTGTGTCCTCTGTACCCTGCCAGGCTCCCAGACCTCCTACATGAGTCCTACTATGGAGTTACATGTCTATATAATTGTCATAATGAGTGTGTCCTCTGTACCCTGCCAGGCTCCCAGACCTCCTACATGAGTCCTACTATGGAGTTACATGTCTATATAATTGTCATAATGAGTGTGTCCTCTGTACCCTGCCAGGCTCCCAGACCTCCTACATGAGTCCTACTATGGAGTTGCTCAGTTTGCTTCCTGACCGACTCAGGGGCCGAATAGAGACTACACTCATAGACTACAAGCGGATGGAGGTGGGAAAACTCATTGGTCAGGGCCACTTTGGGAGGATCTACCTGGGTCGCCTCTCCAGTGAGGATCACTCCACTCAGATGCCTATTGCCATCAAGACTTTGAGAGGTAAGCACAGACATTAATACGTTACTGAAACAGAAGTTAACAATGCCATGGTTAAATGGGATTAAAGCAATGCATTATGTTTGGGGCTGTTGTTTATTTATGGTGACACATTATGGTTATAATGAGCAAGCAAGTCCGATGAAACGCATGAATGTAAAAGATTGATTCTTAGATGGTGCTTCATCCAAAGTTCATGGGTAACTGTAAGGAGATGGTGGCTGTGTCTCACGAACTTGGGCCAATGTTTTTGTCTATGACCGGGTGCCGTCTATGACCGGGTGCCGTCTATGACCGGCTATCTAGAAAAGTTGTTTGGAGGGATAAACATTTAAAAAAAAAGTCCCCAACAACTTTTTTAGATAGCCGGTCATAGACGGCACCCGGTCATAGACGGCACCCGGTCATAGACGGCACCTGGTCATAGACAAAAACATTGGCCCAAGTCCGTGAGACACAGCCTGGTGCTTTAGGCAGTGTCATGTGGGGATGGTCTAAAAGATATAGTAACATGTCCTAGAACAACCTCTCAACAACTAGCTGCATGTGTCCTAGATAGATATCATCCATTTGATCAGCAATCCTCCACATGCTTGTCTCAATCCCCTTCATATTCCACCTATTGATTTGCACATAAAAAAACTGTTTTGATAATTCAATTATACTATAAATTCAAGGGTGTTTGGGAGTATACTAAGAACTACGTTTCACACAATTTAAAATATAATACAATGTATGCACCTGAACATAATGGAAATTATCAGTATTTTTATCTACCATTATCTGCCATTATATCATTTTTAACAGTGTGGATGGATACACAGAGTTCAATTTCCCCTCCCAAACATAGATACATGAAATAAGGCAATAACATTAAAATACATCTAATCACTTCATGTGAGAGGGGGGGGGGTATGAATAGGTAAAGATCTAATAAATTCAAACATATTTCACCTCTCTAGATGTCTACCATGGTTTTCGCTACAAGTCCGGAGTTCTGCTTAAAGGTTCATAATCATTATTAGGTTATACACATTATTTGTGGTGATTTCTGGTAAACTGTTTCTTGGTGTCTTGTACATTTCGTTATGGTATATGCACTTCTTATCCCTCTATCATATTTGAACCTGATGTGTATACACTAGTTTTAATAGACCTATAAGGTGTGCATTGCAACATTATGAGTTGTAGTTTTGTGTGTGTTCATGTGTCTCTTTACTCATCCCCATCATTTTCATTCATGAAATGCTTCCCCATTGAGTAGATGAACAAATAATGAGAGGTAACGTAGATCAGTGTTTTTAATGATTTTTCACAAACTTTTATTTAATGATGAAAACATCATCAATATAAGACATTGCATGTGTTTTCTCTCTTTGAAAATAAGGTGAAAGTTAGGCCGTTCAAGAAGTAGCCTAATATTAATTATCAAATTATTGCATGTACAAAACCAAATGTAGAAAGGTTATTCTAAATTACATTTCTATATGTTGCCATAGCAATAGCCCAGCGTTTGTAAAGGTATAGTCTCAGTATAGCATTAAACTTTAATGTTATCATTTCCTAGATAGAGCTATACAATTATACTACATGTATACGGAATATGTACAATGGGAATATAAAACTGTATATAATCATATCCTTTTGTATGTATAATGCCTCTCGGTAAATGCACCCATTTTTCACATAGTTCTCCATAATTGTGTGTGTAATATTTGAACTACAACACATGCTATATAGACACCTAGTTCAAATAGTTAGTAATTGTCTGGACAGATAATCAAAATTCAATTTTCCAATTGATCAAGTACTCAGGAGTATTAATGAAGCATTTTTGACTCACGAAATTAAAACAGATTATAAATGATTTCTTCCTCTACACAAAACATAACAGGTGCATGCGCTGTTACATCTCGATGTTTAGCCATGGAAATACATCTTAAGTCCTTGGTTAAGCCTACACCATATTTATTTTGATAATAATAACATTATGATAACAGGGAAACCGAAAGAAATACATGTATTACAAGAAACGTGCATGTGTACATTCAAATATCCATGTTTGATTTGACTCACATCTTTCAGGCATCATTATCGGTGCGCATCTTTATATTTTTTTATAGAAAATTAACATATTTGACCTGTTGACCTAATTATAGAATACCACGTGACCCCACGTGACGTGGCCTACTTCCTGGACGAGGCGACCATCATGAAGGACCTTAAACATGAGCACGTCTTACATCTACTCGGGGTCGTAATCGAGAACAACCGCTCATACGTCCTCCTACCCTACATGGAGAATGGCGACCTGAAGTCCTTCATATCTAACGAGGATAATGTGAGTTACTCCTAAGATTGATTCGGAGAAATTTATCATCAATAAATAGTGATGTCTGTGACATAGTATAATACACCCCTATGCAAGCTGGTTGTCTGTTCTAATGACACTTTGACACATGTTAGTACAGTAATCCCTACATGAGCTGGTTGTCTGTTCTACTGAGCTGCTCTTTGACACATGTTAGTACAGTATATCCCTATGCAAGCTGGTTGTCTGTTCTACTGAGCTGCTCTTTGACACATGTTAGTACAGTATATCCCTATGCAAGCTGGTTGTCTGTTCTAATGAGCTGCTCTTTGACACATGTTAGTACAGTATTAACCAGAGATGGCACGCGTTTTGCATATTACCAGTTGTATGCTATGGACCCCCCTTGGACCCACAAGTCGCTTATAACAAATGGCTTTATAAGCCACAAGTGGGTCCAAGGGGGCCCATAAGTGGCATACAATCTGGGAATCCCATAAGTGGCATACAATCTGGGAATCCAAAACTGCAAAACAAGTGCTGTTTTGGGTTTAGTCTACCCATAACAACAACAGCAATTTTTAAATTATGGAAATCCGTCCAGAAACAAACATTTTAGAGCTGATTTTGTGGCGAATAACTGGACAGGATGACTGTGGTACGCTCCGCTCACACCAGCGTGGCGTACCACCTTTGTACACCCCCCCCCCCATACGCTGTCAGTTGCTCCAATGCTATAACTATATGTCATCTGTATGCTTTGTTGTTGTATGTAGAATAAATCCCTCTGCAAGCTGGTTGTCTGTTCTAATGAGCTGCTCTTTGACACATGTTAGTACAGTATATCCCTATGCAAGCTGGTTGTCTGTTCTAATGAGCTGCTCTTTGACACATGTTAGTACAGTATATCCCTATGCAAGCTGGTTGTCTGTTCTAATGAGCTGCTCTTTGACACATGTTAGTACAGGAATCCATACGTGAGCTGGTTGCATGTTCTAATGATCTGCTCTTTGACAGTTGCTGACAGTTGGAGAGCTGATTAACTTCGGTCAGCAGGTGGCTGATGGTATGTGTTACCTGTCTGACCAGAAGTTTGTACACAGGGATCTAGCAGCCCGAAACTGTATGTAAGTACTCACATACGTTACTTGTTTATTTGAACAACTATTACATGAAATCTAAAGCGGGTATTTCACTAAAGCCATATATATATTTATAAATCCCACTAAATTGTTAAGGGATCAATGAGTTGATCAATATTCATGATTAAAAAAAGAGCCATGAATATGAACCCCTGGAAAAGAGCAAGAATGTGCTGGGGATCTGTCAGCAATATGGAACTTCTTAATCCAGTCCCTACATTTCAACGTTGGTTTTATACATCCATTGTGCACTCTTATAGCTTTAGTCTCCCTTCTTCTTTCCTCCAGGGTGGACCGTAATCTGGTAGTGAAGATAGCTGATTTCGGGCTGTCACGTGAACTTTACGAGTCGGACTACTACCGGGAGGGAGAGTCAGCCCGACCCCTTCCCGTCAAATGGATGAGCTTTGAGAGCCTGGAGCGGGGAGTCTTTACTTCACTTAGTGATGTGGTGAGTCAAGTGAAATGTCTTAATAGTTCAGAGTTCTTACTGGCAATGTGTGTGGGTGATATATGTTTTGTATTGTTTAAAAAACGTGACCGTTGAGGTAAAGTGTCTTTTCGACGGCTCTTGGAACCTGTAAGTGTTGGCACCTGGTTGTGTGATTGGGAACGGGGGCAGTAAGTATGTTGGCACCTGGTTGTGTGATTGTGAACTGGTACAGCAAGTATATTGGCACCTGGTTGTGTGATTGGGAACTGGGGCAGTAAGTTTGTTGGTACCTGGTTGTGTGATTGGGAACTGGTGCAGTAAGTATATTGGTACATGGTGGTGTGATTGGGAACTAGGGTAGTAAGTATGTTGGCACCTGGTTGTGTGATTTGGAACTGGTGCAGCAAGTATGTTGGCATGTCATGTGTAAATCAGACTCGCTCAACCAGCACCATTTTCCGCCACAAGAACTCCAAATGGGACTGGTGGGACTGCTATATTAAGATTGTTACTTCCTGCCAGGCTGTGCACAGGATTTGGTGCAGAGGATTTGATTGGTGGACTCAAGAGAAGTATTTAGATAAACAAGTTTTTTATATGAGTTTTCCCAGACTCTACTAATATAGAGTCGGGGCCTGAGACTTGTGTGAATGGGAACTTGTACAGTAAGTGCTGGCACCTGGTTGTGAGATTTGGAACTAGTGCAGCAAGTGCTGGCACCTGATTGTGGGAATGAGACCATCGGGCCACACACAGATGTAACAAACTCTCTAACATTTCCTTAAAGGGACGGTCATCCTGCCGTAGATCCAAACCTCTAGGCCAGCCTTGTTAAGTTTATATAACACCTTAGTTATATTTAGAATCCCCCAAACAGAAACCTCAAACATGCAGGCATATCCTAGCCCTGTGAGCCTGTATTCCCCAGCACCAGTACCCCATGAATAAAGGCTCAGGCAACCAACAAATAGTTTGCTGGTTGTTCCTTCCCAGCAATGCTCTGGCCTAGATAAGTTGCACTGGTGTTACCAGCAGTTGCACTCTGCCAGTGGTATAGTATTGAGTACTAGTGATACCCATCAGTGTACTGACTGCCACCAGTGTGCCCACAGAAAATGGTATACTCCCCCTTAAATAGGCCACATGCTATTATTTTGGGTAAAAGAAGAACATCTATACACAATGGTACCATTACACAATGTCTATACCTAGAAGCCAATGTGTAATCATCAAATCTAATAGGGTGCTATAGTTTCATTATGCTTTTATAGACTATTTAATTCCAAGGAAAGCCTGATTCATGGTCCCCCTACTGAAGTCACTTGGCCAGGACAGCATGATTACCTGGTCCCACTGCTCACTGCACCCTTCACCCATACACTGTAAAAAATGTGAATATAATCTAAACACTTTCACCCAAACATGTTGATGGCAAGGTTTTTTCTAACTATGTGTAGGGATATGGCCGTCAGTGAGGGGTGAGCTACAACAATGAAAAACCGTGGGAGAGGGCAGTTTAACTAGCCCACTGGTATTATTCTCCTATTCCTTGTTCGGGCTTTTGCCCATGTACAGGCTCTCCTTAGTCAAATATAGTACCCATTGTATTGGTTGACATCAATGACAATTTAGATAATGTCAACAATAATAAGTACATAGTGCTGTCCAAAATATTCCAGTGGGCCAGCCAAACTAGCCTTGTCCACCAATATTTCACTTTTGTAGGCTCAACCACCACCAGCAGCCATATCCCTGCACCTGCTGACAGAAGAAAGTGCTGAGATTCTGAGATTCAGTGAAAGTGTCCAACTTTAGTATGTTTGGGCAAATGTGTTTACAAATTAGAAACACTTTTTTACAGTGTATGTTTGAAGGCTGTCAGCACACTCAAGACTGACTGCAGTCTACCAAGTGGCCTTTGGTGGCTTGGGGCCTTGTTTACAGACACATCTGAAAGGTCACTCGGTTATGAACGACATGCTCTACTCTAAGCTGTTGGATCTACGGCAGGAGAACCGCCCCTTTAAACCCGCAGATCTTACTGCACGTCCAGTAACAGTCAGAGTGCAGTCGGGACAGGTACTCAGCTTTACATATAGGGGCGCTGGGCCTTTAAAGAGATATGGCTTCTTTGAATCATGTGAATCCTTTTGATTTATTACAGTGGTCGTTTGGAGTGTTACTATGGGAACTGATGACCCGCGGATGTACACCTTACCCTGACGTGGATAGTTTCGATATGAAGGTTTATATAACATCTGGGAACCGCATGGACAAGCCTGACTTTGCCCCACATGAACTGTAAGTATTAGAATATCATTTTTGGCAAGAAATTAATGGTATGATTATTTTTCTTGTATCCTACTCAAGTTATTGCTATTTGATATTATAGTTCCTGATCACATGACGATTCATCGTGAGTTAAGGGGCCCTTGATAGGGGGGGGGGGAGGAGGGTCCCCATGTAGCATGTCGATTTTAAGAAGGGCGCATGTCACATGTCACTAAGGAAAACCCCATTTCACTTGTTTCACTAAGAAATATTGTTAATTAGGCCCGCACTAAGAAAATTTTGAAATCTTTAGAACCAAAATGGTGCATTCTGATGCATTTTTAGAGCCTAAGCTCTGGGCACTGCATGCCGAAAACACAAGGGGATTTTGCGGCAACCTCCAAGAAAATGTTGAATGTCTAGACTTGAAAGGTTGCATTCCGATGCACTCTCAAGTAATTTTTCTCATGTCACTAAGGCCTATGTCCCATATCGAATTTAAGAAATGTCCCATGTCACTTACATGGCCATGTCCCATGTCAGATTTAAGAAATTGCCATGTCGCCATGTCAAATTTAGGGGCCTAGGGCCATAGTTAATACATTGATTCCCATTGATTCCCATAATAGAAACTCAATTGAAATGGGCCCCATATGTAACCATGTTCACTACCATTGTGTATAAATCCGATTCCCAGGGTCCAATCGCTATACAGCACGCCAGGAAGACTTTTCCTGTAGGTTTGGTCCGCATTGACCCTCTAAACTTGCTGAACAGTATTCCACTGTGTCAGTTTTAAAACTATATAGATCTATCTATCTATAGCTTTCCCTGTTGTTTACATACTCCCTTGCTCCTCACAGGTATGAGTTGATGATCCTGTGCTGGCAGAGGGAGCCACAGTCACGACCCAACTTCTATGAAATTCACACGAGACTGGGCGAGATTCTCGAGGGTCAGAACGTGACCAACACCATGCGTAACAATCAGGTGCGCCCCCAGTCCTACGGCGGCGCCCACAACCACGGCTACACGGACATCACGCGTGAGATGGACATGTACTAAAAGCAAGATGGCCGCCGTTTCCAACAAATCTGTGATGGTTTCTTCAATTAACGCCCACCCACCGTTTTCTACTGATCATGCAGAGCTCTGGTTGTACTTTAACTACCGCTCCATTACTGTTTTGTGTTTGTGAATCTGACTAATGTACATTTTTAATATGATTTAATCATTTGTGGAGTACATTTGTGGTACCTCGGTATATGTATATAATATTATGCTCATCTGTTAGTTGCTCATCTTCAAGCTTGAAGCTGATATTTCTGGACATGGATTTACATTGCTGTGTATCCATGGAAAAGTCCCTTTATGAATCACACCGGTTATAACATTGCCAGTGGTACATGCACACTATGTAATACTGAATATTTAGTACTATTTATAGCCTCAGAAGAGATTATGGTCCAGAATCGAGATAGAACCTTCTCAGATAGGTCTGCAAGAAGACATTGGTGTCGTATTTGCCATTTTCATACGATCTATATTTTCATACACAGGCCTATGTGTACAACTGAAATATGAATCTTTTCATGCAAAATTATATATGTATCTTCTCTGGCTTTCCTAAGGGAATATATGCTGTGTTATCACTCCCGCCAAGCCGACTGTATGATGACATGTCATACAGGGGAATACAAGTGTTCATGATGGTAAACAAGACTAGTTATTATTGCAGGTGTTCGGGGAAAATCCAGACGGTTATGATCATTGCAATAATCCCTATATATCCATGTGCTATGAGGATGGATGCCAATATTGAATGTTCTGAAGGGAAATGATATATGGTATCACTATTGTTAACTTACTGTTTATAGTATGTAAATTAAACATAATTACGCAGACATAATATAGATGTAATCAAAGGCTAACTTTTAGCTGCAATGTTCTTTGAGTTTACACTTTGAAAATCGTTTCCACTCGTTCTGTTTAACGCCGCTGGCGGCAGCAGCATCGCGACCGGGCATTGATGTCGAGGTGACCGACATCTTGTGGATTTAGTCTAAACATGTCTGGAATTTCAAAGTTGTTCAGTTCTTATTTCAGGATGTGAATATTATGCTTTCCATCACATTTCACGAATATCAAATTCGTTCAGTTATTACTGCTGTGAATAATAATAATGTATATTATGATTCTGACGTATTGAGGAGCGCTGTAATCTCTTAATATTATGCACATGCACACATTATTATAGACACACACCATCTAACTACCTGATTAGCAATTACGACTATTAAGCCTTGTATATAAATAACACAGTCAATATCTTGATCTATGAGAGACTTCAAACATTTTACCCAAAAGGGAAAGGTACAAAATACAATACAAGACTTATTATGTAGTCCATGATTAACAGTGGAGGATGACGGTAAACCCATGAAAATAATACATGTACAATGTTTCCCAACTAAACCAGAGGTTCTTTTATATATCATATCATACATGTACAAGAATTCCCCTGTGGCTTATAAATGTGTGTGTCTGTGGAGAGAGAACATGTTACTTATAAAGAGTGAGTGTGGCTGCTGAGAAAAAATCCACTGTGGAAATAAAGTGAATATGACAACAAATAATGTTTCTTTTTCATATTCATTATCCATCATTCAGATGCACATAGACAAGGGGTTTGGATAATGTATGCAAAAGCCAAAACTGATTTTATTTGTAGTTTGGACAACTTGTATAACAGTAAAACCCTGAAATGACATATGTAAAGGTCCCAACACATTGGTTTATTAGGTGACACAAAAATTGAATGATAATAGGTAATTTCCTCTCAGTACCAACGTAATGGTTTAACAATAATGTAATGCATAATTTCCAGCAAGAGACTGGTCTACAATCAACAGTTGTCTGCTTCCTTCTAATTCTCCATCTTTACACAAGGGTTTATAAGCTACTAATTAGCACTTTTCCAAGTGCTCTATCTTTGGAATCACAAGATACACCTGATGCTAAGAGGGGAGTACGTTTATTCTGTATATATATATATTTATTTATATGTATGATACACAATTCAAATGATGTAAGTTTGGATGAAACTAGAGCCGAGTCTCACTAGGCCGTCGGATGCCCAAGCCAACGAGTATCCTAGCAACCTAGCACGACATCTAATGGCAAAAATCTAAACCTCTCTAAGAGGACGTTAGTCCGCGTCTTGCTAATAGAACAACTAATCTCTGTATTATCGTGCCGATTTAGCAGTTCCTCTCTCTGACTTTTATCAACATAAGCCACACATAACTAAACTGTCCAACAGAAGAACATTACTCTTATAATATCTATATTACAGACCTTGAGCACAGGTTCAACTCATGTCCAAACGCGCAAAAATGGAATGTCTTGGAAATGGAATTGTCTCTCCTGATTATGTATATAAACATTATGTACAAAAATGGCAACAGAACAGTTGTAGTTTTTCACTCATACATGATCTTATGTTAACAAACGAAGCGAGACAAACATACGGACGAGCAGGATCACCGTATAGGACACGCCACCACACGATGTGATTGGATAGTCCATTGGCAGTTTGAATGGCGATTGGCCCAGAGCAGTCACGTGGTTTAGTTTTGTAGTATTTGACCTAACACTAACGGTAGTCCGATGGATATAATTAATACTGACACGACAGAACTGTACGTGGGGCTATCCCACTGAGCGGAGCGGAAGTCTCAAACGACGTGCATAATATCTTCAAGTAATTCTTTCTCAGAAAACTCTGTGTTATTCAGACGTGAAACCCACTGTCGGCAAAAAGTCCCATGAAATCTACTAGAAGAAATATGTATGTATTGTGGGGAGAGAAATCATACCATATAAGGCTTATAATATCATAATATTATTATTGTTATCATAGTCCTCCTTTCCAAATAGCTCCTTCGTCTGTTCATCCTAGGATGGATGAACTCTTGCGTTTCGTTCCCAATAGTTCATTAATTATCTACGGCACCTTTTTTTTCAACACGAAGCAAGTAAAAGAACCTGGTTGACCATACAAAAAGTGCTTCGACCAGCCTGGAGATGCAACAGGATTCTTTAGAGGAGGTAATAATTATGTAGATTGTCGTAAAAGTATGGAATAATAGAAGTAGAAGATGACGTAACGCTGGCCGTTTTTTGTGACGTCATCGAATCACGTGATTCACCAGCCCGCGGAAGTCAAAGATTGGCAAGTCTGGCCTCCGGTTGGCGCGCATGCGTACTGACTCAGACATACGGGTATTCCTCACAACCAACCATCCTTCATCAGCTTTATGTCAGCCTTCTCTTCACTTACTCAGCATCATTTTAACGAACTCTGCAATTTTAACACAGAAAGAGGGCATTATTTACATAGCATATTATCATATGCACCATGCAAAAATCTAAACCTCTCTACAAGGACGTTAGTGTGTGCTAATAGAATGACAAATCTCTGTATTATCGTGCCGATTTAACTTTCTTCTCTCTGACACTCATCAATATAAGCCACACATAACTAAACTGTCCAAGAGAAGAACATTACTCTTATTATATATATATAGATATAGATATAGATATATTACAGACCTTGAGCACAGGTTCAACTCATGTCCAAATGTGCAATGATAAAATGTCTTGAAAATGGAATTTTTTCTCAGGTTTATGTACAATCCTAAATGGGCCTACACGAATGGCAATAGAACAGGACATTTTGTATAGTCCATTAGCAGTTTGGATGGCAACTGATGACCCATAACTCAAAGTGGTCAGAAATGTAGGAAAAAAACGATACATGAAACAAGTAGATTAAGTCAGTATTCTAGCTTCAACATGACAAATATAACACATCTATACCATTAATATAGCTGGACATAAAATGACAATCAGCATTGATCAATAGAGCATGGAATTTTTAGCCTCACTTTCAAAGCTAACAGAAATACGTTACTTTAGGTCAAAATAACGTTTTTAACGTTGTAATTGTGACACAACAGAGGGATATGCATACCATTAGGCCACTCAAAAAAAAAAGTTGTTTCTCATCACCCGGCACTGAAAAATATGACGAGGGCGTTTTTTATTTCAATAACAAGACATGTTTTCCCCAAAATACGTAGGGAAATTAAGACTTTCCGCGCACCATTTTCACATTTTAGTAGTTAACAGTTTATTGATCCATACAGATTGTTTAAATGCAATCTATTCCTATCTCTCTGCGTTAATGACTGTATAAGCTTTAATTTGATACCAAATATGCCTATATTTGTCCATTTTTTTTACAGATTTTTCATTAAAAATCTAAAAAAAAAGAAAAAAGTTTTCCCTGAATCACGATTTTCATGATGCGCGCGGTGATGAGAAACAACTTTTTTTTTTGAGTGGCCTTATATACGGGGATTTAGTGTCATAAACAGCCATGAGGTTGCCACCAGTGCAGCAACATACTGTTATCCAAATGACTTATCATCGAATTTATGGTAACTTCCCCTTGCCCCATTCTAACAATTATAATCTCAAAATGATCACTATGACCCTTTCTTCCCTGCTGCGTCACATAACTTTTGTCACACTAAGGGGCTATAGAGAAACGTGTAGAGGTGATGTCCATCAGATACGCAACAAGGGAAGAACCTGCTAAGTGACAAAACGCCACCCATCTAATAAACCCATTTTTCTGGTAATCTTAAAGGGACTGTGTATACGTGGGTTTGTCCGCCATTGCTGGCCGTTTTGGGTGACCTTTCACCCTGCTTTGCATAGTGGATCCCGCCCACAGCATAGTGGATCCCGCCCACAGGTCACTGCTGGTCATAGTATGCAAAATACCTAAGAATCTGGGTCACCTGATGTGACCTCTGTGTACCACTTTCAGTAGACCTCGGTGGTATGGAGTGGCCATCATTGTAAATATTGTGATGGTGGGGGGGGGGGGGGGCAAGGCAAGGAGTAGGGTTGTGGATGGAGAAGGTATTATACAGGTAGGGAAAAACTTCGGTACAGGTAAGGAAGGAAGAAGGATACCGTTATGTTATAGCATTGGGATAATAGGGACAGGTACAGGTGGGGTATACAGGTCTAGGCTCCGCATTTTGTCACTAATTTTCAGATAGGATTCACCGGACAAATGGCTGTGAAGATTACAGGTGTATGGTAATTCATATACTGACGGATTGGTGGTTTAAAGGGTCATAATAATCGTGCATATTTACTATATTCAGCCCTTCTCATTGAAAACTAATTGAAATACATTTAATGTAAATTCCAATACATTTTTGATTAGAGAACCATTGATTATCAATTTGTTACATGTACAACTCTCTATCGCCCCAGGCAAATTGCCCAATGGCTGGCGCAAGCCGAGAGTGTATATGTATAGTGGATAAACCACCCCTTACCCCCCCCCCCCCCTATTTGTATACATGACCAGTCCCTTACCCAACACCCAGGTCGGACAGGTGAGTGGTGTTGCTGCCTGCGGAGTTATATAACTGATCAGTGAAGTGCCACTTGCTACCCACCACCCCATTACAGATAGGCATCACTGCTGTCCTTGCTGTGAACGCACAGGTTCAAATGCAATATGCCCTCCTCCACCCCCCCCCCCCCCCCCTCACCCCCCACTCACCTGAGGCTCCCGCCCATACCCAGGTAGGGGACAGGAAGAGCTTGTTGGGACGCAGTACTACTGTGGTACAGTCCTATGAAGTAGACCATACCAGTATTCTGGTACTGTGCATGGTTCTGGGGCGTGCCATTTAATTGGTACATTTTGTGTGACCATTAGACCACGACAAGCCACTGACTCCCATTGAACAATGGGTCTTAGTTACACCAGCATTGGGGGCATGGCTGGGGGAGAGAATCCAACATTTTCTTAGGATTTTTACCTATCTATGACCTTACCATTCCACTAGGAGGGAAAACCAAAACGTAGAGTGAAGGATCAGTGTCTATGCTATTGGCCTCTATGTTTATTTTTGTCAGCAAATCTAACAGGAAATCCGGAAATGGATCTTACTGGGTCTATACAAGATGATTTTATGAATGTTTCACCTTCAATGCAAGATTTCTGAATAGATATAAATGATTACAGTTTGAAAATTGACTAGTATATAGATTGAGATGTTCTCTTTCCAGTGGTACCACACATGATTATAATATGTTGGAACTACATGGGAAATATCATATAAATGCTTAGATACACTAATCCTTGTTGACAGGTCATTATACTAGTATACACTATATGATAAGTACAAGTGCAGCGCATTTAGGGCGTACTAGACTACAACCTCAATACCCTCAGGGAGAGTTCCTCTTCATTGAACCGTGACGACCTACTTCTGCACTGGGGTGCCACCTGCTGTGTGGTATTGGTACCTACAGACTGGGTCAACTGGGCGTGACCAGTTACGGGACAGTGGCGCAAGTAGTGGCAGGCTGAAGTATACTCTGACCCTTTAATGATTCACCCCTCTTCTCTATATAGCGCCACTGTCTCTGAATATCCTCTCCTTTAGTCTTAATCGTCCCATCCTTTGGAGGCAAATGGGTTCGGCTATAGTTCTGTTACAGTTTAAAAAAAAAATTTAAAAAAAGAGAGAGAAAGAAAAAGATAAATGCAGCAGTTACCAACTTACAGTGGTGCCATCTAGGGGATAACCTTGAAACTGATTAAGATTACCGGAAAAGTGGGCTTTTTAAGATTACAGGTAAAATGGGTTGCATCTAGTCACTTGGCAGGTTCGTTCATCATGCAGATACTGACCATCATAGTTGACCTGTCCGTCCCCATCTATATCTGCCTCTCGGATCATCTCCTCTACCTCGTCATCCGTTAACTTCTCTCCTAGGTTGGTCATCACGTGACGAAGCTCGGCCGCTGAGATATAGCCGTTACCATCTTTATCAAAGACCTGCAATTGGAATCATAATCGTAATCATAGTCATAAGCATAATGAATTACAAATATTTCATAACATGTACATGTATTATGACATTGGTTGTTTGAAAGGCATTGTGAGGGTATTAAAACCCCTCTTAAACCCCCCGCTCCCATATAAATAGCATTCAGCTTGGGCATATGCAAATGACCTGTCAGACCATGGTTTGTCAGAGGGAGATCACATATTTGTGTATTGACTAGAATATAGCTACTTACCACCTCTATATTTTGTCATGGTAACTTATGAATGTTTCCCAGAGCAAGCTATTCCAAAAGAATTGTACACAATCATGATAGTTGAATCAGTAGAATAATGGGATACAATTCCAAGTATATGTGCTGAGTGGGTGGTTGGGACTGTGTGATTGACAGGTACCTTGTGTTGTTTGTGCATACCTGGGGCACAGAACACATGGGGCTGAGGTCTGAGTACACCTTGCAGGCCAGGACCCACACCTGGGGAGGCCTTATGACCTGTGAGCCACTGATATGGTCACTGTACAGGTCTGCCCCCTGTGGAGAATTATGGCACTAAAGACCATTAGGACCTCCCCTCCCACTGCCCCACTGTGGATAGTTATACACAGCACCTGTCCGTCACCTTACAAGCCACTCCCCTGGACCTTACTGGACGTGCAGTAAGATCTGCGGGTTTAAGTAGGCCTTAGCTAGGATATTAAAGGTGAAGCGCTTGCTGCCCCTGCAGCAACAGTCGGAGCTGAGCAAGGATCGGGTTTAAATAACCCTCATATATATAGGTATTGCACCAACATAATGTCGAAAGATGATCTAGGGTAACAGGCATTGAGACGACTTTATAGAGGGATAGGGCATAGAAATACCTTCTACATGTATTTCAAAGGAGCCATCCTGCCATAACCCTCTTTAAAAAGGTCCTCAATTACTCCCTCTACATTTAGAGTCACTGTGCCTAGACTTAAGTTTTGGCATGGCCTGGACCTCCAGGCATGTTCATAACTGTTCAACCTCTTTTGGTGGCAATGAGATTTGAAGTATGTTTATTTTCAGTATTTCAATGTAGGTTTGGTAAATTAAATCTAAAACATTCATCACTGTTTCTTTCAATACAATAGATTTGACTGAAAATCTGAATTCATACTAGGTAGTCTTGTACATTATAATGCCATTTAAAGGGTAAATTCGATTGAATTGAATTGAATTGAATCTTTTATTGAACGGTAGCATCTTGCGACGCTTTCTCCCCGAACAACTCCTTTTACATGTGCTTTGATGTTATGATGCTTATGCAATTAATGATTCATATTCAAATGTTAATATTCACCAGACAATATACTTTGCCGGTGGAGTAGGTGGCGCTGTATGGGACCACAACATTCTCAATCAACTCTTATACACTTTCTAGCCCTTTGGGCTTGATGTTTAAGATACTTGATTCAAGCAGTTTGATGATTACTCATGATTTCATATTAGCCGGTTAGTAGATGCATGTGTCCCAGAGGACTCTATCACATTATATGATCACTAGACAAATAGTTACATGCTGTCAGTCTGATTTGCCAAAACAAAATGATATTTACTAGTTTCAAGTATTAGCAAAATTGCTTATTATGACATTGCACGTGTCTAATAATTGACGGGATATAGCCCCTCTAGCTCCACGTTGAACTCTTCCTCCTTCTTGAGTAACTGTATTTTCAGATCTAAATTATCCCATAGCTCTACTCCTCTGTAATAAGGGCTTTTTTGGAAGAATGAGGTATTCAGTCGCCTCATTCGGAACTTCAGCTTCCTATCCCCCCTGGTTCGAGCATGTACTCCTGTGGTTGCCTCTCCTTGTAGGGCATTCTTCCAAATCATCTTTGTTATCTGCTTCTTTCTTCTGTCTTCTAACTTTAATACACCGGTAGCTGTGTGGAGGGTATTCACGCTCACCTCTCTCAGGCGGCTTATGGTGCATATTCGTAGTGCTCGATTTTCTAACCTCTGAAGCTTGGTTAATTCTGACTGGCAGGCACTTCCAGTGTAGAAGCTGCAATAGTCCATTACTGGGGCGACCATTGATTTGCATTCTGTTAGGCAACAGTCACCTGGGATTCTTTTGCCAAGTTTGAAGACCTTGTTCCCTACCGATTTCTTGACTTTTCCAATATGGGGGTTCACAGTCAGTGGTCCGTCAAATTCCACACCCAAGTAGTTGTAAGTATCGGTATTAGGGAGTGGGTCATTCCCCATTCTGATTTCCAGTTTGCCACTTTGATCGATTTTACTTTTACTTCCAAACAACATGGTCATGCTCTTTTCCATGTTGACTGTCATGTAGTTTGCTAGACACCATTGATGTAGACGGGTGAGATCTTCCTGCAGTAGGCGTTTAGCTGTTTCACTATCTTCATGACTCACATACACCACTACATCATCAGCATACATGACTGATTTGGCCACTTGTAGTGAGTCGCATAGATCGTTGATGAATAGGACGAATAACAGGGGTCCCAATGTTGACCCCTGTGGCACTCTGAATTCTACCTTTGCTGCTGATGATAGCATTCCATTTACCTTCATACATATCATGTAAATAAACATATTAGTACCTTAAAGGCTTCCCTCAGTTCATCTTCTGTGTCTCCCTGGTTCAGCGCCTTCTTGGCCATCATTGTCAGGAACTCATTGAAGTCTATCGTCCCGCTCCCTGTAAAAATATAGACATGCTTAATAGTAGGGACGTCCAACTGCACAGCGTACAGTGACCTCACTACTCACACACCCAATAGGGGCACTCTCTGGCCCCAACATTGATGGTATATGTTTATATGATTATAGACCATAGGAACAAGTAAAATTGGCACACAGTCATTTTGCACCTTGGCTTCTCACAATTGGATAAACAGGAGAGATTTTATGCAAGAAAAGAGATGTATGTCCTCTAATACTACACACAGAAAAGTAAAGCAGTCACCACGGCTCTGACAGCCAAAGTCGCAGTTTGTCTCCCACATGACACCTGTGGAGGAGAGTCAAATGTGTTTGACTCTCTGTTCCTGAAGAGTCAACAGCAATTGACCCCTCAAAAGAGCAGGAGTCGAAATAGATACTTGAATATATGAGTGGCCTGCAGGTAAGGTGGATCCTGTACTTATAGGGTAGAGGGGGAGGGGGGGGGCAACAGGTGCATATAATTAGTGGGCAGGCCAGATGAAGCCTGCACATGAGAGAAGTGAGTATAGGTGAGCTTATTGCCCAAGACAGGTCCATAGCAAGACATGTTTTCATGTCCACCACCTCTGCCTGTGTGAAAGGGCTAAGTTATATCTGCATCAGACTACATTCTACATACCATTGGCCACATATTAGATGCCAATATCAGATCTTTATGAAGTAATAAGCAGTGCCACACATTACATCTCACACAGTTAGTGCCCAGCCTTATGGCTATTTCCCATAAGCTTTATATTGTCGATGTGCTTGGAATGTATTGTGTAGTTTATCATCACATTTGACTCAAGTAAGTTAACTGGAAAGCTTATCCATTGACATCCCTTAACCACACTATTTAAACATAGTGGACCTATCTATAGAGAATCAAAACTGTGTGGCATGTAACAATTATCTAAAATATAGATAGTGGCTCTGACTTGTGGTTGCCACTGGTATCAAACTAGTGTTGGTTGCCCCACCAGGTGGTTTCATATGCAACTACTATCAGAGTTTTTATTTGACTCTTGATGAAGGGTCAAACTACAAATGACTCTGCTGTCGGCAGAGTCAACTGCACTTGACTCTGCACTTATAAGAGTCAAGTGCAAAGAGCAAGGGCTATGACTGGAGTAGCTGTGACCCCTCCACCAGAGTCATCATGACTAGAGTTGACTATGGTAAAAGAGTCATGGCGACGCCTTTACTTCTCTCTGTGTAGAGGAAAAACCGGAAATATTGCATCGAAGCCTATGATTTTCATAAATTGTAATGTGCAAGGTAAAATATAGATTCATAACATTAGCTATAGACACATAAGTTTTCTTTGGAAATTATGAACTAACAAACAGCACCTATAGCCATTACATGAGTCAATGGTCATGAGGCTTTAGTACTCGGTAAATATCGTTGGTGCTCTCAGAAAAAGGGCTCAATCCTAGAAGGATCCATGATTTTGTTACACGTTATATCACTGACTCATGTATTGGATAGGGGCTGTTTGTTAACTGTGAGCTTTGGCCAATTTTGGTGAGGCTTGGCTATGACCAAATTCGGCAACTTTGGTCAGGTTTTGGCATGAGCGAAGTTGGCCAAAGGTGGCCAAAGGTGACAACAATTTGATGGGAAGGTCAAAGTATCAGTTAAGAAGATCTGAGCACAATGTAGGATGTAGACATAATATTAAATATTTCCCTCTTCAATACATTGGATATTACAATATGCTATCATTCTCTAAAAGTGTTATAATTCTTTAAAAGAAATGACAAAAAACCCAAGTCTTCCCCATTCTTCTGAGCAATGGAGGGCCTAGTGTCAGTACTTAGAGTGACATGATGACAATAGCGCTGACTCAGGCTGAGTTGCTGCAACATTTTTAAGTAAATGCTGGGTGGGGTTTCTACATAGAGTCTCTTCTGTCGGCGCTAATTAAGCCCACAGGTGAACTGCTGCTAGATGTGCAGGCTAATAAAGTCTCGTCTGCTGCCACACACCTGTCATAATTGAGACAGGTATCGTTTTCATGCGTAAAACTCTCTCGGCGACACCTATTACTACCTTGATATTTCTACAGAATTGAGCTGCATACTTATTTGGTTCATTGACCTCCTATAAGTTGTAAAACTATTTAGCTCTCAATTGTTTTTGAGTCTTCTCACAATATACAAATAGTGTTAAGGCGAAGTTCAATTTTATATCAAAATTATTAATGTCATTATCAGTTCAATCAAGTTCACAAATATAAATACATCGATGCGGAAAACATGAAAATTGAAATATGTGTTTTAGATATAGCGGCACGATTGCATGTATATGTAGCTTGCCCGTGACCTTGCTGCCATGACACATAGAGCCACTTTACCATAATGACTCCCTCTCTAAGGGAGCCCATGCAGGTCCCTATGTGACTCCCCGAGGTGAGTCAGGGAGCTATGTGACTCCTCAAGGTGACTCCCCTAGGTCAGTCAGGGCGTCACCTAGGCTCCCTTAGACAACCTGGGCTCCCCTAAAGAGGGGAGTCATTCTGGAGGCAACCTGGACTCTCTTTTGACGCTGTTTCTTTTCTCTGTGCTCCTAGCAACACATTCCGTCCTTAAAGGGCTATACCCGCTCCCTCCTATACATGGCGATAATATATCATAGAGGTGTGGACCTTACCGTCAGCGTCTACCTCATTGATCATGTCCTGCAGCTCGGCCTCCGTCGGGTTCTGACCCAGAGACCTCATGACTGTGCCCAGCTCCTTCGTCGTAATCGAACCATCTCCATCTTTGTCAAATAGGGCAAAGGCCTCCCGGAACTCTGCAAAGGGAAACGCCAGCAAAGTTAGGATTGGGTTCACTTTGTAGTCCTAGACACAGAACATGTTGGTATATGCATGAAATGTCGTTATTATACAGCTGATTCACTGCTAGTTCTGGTACTGGACTTTCACAGCTATCCTTTTAAGGTCACCATTTCTTGTTTTCTTTTGTGTGCACTGTGAAAATTAAAGGCATTTATTGTTGCCTCTTAACTGTGATTTAGCATATTTTTTTTCAGTTTACGGGCTTCCCCATTGACTATTGAATGACTTAGAGGTTTTCAATGAGGACGGCCTTATGCTTAACATGCTGCTTTCATGGATGTATTTTCTTACCTTCTATTTGCTCCTCCGTCAGCTTATCCACCTGAAATGGCCAATGGGCAATCATAAGTTCATAATGTACATAGATTCACTTTTTTTTTAAACTTTTTTCTTTTTACATGAAAATACTGGCCAGCCTCTCCGAAGACCCTCAAATTGACCAAAAAAGGGTAAAAATACGGAAATTTGTTCAAAATTGCATAAAAGAAAAGTAGGGTCGGCCCTGTTTTGATAGGGTCGGTCGGGTGACCTGAAACAAACCTTGTTTTTGGCCTGATGCAAACGTTCCTTGAGAGAGGTACATGTACTCGTATGATAACATTTATACTGTATTTCTAAAGTATTACCTTGCGCCCGGGATTGTGAAGAATACCCTTGGCAACATACTTTCCCATTGGAAAAGCAATTTTCCTCAAGATTATTTTAGATTTGATTATAAGGGATGACTTTACTACATGGTTACTGATTGGAGTAGGCTGTGTCTCATAAGATTGGGTCAATGTGAATGTCTTGGGTTGTGACTTGTGGCCATCTTTGACAGGGTGCCATCTTTGACCTCCTGACAGAAAACGGTTCATTTAGGGCAGGTAAAGTTATATATGGAGGTATAACCACCACCATTTTCTTTGTTTTATCTCTTATGCATCAAAGATTTCTTTTTCTTTTTTTTTATGTTTGCCGGTCAAAGATGGCACTCATTGAAAGATGGCACCCAGTCAAAGATGGCACCCAGTCAAAGACGTTCACATTGGCTCGATCTGATGAGACACAGCCAGTAGCCTCTGCAGGTATAGGATACAGCTGCACCTATATCCATCGTAATTAGTTTTACAAATATCAGCATAGTATATGTGACGTGCACTAGGAAAAAGGCCCTTAGTGCACCCTGCACTAAGGTCCCTTTTCGCAGACTATGTCACATATGTTGTACAAGTGAAGGGTTTGGACATTTCAAAAAGATAAACCTTCTATTATCATAATAGATATAAAACCACACGATTAGTTTACATGATGACAAAGCCTATAGTCAGTTAATAGATTAGACTGTCACAGTCTCATTTATCAGTGCACTAATAAAGTAGAAAAGAGTCGATACCCGGTTAGCTAAGCTATAGGCACAATACCGGACACCATACCAAGTGCACGTCTCTGTCAAACAAGTCGATTACTAAGATAGCTTTAGCAGTATATTTAGGCCAAAAAAAGAGAAGGTTAGTTTCCAGTAACATGGTCCTAATTATGAAAAGGGGGTACACCAAAGACCAAAGTAATGAAAAGCGTCGTCCCACCTCTTGCAGTGGATCAAAACATCATTAAAAAAATCTAATAAAATTTCCAAGAGGGGGAAGGGGATGAACTACTCCCTGGATCCAGACCAGCCTGTTGTATAAGATATGCTAGCGCGCCATTTTTAATTTTTTTTTCTTTTTACAGTTTTTACTCTAGAATCCATACTAACCGTCCGATTCACAAACCGTAAAAACACTGTGTGCCATATAATACCCTACACTAAAAAAATAAACTTGTCTCCAGACTCTTCCAAGTGATGGTCATAAAATAAACGAGTCAAAAACTCGTCTAAGTGACAAGGAGGCGGGTCTTCTAGCTGGAGATAGAAAACCCACTTGGCATGTACCAGCCCAAAACCCGACATTTGCTAGCTCCAGATTCTATTTGTGGGATGGTAACCTAATAGGTTAGACAACATTTGACTCGTTTATTTTATGACAGTCACTTCGATGAGTCTGGAGACAAGTTTACTTTTTCAGTGTATAATCATATCTAAGCCCCATGGTTGCCGGAAAGTATCAATCCTTAGAGCTACTAATCCCGGTACATACACAGGCTGCAGGAGACTAGATATTTACCATGATCTAGTTCCAGACCTGATAAGTCTGCAACCTATCCATGTACACATAGATATAGTTTGGACTCTTATCAAGTATAACAAATACAACCCATTGTTTACGCAATGTGAAAAGAGAGACAGCAGGACAGAGAGGGCGGAGGGAAGGGATGGAGGGATGCAGGGAATGAGATAGTGGGAGTAGTATAGTATGTATCGGAACGGGACTATAGTTAACTACTGTTTATTACTCAATCGACATGCAGCCAATCAGAGGCCTCCATTTGGTCACGTGACCGGAAGTGACCTACTTAGGGGATTAGTGGTGCATTCTGGGTACCCCTGCAGCCAATCAGAGGCCACCATTTGGTCACGTGACCGGAAGTGACCTACTTAGGGGATTAGTGGTGCATTCTGGGTAACCTACTGACCTACTTAGGGGACCGGAAGTGACGTCATATGACCTAATTTAGGATCACGTGACCGGAAGTGACCTGATGAGTCACGTGAGCGGAAGTGACGTCACATGACCTAATGGCCGACCGGAAGTGAGTGACCTCATTGAGGATCACGTGACCGGAAGTGACCTGATTGATCACGTGAGCGGAAGAAGAAGTTTTTTGTTTAGGAAGTGAGGGTCTTTAGGATCACGTGACTGGAAGCGACGTCGTCACATGAGTGACGCTTTAAGAGACTGCGCGACTTACTAGTAAAAGAAGACGTATGAAAATAAAAACACAACAATATTTTATTTTATTTTTTTTTATTTATTTTTTTTTCAATCTTGATAAACACTCTATTTTTGAAAAGATGCACACGCTTATTTTTTTTTTTCATATCTCTAAAGGACTCGTTGTCACACCGTCAGAATGCACGCGACGCTTATAATACAAGTAGCGCACGCTGTCTTTCTCTATGGTGTAGGTGACCATTTTGTTTCGCACCACTTTGAAGTTTCTATTTACAGCAATGAGAGTTTTTCGTTGGCGAAGAACATCCAAGAAGTCGTCTGGTTCCTGAGGGTTTTGTTTCTTCTGTACGCCTTTTGCACTCCATTTTTTGGATTTTCTTTCACCGGTGTCGCTGACTCGATCGTAGCAAATGTAAGTCTTAGGGTTGAGACTTAGGATCCCGTCACCTTCCCACTCCGCTTTCATAAGCCCCGAAGTTCTCAGATCGTGAAGGTACCGTCTCTCACAACATCCGCCGGGCGGCGGACACCATTCTCGCACTCTTTCCGTTTTTGTCTTCACGAAAAGCTCTAAGTGATCGTCGCACACCGCTGTCGGAAGCCACTTTCGTTTCTCTCTGAAGTACGTCTCTCTCAGGCGAGGTTTGACTAGGTCATCCAACGTGTCACCGCTGAGAGCCATGTAAAGACTGTCGGTGTCCATTTGACAAAGGGCATAATCGCGCCGATCGACGAATCTATCCAAGAAGTCGTATGTGAACTCTAACATTTTCAACTTCGCGTACTGGTATACCATGAACCCTATTTGAATAGGGAGGTTGTTGTTGACTGTTTTCGGTTGTAGTTCGACTTCAAACAGATCGGAACTCAACTCGGACGCCTTTTTGAAGCGCCACGAATTGGCCAATAGTTCGAACTTCCGACTGTCAGTGTATCTCACCGCCGTGTGTTTTTCTTTGTTGCAGATTGTTTTACCGTACGTAGCGTTTCCCATTAACTTGTAACAGTCTGACAGAATTTTCTCGTTCTCGTTCACGTCGCCACGTCTTCGCGCCGCCGTTACTTCGTCCGCGAAACCGGCAAAGGCGCGTTTAGGTAGGTATTCTACCACCAGCTGCACTTTGGTGACTATCAAACCGTGCTCTAAATACCACTTGAGAAGCGGCGTTCCCAAGAGAATATTTTTTCCGTGGTAACTCCCTATCAGACATCTCTGAGGCGTGTTCAACAGCTTTTCTTCCTGCGCAAAGTCTGACATGTGAGGTCCTATGTCCGATTTTGAAACGGTCGCGTTCTTGAAAACGGGGGTCATTTCTTCGAAGTAGTCTCGTAGGTGAGGCGGCGTAGTGATGTCCACTTGAACTAAACCGAACATTTTCTCCTCTTTCACAGCGGAAAGGATGTCGCTCTCGCTCATCGCGTTTCGAGACACTTTCAAAGCGTCAACCTTCCAGCGTTGTTGGGAGGCCTTGACCCGCTCATCTCGACGCTTCATCTCTCGCCATTCGCACTCCCACACGACGACCAGCTTGTGACCTAGCGCTTTCAAGTAAGCGCTTACTCTGGTCGTTCTGTCGCGTCTCTCCTCTCTCAGTGAAGCGCACTGATATCGGTGCGACGGTATGCACTCGTGAGCGTGGAACCAACACCCGTGAAACTGGAAAACCGTATTAGAGGCCGCGTGAAACCCGTCGACGCGAATTCTCCGACAGCCTACAACCATCTCGCCGCCGTTCAAAGCGTGGCGCAGTTTCACGTCGCGGTCGTGCTCTACGAAGCGTAACCACTCCAAAGCGCTGTGAGAGTTTCTTTGCCTAATTTCGGGCTTGAACTCGGTCTCGGGCCGTCTCACCGCGTAATAGCCCGTGCAGTGCGCTTCGCTCATGCAGCGCAAGTACAGAGAGTTAGCGTCTAGTCCTAGGCTGTGTTGGCACGGTCTCGCTTCTTCGCCGTACTTGTGCTCCCTTATCCGCGTGGTGCCCTTCTCGTGAAATCTATGGAAGATGATGGAAGGACCGCCGACTAGATTTTCTTTGATCAGAGCGTGGAGGACGGCGTCGAACTGGGGGAACGTTGTGAACGCGTCTTCTAGGTTTTGGAAGAGGAACCGTAAAGTCAAACCGGCGAGAGAAACTCCGTCTTTCAACATGTCAATGCCGCGATCTTGGAAAAATTTAGCGTGATTTTTCAGAGCTTCTATGAAAGGTTTGACGTCTTTGTTGTTGTAGTGGATCAAGTAGTCTTCCATAGTTTGCATCTTCTCGTCGGACCAAACTTTCTGACATGCGGCGTAGTCGGATTCGGACATTTTGACGCCCGTCAGCTCGCTGTCGAAAGCCGATCTCGGTGGCAGCGTTCTGTTTGCCAGTTTCCTGGTAGACGTCATCCATTCGTAAGGAAAGTGACCTTTCTCTTCGTTCCTGGTGAAAGCTCGCAAATAGGTCGCGTAGTTGTAACCGGGTGCCAAATAGTTGACTACGTCCAAGAAAACCGTGTGCTGTGTGTAAACCGCCAAGTATTGATTGCTTCTCTTTATGACGCTGAATTCTTGGTTTCTTCGGTCTCCGGAGGCGAAGAACGAGTGAAGGCGTATTTTGATCAGGTTCAAGTCGTAACGCCCCGAGTTGAAGCCCACGACTGGAGCTTGCCGGATGTATCTCAGAAGACGCTTCTTCAGTTGAACTAACGGGTGTCTGGTCTGAGCCGCAGCGAAGCCGCCTGGAGAAGGGGTGAACGTCGCCTCCTCCAGCAGGAGAGCTTCACCTATCGCCGCATCTAACTTCGCTAAGGTCGGTAGGTAAAGTTCTAGCACAGCTTCCCCGATGACTTTGGCGTTCTCGTTTATGTGATTTAAAACTCGGTCCAACAAGGGGTCGGAATCTGCGTCGGATTCTCTGACGAAGCAGACGGGCCCCTCCCACCCCGGAAAGTCGGATGCGACGCTAGCCGACAAAGGGACGTGATCCCACAGCAGGGACACGTGTTCCGTCGACGGTTCTTTGCACGGTCTGAAGAAAGCCTCGAAATCGAAGGCGATCTTGTAAGGGTAGATTCCGGAATGTCCGTCGGGGGGAAAAATGGAGAAGTCTGCTAGCGCTTCGAAAATCGTTCTCGAATTTTGGTAGATGCCACCTACGTAGCGCAACTTGACTTGTCGGCAAGAGGAAAGCTGGTTCCTGTGTCTCTTCAGCAAGAACTCGGTGGTGAACGCCGCCTTACACTTGCAACATTCGTATATGCCCGCGTACGCGTTGAAGTCCGTGACGAGAGAGACGTGCAAACCGCCTTTCGCCGTCAGGTGTAGGTTGACTTTACCTCGGGCGGCCAGAGTTCTGGAAGGCGGTCTGATCAGAGTAACGCGTCTTCTCAACTTCCGCCCCGGCACTTGACGCGACGCGGTGTAAACCGCTATCTGTACGTCAAACAAGTTCTCTAACGCGGGTAAGTCGCGGATGTTCAGACCCGGAAAGGATTCAGGTGTGGCAGCGGGACAGAACTGACGTAACAAATCTGAAGCGCGCTTGCTGGTGTTGTATAAGTGAAAGGAAATGCAGCGGAAGATGCAGAGGTTGTCCTTGTTGGGAAAATCTAACACGCCGCTTCTCTTTCCAACTCGACCGGCCTGAGTGATCCTACCGCCTATGGGGAATTCCCCCGGTCCCATGTAAACGCAAATGTTCAAATTGGTAGGAAAAAGAACGTGCCACTTGGTGTCAGCGTCGCAAAGTTTCCGTACTTCCTCGCAAGCGACGGTGTTTTCCATCTTTGAGAGGAGCTCTTCCAAAGTTTCTGAATTAGTTATAGTAGGGAGCGGTTGTATGAGAGTTGCGTTGTTCTGGGAGGCGTGAAAGTAGCGCAGTTTGCTCTTGTCTTCTCTGTGTCGTAAGAGTAAGCCTACCGAGAAACCCACTTTGTATCTGAATCTTTGTGTCAAGTGAATGCGACGCATAGTATCTACAGCGTCACTCAACTCGCCGGTTGGTAGCCTGAAGTTTGTTACACTCACGCGAGTCCCGTGCATCCTGACGCCCGTTTGTATCGCAGGCCAATTCGCCGTGAACGTTTCCTCCCCGTTCGGTACAGCACATATGCGCGGAGGGACGGTCACCCCGTCCAGAGATTCGCGTCGACAGGCGATCTTTCGGCAATCGCCTTCGCCGCATAGAGGGCAAAACTTAGGTACTACTCTACAATTTTCTACGTGTCTCTCGTGGTTGTACGGTCTTTTAAACATTTTGAAACACTTTTCGCATACGTACTGTGTCATGTTTTTTTTTCACTCAGTTACCAACTACTTAGCCGTCTAACTATCTATCTATCTATCAATCTATCTGTCTATCTATCTATCTATTTATCTTTCTGTCTGCTGTCTGTGTATCCGTCTGTCTGTCTCATACAGCGTACGTCAAAACGCTGTGTGTGTGTGTGTGTGTGTGTGTGTGTGTGTGTGT
Organism: Harmothoe impar; assembly: GCA_947462335.1. Classification (NCBI taxonomy): domain Eukaryota; kingdom Metazoa; phylum Annelida; class Polychaeta; order Phyllodocida; family Polynoidae; genus Harmothoe; species Harmothoe impar. Next base: position 56,535,317 of record OX381707.1, on the reverse strand, counting down.
GTGTGTGCGCGCGCGTGAGCGTTGAGCGTCTCTCATTCCGAATCTATGCCGAGATATTTCAGAATGATCTCTGTTTTGTCATCCAACTCTTTGAGCGCTCTGGCGGACAGCGTCACTCCCTGCTGTGTGGGTTTTTTGTCAGGACCTTCGTACTTGCGCACGTGGACGAGGTTCTTACCGCTGTAGTAGCTCACAGCTGCGTACACTTCGCCCTCCTCATCCAGCACTGCGAACCAGGGGGTGTGATTAGGTTTTCCTTGCGCGGCCGCTGTGTCGCGTATGCGCACCACTGCGCGGATATCGGCGATGCGTGCTATTAGCTCGCGCAGCGCGTCGGCCGTGAAGTGCACTCACTTGCTTCTGGTCAGAGACGCCTCTTTCACCTGGCCGTCTTTTGTGTAGCGCGGCCTCCTAGACAGTCTAGCCACGTCCTCCCAGATCTCCAGCGTCAAAGCTCCGTCTAAGCAGAACTCTAACCCGAGAAGACGGGAGAAGGTTTTCTCTGCTTCTTCTCGTCCATCTCGTTCTTTTTCTTGTATTTTTCTCTTCTTACTAGGCCTTGTTGTTCTGGAACTCACCTTAGAACGTTTCACACCCGCAGGATGAGTAACACCATCAGCGTGAGCTGAATCAGCAGCAGAACCGATAGCAGGAGCAGCGTCAGCGCTGGTGGTATCCGAGGCCTCGTTGTTGGAACAGCGCAGCCACACGCCGTCGGTGCTGAGTGTAGCGGTAGAAGATGAAGCGCCGCCGCCCTCGTAAGGTGGCGGTGAGGGCAGTCGCCACGGACCGGACGGGACGCTACTAGTGGAGGAAGTGAGGTCGAAAGGTCGAAGAGGGAAGCCGAAAAACGTACCGCCCACCCCTTTCCCTTCGGGTTGTTCGTACGCCTCGTCGTCAGCGTCGTTCTCTGTCTCACCCTGTTGCTCCTCCTCCTCTTCTTCTCGGTTTAGGGGCTGAGTGTCCGAATAGCTGTCACTCTCAGCGCGAGCGGCGTCGAGGGCGTCGGTCGATGTAGTGGTGGAGGAGAGGGGCTGTGCAACGTGCGGCAGGTCATCAAAGTCATCAACAGTAGTGGGGAGGTAAAAACCCGGTTGCCAGTACTGCGCTGTGCCAGGAGCGTTGTCGTCAGTAGTAGTAGCGGTAGCAGCAGGTGCAGCAGAAGCAGCAGCAGCAGCAGCAGCAGCAGCAGCAGCAGCAGACGCAACAGTAGCAGGCGCAGCAGCCTCAGCAGGCGCAGCAGTAGCAGGCGCAGCGGTAGCAGGTGCAGCAGCAGCAGCAGCAGCCGCAGCAGGCGGGGCGGCAGTAGCAGCGGCAGCGCGCTTAGCAGCAACGTGTACCGTCGCGAGTGTAACAACGTCGCTAGCACGACGACTACTACCAGTAGTACTACTACTACTACTACTACTACTACTAGTACTACTACTGCTACTACTACTGCTACTACTACTACTACTGCCGCGAGCGCTCGCTACAGCGGGAGGGTGATAAGACCAAGCGGCTGCGGCGGTAGTCTCATTTTCAGTAACAAGAGGAGGCACTGACGCTAAACGAGCGCTGTTCCGCGTAGTCTTCTTGTTCTTGGACGGCGCTAGGTGTTGTCTTTTGCTCATGGTGGTGACTGTAGAGAGCAGCAAAAGAATGAGTGAGTGAATGGAGGTTTCCAGACCCCTTATATAAGCCTTCTCGCTTCTAGAGCTAAGCTACTTACTGACCCTGTTCAGCTGCCGCCGGCTGGCCGGCGGCCATTCACAAAGAGAAACAAAAGACATAAGGCATGACGTTTTCAGCTGGATCCCTTTCCCCCCTTTTGAGAGATCGACTGTCATGAGCTAAGCCGCTTACCACCCTGTTCAGCAATTCAACGCGCATTAGCTGTATAAAGGATTAACCGGTTGCTGCCGTCGACTGACCGGCGGCCATTCACAAAGACATAAGGTATGACGTTTTCAGCTGGATCCCTTTTTTGAGGGATCCACTGTCATGAGCTAAGCCACTTACCACCCTGTTCAGCCATTCAGCGCGCGTTAGCTGTATAAAGGATTAACGGTGATGAGCTTAGAGTGTGTATACAAAAAAAAACTACAGGAGGCGTGTGGCGTGAAGCAGGACCCCCCTAAGACGAACGTGTCTGTCTGTGAGTAGAGGCGTGTGCATGTGGTGAGCGACTTAAGTGTAAGACAAAAAAAAAATCACCACCTCCTGCCGTGGTGAGTAGACCGGGCCGGCCAGGCGGCGGCGGCCGGCTAGTTCAATAGGGAGGGGTGACAGCTGACTAAGGCTGTGCATGAAAAAAATCCGATTTTCACCTGACCTCTGACGTTTGTTACAATGAATGTCAGAGGGAGGGAGACGTCCTCAGGTAGGGGGTAGGAGGTAAGGCTATGGATGAGGAAGAAACACCGTTTTCAGCTGGTCTCCACGGATAGCGATGACACACCCCTCGTCATCTAAGCTCTTAAGGAGCGGAGCGGTTGAAAAAAGCGTCATGCGGACAGGTCGCTACACAGCTGGAGTGCTGTTGGAAATGGGATTAAACTCCCTCTGTATAAAAAGCTCTGATTTCTGTTGGAAAAAAACCATATCGCCTCTGACCACAGTAACGTCTACTACCACCACCGCCGCCACCACCGCCGCCGCCGCCGCCGCCGCCGCCGCCGCCGCCGCCGCCACCGCCGCCAAGACGAGACGAGATGGCTCAAGCTATTCCACTTTCAAGCTCGCCTTCACCGCCTTGTCCACCTGAAAAAAAGTTAATGCGGCTTGACGACGTGAGACGCGCGAGGCAGACCGATGGGGAGAACAGAGAGGTAGGACAGCGGCGGTTAGCCTATAGCGACGCCTTGCTTCGTCAACTAGGTAAAGAGTTGAGCGGCTGTTGGAGAGAGTTGGGCAGTAGCTTAAAAGTTACCGCCGCCCGTATGGATGCTCTAGTAGAGCGCAGTGTCAAGACACCGGAGGAGCTGTGTACGGCGATGTTCCGAGTCTGGTGGGGTGAAACCCCGCATCGTCATAGATGGGGAGAGCTCGGTCGCGTCTTCACCCGCATTAGACGCGTGGAACTGTTGGCTCAGTGGATGTCCCTTCTCCACAGACAGGGGTTGGATTTCGAAAACCCCGACTCGCGCGCGATGCATAAGCACTTGGGCACCCTCGGCAGACGTCTAGGTAGCAGGTGGAAAGAGGTGGGGGACCATTTAAAATTGTCGCCTGAGAGGTTAGATAAGATCGCTGAAGAATGCGAATACGGAGGAAGTCCCGCTGAGTGGGCCTTCCGAGTGTTGAAAATGTGGCAAGATGAAGCTGACGGTGCCGGCGGTACACCTTTTGAACTCCTTCGAGTGTTGACTGAGGACATGGGAAAGTTTGACCTCGGCATCGCGATATTACTTGACTTTATCAAGCAAGAAACAACGAGAACGACGGACATGTGAATTGTTGTATTTTATTTTCATACGTCTTCTTTATTAGTAAGTAAAAAAAAAAATATCATAACAATTAAGACGCGCGCCCTCTTAAAGTGTCACTTCCTCCAGTCGCAGCTGATCGCCTCATCGAAGCACGTGATAAACAAAAAAAAACGAAGAGACACGCTTCTTCCTCTCGAGAGGAAGAAGCGTGTCTCTCGATTGAAATCTTTTTCTTTTCTTTTTTTCTTAAAAGAGACAAACGCCCCTTAGAGTGCCCCCCCCACCCCCCTAGAGTGCCCCCCTCCCCCCTCCCCCCCTCCCCCCCCACCACTCGCCCCATGCATCCTAAAAGCGCCCCCCTCCCCATGCATCTTAAAAGGGCCCCCCTCCCCTTCCCTCCCCTCCCCTCCCCTCCCCCCCCCCCTTTATACACTCTAAAGAACGCTTCTACCTAGTTCAATAAGTCACTTCCAGTCGCTCGTAAAACAATAAAAAATGAAAAAAAAAAACAAACTTATATCGTAGTGTTTTTTATTAGTTTACCGAAAAAAACAAGAGACTCGCCTCCTTCTCCTCCTCCTCCTCCTCCTCCTCCTCCTCCTCCTTTTCCTCCTCCTCCAAAAAAAAAGATATCACATTTTAAAGCGCGTGACCCCTTAAAGACGCTCATCTCTTCATTAAGTCGCGTGACGTCACTTCTTCTTCTTCTTCTTCTTCTTCTTCTTCTTCTTCTTCCGGTCACGTGATCAATCAGGTCACTTCCGGTCACGTGATCCTCAATCAAGTCACTCACTTCCGGTTGGCCATTAGGTCATGTGACGTCACTTCCGGTCACGTGACTCATCAGGTCACTTCCGGTCACGTGATCCTAAAGTAGGTCACTTCCGGTCCCCTAAGTAGGTCATATGACGTCACTTCCGGTCCATAAGTAGGTCATATGACCTCACTTCCGGTCACGTGACCAAATGGCGGCCTCTGATTGGCTAACTAGGTCACGTGACCTCACCACTAATCCCCTAAGTAGGTCACTTCCGGTCACGTGACCAAATGGAGGCCTCTGATTGGCTGCAGGTCGATTGAGTAATAAACAGTACTTAACTATAGTCCCGTTCCGATACATACTATACTACTAGTGGGATTTAATGGGTATATTGCATAGTCTAACGACAGTATGTTATGGCACAAAAACATGTCGTCCACTCATATATCAACCAAGGAGGTACGTCATGCTCGACATTGATATTATTTACTTTGTTATTCATACAGACTCACTGGTGCAAGGCACGAATTCCATACGCTGTAAACCTTGCCAATATATGTGACCAGGCGAGGGAAAAGACCCCTCCAGGGGGGAAATTAGTAATTAAAGTTGGTGTCATAATCTTTAAAATAAGATATTATGACCTTAAAAATTCCTGGTAGGTTTGTGGGAATCCCTTTTCAAACATTGGTACATACCACTAACTGAAAATGGTAAATAAGCTCTAAATGCATTGTATCCCATGGTAAATAATGAAAATAATGAAAAATCAGTTTTATTTAGAAATAATGGAATAAAATTGGATTTATTGGTCTAAATTTGCTTCTAGATGGAATTTTTGCATTCTGTTTTCAGTTTTGGGTAACTGATGGAACATTTTAATGAATTAGGATTATTACCTCTAATTTGGCCTTCTGGGATGGTTTCCATGGCAACCGGAACGTGTCATATGTGCAAATTCTACATAAAAAACGTTCTTTTTGCATTCCAAATATAGAATGTTAGCATCAAGATGGAATAATTTCATGAAGATTATTGCATTCTACATAGAAAATGGTCCTAGAACATTTTATCATGTATTTTACACTCTTTTGCATCTATGGTGCCCCCTGGTGGCCAAAACTAGACCTAGAAATCCCGCCTGAAGGGGTCTTTTGCCTAGATGGGTCACATATGACGATGTGACAGCCCCAAGGCTACTGTTGCCCATGCCATGATAGTCATCATGACTTGATAAATATACTCGTTCTGTGATTACCCCAGGGCATAAGTTAATAGAGTACCGTAGGGTATTACTGGCACCCTAGGGAGTTTTTCCCCCTGGTGCGATTTCCGTGAGATTTTTTGAGAATTTCTCTTTTCCCATCCGTGGAGCATGGACTTTGTGTTTGAATGATTCAGGGTTTTGTTGGTATTACTGGCATGGCTGGGGGTATTACTGGCACCCTTATGCTTTCCTTAGAAAAGGCCATAGATTAACAAAAAAATATAAACCGACCATGTTGGGGACACACAATTATGTGTCATCAATTAAGGACTTAAAGTCAGAGACATCCTGACATGCCACACTCATATGTCATTGATATACACCCAAACACAGATCTGGACGGGTGCTAGTAATACCCAAAACTGTACAAATCTGTTGATATTACTGGCACCCCAGCCATCTTGAGGGCATTGAGACCCAGTTCAAAAATGATTGTTCTAGCAGACAGAGGACATAAATTGGCCATGGAATTCTGCTTACAGTTTACGAAAACACAGATAGGTGAAGCGGTGAATCTGGATTCAATTCCTCTAACATCTTGGCAAAACCTATAACTGCACCAATCTTGAGCTTAATGACTCAATGATCATAATTTTTGAAGGGAATTATCCTCATCACAAAGTTTTATTTCCATTTGTTTTGTCTTTTAGTGTAAGAGGATATGTCCCTAAAATGTCTTCAATTATCATTGGCTACCCTGAGCCAATTTGCCTAGCAAGAAATCCAAACAACACTGCCAAGGTGCCAGTAATACCCCCCCCCCCCTGCCAGTAATACCCCACGGTATTCTAATAATATTTTTAGAAAAAGGAGCAACAGCAATTGTTATGACCATTATGAGCATCTCCTGCTCTGGGCTCTCATAATATGATATAAACATGTGGGCAAAAAAGGCAGTCCCTGGCACCTGACCAGAAAACCATTGTGTATACAATCCCTTTGCTACAATATATATTGCTCATATAACTCTGTTGATATAGTAATGAGCAGAAGATTGAGAATATGCGTAGCCCTTTAAGGACGGCATAGTGTTAATCCACAAAGTCATTTATTCATCATGATGCATGAATGCTCCAATGCTGCATTTATGATTTATGCATGACAAATGAGCAGAAGTAGAACGCATATTGAGACGTCATCCTGTCTTTAAAGGGCTAAGAATCCATCCTATAGCCGTCTGTCTGTTGGGATAAACATGTTAGTGTGTGACTGATTCGGATACTCCATTAACCTTGAGGTATAGATGGCACATTAACGTGGATATGTCATGTACGTGGCATCCATACCCAGGTCTACATTATGAGGCTCTCCTCTCTCTTGCTCCCCCCTCTCTCTCTTTCTCTTTCCTAATTGTATCTCTCACCATTGTGTCTGAATGCCACAGACAGGGGTTGGATTTCGAAAACCCCGACTCGCGCGCGATGCATAAGCACTTGGGCACCCTCGGCAGACGTCTAGGTAGCAGGTGGAAAGAGGTGGGGGACCATTTAAAATTGTCGCCTGAGAGGTTAGATAAGATCGCTGAAGAATGCGAATACGGAGGAAGTCCCGCTGAGTGGGCCTTCCGAGTGTTGAAAATGTGGCAAGATGAAGCTGACGGTGCCGGCGGTACACCTTTTGAACTCCTTCGAGTGTTGACTGAGGACATGGGAAAGTTTGACCTCGGCATCGCGATATTACTTGACTTTATCAAGCAAGAAACAACGAGAACGACGGACATGTGAATTGTTGTATTTTATTTTCATACGTCTTCTTTATTAGTAAGTAAAAAAAAAAATATCATAACAATTAAGACGCGCGCCCTCTTAAAGTGTCACTTCCTCCAGTCGCAGCTGATCGCCTCATCGAAGCACGTGATAAACAAAAAAAAACGAAGAGACACGCTTCTTCCTCTCGAGAGGAAGAAGCGTGTCTCTCGATTGAAATCTTTTTCTTTTCTTTTTTTCTTAAAAGAGACAAACGCCCCTTAGAGTGCCCCCCCCACCCCCCTAGAGTGCCCCCCTCCCCCCTCCCCCCCTCCCCCCCCACCACTCGCCCCATGCATCCTAAAAGCGCCCCCCTCCCCATGCATCTTAAAAGGGCCCCCCTCCCCTTCCCTCCCCTCCCCTCCCCTCCCCCCCCCCCCCCCTTTATACACTCTAAAGAACGCTTCTACCTAGTTCAATAAGTCACTTCCAGTCGCTCGTAAAACAATAAAAAATGAAAAAAAAAAACAAACTTATATCGTAGTGTTTTTTATTAGTTTACCGAAAAAAACAAGAGACTCGCCTCCTTCTCCTCCTCCTCCTCCTCCTCCTCCTCCTCCTCCTTTTCCTCCTCCTCCAAAAAAAAAGATATCACATTTTAAAGCGCGTGACCCCTTAAAGACGCTCATCTCTTCATTAAGTCGCGTGACGTCACTTCTTCTTCTTCTTCTTCTTCTTCTTCTTCTTCTTCTTCTTCCGGTCACGTGATCAATCAGGTCACTTCCGGTCACGTGATCCTCAATCAAGTCACTCACTTCCGGTTGGCCATTAGGTCATGTGACGTCACTTCCGGTCACGTGACTCATCAGGTCACTTCCGGTCACGTGATCCTAAAGTAGGTCACTTCCGGTCCCCTAAGTAGGTCATATGACGTCACTTCCGGTCCATAAGTAGGTCATATGACCTCACTTCCGGTCACGTGACCAAATGGCGGCCTCTGATTGGCTAACTAGGTCACGTGACCTCACCACTAATCCCCTAAGTAGGTCACTTCCGGTCACGTGACCAAATGGAGGCCTCTGATTGGCTGCAGGTCGATTGAGTAATAAACAGTACTTAACTATAGTCCCGTTCCGATACATACTATACTACTAGTGGGATTTAATGGGTATATTGCATAGTCTAACGACAGTATGTTATGGCACAAAAACATGTCGTCCACTCATATATCAACCAAGGAGGTACGTCATGCTCGACATTGATATTATTTACTTTGTTATTCATACAGACTCACTGGTGCAAGGCACGAGTTCCATACGCTGTAAACCTTGCCAATATATGACGATGTGACAGCCCCAAGGCTACTGTTGCCCATGCCATGATAGTCATCATGACTTGATAAACATACTCGTTCTGTGATTACCCCAGGGCATAAGTTAATAGAGTACCGTAGGGTATTACTGGCACCCTAGGGAGTTTTTCCCCCTGGTGCGATTTCCGTGAGATTTTTTGAGAATTTCTCTTTTCCCATCCGTGGAGCATGGACTTTGTGTTTGAATGATTCAGGGTTTTGTTGGTATTACTGGCATGGCTGGGGGTATTACTGGCACCCTTATGCTTTCCTTAGAAAAGGCCATAGATTAACAAAAAAATATAAACCGACCATGTTGGGGACACACAATTATGTGTCATCAATTAAGGACTTAAAGTCAGAGACATCCTGACATGCCACACTCATATGTCATTGATATACACCCAAACACAGATCTGGACGGGTGCTAGTAATACCCAAAACTGTACAAATCTGTTGATATTACTGGCACCCCAGCCATCTTGAGGGCATTGAGACCCAGTTCAAAAATGATTGTTCTAGCAGACAGAGGACATAAATTGGCCATGGAATTCTGCTTACAGTTTACGAAAACACAGATAGGTGAAGCGGTGAATCTGGATTCAATTCCTCTAACATCTTGGCAAAACCTATAACTGCACCAATCTTGAGCTTAATGACTCAATGATCATAATTTTTGAAGGGAATTATCCTCATCACAAAGTTTTATTTCCATTTGTTTTGTCTTTTAGTGTAAGAGGATATGTCCCTAAAATGTCTTCAATTATCATTGGCTACCCTGAGCCAATTTGCCTAGCAAGAAATCCAAACAACACTGCCAAGGTGCCAGTAATACCCCCCCCCCCCCTGCCAGTAATACCCCACGGTATTCTAATAATATTTTTAGAAAAAGGAGCAACAGCAATTGTTATGACCATTATGAGCATCTCCTGCTCTGGGCTCTCATAATATGATATAAACATGTGGGCAAAAAAGGCAGTCCCTGGCACCTGACCAGAAAACCATTGTGTATACAATCCCTTTGCTACAATATATATTGCTCATATAACTCTGTTGATATAGTAATGAGCAGAAGATTGAGAATATGCGTAGCCCTTTAAGGACGGCATAGTGTTAATCCACAAAGTCATTTATTCATCATGATGCATGAATGCTCCAATGCTGCATTTATGATTTATGCATGACAAATGAGCAGAAGTAGAACGCATATTGAGACGTCATCCTGTCTTTAAAGGGCTAAGAATCCATCCTATAGCCGTCTGTCTGTTGGGATAAACATGTTAGTGTGTGACTGATTCGGATACTCCATTAACCTTGAGGTATAGATGGCACATTAACGTGGATATGTCATGTACGTGGCATCCATACCCAGGTCTACATTATGAGGCTCTCCTCTCTCTTGCTCCCCCCTCTCTCTCTTTCTCTTTCCTAATTGTATCTCTCACCATTGTGTCTGAATGCCACCTTTATTTCTAGCACCCCTCTAGCCCTCACTGTATTGAAGGATCTGTCTATAGCTCTCTCCTAGTTTGTATCTACCCCTTTCTCCATCTAGCTTTGTCTGTCTCTGTCTCTCTTTCTCTGCATGTGGGTCTCTTTTCTGCTTCTCTCTACTTTAGTCTGTAGTGATAGGGATATAGCTTTAAAGATACATCTTTACCCTGGTGATGGCTCTGTGGAACCTTAAGGCATGCAGTATATAGATCAGACCCACCATGGAGGCAGGCAGCAGACCCTGGAGGAGGAGCTGATGTCTCTATACTTGCTCTGCTTACACTGTTTACTGTTAGGTAGACTCGTGAGAGGATTACAGCATTCCCTACTCCCAGCCCTTGAGTCGCCCCAGTCAGGCCCCTCCTCAGAACCCACCCCTATAGCCATCTCCTCCTGTGTACAAGGGGGAGTGGTATTGAGGATAACCTACCCAACACTAACCACAGTGGTGCCACTCCTCCAGGGCTTGGTTGTGGCATCATAAATTAACATGGAACAGTGTGTATGGGGTGCCTGTATAGTGTTAAACACTGCAGGAAGAACTGAAATGGCACTGTTGTCCTTTTATGTGAAGCCATAGGCTTAGTAGATAAAGATTGCTAACTAACATTGGAACCACTATCACTCTATGTGTTCGATATTCCCTTGGCCTAACTTCAGTTTATCAGATTTATGTCTTTTTCAGGCTAAACTGGGGTCTAGGTCACTATTTCAGATCCATATTGGCATTGACATTTCACCTTTGAACAAAGTAAAGTATAGGCTCTAAACAAACTGACTGCCAGATTGAAATCGAGGACAAGTTTTGTTGACTAAATTTATAAATGCTATAGGGTATAGTGATATTTATCCCATGTTTCGCTAAACAACGAATCTACTGGATTTAAACATAATCATCCTCTCTGCGGGCCATTTATTGGTCAATTATTGGCCATGGATTTTCTCTTAATCGACTGTAATAGGAAAGACTAATATTAATTGGTCCAAACGAGGACCCCATACCTGTGATGGTAATTATGTGCCATTAGTACCTCATGGCACATAATCTATCTTTACCACACGCCATGGCACAGTTCTCATGTGTGCCACTGTGTATGATCCAGTATCAGGGATCACACAAGTACATGTACCATACTGCTAATACAGTGCACAAAGTGCGCCACACTATCACACTCACGTGTGTGGGGACAGTACTGTAGCTGCAGAGGTGTCAAAGTCGACCTGGCGACCTGGGCTCTTTTCCAGGCGACCATGCAGGCGACCTGGTACACTGATTTAAGCGATCTGGCGACTTTTGCACAAGATTGAGTGTAGAATATAGGGTCTAAAAACGACCTCGCTACCTGGGGGCCTTATTTTCGGCGACTTTCCGACCTCAGGGGGACCCCTCTGCCCCCCAGTACACAGAAAAAAGTAAAGGTGCCAACTGTGTATACCATGTGGCTCTGGCAAAATAGAGTCAAACACCTGACAATGACTCTGCTTATATGAAGGGTCAACTTGATTTGACTCTCTACTATGTGTCAACCCAAGTTGACCCTCTATATAATTATAAGCGTCAATAGCTGTTTGACACTCCACTTTTTACCAGAGCCAAGTGGGAGATACAGTTGACTCCTTTACCTTTCTGTGTGTACTATACCGCTGTTGCTCACCTCCCAGTAGAGCAGATACGGTAAGGAGTCATGATGCACCCTGAGCTGCTCATAGGCTCGGTGAGCTTTGGACAGCGGAATCTTGTGAAGCTCACTCCCAGCTTCCCCCTCTGTAGAGGTCCCCGGTTTAGGCGTTGCATCGGGTACGTAGGTCCAGAATGTGCGCGAGTTTTTGCGCACCGGAGGGCGTTCCTCTCCCGTGGCCGAATTCCTCCTTGGTGGGGGGCGAACAGCGCTGGTCTTTCTCACAGGTGCTGTCTTGACTAAGGTAGTCATGGTAGTTTTGCTTAGTCAGATGATGAATGGAGTATGCTAAAGTTTCTATGTCAACTGATTCAGACGCTATTTTTGCAATTTCTGAGTAACGGTAAAAAAACAAAGGAGGGCTAAGCAATAGGTAGTTCAGTGCAAAAGCAGTCAAAACCATATAGATTCTGAATTGTCCTATCCTATCACAAATACAGGTGTTGCAGATTGCATACAGAGGAGATGGTTTGTTGTCTCACTGGTATAAGTTACCATAGTGGCCCACTGCTAAACTCCAAAGTGGTATCAAGGATCTATCTATTAATTGAAGTGCACAGTGTTGTGATTCTCTGCTGAGTCATTCCAGGCTGTTAGTGATGTGATTGTCTATCCGGATCAGAAGCGAAGGTCATACACAGACACTTTAGCTCTGTTTCTATAAAGTTCCAGATATGACAACCGAATGGATATACGGTACCCCCTTTAACCGTATAGTTATCCTGTATCCTTGTTCAAACCAGATAGGGAGATAATTCCATATTATGGATAACATCGAACCACAATTTGGTCTATTTCCAGGTATATTTTCAGTTGGTTCTCTCTCCTCAGTTCAACCTCCTGGAAGATGTACCACACAATTAGTCTGCACGATGACAACACCTATGGTAAACCAGCAGTAGATTCTGCTACCAAATACATACTGATACCATAGTGGGTAGGTATTGGTCCAGAACCCTGAATGAGTTCTATTCGTCCAACTATCTGCTCTGGATCTCAACCAAATGTTTAGTAAGGAGTGACGGTGGAAAGATAGGCTATCGGCCACACTGTTGATGTCGACAGAGTATACAAACACTCTTCTATTGAGTTGACTTTAAATTAAAGCAAAGCATTTGCAAGAGCCTATCCACATCTAGGCCAAAGAAGATAACAGTGCTTATGTAAGTTAAATAAGTATTTAATTGAGACATTGAAATAAATAATGAGTACTCAGGGGCCTACATGTTGTGTAATACATGGGAAGTGAAATAGGGCATTAGAACGTTAGCCTTATGTTTGTGTATTGATAAGAACCATTAGGTCAAGAACCCATAAGATAGGAGAGGACATAGAGATATGGCTATGCAGTAAGGGGGCATCTGTCACTCTTTCATGTGGAGGTAAACACTATACTAACTCAGTGGATCTGGTCTGGCAGCCTAGTATACACTATAAGCATGGATCTATGGCACGGATAAGGGCCCTTGGAGTGAGAAAGGGGATATACATATATCTAAGAGAGAAAGGCAAATAGGCAACTGTATATGACTCGTCAATAATCGAAACCCCATCATAGTTATCTTGCCAACGCCCTGTATTTGAAATTGGTATATATCTAGACCAGATTTTAAAAGGAATTGTTTTTGGTAACATGGTCGTGTTTTGGGGATGAGACATTTAAGGCCAAAATAAAGGTGTGTTTCAGGTTACCCGACCCTACCTAGCAAAACAGGGCCGACCCTAGAGATTTTTATTCAATTTTGAAAAGAAAAAAGTATATTTTAAGTAATTTTGGGGCTATTTCAGAGTCAGTTTGATGGTCGATGCCAGTGTTGGCGAGTCAGCGCTGTAGTTTGCGAGTCAATTTTTAGGTAGTTTTCAGGCCATGGGATCAATCTGTCTTTATGAAACAATTTTGAGGCTATTTCAGAGTCAATTTGATAGTTCACGAGTCAACGCTGTTGGCGACGAGTCAGGGCTGAAGTTTGCGAGTCAGTTTTGGGTACTTTTCAGGCCAAAGTTTAAAAAAAAAGAAGTTTTTAAACGAAAAAAAAAGACCTACCCTACCTAGATTTCCAGACCAAGTAACCTGAAACACACTTTTTTTTGGCCTAAACACTAAAAACTTATCATGTGTTTCAACATTGCATATGGTCGATCTTGTTCCATCTAGAGGATCTAAGGCACCTAATGTTGTTACGTAGATTGTAACGTAGTTTTAAGTCCGGAGGGCAAGTTGCATTTTGCATTCCAGACTGATGAAATGAGTAGATAAACGTTTAACTATAATCCCTATATTCGCAGTGTAAACCGTGACCACTGTTTGAATATCTTATCTTATCTTATCTTATCTTATCCCTGGAATTATTTTCATGAGATGCTATGGATGTATCAAAAACGGTTGTGTGAATGAGTTGTCCTGAGCCTGAGGTGAATAGGTGAGGCCATTGTGTCCCTGTGTTGTATTCATTAACGTATGTAACTAGGTCACTATGCCAGCCGGGGCCCGGATCCTACTGACCCATTCTCCAAACAATCTTTAGGTGCAAGGTTTAAAGTGCACAAAGTGCCAATCGCTAGGCATGCTTTGGCTGTATTATACAATCTGTCTTACTCATGCATCACAGTCAGTCAATCCTCGATAGTATAGTGGTTAGTATCCCCGCCTGTCACGCGGGAGACCGGGGTTCAATTCCCCGTCGGGGAGGCAAGCTTTTTTCATACTTTATACACAGTATGAAATTGTAAGGCATTATCTTTTCATTAAACAACAACGTTCAGAATAATAAAGCTAAAGGGATATTGGTTACGTATAATCCGTATATTTCTCACCTGTTCTCCTATCCCAAATTATACAAAATACATGTACATACCACAGTTAAATTGCTGAATGTACTACATGTTGGTTCATAATCTAGAAACATATCCCTGAATGCAGGAATGAGTGTTAATCATATAAAAGAAATTATATAATAGGTTAGGTTAGCTAGGTCTATCCGTAATGCTGACATGTGACAACAAGGCTCAAACTACATAAGCATAAAATTATTGTCATTGTCAAGTAGATATTTAGTTTTGGACGCACCTTCTGACATCACGTCCTGTTATGGGGAGCATGGACACTACTTGTGAGTAGGATGTAGCCAGGGGATGTAGGGTCATTATACACAAGGTCGCCTTTTTATACCTTTTTTCTACTGGTAATTTTGTTCAAAGGTCGACAAGTTACTAAACGTATACTGTGCCAGGTTACCAGGTGCCAAAATACGCCTCTCCAGCTACCTCTAGGACATCCACCCCCTTGAACATCTACCTCCTTGGACTTTGACCCCTGGAACTTCAACCCTAAGGCCAAGGACATCTACCCCAAGGTAATTTACCCTCTAGGATTTCCATTCCATCCAGCTCAAACATGTAAGGGAATACAGGGTTGGATGTCCCTATAGGGGTACATGTCAGGTGATAGATATCAAGGAGGTGAACACCCTTCGGCCCTCTAGTTATTGAGAAACAGGCAATGGACTGAATATGAAAGGGGTGGAAGTCCTAGGGGGTGGACATCCAGAGGGGTAGATGTCCAAGGGGTAGGATGGCAAGGGGTACCGGTAGCTGTATATATATGTCCGGAGGCCTGGGGGTAGTTATCCCTAGAACCCCTGCCCAAGGGTATGGATCACTAACACCAACAATTAGGATTCTCCGTAATGCATGGTGAGAGAATTCCATGAATTCCTGGAGAGGTCCATGCAGAAGTCCATGAAGAAGGCTTACTACATGCATTTCTTCAATTTCCTGTTCCAAGTCGCTGGTTGGCTAGTTCGCCGCTGGCAACAGACATTGCCCAAACCCAGTCAACGTTCAAGGTTTAGACAGTTTGGTCATGGCAGCTGTTCTGAGAGTCTTCCAATGAACTGAAAAAGTAAACTTGTCTCCAGACTCGTCAAAGTGACTATCATAAAATAAACGATTCAAAATTTGTCTAACATATCAGGTTACTATCCCACAAATAGAATCTGGAGCCGGCAAATGTCGGGTTTTGAGCTGGCACATGCCAAGTGGGTTTTCTATCTCCAGCTAGAAGACCCGTCTCCTTGTCACTTAGACAAGTTTTTGACTCGTTTATTTTATGACCGTCACTTTGAAGAGTCTGGAGACAAGTTTACTTTTTGAGTATGGGTGGCTTCCTAAGGCCACACAGAGAGAAGAAACAGCGTCAAAAGAGAGTCCAGGTCGCCTAAAGCAGCCTTAGTGACTCTCTGACTGACATAAGGGAGTCACTTGGGGGAGTCATATGACCCAGAGAACTATATGACTCCCTCCATAGGTCAGCCAGAGAGTCACCTAGGCTCCCTTAAGCGACCTGGACTTACCTAGAGAGGGGAGTCATTTTGGAGGCAACCTGGACTCCCTTTTGACGCTGTTTCTTTTCTCTGTGCAAGCTATCGGGACCAGAGTTCAACATGATAACCTATGTGTACTGCCCACAAACCCCAACAAGGGGCAGCACATCAAACATGTATCACAACATTACATAAGCTCAACGCATGCAGGCGGCCTACACCAGGCTCAGTAGGTGGATTCCGCCTACAACCAAACACTGCTCTTAAACATGCATGAGGCTGTGTCTCATGAGATCGGGCCAATGTGAACGCCTTTGACTGGGTGCCATCTTTGACCGTGTGCAATCTTTGACTGGGTGCCATCTGTGCCTCTCCCACTATAGCCCCTCTTGAGGTTAGCTCAGGGAACCTGAACTCTATATCTCCGTTCCCCTCCGCAATAGAGTTCAGGAAACCAGCGCTTTGAGAGTGGGGGAATGGGTGCGCGCACGTGCTTGCCCGCACATTTTCGGCCATAATTATTTGGAATTTCTTTATTTTTTTAACTGCGTTGGATAGCCTGACATTTTCTCTTTAACCTTGAAAAGTTTCAGATTTTTCTAAGCCCTAAAAGTGTATCAAAAACGAAATCTAAAAGGCCACCCCCCTTTCCCACCAGCCACGACAGTGATGGCCACCTGCGCGCCCCCATTCCCCCACTCTCAAAGCGCTGGTTTCCTGAACTCTATTGCGGAGGGGAACGGAGATATAGAGTTCAGGTTCCCTGAGCTATCTTGAGGTAAGCTAGGTGTCCCCCCCCCCCCCAGGTGGCAGTCTGATCCGTCTAACGTGTCCCGTCCTCCTCCAGGGTACTAGAGGGACATGTCCACACCCTGTCATGGCAACCAGGTGACCGCTCGACCTCACCTCCAGTACACTAACCCACACAACGGCCCACCGCCGCCGCCTCAAAAATGGCGGCGCTCACCGCATGGCGGCCATTTTACATTAGCCCCGGGGTGAATACAATGGTGGGCGGCCATAGGGCGTGGTGGTTATTGAATGTTTACGCCCGGCCTGTGCGCTTATTGAATACTCTGGTTGGCTGGTTGAGATGTTATTAGGGCCGTCAGGGGTGACGGATGTAGCATATCCATCACCATTGGTCGGCGCTACTATAGTCTGGGCTGTAGTTACGGAACTCGACTTGCTCTTGTGCAATGTCCATATCCTGCCAATATAATGCAAACGGCCGCCCATCATATTGTATTGCTCCTCGTTATGATCCATGTATATACACCAGAGTGACTAACCTCTTCACCCTAATCATGTGTACTTGGTCATTCATCATATCACGTACCACCATTGTGAATTGCAGGGGCAGCTCTATTCTACATTATTCACTACATTAAAGGCCCTTTGGCTGAAGTAGCCTTGTCTGTGTTTTACAAGGGCTTCCTCCATGGTATCAGGCTCCATTACTCACTGCATGGGCAGCTGTGGGACCACCTACCTTGTGGGTGGGAGAGTAACGAGGGGGGGGGGGAGGTCAGAAGGGGAAGTAAAGAGGTACTATTTTTAGAAGTCCTTTGGTATGACCCTACAAGGGATTGAAGCAGTGACCTCTCCTGTTCTAAACGGACACCCTAATCATCAGTAGTTACCCTGGTTACCTTGGTCTTTGACTTCTCTGAAGGAAATAACACTATGCAAAACACACAGCATGAAGTCTATTTGTATTTTGTATTTATATATTTTATTGGCTGAAAGATTCTCGGTGTACATTTACGATGAGTTTTTCAATCAAGCGCCAAGTCGCCTTCAAAGAGAAGGGTCTAAAGATTCGACATTCTGTTTTTGAATGGTAAAACTCATACCATCTTATTTTTTTAGGACCTGCAATATTATCTATATAACAAATAATATAATTCCATTTGTCAAACTCAGATAATAGAGACATTTGTAATCATCGAGTTTCACTTTGATTATGATACAATTCAAATCCCAATCTCTTTCTGATACAATGCGGATTGCGCATTTGGTTTGCGGAACACCATGTTGACTCGCGTAGTGCAGGATCGACTTTCAGACCTCAAATTCAAATATAAATTGGCAAAAATACAACCTAAATATTCAACAATATATCCAAATATGATATCGAGAACCATATTCCCCAGAAATTGCAAAATGAATGCGAGGGTCAGTCCTATTTTATAGTATGTATTGGGTTGCCAGAAACATACCTTTCTCTGGCCTAAAATCAACATACATCAGAATCTGTGTTCTGTATATTTGGACTTTCATCAACTTTGCCTGTGATCATATCATAGACATTGATCAACGAATAACTTCAATGCTAAAGATATCATTAACATGCTTTCATCTTGCTTAATGTACTCTATAGTGGAAGCCATCATCAAAGGGCAATGGAATTTTTATTCTAAGCAGCACAGAGGACTAAAAGCCATGTGGCTCACATATAATTGTATGTCTGTGTTATTACATCTATACACCAATAATGTGATTCCAATGTGGACTAGTCGTCATGATGATAGATGGTACCTGTTTATTTGTCCACTACCGGGTATTTTAGATTTTTTCAAAACAATATGTCCCAAATTAATTAAAACGAATGTAAATGTATCACCAATTTTAGGGTCTAGAAGCCAGTCCTTCATAGGTGGGTCCCATCAATGGGAGTAATTTCTATATAAGATAAAGCCTACTTGCCATAGCTTTGGTAAATGTAGCGGTATGTGTTCGTCTTGTAATAGACACCCTACGAGTAACTGAGTGTATGTCAAAACAACTACGACATACTAACTGGTGCCTCATAATAACATTCTATTAAACATAGATGTTTTTCCTATCTTTCATGCAGATTGTTGAGATACATTGGTCTTATCCTCTGCATATTTTCAATAGTAACATTTCAGTGACCCAAAATATATTATACTTTAGAATTGCATCAGGAGAAATGTAGTTTGTGTGAGAGTTTCCTGCCGGGACTGGAACTGCTGACCCTCAGACTACATCTCCCACGGCTCTACCAACTGAGCTAGAGGGGCAATCACTTATATGTAGCCTACATCAATAGGCTTTTGAAAAGATCAGGTCATATTTGAGCTGTGTAGTATGGTACTCCCTCCAACCTCTCTGCTCTCTCTCCCTCTGGTTGCTGGTTATGGGATTCGAACCTGCATCTACAGTAACAGAATTGTATGTGTACAGCAAAAGTTGCTGTATTATCTTTTACAGCTAAAGTACTGTATAGTTACAGCACATATTGCTGTTCACGAACAACAACTTTTTACAGTGTACCCCCTGGAGATCTACCCCACGGACATCGACAAGTACCCCCTGCCATTTACCCCCTGCCATTTACCCCCCGGACATCTACCCCACTAGGACATCTACCCCTAGGACTTTTACCCCCCCCCCCATGGACATCTACCCCCTGGACTTTTACCCCCTGGGACATCCACCCCCTCGGACATCTACCCCCTTGGACTTTTACCCTCCAGGACTTCTACCCCTGGGGACATCCACCCCCTCCAGATGGCCATATGGTTGAGTCATATCATGTGGAGGGGGTAAAAGTCCTAGAGGGTAAAGGTCCTAGAGGGTAAATGTCCAGGGGGTAGATGTCCAGGGGGGTAAAAGTCATAAGGCCCGGGGTAGATGCCCTAGAGGGGTAGATGTCCGGGGGGTACTTGTCCTGACACCATCGGAATGGGTGCTATACCCGTTTTATAGAAATATAACATCAGTATTGGAACTTTGAGGTTCATGTTTAGCGGTTACGTCTGCACCTATGATCTCTAACCAGGTGAGCAGGAGCTGAGCAGGTGTGAGGTGCTCAGTTAATAGTCTCCCTGAGGCTACTGAACATAAATAGTCATTAGGCCATCGTCCAAGATACACTATTCTAGCCATAAATCTCCACCCTAACGGGTCCTCGCCGTTCTTACCCAACACATTAGTGTTATACTGCGACACACTTGGCACAATGTGTGCAAGAAACATGTGCGATATGTGTGACATTGCCATACAAAACCTTATTATACAGTTGAAATCTAAGGGGAATGCCTTTGCTGAAGAGGAGGGAGCCTATTGAAAATGGCTATACATGTATAATCATTACGTGATTGGTTCTAAAGGCTATACAACTTGCAATTGGTATTACGATTTTGCCTGAGGATATAACAATAAGCATAATCATAAGAAACGACATAAGAAAATAGGTGAAATAATATTGTCACCTGTGTTCTCTCACCTGTAATAGTTTTAAACAATGATGCAGCATTGATTTTCATCGGGCTATTTTCTTATTCTAAGAAGCCAGGTGAGCTATCATCATGCTGACATATGTAGTTTCAACCTGACACTTTTGACCCTAATTAAGTGTCGTTACATTATGATTAGGGCCTATGTTGATCTTGATTGGTGATCAATTTGGTGACACTATAGAGCAAATGATATGTTCAGTCATGGCATCGTGTAGTAGTATTTTCGCTTAAAGTGGCATTCTCACCACTCCACATAGCAGACTAGAACAGTACTAGAACTGTGAGTGGGATACGCTCGGTGATTATGCCACTTTAACTCCGAAATATAGTAACTATATAGTATTACATGTATCTTCTGTTTTAGCAACTTGCCATAGTATGCATTTAATATACTCCATTTCCAAAATGACTTAACCTGTTTCACCCTTGCCCATCTAGGTTGGCCTTGAATATGGGTTGGCATGGTAAGGGAGTAACATGACCTGGGGCGCCACCCCGTGAGTAGTGCCAGCACTAACCAACATGGCTGCCGCATGGTATTAGGCACTAGCGAGATACTGGTGGCGTCCTCATGTGGTACTCTGGTACCAATTGTACCCCCATGGTCACCAGCAACCAGCCCAGCCAAATCTCATGTCCGACATTAGGGTACAAACATGGTGTAAGCATTGTGAGTGGGTTGCAGCTAGACATTCCTTATGTCCCCTGTCCATTATAGTATAGTGGTTAGCACTGTGGCTTTGTGACACAAGGTGCAGGGGTTCTTTTCCCTCCCAAGCCATATGCATACATATATTTATAACCATTCTTATTCATGTTTATAGCTTTTTAGGAAATCAGTTAAATTGAGGTACAATAATATGTAACAGAGAATTGAAACAGAATTACCATTATCTAACCACAGAAAATTACTGTAATATATGGGTCACATAAATGGTTATATATTATATACAAAATTCGTGGTGTGTAAAAGAGGTAGCCTTGGCATGAATTCGAAGCCAGGACCTTTGTATTGAGTTGCCATGGTCCTAACCACTCCTCCAATCCTAACAGTTCACATAACAACTACACAACTACCACCCATTGAAAATACTCATCATGCCACTTGTACCCTGATCTCGTTCACGAGATTTCCCTGAGCTTGTTGCTGTGAGGTAGAGGGTACACACTGGTACCAACAAACATGGCACTGTTCACTGGACATCCTGCTAGAGCGGAATATACCTTTGATGTCATGTCAGGTGATGCAACTCAGGTCTGTAACTAGGGTGAAGAGCCTTAATGCATCATGCCCTTGGTCGTCATGATGCATGAATACAGCCCTGGCGAGTTAATTGCCATGGCTGCATTCAAGCATCATGCCGACAAATGTAATCTTCTAATGACATGTCGTCCCTAAAGGGTCAGAGATGCAGTACCTCTTTAAAATGGTCTCATATATTAATTTATGGTAATTATCTTAATAGCTTTTCTATTATAAAATTTGTCCGTCTTTGTGTGAACCTACCTCATGCCAGTTTTTATGGCTTTCAAATCAGTTATGAAGATTTTTAGAGGGTACCCCGGTAAACATTATTCTGAGAAAAACTTTTTTTTTAGAAAAGATCAATTTAGTTATAGGGTTTCTAGAGAGTAAACCATTAAATACCAATTCTGTTACTATGGCCTGAGAGCCAGAATGATGGTTTACATACAATTAAAGGGAAATCAAATCAAATTTATTGCAGTAATCAGGTCAAGGTCTACCATTGAATATAATAGGACACGTTCCTCCATGACCCAAAAATGGGTAGCCCTGCGGCTCATCATGGCCCTGAATAACGTACAGCCATCCCAGCTAACAAGGATACGTTATTCTACGTCAAAATACCGTTTTAAGCGTTATACATCGTTAGGCTATGATAAGGAGCAGTTTGAGGCGTATAACGTGGCTTGTTTACTGGGATTAACCTGTGGCGTCTGTTTGGAGTGGCTTGTAATACCTTTGTAGCTAGTTATCACAGGCTTAAACTAATCAGCTTGGTTATGCTGAGAGTGGATAACTGTATATAGCACAAGGTCTGACAGAGCTAGATGCTCATCATCTTTATACCCTAGATGGCCCTACTGTACCATAGGTTTGGACATAGTCAGTAGCACATCTAATTGGTAATATACAAACTGGTTAGTCCAGCATCATCTTTATACTTCAGGTGGAGTCACACGTCTATGGCTAAATAGATGGGGCAGAGGGCCATCTAGGGTATACAGATGATAGGCGTCTAGCTCTGTCAGACCTTGTGCTGCATACAATCATCTATACTTCCAGTATAGCTGATCAGTTTAAGCCTGTGCTAGTTATAGAAGTCGTTATGGTAATTCCAGTGCCATGTGAGCTGTATGTCTGTCCATTGGCATCAGTATGCTGTATCCATTGCATTCATTTTCATTGAACTATTGAAATGGCAATGCCACTGAATTATCTTGTCATTTTATGACTGTTAGTTACAAAATTGTATTACGACGATACCTC
The DNA here is from genome assembly GCA_947462335.1 of Harmothoe impar. Classification (NCBI taxonomy): domain Eukaryota; kingdom Metazoa; phylum Annelida; class Polychaeta; order Phyllodocida; family Polynoidae; genus Harmothoe; species Harmothoe impar. Next base: position 56,512,569 of record OX381707.1, on the reverse strand, counting down.
TAAACAAGGTTCTGTTCTACCCCCTATCCCAATCATTTTCATCTCATCTCATTATTTTTCTTGACATATGAATCATCTAGTAGGTTTAAGCCCCCCTAGGACCCCAGCAGGAATCCTGGAGCTAAATGTGGAGGAGAAGAGGTGGATGCACCGTCTTTCAAGCATCACACCAAATGGCTTAAACCTACTAGATTAATCTAGATGCGGCTCAGTGAGCCAACATAACCCATAAACTACAAGATAGAAGAACACGACCCACACCCAGCCTGCTGAGGAATTACATGACCTTCAAATCATCCGGACATAGTCCTACCAAAAGATCCCTCGGTTAATAAATCTAGACCAACATTTTATTTTTTGTCTAGTCCCATGCACTCTAAAGTATATGGGACACAGTCAACCGACAAATTAAACCTGTCACTGACCTTATTAACTCACTGTACCATGCTTTCAGCCTTTTTTTTTTTTTACAAAATGTTGACACCTTGAACCCTTAGTACTGCTTACTAAACTGGTGCAATAATACACAGGCACTAGAATAATCACTTTCTAAAATTTGCCCACCTCATAGGCCCTACTAGCATTGCACACTAAATCAAAATTTATATTAATGATAAATTGATCTAGTACAGCAACCATTGGTTCCCATTTACCAAGAATTAAAACTCACACTAGAAAATAGATAAGGCAGCTTATGCATACTCTGTTTCTAAAATCTCACACCCGATGAGACACTTAAGTTGAAACCACTCACCAGTACCCACACCCCAATACACATGATTATTTACTTATGTGCCATAATCAGCCAACTGTATTCAGCATCAGCTACAGGTGTCAACCCCCTGACCTATCCTGCTTCCCTGTCTAAATATCTGATTGGAGATAAAATTCAAAAATGGCTATACCAAAACTCTGATGTGAGATTGAGCCCTTGTCGACACAGGAAGTGAGGTCACAATCTGAAATCCCTGCCCTCTGATTGGTCAGAGTCCTTGGTAACCATGGTACTAGATACAGCAGCAGGCCTTGTCAAGGCCAGTTGGTGGTAGTGTTTGTTTGGGACAAGAAGTATATTTCCCGTTCCCTCTGACGTATGAATCATAGAATCAATAGGTCAGATTTTGTTACTATCTGAATTATATTCAATATTTTGTAATGAACCAGTGAAAGCCATACCATTGAATTGTATACGTATCACCAAAAGTATTGAAATCATAGGGGCCCTAGCGGAAGGAATGCAACGTGCACATGCTAGGTTTAATGCATTACATATTATTTTGCTAATTGTAACTGTCTTATTTTCCCGAAATAAAACACTTTATAAAAGGTAAACCACAGAGATCTAAAAACAATTAAATAATAGTATCATTTACACAATCAGTATATTCTATGTGTTTGGTCTACTTATAGTTTAGACTTTCTCCTATCTCAGCAAAATACTGATTTCTATCAAATCCACCCACCCTGACACTATAGCCCTGTACTGAATAACACCACCGCCTACACCGTGCACCAACCTATATCTTTAGCCATGTATGTCTGTATCATATCTGCACATATCCACCCAAACACCACAATAATTAGGTACCAGCCTATAGGCTATACTACTCAGGCCATCACACCTAAAGGTCACACTTCAGCCCACGCTTAGAATACAATACCCTTTTCCATCTATTTATCTTATCATCTATTATGATGTACTAGAATCATCACCTGCGTTCTTATGCTTTGTCATCGACATTAGCAACCTCTATATCACCACATATCCCTTACACCTATTTTGGTCAACGGTGGCTTTCAGCATAGTACAGTCTTAATCTTCATTTAGATACCTCCTTCACCAGCATGTGCACATTTGGATCTACCTTCATAATGTGCCCATCCAGGCTTACACTGAATCATGGCTACAGGGACTTTCCCTTAGTCAATGCCATGTTTAACCATTTAGGGCCGACATGATGCCTCAATGCATCATCTTCATTTGTCACCATGGTAGTGTGCTGATGCATAATGCCAGTAATTTTTGAAGGTATAATGCTCCGTGTCATCTTAATATCCTGTCTTTTTTTAACCTTATCCTATTCCATGGGAAACGTAAGCGTACATTTTGCCTTATAATCTGAGAATGATATAATTTATTATGTGGATTGGTGCTATGATGTACAAGGGTTTAGTTATCTATTTTTAACAGTTAACGCTTAATTGATGAGGACTGTATTGTTGTGTCTAAGATTGTTGTTACCCTAGAGACTATCGACGGTTCATGATCACCCCTTTGCATGCAATATGGCTTCATCTCTCCAGTGTCTACAATGTGCCTCATGATTTTGCTTATTTATATAACATGGATTTCTATCTCTCTCTATTATATGCGTTGTGGCTCAGCATTTCATGTTTCTTTTAAAACATGGCTTCATCTCTAGAGTGTCTACAATCTAGCTTCATGATGCATCTATGTATTTAGCCTGGCTTCATTTTTCTAGTGCCTACAATTTGGCTTCATAAGTCATTTGTTATTTAACATGGCTTCATCTTTCTAGTGCTTACAATTTGGCTTCATAAGTCATTTGTTATTTAACATGGCTTCATCTTTCAAGTGTCTACAATATGGCTTCATAAGTCATTTGTTATTTAACATGGCTTCATCTTCCTAGTGTGTCTACAATATGGCTTTATAAGTCATTTGTTATTTAACATGGCTTCATCTTCCTAGTGTCTAAAATACGGTTTTACGATTTCTCTCTGTCATATTTAAAACTTGGCTTTATCTTTCTAGTGTCTACGTTTTCGTCGCATGATTTCCCTATGATACATGACATTGCTTTACCATCTCTGAATCCATTGTGGCTCATCATCTGATGTATGTTTTACAACATGACTTCATTTTTCTAGTATCTACAATCTGGCTTCATGATTTCTCTGTTATGCAATATCTTCATCACCTCTCTATCGTATACAATGTGGCTTCATGATCTATTTATATTATATAAAAGGGTTTCACAATCTTTTCATATATACTACAGTTTCACTATTGTTCTATGTTATAGGACCCATAGCCTGATCCATTCCTGTTTTCTGAGGCTTTGGTATACAACATGGTTTAACTTTGAATAGTGCAGTGATTTTATTACGTGAAGGGGTTGTACTCGTCACACATTGCAACAGAACAGTAAATAAGGTCTGTTGGATAACCAGAGGAATTTCGAGCAATGACAGAATGGCACAGTTCCTAAACGGCCATCAAATAAACAGAAATCCATGTGCCTAATAACAACGGATTCCAACCATCCCTATCTTCCTAGATTTAATTAACCCAGGGAACACTCTGGTATGATGAATTTGTTTCAAAAGCAAGTTGCTGCTTAGCAACAACTGTTCTAACTGTGCTTTTGCCTAGCAACATACCTAGGTTTACCTGGCACGTATCTGAAATTGAGGCGGGGGTATTCCCTACAAAATTTAATTCCTGTATAAATCAATTTCACGATGTCAATGTATAACAGTTATAATATGCAGATGATATTATGTAAGCATGTCATTTTTCTGTGCTTAATTGGAGGTAGTAGGAAAAATAGTTATTTTTCTTGTTGCTGGAGGAGAGGGGCTGCTGGCTATCTGAAGGATATACTTGGACGACCGACTCTGGTGACTGACCAACTTGTGAACCACTGGTGCCAGACAGTTTATTTACATGGCTTAGGGTCAGCCTGTGACAGGCGGGGCACCAGCAAACAAGGACTGATAATGGTTCCCTCACCTAAATGGGCATTTAGGGCCACGATGCGCATAGATAAGCGCGTTTAGGAGCCTAAGTAGGGAATGTTGACTGATTTATGAGGTTAATCACTAGTTAATTGTGTGTTCAGTGTAGTTTAGTCTGGTTAAACATGCTAATGTGGCGGAATGTTGGTTAATTCTAGTACAGAGTGCTACGATTGAGAGGTATTGGGTCTATGTAATACATAGGTATGATGCTATAGGTCTGTGAACTGGTTGTTCAAGGAGATTGGTAGCAGGAGCGACGATACAAATGACCAGGGTGATATTGCACTGTTGATTATGTGACAGGGGGGGGGGGGGGGGCTGGTGGGATAGACTATTTCCATTTGCCCCAGGGAGCAGACTTATTTTGTGACCAGTCGCATAGACAGTGATGAGGACTGCTGATAAAATGAAAGCTTCTTTCTGTACTGTTCCACAGCAGTGGCTTGGTGTGTTGGTCTCCATCGCTGCTTTATCGACTACTTGCACATCGTGTATGAGGAAAGCAGTCCCCAACACCCCCCTCCCTTCAGAGAATCATGTATTTAAATATTTCTAAAGACATTTGAAATTAGAATAACCAAGACTTTGTGATAACTTCACATAACTGGTTATCTCATTACATTTCACCAAGAGCTAGATATTCACATTGCAGAACACCTACCACGTGTGTTATTAAGGAATTGTATTCCTCTATTTCATGGGTAATATGGGAACCCCATTGGTTAAATCAAGGAGAACAATATCTCACGGTCTATCAAGTTATCACATTACATATACATGTAAGTTGTGTAAATTTATCATGTTTTCAACCAAAGATTGTACTTCTAATTAATGTAGAGAGCACTTTCATGAAATGAATACAAAGAACACTTGAGAATCGTTCACTCCTGACGGCTATCTCACTGGGCGTTGCCTCGTAAGATCAGTGGTTAACAGTTACAACTCTGATGCACCTTTGTCTATGACATCAACCTGCCAACACCTGGTCGAGGTCAACGCCTCACTAGTCCCCATGCATGTGAGAATCAGGTAATTACCATGAATTGAGATGTGTTTACCACAGGACTAATTACCACTCCCATGCAAGGTAAGCAGTTAGACTGACAGATGCATACAATGTCACGAACACACCCATAGGACCCACTGTTGGAATGTATCACCGGTTTTACGACTTGCATGACAATGCTAAAGCTTCTAACATGTCTTTCAACTAGGGTATGCAGATCATTAGATCAGGAATGCACAATGCTAGGGGGCATCCATTAATTACATACGCATGATTTTGCCCAAAATACCCCCCCCCCCCCCCTGCGTACATACTCAAATCACTTAATTGGACCCCCCCCCCCCCTTCCACACAGACATACAAAGGCTATATAATTGCAAGCATCACAAAATGGGCATATCCCATCTTTGCTACCGGGAGTCATTTATCAGCATGCAGGGGCCAGTTGCCAGTTGAAAGAGGCCCTTGATGTGTAGGTTGCCCCAGAAACATTTGGAATTTTGGTTGGTCATTTGGGCCCAAAAAGATTAAAAAACGACCAAAAATAGCGCAAATGCGTACAAAATGCGCATGTCAAAATGGCCCTGGACCCCCCACCCCCCCCCCCCTTGTATGAATCTGTACGCATTTGGCTTAACCCCGCCTCTACCCCTTGGTGCGTATGTAAGTTATGGATGCCCCCCTAACAGCGTATTCCGCACTAGTGTGATGCAGTGCTTCTACCTTGTGAGACCTATAGCTGAAAATGGTTCTTCGCGTGTCCAAAATCGGCAGTTGTAGGGGTCATCATCTTTTAAATTAGTGGTAGTTGAATATTCCTTAAATCCCCTGCCTAGATTGGGGGAGTGGTAAGGTGACTAGAGGTAATACATTGATACAAGTAGAATGATGCGTTACGCTGGTCCTCTTGCCAAGGCAGAATGGAAGGGACCCTTAGTATAGCACATTTATCAGCTCCATGGCATACATGGCCTACTGAATTTCCTCAGTAGCATGTCGTGAAATAACCTGCTAACTATTTAAGTTGTGCATTTCTGATTATATATACTAGCTGAATGCTAGCGTGAGATAGGTAAAGGTTAGTAGCGTAACAGAAACATTGGTCGAGGCTACATAATGTGACATGGCCTTGGAAAATGGACCTCAGGGCACCCTGCAATATTAAGGTCCCGTTTCACAGGTCGTGCCACTTGATTATAGTATGCTATCCTCAGCTATCTAAGCGATAGATATGTACAAGCTAGTAGTGGTATAAGTGTTATACTTCAAGTACAGACTAATTGTCCAGGGCGTAAGTCGAGGATAGTTACCATTGACCAGGCTTATAAAACGTATGCAGTTACTAACGCGTATCTATACCTAACATAGTTAGGCTCAGAGTAGGAGAGGCTGCATGCTCAATGGACCAAATCCACATACAGCCCTATATGTAAGATACAGTCAGCCAATTTATTTTGTTCTCTCAGGCAACTGGTGTAACTGGGCTTAAAGTAGAGCATACACTGATGAAAAACAGAATGATGTGTATGGCGTAGGCACTTAACATGAGAGGGAGCATCTCCAGGGTCTGACTCAGAATCATCACTGTTCACCACGCACCCTGTATAATAGCCCTATCTCATCATGCATCAGTTTGTTCATAATCCGGTGCACACTTTGCATGACCCCTTCTTACTACACCCATGGGACTGTTTTCTTTAGAGGAATGCAAAATGTAAACCACTTTTGTAATATTAAACCTAAGAACCACACTCCTGTGGGCGATATAAGCCTATAGCATTCCCTCCCCGTTTAATCATATTCTTGTCTAATAAGTACAGTCAACAATGTTCACTCATTTTCGGAGTGATGATTGCTAAGTAAGAAAACAATACTGATACTGGTACTATGTCCAATACAATCCTCCCACTAATATAGTGCTATGTCCATTACACTCCCCCACACTACTAGTACAAATGCACTATGCCCAATGCAATCAGTTCATACTGGTACTAGTACATGTACTATGTCCAAAACACCCCCCCCCCCCAAGACTAGTACTATGCCCAATACAATCCCGCCACACTGCTAGTACCCTGTCCAATACAACTCCCCCACACTACTAGTGCAAATATATTATGTCTAACACAATCCCTCCACATTAGTACTGTGCCCAATACAATCCCCTACACTACTAGAACTCTGCCCAATACAATCCCCCACACTACTAGTACTATGCTCAATACAATCCCCCCACACTAACCAGTACTATGCCCAATACAATCGGCCACACTACTAGTAATAAGCCCAATACAACCCCCACACTACTAGTACTATACCCAATACAATCCCCCACACCGCTAGTACTATACCCAATACAATCCCCCACACTAACCAGTACTATGCCCAATACAATCCCTCACACTAACCAGTACTATGCCCTATACAATCCCCCCACACTAACCAGTACTATGCCCAATACAATCCCCCACACTACTAGTACTATACCCAATACAATCCCCCACACCACTAGTACTATGCCCAATACAATCTCTCACACTACTAGTAACATGCCCAATACAATCCCCCCACACTACTAGTAATATGCCCAATACAATCCCCCACACTACTAGTACTATGCCCAATACAATCCCCCCACACTAACCAGTACTATGCCCAATACAATCCCCCACACTAACCAGTACTATACCCAATACAATCCCCCCAGACTACTAGTACTATACCCAATACACCCCCCTACCACTAACCAGTACTATGCCCAATACAATCCCCCACACTAACCAGTACTATGTCCAATACAATCCCCCACACTAACCAGTGCTATGTCCAATACAATCCCCCCACACTACTAGTACTACACCCAATACAATCCCCCACACTACTAGTACTATGCCCAATACAACCCCACACTAACCACTACTATGTCCAATACAATCCCCACACGACTAGTACTATGCCAAAATACAACCCCCACACTAACTAGTACTATGCCCAATGCAATCCCCCCACACTAACCAGTACTATGTCCAATACAATCCCCCCACACTAACTAGTACTACACCTAATACAATCCCCCCACACTAACCAGTACTATGCCCAATACAATCCCCCCACACTAACCAGTACTATGCCCAATACAATCCCCCACACTACTAGTACTATACCCAATACAATCCCCCACACCACTAGTACTATGCCCAATACAATCTCTCACACTACTAGTAATATGCCCAATACAATCCCCCCACACTACTAGTAATATGCCCAATACAATCCCCCACACTACTAGTACTATGCCCAATACAATCCCCTACACTAACCAGTACTATGCCCAATACAATTCCCCACACTAACCAGTACTATACCCAATACAATCCCCCACACTACTAGTACTATACCCAATACACCCCCTACCACTAACCAGTACTATGCCCAATACAATCCCCCACACTAACCAGTACTATGTCCAATACAATCCCCCACACTAACCAGTGCTATGTCCAATACAATCCCCCCACACTACTAGTACTACACCCAATACAACCCCACACTAACCACTACTATGTCCAATACAATCCCCACACGACTAGTACTATGCCAAAATACAACCCCCACACTAACTAGTACTATGCCCAATGCAATCCCCCCACACTAACCAGTACTATGTCCAATACAATCCCCCCACACTAACTAGTACTACACCTAATACAATCCCCCTACACTAACCAGTACTATGCCCAATACAATCCCCCCACACTAACCAGTACTATGTCCAATACAATCCCTCCCATGCTCAGTCAGGTGCATAGTAGTTAGCAGCAGTACATAGCAGTAGGGGCGTGTGGCACACCAACTTCGAGCTATGCATTTAGCCTGCTGGGCCTACAGCCGACATACAGAGGCTATCTCATCAAACTTTAATCTCCCTTATGACCATTACCATACACGCCCAGCCGTTCCCTGGTGACTACATGAGCACGCGTGGCACCAGTACACCACTGCATCACCACCACTGACAAACACCATCACCACTGCAGCCTGTGCTGCCGGAGGATGCCTGGTGATGACCCAGATAATCAGAATTGCAGTATGGCCTTAAAATTATTACAGTCCCTCTCTACTTTATAATAGCCCTCTATGGATGGTATCAAAGATGCATCAAGGCGCCCTGTTCATATCAACTCGTGCATAGTGCATCATTACGACTCTTAGGGAGTACATCAGCTGATTAACCAGTGCTGCATTTTTGCATCATGCCGATAGAAAGGTGTCCAGTTTATCAAAGCATGATGCTGTCCAACGGAGGGCTGAATTACGTGATGGTGAATGTGGTTCATATTACTCTGGAGGATAGGTTCCATTAATGTATTATAAAATAGTCAAATTTGTTGATTTGCTGATGATGTTATTTGGATATTTATAAGCCCCCAACCACCTATTCACCCACACTCTCAACATTATGTATTTATGTGCATACCAAATGCAATAATTTAAATGAGCAATATACAATGGTCAATACAATAGTATTAATTTTTCAGTGTTAGCTGTACTGAGCTCTATAGACATTAGGACTATCTCCTCGGTTCATAGCAATCTACAATTATATACTATCTGTGTAATAAACTAAGGTACAGATGTAGTGCATACAGGTCAATTTACAGACCCAGGCATTAATGACCGGCCAACGAAGCCAGCCCTACTTCTACATGAACCATCTGAGCCGCGTGCCTGGCCGACCACGTGTGGAATAAATAATGCAGACGACATTTTTACAAATTGCTGAAGCCTTCAGGGGAAATGGACGCTGCTTGTTGGTACTGGGACTGGACCCCCTCCTGCCACCCCCACCTCCTGCCATTGAAACCCTCCTTTTCTCCAATAGTCTAAGCTAGTCTAGCCTGGATCTGTGAACAGTATACTATACCAATAAGCTGCTGCACCAGTATACGACACTCTAGTTCTGAATGCAACCGCCAGAGGCCCTGCTGCTGGCCCTGCAGGTCATGTGACCGGGGGGAAGCATTGTATTCAAGGGCCGTATCGTCGTGGAACCACGCCTCCTACGGTGGTACCACACACACGCTACTCCAGCCCCTGTACAGGGCCCCACTACCACTATACTGGTCACAGCCACCTATCAAGCAATGCTGGTTTTGGGCAGTCTGAAGGGCTGAAGATGGGGGCTTGGTGTTCTGAGTGGTGCAGGTCACAGTGTGGCGTTCACACTGCAGGCTCGGCCTTCTGCAGAGCGCCGACCCAAGAGAGGTGAAGATTTATGTGTCTCCCTAGGAATAATAATCATGCAGCCGAGGGGAGGGGGCCAGGGGAAAAAAGCCGTTTTAATGAAACAACGCCACCCTTCGGCCAGGGTGTGGGGGCACGGCCGTGTGCGCCGAGGGAAGGGGAAGCGCGTGGAGGGGTTTTGTAAGGGTGAGGGGTAAAGGCAGGAGGGGAGTTCTCAAAATGGCCAGAGCAGGTCGTGGATCGGGGCCGAGAGCCCTTCGTTGCTGAGGCGAGTACGCGGCGCAGCGCAGGCCTGGCGATAGGGGCAGGGCGTGAGGGGGAGCTGGAGGAGATGGGGACGGGGCGGACCGACCGACCAGCAGTATAGGGCGTGGGAAAAATCAGGGCTGGCAGGCAGAATGGGTGGGAGCCCCTGGGTTAAAAGGGGCAAAAGGCAAAGCATGCAGAAAAGGGGCTAAGGTGGGGACTTACCATGATGGGGGCTTCGGCGGGCCGGCTTCACAGAGAGGGTCTATGGTGCTGTTGGTGGGGGTAGCAGTGCTGCGCGCTGTACGATGGTGGAGATGGCCGTGCTGCTGGTACTAGTGGCGCTCCGGTACCGTGGTGGTGGCGCGCCGCGGTGGTGGTGGTGGCGGGTGGTGGTGGTGGGGAGGGGAGGGAGGGAGGAGGGCAGGTGGGAGGGAGATGTCGCTGTGGTGGTGGATGCGGTGGGTGGTGGTGGTGGTGGTGGATACGGTGGGTGGGTATCGGGATGGGTGTGGTGGTGGTGGTGGCGGTGGCAGTGGTTGGGGATCCTCCTGTAGGTGGGGTGGGTGTCGTAGTAGTAGGAGGGGTGACGGGATTTCCTCCAGTAGTCGATGCTCACACGACGCCTCGGCAGTAGTAGTCGCGCTCCTCCTAGTCCTACACGCACATGACGCCGCGACGTCGGCTGAGGACCTTCCTGTCACAGTGCACAGTCTTCCTCCTCCTGGGCGCTAACTGCCTTCCTCCTCTCCTCCAGGGTAGATAACAACACGCGGGGTAGCCTGCCACACACACGCGCGCTCTGGAGGAGGCTGGTGATCAGCGGGCCCTGCAGTGTCCTGGTAGAGCCTTGTACTCACTGGAGGAGATAATGCTGAGGGCCTCACAGCCTTAAGTGTCCACACACTGGAGGAATCAGCAGGCGTGTATAGTCCGTGTGTAGTTTAATGTTGTAGGCGGGGAGCTGCAGGGACGACGGTCCTGGAAGACTTGAGGGCTGTAACTTCTAAGGCGGCTGTGTTGTACTTGTATACGGACGGGGTGTGGTGGGCAGCAGTAGGGCCTGTGGTGGTTGCAGCAGCAGCAGTAGTAGTCACGGACGGGGTCTGGTCTGGGTGGTAGCTGAGACCCTGGAGAAGGATGACGAGGGCAGATATGGAGGGGACGGACAGGTCACTATGATGATTCAGACAGCCACGACGACGACGACGACACACTACTATATACAGACACACACAGCCCGACGACCGACCACTGATGGGAGTATGGAGGGAGGGACAAGTAGTAGTACTCAACGGGAGAAAGAGCGAGGGAGTGAAGAGAGTGAGAGAGATGGGGAGCTGGACGGGATCCCTCCTGCTTGAGAGCTCCGCTGCTGCTGCTCCTCCTGCTGCAGGATCTACCCTGCTGCTGCTGCTGCTGCTGCTGCTGCTGCTGCTGCTGCTGCTGCTGCAATACGGCAGTTGCCCCTCCCTATACAATCTGGCTGTTGGGACTGCTCACTACTACTGCTGTAGCTGCTGCTGCTGCTTCTGCTGCCGCTGCTGCTGCTGCTACTGCTGCTGCTGCTGCTGCTGCTGCTGCAGTGCCAACAGGACGCATGCGTGCTGACCCGACACGCAGGGCCATAGCGGGCGGCGGGGCAGTAGACTGAGTAGTGAGGAGCAGTGGGAGGCGGGCGTAGCGTGTCCCCCTGCCGTGTCTGGAACCATGTGGCACAACTCCAGTCTACTGCCTCTCAGTGAGCTGCTCCAGAGCTGCTCCCCCCACCCTGCAGTGTGCTGTACTGCTGAGCTGCTCATACAGCACCAGGGGGTACTGGAGTTATATGTACAGCTGCCCCTACTTGGGGCAGGGCATCCTTTAATAGCTATTGGGGTGTGTTAGGAATAAGGGAGGAGCACAGTAGGTTGGTAGTAATATGACCCCTGCACCAGAAACTATTATTCTCATGTTATTTTCATATACTGCTGTGTACATAATATGAATGGGTGATTTCATATAGAGGTTGACCGGAGAGAGGTCATAGGCTTATAGCATTAAGTGCATTTTATAAGGCCATTTTATCATCGGATTGAAAGCTATAAAGAGAAGATAAACACAATAACTTATAGACCTCTAATTTCTTCACATGCCTATATCGGTGTATAGTCAGGTGTATAATACAAAGGTACATGCGGGCTATGTAGCAGCCCGCTTAATGATACCACTGCACCCTGTGTGAACCCAGGAGGAGACAACAGGTGCCTGATGCACACAGCAGCAGCCTCAATGACCATTGAGGAGCAGCTCACAGTGACGGAGGAGGAACAGCTCACAGCAGCACGTGCTGGGGCGGCGAGCAGCTCATGCTGGTGGTGGAGCTGGTGGTGGTGGTATAGCCCTAGACTGCAGCAGCTCGTCCTCTCATTCACCACCCTGCTGGTGGTAGTGGTTGGTGGTGGTGGTGGTGGTCCTGACGCTGACGGTGGTGGTGGTGGTGGTGGGTGATGACGGTGGTGGCTGCACGTTGGTGGCCGGGGTGGTGGCACAGGGTGGTGGAGGTGGTTGTCGTAGTGGTGGCCGCCCTTCCGCATTACAGACATTACTGGAGGTTGTGACGTCAGTGGTACACGACCACCACTAAGCTGATGCTAGTGTGTGCAGGGCATCCCTCTGGAGGAGTGTGTGCAGGTGGGGAGGAGAGGGGGGTGGTCCACATTCTTGTTTCCATTGCCCACATGATTATATGTATATATATATGCAATTTGCATAGTGTATAATTGAGTACAAACCATTTCTTACAACTATTTTGCCTGGAGATTGACATAAACAAACCATCCATAGTCTTAATGTACACACTGTGCATAGTCTTACAAATAGTGTACCTCTATATGGCACCACCAAATACTATCCTCTCTGCAGAATAGCTATCTTAAGTCATATGTCATACCATCTATATTCAAGACTATGCACACTTTACAATTTAAGACTATGCATGGTTTGCATTGTCCAGGCACTGCTCGAGAGGTCGTTCATTCTTGCCTTTTAACTCCACAAGGGCCACATAGTCCTGCAATGCACCGATCCATTCTGTCATGGTGTGTGCATGAGTGCAGCCATGGATACCAATCCCTACTTGGCCCCTACAGGGTTGATACACTCCAGAGGAACCATCTTGCACGGTGAACCAACATGGTTCTGTAAAGTTACTCGCTGAGGCTGCAATGGTACATCATGGTGGCCTATGAACATGAATGAAATGATGTCATAAAAGGGTCAACATGACTGTTTTCAATATCTATATGGCATTACAGTGGCATTTAGATGAAGTAAACAGAATGCCTGCATCGAGTCAAGATGCAATGACATCCCTAATTCATAACATGGCTGTCAGGGAAGACATGAATTGGGTCCAAATAGATCGGGGACATCCAAATATTATAGTTGCTTTAGGTCATGTGTAGCTGTGGACATCATAGCTCGTGTGGAAAAAAGATCCCCCACAAAAAGGTCTTGGGCGGACAGAGTCACATAAAGTCCTGCACAGAAAGGTCATGTGTGCAAAATGGCATTCTGAAGAAGACATGATTAATCCAGGATGCAATTCTTGCATCAAAATCAGCCAATGCCCAGGTGGAAATAGACATAGGATGAGGTGTGCACGTAATGTACGGTGTCAGGTATTCTTCGGGTATAAAGGGTAGTTTATGAGGTGAGTAGTATATGGAAATTGGGGCCTGTGCCAGGATATTTGAAGATTCCTCACAATGATAGTAATGTTTTAACGAGAATACGTTTGTGTTTTTACTTTGCATGACATAGAGGTGTTATATATAATCGGAGGGGGTGTCCATACGTGTCTATATGTGTGTCTATTTGTATTTTTAACCTGCAGAGTTGCTTTTAAGTAAGACATATCTAATAAACAGAAACGAGTTCTTGTCCATATTATACTTTACTGTCTGTCTGTCTGAGTCTCATAACGCACTCTCCTCTCCCTTCCAGCTTCCTTGAACCCACTGGCATCAGACGTGACTGAAAAGGGGCTTTATTTTCTATGTTATTCAAAGTTTCTATATAGGGGGAGTTAATAACGGGACCTATACTTCGAGGTTGTAAAATGGCCTTGCCTTTGTTGTTCATAGAACACATGCCATATTACAGGGGCTCACACAATTAGTCATAATGTCATCACCGTGAACCTCTGTCTATAAGTTTCCCCGAGAACGATGGACCTATCAATGTCTGACAAACTTCAGGTATGTTGTGTGATGATGTGTCAAGTCTCTTCTTGACTGGTAGCACTATCGCTATACTATGTGGGACTTATGATCGCATGAGACACCAGAACATCACGGCACATTAAGGCACTTCATCACACAACATGGTTGCATAATAGGCCTATGTGCTGTTCTTTTTGGTCAGTACTGACCATTGTCGCTGTGATAGTCACTTCAGACTATGGGCCGGGGCATTTAGATGTTCTGTGTGGGTAGGTGCTAAGAGCTGGGGGCATCACTTCTATAGTCCTGCAGCCAAAGCCTGATATTGGGGGTAACCTTGCACTAGAGTACACCTATGACTTTAAAAACAGGGTTTTATCTATGGATAGTTTCGAAAACAATGGTGGTAGTAAGAATGCTGTACACCTCGGGGAAAAATGTAGTATAAATGATGTATTAATTCAAAATAAATAGGGAAAAACTTATTTTAAGGCACGAAAAAATTTGGATTTCCGGCTCCTACACCATAAATATTGCATTTAGAAGGGTTACAACCTCGCCTTTCCCCCCTATATGAAGTGCAAGGAATCTATTGGTCTCATCATCTTTTTGCTATGACAACTGGTTGCTTTCTAATTCTAATTGTTTATTTGCCTAGCAACCCATGTTTCCCTCATTCCTGTGCACACATTGGGTCCACACAGAGTGACTCTAAATAATGCCCTTTAGACTTTAGTGTTGCCTAGTACTCTAGTGCGCTACTCATTCTGTCGTGATATTGCCTGGATGCATCCTGCCAACCCTTCCGGAATGTATCAGCCCCATAGGCTCAACATGGTGCTTGAATTCAACATTGACGATTGCTAGTTACCTGCCAGAGCTGCCAGCATGTATAATGCATGACGCTAAAGAGCATTACTATGTTGATGATGCATTAGAGCACTATGCGGCCCTTATAGGGCAAAGCCACCCACCACTATTACTCGTGTATCCAGCTCCATTCTGCAATGGACCAGCGCATTAACCAACAGTCACCCTAGAAAAGTCAGAGATCAATATACCCAATTTAACCCCTTATGGACCGCATGTCGCGAAAGGATTATATTTGTCGTCATCATGCACCAATGCAGCCCCGGCGAGAAACTCAAACTCAACCAATACATTGCGGGTGAGTTAGTGCACCATGGTGATAAATGACCATGAACATTGAGGCCTCCCTTAACTTAAAGGGATAAGTTATACACAATTTATTGCCTTGATCATGATATGTTTTTGAACTGGAATGACACTTAACAATGGGTTGTAATACATGTTGATGCTATCAGAAAAGATACATTGGGCCCATCAACTATTCACACATATATATACCCAGTGGGCACAAGATTCGGTGCAATGTTGAATCAATGTTGAATCAACATTGAATCAATATTGACAACCAGTTTTCAATGTTGATTCAACGTTCTGTGCCCACTGGGTATATGTTTTATATTGTCCGGAGACAACACCAGATGGCAGCTTGGTACTAATTTCCTGGTCAATGTTGTCTCTAAGATGGGATATTCTAATTCCATGCATCATTTTGTTTAAATACATATTGCTTAAAGAATATCAAAATTACTGAAATGTTGACCCATTGGGATATGACCTAAAAGTAATATTTACATCAAAGAAGCGCCATGCTGATTATTCCGAATGTGTAACATTCATTTTTATCAAGATTGATATCAACCGGTAGAATAAGCTTAACTAAAAGAGACGGCTTATTTTTGGAAACTACTATCCAAACTACATGTATTTTATATGATAAATTAATCAAGGATATATCGCATGGCCAGCATAATTATATACATTCCGCAAACCCAGGACAAATAAGGTCCGTGGTAGGCTAAATTCAGGAAGGGCTCTAGCATGCAGCGTCCCGATGAGGTATGGACCTTTCTGGGGCATTTCTCTCCAAAGGGCTCTATAATGTATGTCGGGGTGCCTGGATGGCTCGGTTCCGTACTAAGTCCCTTCTAAATCGGGTTGCATCTCCCTTGCTAGGGCCTTTCCTGGTGGTAGGGGGTCTTCCGTCTGCACCGCCGGCTGCAGTGCAAAAGGAGAGAGAGAGACAGGGAGAGAGAGGGGGGAGAGATACTCAGATTTCTATTGGGAAGGAAGGGACACAACGATACAATAATGACCTTGCATTAACTATACAATAATGACCTTGCATATTATATGTATGTATGTATACATATATATATATATATATATATATATATATATATATATATATATATATATATATATATATATATATATATATATATATATCCACATGAACCTATCCTATATCTACCTATGTGTACCTATTGTACCTATCTATATGGACATGTATCACAACGATGCAGCAATGCATGTGGAGGTAGGGCGTAGTGATGGGAATCGTACTGAGTCAGTGCAGAATAGGTCAGGCACCTTAAGGTATGTGAGTATGTACAGTGGGGGGTACAGTGTCAAGTCAATGGGACCAGTTGTACCAGTGCCACAGCCCACAGCCCCCCGGCTACAGGCGGAGGGCCATACGGCACTAAAAGGCATGTTTATGTGTTGTGTACAGATCCAGGGGCCTGTCTGACCGTCTTCCCTAACCCCTGGTCGGTGTGCTAGTGATACCCTGCCCTTATACCAAGTGAACAATCCACTGTCACCACTTCACATTGTATAAGCGGACGAAATGTACTGACAGCAAATATTGCAAAGCATGAAATGACAGATTTAAATGACAAGTGCTAATAAATTGGCCCAACAAATTACCTGCATCAATTCGGGAAAATGCCTGGCTAGAGGCCCTGAAGGCCCCAATTTGTAGAAATGTAAACCATGGAACAGCATTCAATCTGACTATGCCTTTATATAATTATCATAATATTTATTTAAGATATTGAGTCATTATATAGAAATAGAAAGATTTCTAGTGAATCAATTACAATTAAGACTAAACGAGGCATGAAATAATCATGTTTATTATCCCTCCCTGTTAATATACACTTCAAGGCATGTCCGTCAGAAAGGCTACCCACCTATTGGATCTGGTGAGCAAATGACTAAATCTGCCTCATACCCAGTATGTACAAGGGTGGATTTGATGTATTCAGTCAATGGTATAGGTTTAGCTATGAGTGGAATGTAGATGTGCTAGCCTGAATGTTACTGGTGTAAAACTATGAGACGTATACAGGTCGGTGTCTGTGGTAGTAGTGTCCCATAAATAGTGGGTGTACCATGGGACAGCACTTGTAATCAGCCGAAGGTCTAGAGCTTATAATGGGGATGAAAAATTTAATTGATAATCCATTAAAGCTTTTTTAATTAAAAAAAAAAGGGTCTTGTTTATACTGGAAATATTTATAATGGTTGTATAATGGGAGGATCGGATCCGGGGGTCACTGCCTCTTTGAGGGTAACTATCAACTGCCGCCCTACCGCCCTAATTGGGAAAAGTGACTGTCCTTTGTATGTGGATAATATTATGCTGTACATGACCAGTTCCACTCCAACCCAACACCCCTGTCATTTGCAGGCTGACCGTGTCTAAGATTACTGCATGGGTCTACATTTAACAAGCCTAGGCTTCTCACAATTTAGTACAGATTCACCCTTTTCAGGAAAAGAAACCCAAGAAATCTGACTCAATTACAGGTTATAGTTTTGACCACCTTACCTATCAGGGTCTTGATGACATCTTACTGCCACTTTTACATGATCCACCGCTCTTGAGAGTGGTGCTGCAATTATTATCCAATCTATGGCGGAGTGAGGATTGGTCTTCTATTAGTAGGTTCTATCAGAGTGTGCTGCATTGGGTCCTGTGATGGCCACACACATGTAGAGGGGAGTCTAGGCCAACACCGCACATTAAGTTGTTATATGTTGCCAACTGTTTAAGTCTTGTAACCACTGGAGGAATGTTAAAACGTCATATTTTACGACCTATCGGTATACCTGTCCAATAAAACTGTGACTATACAACTGGATAGCTCTACACTGAAAATCCATAGATTGAAAGGGTTAGTCAGTTCAGACTATCCTAGGTTGGTCATATGAGTGTTAGTCATAATGGCAAAGTTATATTCAAAAATGACTGAGGGGTCAGTCAGTAGTGGCTAACCTAGGTTCATCATTGGTGTGTTGTATTTGTATACCACTAGTTGGGGCCACCTGTCATGACCACTCGGTGGCTCCCCCTGGAAATAAAAAGACTAAGGTGGGTTGGTCAGTCCTGACCAACCTGACAATAATAACTGACCTATGTTGGGCGTATAGGGATCCAAAAAATGACTAACTAGGTTAGGCACTAGTGACTGAGAGGTTGGGCGTATAGGGAGCCTAGGAATATCAGTGTATCCACCTATGTTCTCGTTATCTCTGAATAGTCCACCGATTGCTAACCTGAGGACAGTGACGACCCATTACTGACTGTCAGATGGGTTACACAGTAATATGTTGTTAGCTATACACTTCCAAACTTTGCACATAATCCTCTACTATTCCAATGGGGGAGCTAAGGTATCAGTCTACTTTATCTTTATAAACACATGAATGAACTCCGGCAATGCTTTAAGTCAAAGTTTATTAAAAATCACCAAAAGGATAATGTACATAAACATGACTGGAAAGTCAACTGAATGCATGAGATAATATGGTAAAGAGCCAGTAACTATATTCTAGAGTTAATAAATGGAATGTCAACATTCTGCCGTGTCCTTATTCTTCTCCCATACGCACCTCTTTAGTTTGCTTGGCTGGTTGTAACAGTAAATTGGGTAATAGTGTATAATGTATATAATATAAGGCATAGGGTATTATTATATAATCACAATGGTACATATTAATATCAAGTATTTGCAGTTTGTTTACAACAATAAGTAACAATAACCTCCTTTGGAAGAACATATGAGTACCTATAATATGTGTTATTATATAGGTATTCAGGAGTAAACAAATTGCAAAGAAATCCTGACATTTTCCAGTGTTAAATGAAAGGAATGTGGACCCCATATTGTACCAGCAGATTTTTGCGCATTGCTGAATGCAATACTGGGTAACAGATTAAATTATCATGAAAGTACATTATTCAATTACAAAGCAGTGTTACCAGTTTCTCTCTTACAACTGAAATAAATAAGGCATCTGGATACTGTACAGAGTATTATTGTAAGTAATGTTGGGTATCCATCTGTACATTGATAATATTCATGTGAAGAGTTTCTTAATTCCAAATGGATTTTGCAGACACTAACAATTATCATATATAACCTTTAACATAAATATACAAATGATATAGTTGGCTGTAAACATGCAATTATGAAACGAGTTGCATAGAAAAACTGTATTAATATTCACACCAATGGTTCTTTATCTCAGGGTTAACTATTATGCAAATTATTGCAGCGAATTGTCATCTCTTTTTGCTACATGATGCTACTCTTAATATTGATGCATTACACAACGCACGATAAGCTAGAGGAAATAAAACAGTAGTTACTATGTGACGTAATAAGGCAAAATATTGAGTTTCAAGAGGCGAACTTTTGGCTAGGAATCATGTAAAGCATGTTGACAAAGTCGTTCTCATTTTGCTTGTTTTCTGAAAGAGGATTAGAACACATAGGACACCTCTGGTGCATAGGGAATGCACTTGCTATATGTAAAGAAATCTCAAATTAAATTCTATCCACTCTACAACTGGGTGACATTCAACTATCAGTTTCAATAATATACATATTGACAACTATTTAAGATTATCAAGCAATATAGGACTCGAATCTCAAAATGTACTAGACTCTGTGAAATCCACTTTGATATAATAGGACATGACTTAATTGAAAGATTACTGTAGTGAAGGATTAATTGTACTATATTCTACAATTGTAGGACATTGTAACTGGTGTGGCAAGTTCATTTCAAAAAGATAAAGATTTCTCCTCTTTTTTTTTCGAGAATCAAATATCAAGAAAGCTGCTCTTGAGGTTAAGAACCCTTTAGCAATGCATGTTTAGACAAAGCAACTGATTTACAGGCATCTAACCAGATTCACCTAGACCCTCCAACACTGAGAGATCGTTTCATGCCCCTGCTATAACATTATCATACCCATATAAGGCAATATAACTTTGCAAGTCTGATTTCGTATACAGCTTCATTTTCTGAGCATTATGCTTGTCAATGTTTCAGGGTTGAGATTTCACAAAAGTTCTTTCCTGCTACTCCAGCCTGGCATGCACTCATGATAGGCTAGAATAGTGCTTTCGTATGCAACAGTTAAAAATATCATATATTTTCTAAGTCAAAGATAGGGTGATCTACAATTATAAGAATAGTACGTATGGGAAGACGTACTATGATATATTTCATGTATAACATACGTCATATAATATATCATATATAGTTTTGTTTATTATAATTATGCATTATAAGATATAACAACTACGAGCTAATTTCGAGACAAGAACCTGGGGATGAAAACAGCAAAATTGTACTGTCCAAGCGACCAATTGTGACATCGTAAATAGGATCACATGTCCTCTGCCTCATTTGGAAGTCTTTAACTATATACGACAGTCCATAATATAATTAGTAAACACTAGTTACAATAGTGAGGATTGAACATGAGTATGGGTTACTCCAGCAAAATCTTGAAAAACAAGGAAGAAACACGTGTGCGTTTAGCATCAAGCATCTTGATAAACGAAAGCCGGTAGACATTTATTCAAAATCACAGATAGGTTTTTTTGTTCTGTTATCATTGTATATCAAACCCAAACCGAGGCAGTGTAGAACTCAAGTTTACAGTAACTGTGGTATGTATGTATACATGGATGTTTCTGAGTTTTACTCTTATAGACGGCACAAAGACCACAATCCTAAAGGGGGACTACGAACACTCACTCACTTGGGCCCTTCACATAAAATCTACCACAAAGCTTCTTATGGTATCAACCTGCACATTCCAAATACGAAATCTAAGAAGACGCATATACATTAAACACGTCGTCAATATAGGAGAAGACAACCGTCTGGTATTTATACATTGCGATTATTATCTATATTATTGAGCACTTTATGAAAAGCTAAGTTCAATGATGGAAAATATGATAATACCAATATACAAACAAATTATCATATGCTATTTCGCGTATATCTATGTCGCGAATAATCATAAGACTTGCAAACGTAGACTTCTTGGTTACAGTATACAAACTGGAATGTAAACAAAGAGGAGAAGTTTACACTTAATGGATCTTAGAGAAAGGGGACAGTATAGTATAGGAGTATATATATATGAATTCTCTCAATGAGTAAAATGGGTACCAGGGAGATCAGATGCTCCTCACTAGACTTGTACAGACTTTGACAGAGTAAAAGCCACTGAACACACTTTCACATTATGTAGAGGGGCACGAAGCCTGGCGGCCATTTTGACAACAACACAGGTGGCGCCACCAAGTAAGGGTGTCAGCAGTTTCGAGGTCTGTGCTGTGTACTCAGCGTCTAATTATGCAAAATAGGTGTGACGTCATCATTCTAACGTCGTTCCAATGTCATGCGGCTCATCTGCCCGCAACGTCATCAACGTTATGTCTCCCTCCTTTCGTCTGAGTCGCTCCTTGCAGCTGTTTTGGGTTATGATATTCCTCTTGGTAGAAAAGGATACGAATTGTAGGGATGTGAATGCAAATAGGAAGCGTTGCCGGGAACATGACATGGGCGATAATAAATGAAGTAAATGTTGACGTCGTGTAGTATTCACCTAGTTTTTTGACTCCATCATATTCACAAATTCTGAAAGAGAAGCAGTAACAACACGTTGAAGTCAAAATTCCGTATGTTACACAGATTTTCAATAACAACTGTTAAACAATTATACTTATTTGAATAGCGTAGCTCTAGCTTGCGATTGTACCCTACCCTACCCTTCCACGTTCTCTTTATTTATAATATCCACATGTTTGCATCATTTTTGAAATTGATATTCTTCCCAATTCTGTCGTACAACCCCCTTTAATGCATTATAAAGCCCCTTTATCATTACCCTGCATGGATGCAGTCCTGGTGAGTAATCCGCCAGTGCCTAACTCCAGCACCATTACAATCGATACTACTTGATTGATGCACTCCTGATGGGTCTTCAAGACTCATGAATGTAGCCCTGGCGAATAACCAATGAGTGATACATTCAAGCAGCATGGCACCCTACAGGGCTGATACACTCCTGAATGATATTCACGGCTCCTGAATGCAGCCCTGGCTAGCAACCAGCCAGTGCTGCATTCACGCATCATGCCGATCCTATGCGGTTGATACACTCCTGAAGGGTCGGCATGGTGCATGAATGTAGCCGACAAAGAGCAAAGTACATTAAATCCCTATGTGGCCCTGAAAGGGTCCATAATGTCTCCATGTGGCCTACCTCTGTAGTCTATCTGGCCGTCCCCATCTGTGTCCGCCTCTTTGATCATATCTTCTATCTCATCGTCCGTCAACTGCTCCCCCAGTGTTTGCATCATTTGCCGCAGCTCCTCGGCTGAGATCTTTCCTGAACCGTCTCGGTCAAACGTCTGTCAGAGGAGTCAAAATCAAATTTATTTCACATAACAATGGTGAAACCATTGATAATAAACTATCAGAATCTACCAACTTTAGCAACTTGTTTTCAATAAAATAGCATTCATTCGCTCCTATGATGATGATTTACCTATAATTTTGATATGGATATGCAATATTTCTGTTCTTATATACCATTAAGTTTTGGAATATGTATTTTTATATAAATAAGACTGATAAGAATCATACTTATGACATTCAAGCAGATATTCAACCAGAGCTAATTGAAAAACGATCGACACCCGCTCATTCTTTCTTTGTTAATGAGGAAAAATTACTGTATTTCACTGATGATATTCAGTACCTCATATTATGACGTTTTAAGCAATTAGAAATGAAAGGCGACTGTCCTTACACACAAACTAAAATCACTCAGTAGCTAAAATTGCATGTGTCCGAATAAACTGCTAATTGTAACATTTAAATAAATCAAACCGGATTTTTGCGGATTGCAAATCACTTTGAAGTTATTTAAAGCTACAGCTCACCTTAAATGCTGCTAGTAACGTTTCTTCCCTGTCTTCACCCTGGCAGTTCACCTGTTCCAACATGAGTTTACAGAACTCCTCAAACTCTATTTGGCCGCTTTCTGAAAATAAATAAGATTATATATAAATTATTATGAATTAGATATGAATAAATTATACTTGACACGGCTTGCCAACAAAACACGTAAGGATTATGTTCGGTCCATACCGGTGTGGACAGTGTGGGCCCAAAATATAAATGAACAACAGAAAGGTTATGCTGGATGAACATAGAAAAAGGTGAAAGAAGATTAATGTTAACTTGTAAGGGTCAGATCAGTTTTTAATGTCCTTAGTCGTCATGGTGCAAAGAATGCATTCCTCATGAGTCTACTCGCCAGACCTGCATTCATACAGCATAACGACAAAAGGCATACAGTATATTGATGCATTATGTAGCATTGTAACAATTGTTAATAAGGCCAAAAAAATGTGTGTTTCGGGTAACATGGGAATAGAATGTATGGTCGGTGGGTCGGATTTATTCATTTATGGTTAAAGCGGCAGTCCCACCACTCGCGCAGCTACCACATAGTAGACTAGAACAGTACGGTGATTATGCCGCTTTAACATGAAAGTACTAGCCAACCTCTCCAAAGACACTAAAATTGGCCAAAAATGGGTAGAAATATGAAATTTTCTTCCAAATTGCATTAAAAGAAAGTCCCTGTTTTAATAGGGCTGGTCGGGTGACCTGAAAAAACCTCCTTTCCTTTGGCCTAAAACATAGGAATTAGAGGCCATTTGTGTGTAATACTCACGGTCAATGTCATGTTCCCTGATGATATCCCTGAGGTCTTCATCGGTGGGTCTCAGGCCCAGGTTCTTCATGATGGACCCCAACTCCTCCTTGCTGATGGAACCGTTACCATCCTTGTCAAACAGGTCAAAGGCCGCTCGGAACTCTGCAGACAACAAGAATAATGGCGTTGGTTGTTAACCCTTTAAGGGCAGCCTATAGTGGGTACATCTGGGTGTAGGACCTATATTAGTGATATCATGAAGAAAGTAAATATGATCTATTACATGATATATAAAGCAATGTTCAACAGAAATACGTACTCCCCTACCCTCCTTCTTCATATCTTTACTCCCGGCTTCCCTTGCTATTGTAACCCCCTTCGATTTCTTCCTTACTTCCCGCATTCCACCCTACGTCCATCGATCATTGCCCTTAGTTTCTACCCTATCCATCTCGCTCTGTGTGTCTCTTGCTCTGTCTGTTTGTTTGTCTATCTCTCTTTCACTCTCTCTCTTTCTCTCTATTATGTCTCTATCTGTCTGTCTCTGACTCCGTCTCTTTCTCTGTGTACCTCTGTCCTTTTCATCCCTATTTTTCTCCCATTTTGTCTTTCTTTCTTCCCCTTCTCATCTAATTCATACTACATGTACTAGACTTCCCCCCACTCCCTTTCTATAGTATCCCCATTCATTTCGCAATTTCGAATTGTCTAATGCGTTGTTCCCTCCCCCTCCTCTTCCTTAATGCCTTCTTCATATCTCTTCCCCCTATCTCCCCCGAGAGCCGTCCAACGTCCCTCCAATACTCTGCTATATGTATCACCTCTTACACCCACCCTCCTATACCAATATCTGCCGGTGCCTCTTGGGGATGTTACGCCAGCCGTGACGGCCCCATGACGTAACTATTACACTGGCCACGTCAGGTGATGTCACTAATATCCTGGGATGATTTAGCCCCAATACCAGCCATGGTCACTTATGGCATTGCCTGGCTAACGGCGAGGAAGGATGGGATTGGGCCTGTTACACCTCTCAGCCCTGTGTGGCTAATGTAGGGTCAGTCGTAACATTATTAGCAATAATTTATCATCTGGAATCAAAGCAGGCCACTAAATCCGTTTTATGTGGGCTTATATTGATGGTCAAGTCCCATATCCAATAATGTTCGATCTTACAATCATAAGTAAATACAAGTAAGGTTACCCATTTGTTGCATATAGCTGTTATAAATAACAATAATGAATTTATGTATACTATCTGTCCAATTTTTAGTATTTCTAATTCAAAATGTAGAAAATGACATAGATGAAGAGGCATCTAGACCTTACCTTCTGTTTGCTCTGACGAGAGTTGATCTAAAATACCCGACTCCTGAAACGAGAGAAAGAACCATGAATACAATGAGGCCCTAGAACAAATAATTTACAGATGATATTTACAATAGACTGCAATGACACGTTGGTAATTTATATGGATCAGTTCTGTGAGAATCAGACATTAGATTCCAGTCAGTTTCGGAATAAATAGGCCTATATAGGCAGCGATCTGCGAGGTGCTAACAAGAATTCCCGACAACTTGCTGCGTGGAGGTGATATCCTGAAAGTCCTATCTAGCCCCGCACACTTTGAAGGAGGAGCAGTCAAGTTCATTCTGCAAACCAGACTGGTGTGTTAACCATTCAAGGACTGCAGGATGTTGTAATAACACTATTTGTTGTTGCAATAATGCAGCACTGATAATGAGCAACTCCCCATGCAGTGCTGCTTTCGTGCATCATATTATTAAAAACCCTACGGAGTTGATTCATTACTGAAGGATGCATCAATGTAGTGCTAGCGAGTTATGCATCGGCGCCACATTGTGCAGCAAATATGTATCAACAGTGATGCTTAATTCCCTCCTTAAAGGGTTAAATTGTTGAAGTCTTAGCTGCATTCACGAGAAGCTCAGACCAGTATAACCCCGGCCACACCATTTACATACGAGCTCATGAGCTGCTCTTCCCGCATATACCTACCCCAGTCCTAAGGTCACACCAAAGGAGATTGCCCTCTCCAGGGCAGGAAGTTCCTTGTCAGACCCCTTTCTGCCTGCCATACCCCCTTCACATGCTCCCCGGCCTCCAGGGGCTGCTGATAGCGGGCCAGACATGTGCTCTATCATGTTATACCACAGGGAAGGTAAAGTCAATGCTATAAGACAAACAGAGGGAGGTTTATTTCAGGTAGCGTGGTGAGCAACTGTAAGCTATAATTATTTCCCTTTTCCTCTTTTTGTTCGTTATTTCATAAAGCATTACGATAAATAGTACGAGGAAAATCTTCCTCCAGATTTCGATGGTGAATCCTAAACACGCCAGATATTGTCTTAAAAAATAATTACTTTGCAAATTTCCCTAAGAATTGCTAGGTTTATATATATCATAGGTCCTGTTCTGTTCGGCAATGTCTGATAGATAACCTAAAACCCCTTCTTGTTTGGACCTGAGCTTTATGTTGGAAGGGTTTATGTCTGAGGAAAGTATTGGAGGGGGGGCATATATGTATGCCATTCAAGAAAATGACTATTTTTCCATCTGGTGATTTTAAAGGCATATGACCATGCTATCTCAATAGAAACATACTAATAATTACAGAGGAGAGGCTGAAATATCCAACCGCCAGGAAGCCCACCCAATGCTACCAACAGGTCCAATTTAATAAATGTCCTGACATCTCTCGACATCACTCAATAACTCAATATTTCTGAGGCCACTCAAAAGAACTGGTGACATAGAAATAACCTCCTTAAAAGATTTTAAAAAAAAGTATGATAATTCACCCCCAGGGTGTCATTACACAAAGCAATATTTGCTTCAATTCTGGGATGGAGATATGTGGTTTTGGATCCGTATATATGAAATTCAGAAAACTGCAGCTACGTCAATGTTCTAGTATACTTTTGGACTATCAATTAATCATGGCAATAGTAAAATAGCCGGCAGGCCTATGCTACATTTATAACCCTTTATTCACAGCTCGAAAGTCAATGTCCTGATCTACCAAATGTGTCGCTCACTGATTTTTATATGACCGTCACCCTCTTGACTTGGTTCAAAATATATGTTTCAAAAGGTTTTCTCTGCGCATCACTTGTGAGTCACTACTATTTCATTAACAAATTAGCATTTATCTATTTCGAAAAAAAAAGAAGATGTGAGCAGCTATGCAGAATGGATCGTCTGTGTGTTCCTGCCCGGGGTATCCTTTCTGCATGGGTTCTCACATACACCTTTGGTGTGTAGTTCAGGTTGGTACAGGAGCAGTGGGTCAGTATGATGGTACACTAGGCCAAGCCACTACAAGTCTCCAATACAGGGCTGCCCCCTAGCGTTAACAGAGTCAACCTAACCCAGATAGTCAGGCCATAGTTACAGAGGCGGGTCGGTTTGCCTCGGAGTGTGCATTAGTGTTGTACATCAGTTTTATGGCTACACTTTCTATAGTTCTAACAGAAAACATACATGGTTTTGTGATATATACCCTGCCCATTACTAATGATCCACTTAGAAGGTTGCAACAGAACTGTTGTACGTGTTAGTTGAGCAACATGCTGATCCAAAATGTGTTTTAAATTGTAAATTGTCAATCGATGTGCAGTACAAATAAAATACAGTAACGCGTGGCTGATAATCATATAAGTATAATATGTGTAGGTAGGGGAAAGGGGAGTGTTGTTAGGATGAGGGGGATTAGAGGATTCCCTATCTGGAGACATTGACGATTGCACTAGAATAAAGGGTCGCTGTTTTTTAAACTGGCATCGTAAATCAGGTCTAAAATATAGCGCCATTTCCTAGAACTAGAAAAACAGCCTGTTTGCCTTGCTCGAAGGCATGTTATAACCCTCGCACATAGTGTCCCATACCCTCCCTGACCTATTTAATCAGCAGCCACATAGAAGGGATGACTTTACGGGGCGGCCTAGAGCACCCTTTATGCATGGCTGCTAACATTACTATCCGTTTTTCTTAAATTCTTGAATTCAGTTTAAATGATTTCAGCCAATCACAGAGCCAAACAGAAAGAATGATCCTCGCGCCCCCAGACTGAGCATGCTTTCTGCCCTCTCTATATATAGGCTATTATATACCACCGGTATATATGTGGTCCATTCACCGAGCCCCTTCTGAGCTTGTCGTCATACTCCGGTTGATCCCTGTTTACACAGCTCACTACAATAGGCGCTCACACAATGCGCCCTACTCCGTTTACTTTTCGCTGGCCTGACCAGCAAATCAATCCCCAGGAAATTGAGACAGAGAGGACAATAGTTTAGCATTTACTACTTCAATTCAAGCAATAAGCCTATAAATGTATACATTTTCTAAAAACTCATAGTTTGGTGATCAATATTCCTTAATTACCCCCGTCAAAAATTCAAAATGGCCGCCATAGTCGACCTCGTTATTGCTATTTCATGGATAAAAGCTCAACGTACTCAGAATTGAAGCAGTGTAAACATGTGAAAGTATATATATATTCTGAAAGCTCTTTTCCTGGTGATCAATTATCTATTAATAAAAAAACAAATGGGTTAAAAATGGCCGACAATATGGCTGACAGTACAAAATGGTGGCCGACTTTGTTTTTGCTATTTCTCGGACAAATGCATGGCATACTCAGAATTGAAACAGTATAAATTTATCACTTTAAACAGGTAAAGGTATATATATTCTGAAAGCTATTTTCCTGGTGATCAATTTAACTATAAATAATTAACAAATGGGTTAAAAATGGCTTCCAATATGGCCGACAATATAAAATGGCGGCCGACCACGCCCCCAGGCAGTGCAGAGATGCATTCACCTTTTTCCTTCTCCTATCCCCATTTTTTGGAATATGATAGACATAAAGACATCTTTGGAAAGCTAAGATATATGGCAATAAATGGCCCTATCTGGTGAAACAGCATGGATGAGTCTTGGTGGTGAAATATGGTGATTTGGTGCAGAAACTGCTGTATCTTCTGAACTAATTGGGGTAGAATTTCACCACTTATTTTATAATTAGTGCCAGCATGTAAGCTATCTTCCTATTTTCTCATATTAACTAAAAGAAAGATATCTTGCATAGGAGAGCTTTATGAGTGAAGCAATGCTGAGTGAGTGTTACCCAGAGGTGCTGTCCACCAGCTACCCAGCATTTTGCCTCAACCTTACTTCACATCCAAGCCTCTAGCGCCTCAGTTAGGAAAGATGGCTTCTCACTGCTTTAGGACATGAAACTAGACAGTTAGGCGATTCTAAAACTGCTTCATTTGTGAAAAAATATGCACTAGAAGTACCTCTAATACACTTGGGAAGTAAAAAAACGGGAAATCGCGCTCACACTTACGCGAGGTGCGCTGTGTGTGGAACACCCTACCATAGCCATGTTGACACCTCACAAACCAATTTGTTGATTGCCTGTGCGAATGTCCTATTTTGTTATCCTACTGATATTGTTGCTTTTGCCTATTTCCGCTGGGTTTTTTTTCTCACACTTTTTCATTTCACGCATTATTCTGCTTCAACTGAATGTCTCCTGCTATATCATTTTGATTTCGAGACAAATTGGAACTAGTTGGTAGGGGGACAACTGAGGCCTACAATAAAGCCCAATCTTATGGTAATAGCTGTTATGCAATATTTCCTGTAATAATATTGTAGCACATGATTATGCATTGTTATTTGATTATAACAGCGGGCAGCTATAAACAATGGAAGCAACAATTTGTCATACAATCTGCAATATTACTTTGGGTTGGAGGAGGTACCTGACACATCAGCAGTACATAGGACATGTTTAATGGATCATTTTCCAGAGTCAGTAGCGGTAGCTTCACATCTAAATTATTTTTAATTTGCTGCGAGTAATTCCACATGTTAGTAATACTAGTATGTGAAAATAGCACTTTTACCCAGGTTAGTACGGGAACTTCACATGTAAGTAGTATGTAGAAATGGGACATTCACCCAGGTTAGTACGGGAACTTCCCATGTAAGTAGTATGTAGAAATGGGACATTCACCCAGGTTAGTACGGGAACTTCACATGTGAGTAGTATGTGGAAATGGTACATTCACCCAGGTTAGTCAGGGAACTTCATCTGTGAGTAGTATGTAGAAATGGGACATTCACCCAGGTTAGTCAGGGAACTTCACATGTGAGTAGTATGTAGAATTGATCGAATGTTTCACGTGAATATGGTAATGTTTTGCTTCTGCCATACATCTCAAGACGCCATTCCTACCATAACTTTGCATAGGCTGCTCTTTTCTGAGAGAACCGGTAGTGACACTCCAGGGCAAGGGCCGCAACTAGTATAGGCCGACTCCCCTGACCTACCTAGGGCCCTATTGATAAAAAAAAGGCCTGTCATTCCGAGCCCTACACTGGCAACCCGTGCATGATTCTGTGCACTCTGCTGTGGCTTTGGAGGTCAGTCTCACAGCCATGTGGGTGCAAAACAGAGGGGGGACTTTTGCTAAAGATGGTCTATCTCTATTTCAACAAAATTAATACTACTGTGTTCTGCATTCTAGCTATATTATTTATCATGCATAATATCGAGCATGGCCTTTGAATGCATCTAAATGCATGTATATTTGCTCAAATGTAATGCTCAGGGGAGAGGGGGGGCTTCAATTGACACAGCCCTCTTCCATTACCCACCCAATGACCAACGCGGTGTTTCGAGAGTGCGAGTTGTGTCCTTGCTCTACGGTGACCTGCGCAATTACTCGCGCCTTGCTGCGGGTTGACAACATTGACTGGAGCGACGATCACGCTGCGCGCTGATTGGCCGATTAATTGGCGCGGCGTGCGGTTCCGGCGTCCGTTGCGGTAGGCGACGTGTTGAGGGTCGGGGAGAGCATGTCCGGCATGAATATTAGATGGGGGCCCTGGGGGCGGCTTGAATAGGTGGTGTGTGCTGTATGCTATAACCAGCAGCGGGACAATGCGGGCCACGCTCCGGAATCTGCTGCAGCTACTGGTCAATACAAACGCGGTAAACAACCCTCATTATACACAGAATACCCCCTGTGTCTGTCACTGTCCCCTTTAGGTCTTACCCCACTCAACCCCACACACACATACATCGGCAACACACAATCACACCTCCATCAAAGGTCGGCGCCCGTAGGTCCCGCACGGCCGTTTGGCCTACCGGCAGACGACAATTGGAGAGGTGATAAATCATTCAGTGGCGGGAAATGTCGGGCTGTGGCGGGCCGGTGCTTCTGTGTGTATGAGAAGGGGGAGATGTAGGGATTCCTCAGCAGAGTCACACCGAGATCCGACGTGTCTTTATGTACCACGATCCACTGCCAGTGGGACCACCTGTTGGCTCGTCAATAAACCCATAGCCAGAGGCTGCAGTATCCCTATTGCATAAGCCATAACAGAATCTAGACGTTGATCTGACTAGAGCTTCCCTGGAAAAGGTCATTAATTGTGTAAGATATTCCTTAGCAGCGCCGCCCTCTGAATAGGACTAAGTATATCTTGTCTCGTCCAGACAACTGTGTGGGACAACCAAGATCTGTCAGAACAGGGCCAATGTGTCTGTTCCAACTTTCTCTAGTGACAAACATTTACCTTATTTACGAAGCTTTTTCATCGGACTCACATGGGGTCTAGTGTTGTGATCTAATCTTGGTCTGAATATTATGTAGACGTGTCATTTTACAAAATGCTCATAAAGAATATAGTGAATGTGCATATAATCTCTGCATCTAACAGATCACAGTTGCAATACCTGATTTTCATCGATGGGAATACTATCAGGTCACTATCAGGTTCCTTTAAAAAAATAATCGGTGTGGCCATATGTGGGAATTGGGTCTTATTTTCAGTATAAGTAACACCCATAGTCCAAAATCAGGGTTATGAGTGGAAATTGATGAATACAAGAATTATTGTCAAGTCTAATACAGGGATGTTTCCTGTGGCATCTACATGCTGTACGTGTGAACAGCCAGGCAGAAGAGGTGTTCCGCGCGGGGGCACGCAGGTACTCCTTTCTTTGTGGCTGCTCACACTGTACTGACTTGGAACACGTTTCCAGTATGAGCAGCCTTGCAGAATGGATGATTCCTGCACCCGTGCTCCGAGCAACCTTTCTATATGGCTGCTTATACATGTACTGGGAAAAGGGCCCTTAATACACCCTGCACTAAGGTCCCTTTTTGCGGATCGTGCCACAAATGTGTCCATGGGTCCGCACGAACCAGTCGACCAATAAAAGTTGCTTTTGTTGGGGCATTTTTTATAATGGTGACATGGGAATACATACATAGACACATGTTCAAACGTTCATATCCATATTCATTATATATGTAATAACCACATGGCTGCAGCAAATGACCTCTGATATGGGACCATGTGGCCTTATCGATCCAATGAACTTACGTTCTCATTTCACTCAAATACATCACAAAAACTGTTAATACAGCAAGCCCTATCCCACCTAACAAAATTTAAAAGCCATGCTACATTCATGCATACCCCCACCTCACCTATGTACACGTACACAGGAGCAGTTCAATCTTATACATTCACTGATCGGTTGCCAATGTTGCCCTTCTGATGAAAGCGTGACCCATTCAGTGATGGCACCAATACTGGCCGCAGAATGTTTTATAGTACACCAATGGATCCTACCAGGGCTGTTGGCGGTAAGGGGTGAGGTATTAGCATATGGGAGTCAGAGGTGAGCACCTCTATATATTTGATGCACGTGGAGGGTATGAATAGAGCAGTTCAGAGTCAATGTCCTACCACCTTCCATATGTATGGGGATTGCGCCGTATACCTGCATACATATAATAGGGGTGGCCTCCTGTACAATAGTATAGGCATTCATAGAGGGTATGAGCACGTGCTGTATGTATACCAGTACCATAGGGGGTATAAGCTCTACACTGCTGAATGTATACCAGTATGCATAGTGGGTACAGGTTGTACGCTGCTGTATGTATACCGGCACGCATAGGAGGTATAAGCTCTACGCTGCTATTTGCCTGCACCAATACCCATAGAGGGACGTCAAGTTGCACTTTTAATTTGCTGACATAATCAGCATCCCAAAGGCTGGGATATAACTGTATTGTCCCATCATCCAGGTTTAAAGAATGGTTACGTAAAATGGTTGAAACACCTGCGTGGTATACACATCATCCACTAGGGTCTAGGAACACCAATATAGCATAAATAAGGCCATAATAATATTGTGGCATGATTTAGGTAAAGGGACCTTAGTGCAGGTCACACTGAGGTCCCTTTTACCATGACATGTCACATATACAAGACTAGAAATCTGCAATATTTATTTCCCTTAAAAACCTTTATTTTAAACCATTATTCAAAGTGCTTAATCGGTACTAATGATTTTTTGGGGCTAAAATACAGGTCATTATTATCACATTTTATGATTGCAAAGGTATAGTCAATGATCTAGCCCAATGGAGAATATTATTTCTGTTATATGCACTTCCCAGTGGGCACAAAATTCAGTTCAATGTTGAAACAACGTTGAAACAACATTGACTCAACATTGTCAACCAGTTTTCGATGTTGATTCAATGTTCTGTGCCCACTGGGGTCAATGTCCTTTATTACCATAAGTTGTATGATAAATTCAGGGAACACTGTTTTGCCAACTGCCCGGTCGGCCAGTCACCTAATAAGTACCGTTTACTATTTTTTCCATGACATCAGGTTGACTTCAAACCTAATCAACAATTCTAGGATTTCACAGCACTCATCCCTGATGTAAACATTTCCCGTGGCAGTGGAATTAAAGAACCAAATTTCTACTGGTCAAGTCATTAATCTAATGATCTCAGAAGAGATAGCCTTAACATTTGAGTACTTTGTTGATCCCTTTGTAATGATTTAAGCTGATCCTTTATCAACCGATGCTGTGATGGTTGACACGCCGGAGAGAGAGCGGGGTGTAAGTTGTTGCTTCCAATGCATCCAGAGATGGTGGCCGGCCGAACATGCCATGAGCTGCTCCGTGAGCTGCTCCTTGCACACATTGCTTTATCCATGGGCTCAGCATTAGGGCACGTTCGCGACACGTCCTCATCCTGCCAGTGTTAACCCTAGTCTCCGCCCACCCGTCCCGCAGGATTTGTTTGATCTGGGGCAAACAAATAAAAGGGATCCAGAATGCCTCCCCATTCCCTAGACCAGCCCTGTCTGCTAGCCCTTTAAGTGCCGTATCTAGTGCTTTTACACTATGTCATTTATCGGTATGATGCATGAATGCAGCAATGGCGCGTAACTCGCCAGGACTGCATTTATGAATTATGTTGACCCTATGGGTTAGATAAAATCCGAAAGGGTCGTCATAATACATGAATACAGCCCTGTCAAGTAGATTTGCCAGGGCTGTATGCATGCACCATGACGACAAAGGACATAGCACATTAAAGCACTATGCGGTCCTGAAAGGGCTAGAGCCCGCGGGGCCCGGTGCGGCGGGGGGAGAGCCGTGTTATCAGTTCAATAGGCCCAGAATGCATGCGATGGATTTCCTGATAAGAAGAGGATCAGGGTGTGTGCTGGGGTGGTGGGTGGTGGAGATGGGGTGAGGCTTGTATCACTGGGAGACAACGGCGGAGAAGGGGATATGGAACCCCGTGTATTATGTTGTAACCTTTTTGCCGTATACACTGTGCGTGTAACACCGTTCCACGAGTATAAAGTAATGTAGATATATAACCATGTTAACATATGGCAGATGATAAGTTGGTGTAAATCGCCACACTTTTTTGTCACTGTAGATATATTTGCACATGATATCCTATCAAATCACTTGTGACAGGATGCATTTGAATCTACCTCTTTTTAATAATGGACTCAAAGAAGAATGTGTAACCTTTCTCTTGATGGAATACAATGACATCAGAATCAGGTCAACGCCATCATAAACGGCTATTGGATAATCAGAAATGGCTCTGTTAAAAAGCGGTATTACTAGTCAGAGCTATTATCCATCTGTTCGTGCCAACATCTGATATTTCATGCTCAGTGACATGTTCCTATAAGCATAAAACGTGGCTCTATTCTCCACACGCAGCTCTCCCTCATTGTCTCATTAATACAGTCTCATTACTACTGAAAGCCCTGGTAATCAGTCACCTGGTCTCATGTAATGTCTGAACCATTCGGGGCTGCATTTGGGTTCCACAGTATATGTGACATGACCTGGGAACGGGACTTTCATTTT
The DNA here is from genome assembly GCA_947462335.1 of Harmothoe impar. Lineage (NCBI taxonomy): Eukaryota > Metazoa > Annelida > Polychaeta > Phyllodocida > Polynoidae > Harmothoe > Harmothoe impar. The sequence continues at coordinate 56,476,921 of OX381707.1, read as the reverse complement.
TCCCTGCATTAAGGTCCCTTTTCGCAGATCATGCCACATACTTATGTCATATTGAACCAGAAAGGGAGAGTCAGAATAACCACATAGATATTGTGTGCAGCCATGCACAAAAAAAGCTGCTCCATTTTTTTTATGTATTTTTCTTTTTGATTAAATAGTTTCCAATTAGCCCAGAGTGATCCACGCGCCCCCGAGTGGAGCATCCTTCCTGATTGGCTGCCTATATATTATGTCAGTATTATACATGTGGCATAAAGCCATGCTGGCATGAAAGTGCTGACCCAATATTCATATAACTCTTGTCTGCCCTTTTAAAAAGCCGCACGGTGATGTTTTATGAGCGGTCGAGCGATGCCTAGGCCACATGACCATTTGTCTAGCTGCTGATTTGTTGCCTGGATGGAGAGTGGCTTCGTTTGTAGCTGGAAATAGATTCATCCGGCCCCCTCTAGCCCTAAGAATGATCCCCAACCCCACCCCAGGGTAGCAGATAGGATAGGTAGGGGGTAGAACCGTTTAGACACGATATCAACATGACTGCCCTCCAGTTAGTGGTGTAGCATGACACTGCTGCTATCTTTAGACAAACAGTATTATAATCAATTGGTGCTGATATCTATAGACATCATGAATATACTATAAAAGTATCTAGTGCAAGAAGACTGCGGTACCTACACCATGAATAACATATGAAAATACAGGCTATACGCCTATGCACTGGACAGTATGTATACATAAACAACTACAAAAAACAAACAAACATGATAAGGGTGCTATCATCAGTTCTCATGATAAGATGCAATACTGTTGGTTACGTTGCAATAACTGAGTCTATAATCCTTTTACTAGAATGGATGGATACAGTCCTGATAGCACCCTGACATAATGAAAACAAGTACTGATAATAATATTGGCAATTTGTGATTATCCTCTGATTGGATCTCACATTTAGCACACAGCCCACTTACAGCCCACCTACAGATCACATACAGCTCACCTACAACCCACCTACAGCTCACCTATAGCTCACCTACAGCTAACCTACAGCTCACAGCTCACCTACAGCTCACCTACAGCCCACCTACAGCTCACCTTCAGCTCACAGCTCACCTACAGCTCATCTACAGCTCACCTACAGCTCACCTACAGCTCACCTACAGCTCACAGCTCACCTACAGCTCATCTACAGCTCACCTACAGCTCACCTACAGCTCACAGCTCACCTACAGCTCACCTACAGCTCACCTACAGCTCACCTACAGCTCACCTACAGCTCACAGCCCACCTACAGCCCACCTACAGCTCACCTACAGCTCACCTACAGCTCACCTACAGCTCACCTACAGCTCACCTACAGCTCACCTACAGCTCACCTACAGCTCACCTACAGCTCACCTACAGCTCACCTACAGCTCACCTACAGCTCACCTACAGCCCACCTACAGCCCACCTACAGCTCACAGCCCACCTACAGCCCACCTACAGCTCACCTACAGCCCACCTACAGCCCACCTACAGCTCACAGCCCACCTACAGCTCACCTACAGCTCACCTACAGCTCAGAGCTCACATAGAGCTCACCCTACAGCTTACCCTACAGCTCACCTACAGCTCAAAGCTCACCTACAGCTCACCTACAGCTCACCTACAGCTCAGAGCTCACCTACAGCTCACCTACAGCTCACCTACAGCCCACCTACAGCTCACCTACAGCTCACTTACATCTCACCTACTATCCACCTACAGCTCACCTACAGCCCACCTACAGCTCACCTACATCTCACCTACAGCTCATCTACAGCTCACCTACAGCTCAGAGCTCACCTACAGCTCACCTACAGCTCACCTACAGCTCACAGCTCACATACAGCTCACCTATTGCTCACCTACAGCTCACCTATTGCTCACCTACAGCTCACCGAATTCTACACACCCACCTACCACCTACAACTATGCTGTCCACACCCAGCAACCCCTGTTCAACAAAAGGCCCCACACACCAATACTCTTAGGCCGACCACTTAGCCAGAGTCGGTGCTGAATAATTAATGCTCCCCTTTACACCGTTATTACTATTTGCACTAAGCAGGTCGCCGGTTCTTGTATGCTACAAAGCTGTACAGTACCGGGCTCAGGCCTTTACAAATGGACTAAGGGTGGCTCTCCCACATTGTACATTTAGAGACTTGAACAATCATTTATATTTGCATGCTTAAAGATGAATGTTAAATTAAATGGTCATTAAAAGTTAATAATATGCCTTGTTTACAGTATAGACAGTTCTGGTTGCCGTGACATAGAAAGGCACATTAAAAACTGTACAAACTATAATATAGATATCGCACATTGATATAAAAAATGTTGACATACAATGCAATGGTAACCACATAAAAGGCGTCACATACAACGCTGTTTTGTGCATACATAATCTATTGTTGACACAACATTGATTTTTGTGCACCCGAAATCATTTCTGGTCCGACCAAGGGACGAGCACATTAGGGTGCTACCATAATACACTTTGTACAGTGTGTTATGACTATTTTACTTGGTGTCATATCACTCACCATATCATTCGCCATATCTCTCACCATAGCACACATAAGATGTGTGCCCTGTTGTGTGCGATAAAATGCCATGAGAATGAGCATACTACTGCAGTTAACGTAGACCATCCTTTCTGATTGGCTGCCTAATTTTACTTAGAGTAACTGTTCATTGTAGACGTGAGCAGCAATGTAAAAGTAAAAATAATACTTTCCTGGCTCTACATATATATACAACCTTGTTGCCATGCGGCGGCGACACATATAATATGTGTATAGTACGGAACTTTAATATAACAGATACCGCTATGGAACACACATCGTCACACAGGAGCACATTGTCAGCCTATTTCTGGCACAATGCTCTCATGCCGTTATAGGTCGTCTCTGGTACGGTGCCACGGTTGGCTAAGAGAGTACAGAGGCCGTTCATGCTCCACTGGTTGGGAGAGACGTACACCCCCTTTGTACTGAAAGATGCGTTGAATAAACATTGGCACAGGGCCCAGTGTCTATCTGCCATGCCTACAGGCAGAGTCAGGGTATCCAGGGCACACTATGAATCTCCATAATGATATACATATTTGGTCCAAACGCTGGCCTATGGATATATTAACAGAGGGACCTTTGTGTAAATTGTAATACGCCACGTTTGGCTGAGAGAACAAAATAAATGGTCTGACTGTATGTTACATACAGGGCTGTATGGCGATGCGGCCCATTGAGCACACTCTTGTACTGTGAGTAAGTGAGATATGGATACACGTGAGTAGCTGCGTACGTGCCATAAGGAAATGGTAAGGCCAGAAAAAAAGGTTTGTTTCAGGTAACCCGACCGATACTATCAAAACAGGATCGACCCTACGTTTTTTTATGCAATTTTGAAGAAATTTCGGTATTTTGAGGTTCTGTCTCACGACCTTGGGCCAATGTTTTTGTCTCTGACTGGGTGCCGTCTCTGACCAGGTGCCGTCTCTGACCGGGTGCCGTCTCTGACCTGGTGTCAGAGAAACGTGTTTTTTATTTGTTAACCTATACTCATATATATATAAGGATTTGTAATAACTTTATGGCAGTTGTTATGTAATTATAATTAGCCTCCTGCTGTTGGTAGAGGGTAACTAAACTCCCAAAATGATGTCCGGTCAGAGACGGCACCCGGTCAGAGACAGCACCTGGTCAGAGACAGCACCCGGTCAGAGACAAATCCTTGGCCCAAGGTCGTGAGACACAGCCTTTACCATTTTTTGGTCAATTTTCGGGTCCTCGGACCGGCCGGCTGGTATTTTCATGTTAAAAGAAAAAAGTGTTCTTTTTTTTTAATCCGACCAACCAACCCTACATTTTCTGCCCATGTTACCTGAAACAAAACTTTTTTTTGGGGGGGGGGGGAGGGGGGCCTAATTATCCTCGGCTGAGGCGACTCACTTGTACCTTATCTACTACATACAGTACTTAACAGAAGATGAGAACTACAGATGGTTCACCAGTACACGCCAGCACTGCCTACTAGTACAGACATTCGCTATTTAGTTAAAGTAAGGAAATTATGAGTAAACCCTTCCTCCAGTATAGACCAGGTACTCGTGGCTAGACCTACACATGGATCCATAACTTCTGGTCACCTTCCGGTCAACTCTCACAGGTTTCCGCTGAATGAATGGATCCCCTCCAGTTTCAAATGGTCTATGATTGATCTCTGTAGACTTCCAGCCTACTTCCTTCCCTATTTGTGTCACTGCATGGATGTTTGCATTTAGCAAAGTTTGGACTGCTTAAAGTCAAACTTTAAGCATCTTTAATACCAGTAAATGGCACTTAAAGCAACTAAAATGTCATTATGACCTTTCAGTCACATTTACGGAACTTAAAGCCACTTAAAGTGTGACTTTTAGTAATATAATATAGTATAGAGACATAACAAGATTATGGCACGTATTGAGTGAAGCACAGAATATGCTCCCTAGTAGCAGCTACTAACCTATATCCAAGTAACGGAAGGGATGGGGATATGGCTCAGTGGTAGAGCAGTCGCTGGTAAGTGGAATGCCCCAGGTTCAGTTTCCAAAAACGCCTTTCGGAGAACCGTGACTATTACACCATCATAATAATTATGAATACATTGTTCCTACATCATCTCAAAATACCGGTAATAGTGATTATTGTGAAGCCTATAAACAAACGGCCGACAGCGAGGGTTTGAATAGTTCATTATAGATCTGTGAGTGCATGTTTGAATAGAAACTACATTGTTCATCTTATCAATTTTATGAATTAGCTATCGATCGTTGGGTAGGTACTTTATCATAGCCCCTTTCCTTTTACAGTACAAAGGATAATAATGCCACAGTAAATGATGACCGTGGGTAAGGCATATGAGACCCGAGGGACCTGGAATATAGGGGGCGGGGAGTCCTGGGACCCTCCTGCTTAAATAAAAGCTACAGCAATACTGGGGCACTCTCCACCAGAAGTCTCTCAGGACTCGGTATTTGTGTACTGGAACAGGGAGATGTGGGGGAGATGGTGGCCCCCTGGCGGCTGGACCTGCCATACCACCTAATGCGTGTATGCAGACCGCCCAGAATGGCGGTATAAATTGCAAATGGCGGCCCCGGTCAAAGCAGGAACAACAGTGCATGTACTTTTCCCACATGCATCTGAGCTGTGTGCCATGAAAAGTCTAGCACTGTCAGCCTCTCTTTGAAAGTTTGTTGGACGTTGTTGGACTCACTATCCAAAGGGAGTTGGGTTTGCAACATATATGCCTGGAAGGGAAGAAAGACCGATGATACCTTTTCCCCTGGAAATGTATTGTATATATCAATGTTTGTAAACAAGCCTGTGTATATAAGCGCCTCAAAGATCTTCTTTAAGTGCCGATATGTAATCTTGGGTGATAGCTAGGGAACTATAGAACTCTAGATCTAACCCTAAACTTACACTGTCTTCTCATTGGACGACGGAATGGGATTCAATCAGGGTAATCAGGGTGATCACCAAAACTTTAATACACACAGGTATCCCACGTTCAATGTTTCTGATAAGCATAATTGTATCATGTATATCATATGATATCTAGAGTACTTAATTCAGGTTATTGTTGTAGAAAGGGAACCAGGAGAAATTGCATTGATTAAGAACAGATATACTTCATGTATAATAGCTTAATACGTTTCACATATATATGCAGAGCAGTGGAGGTGGCTATTTGGTTATTTCTGTTACCATATTGGGCTGGTAGGTAGGTGTATTCACACCACGTGGGGCAGCCACAAGGGGGCGTTGTGACGCGCCACCCAGTGCCGCATACTCATACCAAGGGGTGGGGGTGGGGGGTGGCTGGTTGGGGGGGGGGACACTATAGAGCCGGTAGACATCCTCCAGTGTGTCTGTTTAATACTGCTGTTCCACACAATGTATGAAGATGTACAACCGACCATTTATGCCATAGGGGTTAATCTATGACCTTTATAATTAGTAAAATTATTGTCGATGTATGGCGGTATGTATGTATGTAAATGTTAACCTACAAGGACATGAGAACATGTAAAAAAAATAACCACGATAGACTGGCTTGTGGCCTCATAGTTTTATAACACATGTCCGAGGAGGTTAACTGAACTTGAACCTCGATCATGTGAGGGTCTACAATATGACCAAGGTGTAGACTCCTTCGTCTTACCCCTCCATCGTTTAAACCTCCACGTGAGTAGTATAGGAGAGCACCATTTTACATAACGTGAGTAGTATAAGGAGATAGGGTCGCGCCCAGGTGACTAGCACGCCAGGGAAGGGGCAGAGGTTGTGATATTATAGGTCCAGAGGTATACACTACTGAAAGCCTCCCACTATCCTCAACCATTAACCTAAGCCCTGGCCTAAGCCTTACTCCTCCAGGGTTAGGATCTGTTCTAGCAGGCACCCTTGTTAAGCATACAGCCTACCAACGGATGTCAACCACGGTTTCGGAGGTCATAGGTTGTACATTGTGTTTACTGAAGTATTCCAGATCACTTAGGGGCTATGATGTTAGACTAACATAATTACACAGGCATACTTCTGAATAGATAGCACATGTCCTTGTACAGTGTAGTATCTGGTCGGATCAGCAGACGACATTTGGGTGGAACTTGGCGCCAAACAGCACGGAGTGACTCGAGACGATGGCAAGAACCATCATGTCTGAGATAACATAACATGGTTCAAGCGCAGGACCCCAATGCCTAAGGAATATCTTGAACAGAGGACAAGAAATGCTTCAAATTACATTTATCAAACATAGGACATTAAATATTTCAAATATAAGAGGACATCAAATTTCTCAAACAGAAAAAAGAAAGTATCCCAAACAGAGGAAGACAGTGTCTCAAACACATGACTAAAGACACTGATCTACAAATTTTCAAAAGTTGAAAAAAACGGGACCAGACACATTTATTCTTATGTATTTTGACCTGGGGAATTCAAAAATAGCACTTAAAATTGTGTGGTAAGTTACAGTTTTAAGACATTCACATGGTCTCTTTTTGTATCACCGGCTAGTTCTTATATCTAAAAATGCCTTTTTTCACCTGAAACCTATTTTAATCCAGTGACCAGATGAAATGTTATTGATTTATTGCAGAATCTACTCTTGATGAATGATTAAGTATGAAATATCACATTGCAACATATAACTAGTGCTTAATAATGGCCATTTTGCCTTCCTATTTATTCCCTCTTAGGATCATCTTCAACCAGGTTCCAGCAATATACTTAGCAATTGCTTTATGTATAAATAGATTTTATTGATGAATGTCCTAATTAATGGATAGGTTTTAGTAGAAATTTGGTTCTGAGAGGAATTTGAAATGCCTATTATAAGGTTTGCGATATTGATAACGTTTCAAAGATACTAGGACTAATATATCATATTTATAATATGAAAATGGCTTCCATGGTCACCAGAAATTGGCACTTTTGCCTAGAAAACATTAATTTTACGTTCCACATATGGTATTCTATCAACAAAGATGGAACACCAAAGATGTACCATTGTATTCTGCATACAACATTACCCAAAGGCATTTCTGGTCTATTTCGGGCTCTTCTGCCATTCTGGTGCCCTGCAGTGGCTAAAAACATTACTAAAAAAGAACCTGAAGGTTATTTTTGTCAGAATGGGTTATAATTCTGGTCTTAGTGGTTTTAAGAGTTGTTATATGCTTTCTAGATACATCTATAGCTATTATGGCATTTTTTCAATAAATATCGCTAAAATAACCATAAATTTAGCACCATGATAGTGTAAAATTCTGTTTCTAATGATTTCTTTTCCTTGAATGGGATTCAGGGTTGTGTTATCACTGCCAGGGAGACAAAATTGAAATTTTTTCATGGATTCTGACGCTGCTAATGTTGTTCATATCATATATCTAGTATAAGAGCGACAAATAATCATAGTTGAAATATCTTGAAACTGAGACTCATGGTGTACTTTTCACCATCATTTTCGGATTCAGTGACCTCGAATTAGTCTGGTGAGGCAGTTCTGCCCCCGGTTGTTTTTTCGTCGTAGAACAGTGAGATGAGAGTATCAGGCCGTGTGTTATGAGTTTGTAACAATTGAAACGTCTTTGACCTGTGTCGTCTTTGACCGGTGTAGTCTTTGACCAGCAAGTTTTAAAATGGCTGAAATGGGAGCTATGTACACAGAAATGGGGGGAAAGGTTAATGGATATTTTAACACTATATACTACAAACTTCTCGACATTTCTGTTTTCATAGCTCCCATTTCAGCCATTTTAAAGCTTGCTAGTCAAAGACTACACCGGTCAAAGACGACACAGGTCAAAGACGACACCCGGTCAAAGACGTTTCAATTTTTACAAACTCATGAGACACAGCCATCAATGTATATAGTATGGAAATACAAGCAACATCTCAAATAGGGAGTAAGAAATACCTCAAACCAGATACCAGGACAGCTATAGTGCATGTTTAGTATTTAACCCAGGACCAATCTCAGAAGGATGGGGATGAGCAATACAATCCCACCCTCCTCTGTATGCATGTCATATCCGTGTAGAAGAGGTTTGTACCCCCCCCCCCCCTTACCCTCCCCCCTTCCTCATCACAATGACTCATATCTAGGGCAGAGGTGGCTTCCGTCAAGTGTGGGGAGGAGGGCAGGGAGGAAGTAGGGTGTGGTACAAGTGAGTAATAAAGGGGGTGAGGGATGTGACAGTGGCGATCACATCCGGGTTGGGCAGTCACGGTGCTATCCCGGAACTTTATCATCGCATCAGAATTTATAGGATTAAAAGTTCGTATTGTTTGATACAGATTGATGGAATTCCCCCTGCATGGAGCATACGATGTACATGTGTATTCCATTGTGCAGCTCATTTCATTTGCGATAGTCATTGACGCAAGTAGGAGGTTGGATATGAGTACGCCCGTTTTTGTTGGAAACAGTGGACATTACTGTTTCCGGAAGCCAAATGCTCGTAACGCTAAATATAATGGAACTCAGCATCTTGGAGTAATTCAGAAGCGTATGGTGGTTGAATCCAAATGTTCCTTATAATATAAGGGACACCCAAAAAGTTGAAATGGGTGGGAAGGGGGGGTCCACCAAACACTGAAGTCTAGAAAGGCTTTGCGCCGTGACTCGCAGCGGAGCGCATGCAATATCATTAGAAAATTCTAAATATTTTTCTAAAAAGGGCTGGGGTTGGGGTCTGGACCCCCAGGACCCCTTTCCCTTGGATCCGCCCCTTAATAATGACATTATGCAATATCCAGTGTGTCCATTCTTTTAAAAGGGGAATCGTTTGTCTCGATAATCTACATAGATATTTGTTAATATGGCTATTCTGCAATTATCTTTCCACCACCACACCACTTTATTCCACTGCCTGTTTGACATGCTATTCGAAAATAATCATGTTCTCAGCCCTCAACTTCCACCTCAATCTACTCAAAGCCGCTGGTGTCGTCTGCTACACTCTACCCCCCCCCCCCCCCACCCCCTCTCCTCCAGCACCCTTACCCCCTCCTCCTTCTTAACCCTTTAGGGCCGCATAGTCATTTAATGCACTACTAGTATGCCCTTTGCCGTCATGATGCATTTATCTGCTGGCTAGGATTGCATCATACCGATCCGTCAGGAATGTATCAACTCCATAGGAGCAGCAGGTTGCATGGATGCAGCACTGGTGAGTATACTCGCCATGTGGGATTACGACGATTCACCGCCGCACCAACTAAGGACACACCATATTGCAGCACTATCCGGCCCTTAAAGGGTTAAAGCTCCCATCCCTCTCTGCCTTGTCGCGTGTATTGATCCAACGTCCTGGACCAGGCGGGAACAAGATATCGTTGGCATCCTGGTGCCGCACACACGCCGATCGGGAAGCGCTCTGCAGGCTCTGGTTAAGCTCACCCTTATACCCAGTGAGATATGGAGTGGGGGATGCTGTGGGTACACAGATAATCTATAGGTTTAAGAGGTTGGTCAGTAGTGGCTATCCCAGGTGAACTCCTCATAAGCACATTAGTTTAAAATGACGAACTTATGTTCATAAATGACTAAGGCAAAACTAATGCCTTAGTCAACTAGCCCAAATATGCCTTAAATTTAAAAGACTGAGGTAGCTTAGTCGGTATGACTAACCTGACAGCATTGACTAACATAGGTTGGGCATATAGGGAGCCAATATATTACTATGGGTCCCTCAGTCATTTTCTGGCTCCCTATGTGACCAATCTGTGTTGGTCAATGCTGTTAGGCTAGTCAAATTGACTAACCAACATAAATCTTTTCTTTTATCAAGGTTAGTCATTTTGACTAAGGCACCAGTTTGTCTTAGTCAGTTTTGAATATAAGTTCACGATTTTGACATAAGAACGATGAATGCCCCTATGACAAACCTGGGATAGCCACTACTGACTAACCTCTTAAACTTGTGGATTTTCAGTGTACAGGTCAGTGGTTATAACACTGCTCGAACATTATGGTGCATATCTGGGCCTTGTCATTATGTATCATGATTGATTTCCCCGTATATGTGTGGGCAATGGCGCAGAAGGGAAGGTCCATTTCTGCTTGGCTACCTATTGGACTACTATTTATAAATGAATTAAAAATATCATATTTTTTAATGTGAGCATTTAAGCAGAATATCATGTTGTAATCTAGTTTAACATTTTGGTAGACTATCTACGTTTCCCATCCGAGAAAGTGAACTCTTATGGATGGTATCAAGGGTAAGTTTCCTGCAAGATCATATATAGTCATCAGTCTGTACCTGAATTATGTGACATTTACCAACTGTTATGGAGACCATATCTATGTTGATACAGATATGTATAACTATGTACCGTCACTCAGATGGATTATACATGTATGATTCTCATCAAGAGGATTCCTACTCAGATCTAGCCTACTCAGATCGAGTCTATAACTGGTGAACCATCCCATGTATAGCAGTAGTTCCAAGCTATTGCAACCTGAGATTGAATTGGTCTCTATACATAGCGAGTAAATAATATCATATTTGTGGTTGTGGTATTCCTCACAAGCGGGGGGAATCCGAGACCAAATCATATTATTTACCTTGTAAATTCCTGTGGTCAACAGTACGTATCACACCAGCTGCTATCAGTGTTTATCTCACCGCACCCAGCTAAATCAATGGCTGCACACACTGCAGGACCAGCGATATGGGAATAGAAAGGCGCTTCACAGCTATACTATATGTCACCATTGCTATACGGTTACTGCCAGCATAGGGTGACCAACGTTCTGACGCCAATCTGCTCCTCTAAGACACTGCTCTCCATTACCCTTATACAGCCATGCATCACCCCTCCCCGCAACATCGCCTCTATAGCGATACTTCCAGCGGCTCTGTGTGCGCGGCCATGTTAGTTCTGAGCTCGGAATCTCTCGTGAGATTTGGGGCCCTTGATGGGGGGTCCCCATGTCCCATGTCGATTTAAAGAAAGGCCCATGCAGGGCTCCAGAGCCATAGATTTAGGCAGTGACCAGAGTCCAGACACCCGAACACCTTAGCTTGCCAGGAACAGGCAAAGTTGCCAGAGCAAAGCCGACATCTCACGAGACCAGCGGTGCCAACGCACACATGTTATGCAACGGAACAAGTTCACTCCTGTTAAGGTTGATCGCTACTCTTAACTTTTCATCCATAGAATTTCCTAATTTTTTGCCTGAGGGAAGTTTGGATCATTAAGGAATGGAAAATGGAAAAAAATAGGGTGAATCTCGAGCTACTTTTTTTATTACAGATTTTTGAAAAAAAAAAGTATTCTCTATTTTTGCCAAAAAATACAAAAAAAATAGGGAAATTTTCATGATTTTTTTCTTAGTGAACCAATGCCCACATTAATCTTGTATTGCACATGAATAATCCTAGGCTGTGTCCTTTAATGGGAAAAATTAAATTATGGTCCAAAAATGTACCTTTGTATGAAAATATGTGATGGTTTTATGACGATTATTAAAATTTAATGCATAATTCTTCAGCAATGTCTAAATATCACTGAAAAAAATCCATGAACTTTTTCTTTTTTTTTCAAAAAATTGTTCAGATCAATAGCTAACATTTTTAAGGAATTTTGATAGGTGGTCCTGGGCATATTTTTATGGTTTTGGGCCTTTGAAGTTAAAAAATAATGCAAAAATGGACTAAATTTCATATTTAAAGCCTAAATTAATGGGGGAAATTGCAAAAATCAGGGTAAAAAATGGCTGTATTTCCTACCCTTGGTTATTCCAAAGAATGTGATGAGATTTATATCTATCTATATAATGGTTTATTGATTAATAAGTCCAATATTCTAACTTACATTAAAAATAGCAAATATTATTGGCTATAAATATCTCAAATATTCAAAGTCCAATAAAATGCTCAATTTTGGTCTGAATCAGCTCATCTTTTAATATGGCTTTATAAGCATGCGTATGTATCTAGTTTCCCAATCTTAGCCCCATCTGATACATTTAATCTATATGCGCGGAGACCTGCGCAGGGGTCCACATTCAATGAGTAGCGATCAACCTTAATGCGCTATATAGTGATCAGAAGGGGGCCTCTGTGCGGGGTTCTAATTTCTTCAGAACAGTCTTGGTCCAGACTTGAGTCTGACTGCATACTAAATTAACATGCATGATCAACCGGTGGATAAAGATACCCATATCCGTACAGAGAGGTAATTGACCTCCATGGTTGGCGCTATAGAATGCCCAAACCCATCCTTCCTCCAACTCATCCTCACCCCACTAGCCCCCCCCCCCTACCCCCACCCCACCCTTACCCCATCTCTAGCCTGCCACCCCTAGCCCTACCCCAAGCCCACATCCCCAGCACCGTTACCATCGTGATCTGTCCTGCCCAGGGTCACTGCCCGCCGAGACGCCTGCCGCCCCCTGACGGCCAAGATGAGAACGAATGACGACATGTCGTGATCAGGTAGAGCCGACTTCCGGCAGTTGCAGGACGGTCTGCGTGCCCAGTGTGCCAATGGTAGGTGCGGGTGGTCCTCTTAACCCTTTAAGGACACATGTTTCGTAAAATATGACATTGGTTGTCTTGATGCATCAATACAGACGCGGCGAGTAGCTCGTCGGTGCTGCATTGATGCATCATGCCGACCATTTTGGGAGTGTCTCAACCCCATAGCATCGACATGATGCGTCATTGCAGCTCTGGCAAGTTACTCGCCAGGGCTGCCTTCACGTATCATTATGCCGTCCTTAAAGGGTTATCCTATCCACTGCCACTCCCTAAGAGTTGGGTCTGTGCTCTATCTTCCCCTGTCTATACTAACCAAGAAGGCATCTAACATACACTATAGTCTATCACATTGAACCTCAGCCCAGCCCCAGTAAAGAACAAAGACAGACAGATGGGTCTCTCAGTTATGATTAGAATATATAGGGGTGCAGAGGGGTTCCTCCTTTAATGACTCTAGGTCGTGAGGTCACATATTTGCAAAAATATCCAGGCCAAATGTTATATTTTTGCTATAAATCTGTATGGCTTATTAAAAACCAGCAGGTCACAGGTTACACAGAGTAGTGGCCCAGATCGAAAAGCCGCAATTATAGGTTAGAAATGGGCCCTTATGTGCTTACATAATACCTGTATAATAAATGAAAGTATATCACCATAAAACTTTGAGGTGTCTGTCTCACAAAAGCATTGAACTATATTATATATAACTATCACTGTGGTCGTAATCAAGTTGGGGGGTGGGTCCCCCAATGCTGGTATTGGCCAGTGTAATAGTTGCATCTGTTCTAACAACAACCTGGTTGTTGGATGTACAGCTGGATGTGGATGTGGATGGGACCTGCAGGCCTATAACACCTGCCGTCTGTCTGGCACACAGGTGGGTCAGGGTGGGGATGGGGGGGGGGGGGTGGATGTGGAGGGGGGGGGTGAGGGAGGGGTCAAAACTGCAGGAGTAGATCTGTGTATAACGATGAAACGTGAGTGAACTTATTCCAGTGATTAGGACGTGTACGCTGGAAAACAGTTCCCGTGAGATCTTGGTTCTGATCTCGGAATGTAGCCTGTTTCTGGCAAGCTAGGGTGTGTGGATCTTTGGTACCCAGCAAAGTCTCGAGGAAGATTCCGTGGACAAAGCTAAAATGGCCGCGCACATGGAGCCATCAGAATTATCGCTATATACATACTGGCGATTATATTAAGATTACCAAATGATATTCCAATGCGATTCTTCAGCACAACACATTTGGTGACACTGTAGCATGATAGCTTGCTCGTGGCCGTTGTGTGCTTGTGTTCTGTAATACATGGAGGTATGGTATACATGTAGTATAACATGGGATCCGATATGTTCAGGAGGAACCTTCCGTTAGAATAACTGCAGGCCCAGTTATATTTGACGTCAGGGAGACCTTATGGACTCGAGGGGGGGGGGGGGCTACAGCAAAAGCTATTAAGAGTTATTTCATGACTCATAATGAACATAATTGCGATTTTAGATTTGATCGACTTCTACATTTTAAATGAAGGGTGAGCCAAGTTTGGAGACTATCATGGTATGCTGCTATGAGAGGTAATTAGTAGTTTCTAATCTATTTGTTCATTAAGTCATGAAACATAATGTTAAACGACTCTAATCTTCCAGTCGATCACATATTACCGCATGTCATCCTTTCAGTTTGATATAACTTCCCAAATCGACGGTGACTTTCCAACAACGGGTCAGAGTACATTCTGATTTTGCGTTCAGATTTTCTCTTGGAATAGAACCGGATTGAGTTTGATGGCATGATTAGATAACAGCTTATTCTAAAGGTCATGCCGTAACGGATGCATTTTTTTAATTATGGGGAAATTATAGCAATAGTAGCAGACTCAGATCTAGTCTAACTTACGCTAGGCTTAATTGTCATGGAGACCATCACATGGAATCAATAAAATCTGAACCTTAGGCTACAGTTCATAAATATTGTCTACTTGGGCCAGCGCGGATTTCCGTGGTTACCAACCTTCTTTTACCGCAAACTTTCTCCAGATCACTATGTGTTATATACTTGAATGGTTACTCTCAGTTGAGAGTAAGGATACCCCAACTAACACTGTTTATATCTACAAGAATACTGTTCATAGTCATAGAATGTACCTTG
The DNA here is from genome assembly GCA_947462335.1 of Harmothoe impar. Lineage (NCBI taxonomy): Eukaryota > Metazoa > Annelida > Polychaeta > Phyllodocida > Polynoidae > Harmothoe > Harmothoe impar. The sequence goes on along the minus strand of OX381707.1, from coordinate 56,461,705 downwards.
TCACATTTACCAAGCATACAGCGTGAATAAAATAGATTATATGAAACTACTGACGACAAAATCCACGATCTTTCTTTTTACAGAGTGGCGAAATAGGTATATACATGTTTGCCATATTAAATATTTTATATCAGCCTATTTGTCAAGGGTCAATGTCAGATAATATTATGTCAAATACATATAGCTTTCACTTAGTAATGTAGAGAATGCAATCTATGGTCTCTGGGCCGGGTCTCTGGGCCTAAAAACGCGCCCAGTAATAGGGTCGCTATGCCAATATCGAAGAGGCTGAAATAGATATTGAGCCCCGAAGAGCCTGGCATAGTTATTGGGCCTTGGCCCTCACCTATCCACCGCCTCTGCTAATATCGAAAGAGGCTGGCCAGAATAGTCACTAAGCCTAAATAAACGTGTTCACATATGGTGGCGCGTGGCCATCGGTAATGGTGGTGTTCAACACCAACGATCCCATGGTGCATTTCGACTTCCGCACGATGACGTCACTGATCGCGTGTGGCGAAGGGCGGGACAATGGGGGAATTGGTGATGATGTAATGTTTACCAACACCGGCAGTCATCACAGGCTGGACTAGTCGATGACCACTCTGTGCTCTGTAGGGGGTTGGCTGAGAGCCAGGTTCGGAGCCTGCTAGCACCAACCTCCTCCAGCAACCTGTCGATGTTTACTACAATATCACTCCAGTGTAGCTATTTTATTAAAGGCAATGTGGCGCTCTGGGTTAAATATATCATAGCTAGCATTAATACACCTGCTGCCTATTGTTTTATTAAAGGCAAAGTGACCCTGGGTCAACTGCACTGTAAAACGCGGCATTTCTTTCGGTATACATACAATAAGATCTACTTAGGTGCACCGTTTAGTGCATGTACACAGTCATATAGAACCTACTATTTACAATGTGTATTATCGCTGCCATGAATATTATACCTGCACTCTTTCATGCATGTGCCATTGCTGCTGTTTATACAAATGTAGTGGTATGTGAATCGACACGGTTTAGTTCGAGTAGTGGTTTTAGAAAAGTGAGGTGAACTGAACGCGGCATCCTCACCCACAGTATACATGTCCCTTTTCTAGTAGGGGCCTACTGTTCCAGTCTACTAAGGGAGCGTTCATTATTTATGGCAGGGGGGGGGGGCGGGCGTTTGGCAAAACGAATACGTCATAAAAAAAAGACCCCCCCCCCTCTGAATGGGTCAAAAAAAAAAGACCCCCCCCCTCCGAATGGGTCAAAAAAAAAAGACCCCCCCTCTCCGAATAGGTTGAAAAAAAATGACCCCCCCCCTCACCATAGACGTTTATAAATACTTAATAATAGCATCAACGACATACAAAGTCCACATAGTCCTATACTATAACCTATTATAGCATGTGCTTAACCATTATTTGAGGGAGTGGTTATAGGGCATAACAATATGGTGAATATATTTATGTGGAGAGCGCACATTTTTCTGTTTCCGTGGCACGTTTGATATTTTTGCTAAAAATTGGTGTGATTATTTTGGTCCCCACCTACAAGTCCTGCTAATACGGTTTGGTAGAAGTACCAGGAAATGGCCCAGCTCAGGGGCCGCGGAAGGTGAATAAAGTTGGGGGGCCCAGCTCCCAAAGCAAGCTGATGAGGGTTGGTTAGAGGGAGAAACAAATGGTTGTTTTGGGGCCACAAGCCCCAGGAAAATTTGGGAATTTGACCTTTATATTAGTGTATTCAGAGTGGTCTGAAGTCTACCATATGATCCTGGGAAATTTTGTAATCTTACATTGAAATTGATGTGTTCTGAGGGACTTTGAGCTTGTCTTTCAAGAAAGTTTTAGGAATTTTACCTTGAGATTGGTGTATTCTTGGGTACTCTGAGTCTAGAATGTTCATGTTTCCCAAAAAGATTGGCTCCCCCACTTTACTAGGCCCCCAGCCCCCCCCCCCCCCTGTTCCCCGCTACTGCAGCTTAAAACAAAGATGTTTGATGAAGGGATGCTCTGGACATTATAATAATGGCAAACCTGAAGAAAATTTTGAAAATCTAGAGGTCAATCGGCCCATTTTAATGTATCCTGGTATTATAACTTGCAGTTAAAGGAACAAGATCACTATTTAAACCTAGTTTGGTTTTCCAAAGGCTAGGATCAGTAAGAAAAAGGGAGCTGAGGGTGAGAATTTGAAGTTGAACAAAGAGTCACAGGGGAATGTGTCTTTGTTATATAACGGCACGGATCAATTACAATCGCTTAAGCCATCAATGGTATGCATGGATGTTACGTGCACCATAGTTGATAACCTTTATTTGAGGAAATGCCATAAGGTACCTGCCTTCAATATGCTAGTGTGTGGTCAGTATAACCAAGCCATGGGAATGCATTGACTCCAAAAAAAATAAAAGCTTTAATATATGTGATGAATAACTCACTGATAACCCTGCAGAGCATCGGAAGCAACTTGACCAGAACCAAATATAGAGCTCTAAAAATTCTGATGAGGCCAAGTAGCGATGAGTAGCAATGATTATTCAGTGCCTGATTTCTGTTGAAGCCAAAGATGAACTTAGAGGGAGATTTAGAATTTGGCGACAGAAGGAGTGGCATCCGCAGCAGAAAACTGTGGATCTGGTGGCTATTTGCTACATTTCAAGGCATTCGGTACACCGATTTATAGTGGGATGATCATGTCTACTCTATGAGTCTGCTGATTTTATAAGTCCTAGAATCTGTGAGAAGCAGGCAGCTATCAGGGAGATGGTGAAGGTATTCTAAAAATATTGAGAGCTCTGCAATCAGAACGCTGTGGCTCATTTAGCAGGGTCTGGTACAAGATACCAAGGAAAAGTGTGTATCATGACTAGTGTAATCACGCCTTTGACTGGTGGAGTGGACCTAAGCTACAATGTATCAACATTATATGAGGTAGATCTGCATCTTGCATACTATGCATCTGCTCCTCTATTGGGAAGAAAGGCAGGGTCTAAAAATGTAGGCAAGTTCACCCTTGCATATGGATGCCAAAACGTGATGGGCAAGGCTAAAGTCCAATTAACCCGAACTATTTCGGATACAGTACTGTCATATTTCGGTGCCACAATAGCATTCATCTAACTGCACACTGATAGCTTTTCTGTTTAGACCCCCTACATTCTGTACTCTTCTTGTGTTGAATTAATGCTCTTTCTCCAGTTAATTATTGTTGCTTTAGGAAAAGAAAAGTAGTGAATCATTCATGTGTCGATTGGTAGGAAAGAAATTTAGCAAAGTTCTACCGTCTTTATGACCCCAATTCGCGACATGTGTCGTGAAATTCGCGTCACGTTGTGTCAAAAAATACCCCCTCCCAAATAAATACCCCTAAAAAAAATGACCCCCCCCTCAGAATAGGTTGGAAAAAAAAGACCCCCCCCCCTAAGAATAGGTTGAAAAAAAAAGACCCCCCCCCTCCGAATACCCCTAAAAAAAATGACCCCCCCCCTGATTTGCACACCCCCCCCCCCCCTGGCATAAATAATGAACGCTCCCTAACGGGTGAACCAAGAGTGGTGAGGGGAGACAGGGCACCTGGGATATGTAGTTCTCAAGAAGCCCCGAGCCACAACCTGTCTCTTACCGTATGGGAAACAAGAGGCATGCCTATAATTAAATCAGTATACTCTGTATGATATATCATGCCTATACATCGGGGTAAACCAAACACGGTACATGCTACTTCCTTCCAAATGTCCCTCTAGATAATACGCCTGCCCACCTATATGGGCACCTGAATGTCTATACTGGTTACCTCTGCCACCGGGGGGGGGGGGGGGGGGGGGCAACCGAATCACGTAAGCATGAAAGCAGAGAGAATGATCCACATTGAATACCTATTTCATTAAAAAGATATACATGAACACAAGAACGGCGTGATTATATTTAGGTTATAGTCACACTTGGTGTGTGGAAGTGCCATCCATATAAGAGCACGCTCAGGTGAAGGGTACAATCAGCTATACTTTATAGAAATATAAGATGTGAAGTGGGTCCAATTTTTATATATGTGACGTTGGTCATTCATATATGTGTGTACATATATACATAATTATATATGTATTCATATATATATAATATAATATCTATATCTATATCTATATATATATATATATATATATATATATATATATATATATATATATATATATATATATATATAATATCAAATAATATTATATATATTATTTATATATATTATTTATATTATATATATATATACATATACTCTGGTAGATATCGTGTCCCACATAGCGCCCTCCAAGGCTCCAGGCAGTCTCTCCTATTGACTGTGATATATCGATCTCTCGCGTTCAAATACTGTTGGTCATCGGATAGGGGGTTGGTGGCCAATAACCAGTTAGAAAACCGACACGTCCAAGGCTTTCAACGCCCCGAGGTATGCATTAGCTTTTACCAGTGAGTATGGTGTTGGTGGCATCCAACCAGAAACTGTAACAAAAGATGCTGTCAGCCCGTCTAGCCCACGTCATCTGAACCTGGCTCTAGCCGGCTCACCATGGCTTCAGATAAACACTAGTGTTAAGATGATAAGACAATGTGCACAATGTGGAAGCGCTCTATACATTCAGTCTGATGGTACTGTTATAGTCCACAGTTATGGGTTTGTAAAACAAGGCGTTGACCCATATTGTTTATAGAAACGCCCAGTATTTGTATTTCTTTGCTGAAAACAACCACTCCCTTATACATAACGGATCCTGTCTGGATGTTTAGAAACTGCTTTTATCACCCCCACCCCCGCGAAGAAGGGTATTATAGGTCTATATGGGGGCTGGTAGTAGGTAGTAGTATAGGACATGGGGGTTGGTAGCAGGTAGTAGTATAGGACATAGGGGGTTGTTAGCATGTATTAGTATAGGGCATGGGGGCTGGTAGCAGGTAGTAGTGCCGGACAAAGGGGGCTGGTAGCAGGTAGTAGTATAGAACATGGGGGCTGGTAGCAGGTAGTAGTATCGGACAAAGGGGGCTGGTAGCAGGTAGTAGTATAGAACATGGGGGCTGGTAGCAGGTAGTAGTATCGGACAAAGGGGGCTGGTAGCAGGTAGTAGTATAGGGTGGTAATAGATAGTACATGTAGTGTAATATCCATTCTTTTGCTCAGTTCTAGTCTTTAGATACGAGAACCTTTCGTTTCAATTTACGATTCACTAAGTAGATCTAGTACTGGATGTCAGATGACTCCACTTCTTCACCTTAGTCATGGCTCCTGCACTAGACACATACAGACACGCTGACCCCTCCTCAACCTTATCACTACCAACATACTAAATGGCGGCTCAAAACCTCCTGTTGCTTTGGGATTTGGTTGCCATGGCAACTTAATGTAGAACATAGCGCCTCATTCTCAATTCTCAATTCCACTGGGTCAGGCTATATAACGACTGGTGTCATCATAGGGACACCCATTTCCTACCAAGAGAGGAGGTTGCGATGAGGGTATACATTATTAGCCTTTACAGGCCTACACACAAGAATGATTATCATAATTTGTTACTGTGCAGTTTATGATATCAATATCTTATCAAAGCTTAAAATACAAAAAGGGTATTCAGTGAAATCAAAGTATACGTTAACAAAACGTATAGTAGCTCATCTCAATTAATCCTGGTTAATCATCAGTGCAATGTTTTATTTTCAATATCGAGGGATACGTTAGCAGTCAAGCACGAAGGATACAAGGCCGATATGATGCTCCACACATGGGGCGAGCAGATTATCCTTTCTGGTTGGCTGTTCACACTATCCAATAGCAGTTGTTCCATGGAGAGCATCCTTTCCGCAGGGCTACCTACACACACACGTATAATCCTAACCATACAGAGGAGAATCAAATCATCATGGACACAAATGACAAGGTGTTAGGTGTATGATAGGATGTATAGAAATATGCAGTAATAACCCCTACCACCTCCACACCTCCAGCCATCACACCTGTCCTGCCTAACACCAACGTGCTGGACATGTCACCACCCTACGGTGGTTACCGCCGCTAAGGTGACATACCAGGCAACAAGCGTCACGTGTGACTGGGGCGGTGACGTCACACTTAGACCGGATGTGACGTAACGTCAGACGTAATGACGGAAAGCGCCGTCTAGTGAGCTGGGAAGTGAGACCTTCACCGGGGCCCGTGGAGCGCCATCAGCCTAAGACTAGCTATATCCTTCCTTACTCCATCAGTTAATCTATCACTTTTAGGAAAGCATGCCTTCAAAGGAGCCGTGTTAACTGTTATCATTTCCGAAATATCCAATTTAAAGGAACAAATAGTGCTCCTATAAATATTTGCCTTTCAAAAAAATGTAATATTTATGTGGGCTTTTTTTCAACAATGATGAAATGAATAATAAAAAATGGCAGTATCATTTTCCAAAATGCCCAGGTCCGTAAATTCATAATTTCATTCCCATGGCCTAGTTAAAAGTGTTCGGATTACCTGATTTTACTTTAACAACAGGCCCCCAACCAGATAAAACATATCATTTCATATCTCCAGTGTTGTATTTATGCATCATGTAGACCCTTCGGCCGTACCGTCGAATTTCTAGCCGGCGCTGCCTTGGTGCACCAAGCTGACACATGAATATGAACCTTCAGGTAGCATGCAGTGCTAAAAGGGTTAAAACCACACCAAAATGACTGCTGTGCATGTGTATAACGTACATCACCATGCCTCACTCCTGGGCTGGAGGTAGTTAAAATGACCATTTTTCATTTGGACCAAATTGATTGTCCCAACCACTCTATCAGCCTAGACACGTTTAGGCTTTAATATTCTGGTCGATTGGCTGCCGTGACAACATGAATTTTCCCCGCTCATCACATAAAATGCAATCATGTTGTCGCATGTCCGCCATGTAAATCACAATCTCCCTCCGGGGTAGCCTATAGACTCTCCAGCATGCATGGCTGTTGGTCTGTGCGGCCATAGCAAAGGGACTTTGAATATCATCAGGCCATGTGGTATTAAAACGGATGAGTTTATAAGCTCTATGGTAGACACCACTGAGTGGCGAGGTATATTTGATGTTTATGTTGACAGAAGGGCCTTTTGCAGCAGTTGAGGCATGGGTTTGCCTTGGATGAGGCTACTTGCCCCCTTCCCTTCCTCTGGCAGAACCCAAGAATGGAAGCCTCTTTTATTAAAAAAGAAAAAAAAGGAGCCATATTATGGAAACAGACTTAGCCAATGGTGTATGGTGAACCCTCGATCTCTGCTCCGACCATTCAAATCAAAAAGAACCCAACCCGTCCGCTGCAAACCAACCCTGTTGGTTCCGCCAGTATGAGGCCGGACCTTTTGAGCTAGGCCTATACCGTTGTTGCATTTATACTTTCTATGAATGAAACATGTACAGATGCTATAGAGGCTACCTAGCAGTGGAAACATCACGGAGAAAGGTATTGAACGGGACCTGTTATGTGGACGGGGATGAGGGGATGGGGCCGACTTGGTTGTCAGGCTTACGGGGGACTAACTAATCAAAGGAGATTAATGCAAGGATTAGGTGTCTAGCCCTTAAATGGGGGTTGGATTACTGGGATCACCCTATGTCCTGGTGTTAAACCTGACGCAGGCCATCCGTCTAAACCTAACTTGCCCGTTATACATAATAAACAGGAAAAACAAGCATGATGCATGGACTAGACAAAACACTGATTAGGGGCGTGGGGAATGAAGCGCTGATGATGGTGCTGTGGGGCATTATGATGAGAGGGATGCCTCTTCTCTTAACAACAGTGATAGCGACCAGATTAGCGCCATGTTGTGCGATTATGTGTGTAGCTTGTTCTATTACACTGGTTGCTAGGCTGTACTATAAAACAACATTGTGTATGTGTGATTTTGTGTGTTAGAACATTGGGTGCTGGTTCTTGAATGGGCTTGCAATGGTAGGAATCAGGTCTAGAGTGGCGGCAAAGTACCGCACCCCCTACTATCCCAGTAAACACACCTACGTTATTTAAACGTAATTTAGCTACGTAAAATAACGTTCCAATGTAAGGGTTATTTTAGGGAATTGAACGTAAAAAAACGTAAAGAAACGTATTACAAACGTTCTGAGAACGTAATCTGCAGGTATATTTACGTAAGATTCAAACGTTATATCCACGTTTATTTACGTTATTTCCATGCTTCTTCATGTAGAAGTAGTGAGGTGTTTCAATGTATAGAAATGTAATATTTCCAAATTAAAGGGTGATGCACTAGGTTAGTTGGAGGTAGAAAACAGGTTGATTGATATTGGAATTTTAAAATGTTCAAAAAGTGATGGACTCACTAGAGGGGGGGGGGGCATAAAAAAGAACACAATTACAGTAGCTCCATGGGGACTCGAACTCCCGAACTTCACATCATGAGGCCAGGCCTCTGTGACCTGTCCTTCCTTGGTGGATGTAAGGATAGGCCTTCTGATTCATATGACATGAGAGAGAGGTAGTCATACAGACAGAGGCAGAGATAGAGAGACAGAGGGGAAATAGCAAGTTCTGTTTCATTAGGGACCTTTAGCTACCACGTAAAAGCTCATAAAACGCAGACGTAGCAGTGCTGAAGGCATAGGATACATCTGGGTTAAATGAGCTATGTCGGGTTTGCTAAAGGTACTGTCTTTGTGTCCTTAAATTGCATAACATGGTTTAAAACAGATAGACAATGGTTATGCAAGGGTATGTAGGATTAACCACAGCTTGCTGGTAGGGCGACTTGGGCTTCGCCCTCGTCTGGCCCCACCAGCAAGCTGTGGTTAATTCTATATACCCTATCAATCATCATAACCCCGTGGCTGTGGCCATAGAGCACAGGGCATATCTCGTTCACACTCTGGGAGACTAGGCTCGGACCCCATAGCGCCCTGCACCAAAGCCAATGCACATTACTATGCGCTATCATATATGCATCACTCTTAGGTTGGGTTTGTTAAATTTATTTTTTACATGATTCCTATGATATCCTGAGATACAGCTCTGTATACCAAAATGAAGAATATGACTGATCGTATTCCATAGTGTCATATAAATAAGCCACCCGTGGTTATAAGTCTTAGGGACCTTTAGCAACCACATAAAACGTAGCAGTGCTGAAAGCATAGGATACATCTGTGGTAAATGAGCTATGTCAGGTTTGTTAAAGGTCCCTATTATCAATGGTTTAATTCCCCTTTAAATAGGAATCTTGACAAATGTATATGGTTATTGCTAAAGGTCCCTATTCTCAACAACTAAGGACAAGACACGATTCTCAATGCCTCCATGACCACCTCTATCCGCCAGCCCGGCTAGCTCAGTAGGTTCAGCATCAGACTTCAAATGAGCAGATTATGAGTTCCCTTCTCATTCGTTGTAACCCTTTCATGGTTAACCCTGTCCCGAGATAAGGTCCCTTTTAAATCTCTTGATATGGATGTACCTCAGTTGTGAATCTTTGATAACCTTGAAATAATAACGTTTTGTAAATATTAATTCATGTAAGGTAAAATTAGGTAATTTACCTAAATAAACCTGTATGAACGTTCTTATAACGTCTTATGCACGTTAGTCTACGTTCATTTACGTTCAATCACTTAAAATAACCCTTACATTTGAACGTTATTTTACGTAGTGAAGTTACGTAATTCTCACTTACAGATCACGTTCTTTCAACGTTAAGCTACGTAAGTGTGTTTACTGGGATGACGCACCATCACCATGTGACCTCACACATAGTGTCCCTTTGCGTTTCGTCTTCGCCAGAACTGTTGGGAACTATATTTGTCCCCACCCACCCACACCTTTGGAAAAAAGGATTATATATTCAACAAACAAGAGTCTTGTTTACACTCTACAAACACTTACTAAACACACCCATAGTGCTCATACATGTATATGCCGCTAGTGTAACAGAAATAACCAAGTGACAAATATAAGTAACACTCTGCATTAAGCGTTGCACAATAGCGCACAATAATGCAATTAACAAGGTTTGTTGGTATTAGCACATAAATACCAATGTGTCTAACCAGCCCACACTTGTCAGCAAGCAGCTTAGCTTCCATTGCAAGGTCGTAAGAAGCCTGTGTATACATTCACCTAAGCGATATAGATTATTGGGGGACTTATTTCGCTCATGTACATTTAAATATAAGTACACCATTTCGGTCAGATGTATAACCCAGGCCCAACGGTATACTGATCTGAACCCATTCATGTTCAACCTCAAAACGGTGTCTCTCTTTATATTGTAAAACTTTCAAAGACGACATGGTGTTTCAGGGGCTGATCACTTAGTTATTCCGTCAAAAGCCAGTCTTGCTATTTACTGTTTATGGACGACATGCTTCCTCAAGATGCATTTTCATTTGGCATCAGTATACACGCACACAGTGCCGGCGGGTCGACATGATACACATTAATATAGCGCTATATATATATATATATATATATATATATATATATATATATATATATATATATATATATATATATATGCGTTGCAAGTGCATTATGACAATTAACGGGGGTGTATATAATTAAGTGCTGGTACAAAGCCGCAACAGGTTTTGTAAGCTAACAGTGGGACCTATGTGGGACGACTGTTTTACCATGGCTAGTACAGGGATGTTGCATTAATACCGCGTAGTTTTATGTAAAAAAATAGGTATATGTCATCTTGAGTAGAGTGGTCCATGTCAATCCACATGTTTGATATATGGGTTTCCTATGAATAGCATAGCTGTGTTATTTCCTCTCTCTTTCACGGCCGATTGTTTACTGTTATCTTTCTACATTTTCGAGTGGTCTTGATCTCTTCGTCGCTCACTGCCTGTCGCCTCACTATCTCTTAGTATGAGAAGACAATAGGGGGCTGCCCCCCCCCACCCTCTATCACAGAGAAATCAGAAGGTGGGGGGGTGAATCTTTTTGGGCCAGGTTCCCAAACCATACATCTCCAACATAGGGGATGTGGTGGCAGAGGGGCCTGGAATACCAAAACAAATACAGGGGTTGCTTATATAAGCCTATGATTAAAGCTGGTTGGGGAGAGCTCCCCCCCCCCCCCCGATAAACATTTGCAAGCATCTCTGTGTCACTGTACCTCTGTCTCTCTGTGTGTCTTGTCTCTCTCTTTCTCCCCTCTTCATCTGCCCCATCCTCTACCCTCATATCTATCTATATATGTGGCCAGGTGAGGGAAAACGTGCCTCCAGGGGGGATTTTTAGTACTGGTTTTGGCCACCAGGGGGCAGTATATGGGTAAAACACTGAAAAATATACTAAAAAATGCTCGGGACCAATTTTCCATGGGGAATCCAGTGTTATGCTTAGAATTATTCCATCTCCACTGAAAACGTTCCATTCTTGGATTTGCAAAAGGAACATTTGTTGCCATGGAAACATGGAAAATTGGCACATATGGCAATTTCGGGTTGCCATGGAAACACTCCATTATTCCAAATGGGAATTTTTTGCCACAAATGTTTTTGAAAATTTCACAAGGAACTCAGAATTGAAAACAGACCTCAGAAATTCCCTCTTGAACCAATTTTATGATAAAAACATCAGATGTCTTTGGTTATTTTTCAACAAAACTGTATTTTTTACATTATTAGTATTTATAATAAGATATAGTGGATTTAGAGCTTATTTGCCATTTTCAGTTGTACACACCAACCCCGATTTGACAAGCAGTTACAGCAAAACTACTTGGGATATTTTAGCTCAAGATATCTCATTTTAAAGCCTGTAACATAAACTTTGAAAAGCCATTTCCCCCTGGAGGCACGTTTTCCCTCACCTGGCCACATATGCATTGATGTATATCCATACATTTCCTATATAATATGTGTATCTCTATCCATCCCATCCATCCACCTCTCTATCTAACACCACCCCCTTCCAAAACCACTCCTTACCTCCCCTCACCTCTTACAAGTGCATCTACAAAGACAAGTGAATAACAAAGCCATCCGTCATCCCAGTCTACCACAGTGGCCGGTACCATGCGGCAGCCTCCACGCGCCCTGTCCTGTACCGCACCGCGCCGCCTGGCACAGCGCCAGCACCACGCCATGGTTCCCCCTTTGGGCTGTCCCCTATTCCGCATTAGCGAGATACAGTGGCTCCACCTTTTGGACCACTGGTAACAATCATAACCCTTTGCTCTGCAAGAACCAGCTCAGCCAAATCTCGTGGCCGAGATTAGGGTACAGGCAGGGTGCAGGTATTGTGAATAGGTTGTACCTGGACACTCCTAATGTCACCTGTGTCCAGTATAGTGTAGTGGTTAGCACTGTGGACTCATAATGCTGGGAGCCCAAGTTCAAATCCCTACCAGGCCAAATAACACTATGTCCTTTAAATACATATTTCTAAATTTTCTTTAGTATTGTGAATAATGTATTCTGTTTCCAAAATTGCTTTACTTATGAATTTGATTACCAGGCATTGCCTGGAAGAGATTTGAACTCAGGTACTCTGCATCATGAGTCCACAGTGCTAACCACTACACTATACTGGACACAGGTGACATAAGGAGTGTCCAGGTATGACCTATTCACAATACCTGCACCCAGTTTGTACCCTAATCTCGGCCACGAGATTTGGCTAAGCTGGTTTCTGTGAGTACTGGGAATAGACCTAGGACCAGTGGAAATGGCGCTGCCCACTGATCATCTCGCTAATGCCCTATAGACGTAGCCTGCTGTACACTGTACACTGGCCCCCTTTACCACCACCCGGCTGGTGTATAGGGGATAGCCTGGGACCCGGGCCGTATGAGGAGGGGGTGCAGGCAGTGGTGGGGGAGGGGAGGGAGACAGCGGCGTGGGGTGGGTGGATGGTGGATGGGGGGGGGGGGGGGGGGGGGGCCACCACGCGGTATACCACGCCGTATGAGTAGTACAGGAAAATGGGGACTTCACCCTGGCGATTTCTACCACTACACTGTACCATAGTGTGCAGCCGGCCCCGGGTAGCTACCATACATGTGTACGCCCCATGCCGGGATGGATGTGCTACAACAGTGAATGCATGGGTGCTTTCTAAGGGGCAGGGGTGGTGCTATATGATGCACTGTTAGAATTAAATGTAGCTGAGCAATAGAGGCTACTGTAGTTTTGCAGTATTATATTACTTTATTTTCGTTTATGGGAAGTAAAATGTACACTTGGTTTACAGTATAATTGGACGTATTTTGGGTTTCATTATTCATAGTGTACATGATAGTAATGTGTATGAACATAGGAAGGACTATTTAGAACAAATATGCGTTGATGAGCTTGTATTGGTAATCTCCAGCTTATTACAAGTGAATAATAGGAATAACACCATATAATTGGAATCATCAGTTTGTACTAGAAATCATTATTGCATTATAGCAGTTCAATGAGCCTATTACGCCCAGCAAGAGTTGCTCCACGACTTGGGTCACCATGAGATGATTTGGTGTCGGTAATACCATACCTATGCTGCTATAAATTCCTTGGGCGTGACAGGCATTGCTACTGAAGTTATCTCGAATTAATCGTTTCTCATGGTCTATGGGACAGGTATGTGGGCATGTTGGAGGAACATGAAATGGGGTTCCGAGTAAGCATATTGAAAACATGGTTCCAAATGTGCATTGATCGGCTAGAAGGGGAGATACCTGTATACCATTATACATGGGATATTGTGTATAGGACAGTCAAATATGAGAGGATTAAAGACCACTATGCATGTAGTAACGAGGGAAAGTGTATTGTGTTACATAATTTGAGATTCTGCCTAGTATATTGAATGTAGTTGTATGTCTTTATGGATATGACTTATTATTTGGTCACGGAGGTTGAGGTGTGGTTTGTCTGATAGGGACACTATGCATCTGTTTTATGATTTTGTAAAATGAGGTTAATTTGCACACTGTCCAAGCAGGGACATGTTAGAATGTTGCATCCATGGGGGTGGGAGGGGGATCCAATAGACGAGTAACAGGGAGTTGTACAATGGGAGAAGCAGCAGAGGGGGAGGAGGGGGAGCGGGGAGGGGGAGGAGGGGGGGAGGAGGGGCGGGTGGATTAAGGTCCCGCACACGGCAACCACCCGGGACCCACCACCACCAGTAGCACCAGCACCAGCAGCAGCACCACTCCTGGGCTGCACCACCCTGGAGGCAGCACCACCCTGCACCACCACCACCACCACCACCGGCAGGTAGGATGGTAGTGACCTGCACACTATGCTGCACACACGCTACCACAGACATGTATGGGTATACCCCCCGCCCCTATACACACACACACACACTCCCTCCTCCATAACCTATAGTGATGATGCACGCCTCATTACAGCACTATCTCTACTGCCATCTAGATACCGTTCCATCCACATTAGTAGCATATGGGGGGATGTATCGCATTACTATGCTGATAACAGGGATGGGTTTTGGATTGTGAAAGAATGAAACAATGCATCATTGATCCATGCTGGGAAAAGGGAAATGGTCTGTCCACACAGCTCCCATTCTTCTGTGTCAGAAGGGATGCAACAGTTGCAGGCACCCTGGAGGGGAGCGACTGACGTATGTGTTACATGGTTCCCACTCACTGGTACCGCTTCCTCCAGTGTGCTACAGCATCCCCCATCCTCCTCCACCCCCCCCCCCCCATACAGGCGTCTCTAACCCAGCTAACAGAAAAACGTTATTTTACGTCAAAATAACGTTTCAAACTTTACATAACGTTATGCCATACTAAAGAGCCTTAGAAAAACGTTGACATATAGCGTTATACAACGTTATAAAATGGTCTATAACGTTATTTGTTTACTGGTGAGCTGCCGGCCTCATTGCACTAGAAGCGTGCAACACCAGAATGGGAAATCCCCAACTGGCCTTACCTCCCTCTTGATGATGGGGATAGCATAGGCTGCTGCTACAGTGAGGGGTATGATTTGCATGTTATTATAAGTAGTAATTATAAAGAGTTGAACTTACCATTCTTATAGTGTGTTGTGTTTCTGCTGCTGCTGCATACACGGTATAAGTCCACCTGTGGGTGAGTGGTAGATGAGTCTGGGGTGGTGCTGCTGTGGGATGTGGAGGTAGTGGTGAGTGGTGTTGGTGTTGTTGGCCTGTTGGTGGAGGGTGTTATTGTGAGTGGTGGGACTGCTGCTACTACTACTAGAACGTCGGCAGCCGCTTCTGTTGGGGTTTGGAGAGGCGGTTATACGTAGATCGGGGGGTAATATGCAAATAGCTACAACTGCTGCCGCTGCCGCTACCACTACTACTGCCGCTGCTGCTGCTGCTGCTGTTGCTATAGACCAGTGGTGGTGGCCTGGCAGAGGAGAGAGACTGGGAGGAACTGGAGGAGAAGGCAGAGCAGCACAGGAGGAGGGGGAGAGCGGGGTTACACTGGCTTCACGTCGCACCAACACAGCTCTACCAGCAATGCAGCCTAGCGTCCCGGGATGATGCCGCTATAGTAGTAGTGTCGCCGCCGCCCGCTGCATGCCGCCACTGCAGGCGGCGCTTCGCTGGTGTCCCGCGTGCTTGGACCAATCAGACCAAGGGACGCAGAGGACCCAGGGCAGCGGACGGAGGTTCTGGGAGTTGAGGCTGGGAGAGGGGAGGTGTGCATGGGTTGGGAGGAGGGGTGGAAGGAGGACGGCAAGGGATGTAGGCTGTGTGCCGCAATGTGAGGTCATGTGAGGCTGCCGCTCGTGCTGGTATGCAACTGTACAACATCGGTATTGCATAGCTCTCCCTTAATGCACTGGCCCCTTTCGCCTTTTATGATGCATGAATGCAGCGCTGGGAAGTAAATTGCCAGTGCTACATTTGTGTACCATGCCGACGCTATATGGGCGTGATACACATTCGCAGAGTCAGTATGATACACCAATGTAACGTCGCAAGTTACTCTCCTTCATTGCGCTGGTGCATCAGGACGACAAATAAGCATGAACAAATGAGCATGAATATTGAAGCATCATTATAGTCGTGAAAGGGTTAAACTCAACCTAGAAGCATTCTACTGTCCTGCAAGGGTTAAACTGCATTCAAATAAGTTGTATTGGTACTGATAGCTTGTGTCGGAAACAACACATTTGTGGATCAACAAGGGAAAAGGGACCTCCGCGGGGGATTTTTAGTACCAACTTTGGCCACCAGGGGGCTCCATATAGCCAAAAAGGACCAAGATACAGCAAAAATTTATCTATACTACTTTTTCATGTAGAATATGATAGGCCACGTTAGAAGATTTCATTTTTGGTGAAAACATTCCATATTTGGAATGGAAAAGAACGTTTTTGGGCCTAAATTGGTGTTTTTGCACATGTTGGTTGCCATGGAAACATGATTTTCATTCTAGATCCAATTTTTTTTTTAAATTGAATGAAAGAAGGCCACAAAACGATTTCTATGCTGAAAACAGAATGTAAATACCATTTTTAGATCAAAAGCTGTGACCAATTGTTTGAAAAAGTTGGGATATTTGGTAATTAGCATAATTATGCAAATTAGATAGGAATATCTCTAAAACAAAGGAAGATAGAGCTTATTGGCAGTTAAGATTGGACAGTGACCACACATATTCAGAGAGCCAGTACTCAAAAACTAGAAGTGGTACCTGCTTATAAAAGATATCGCTGGAAAGCTGATGACATCACTTTTATTATTGAGTTTTTACCTTGGAGGACCCTTTTCTCTCGACTGTCCACATTTTTCTAAATCTATTTATTTTACTTTTATCATCTGCCTTCACGAGCATACCCCTGCTACTGGTGGGTCGCGTACTGAATGCAGCCCCATGCACGCTCGAGTAGCCACCATTGATCGGAAGCATTGAACGCTGATCAAGTTGATGGAAATCCATGGACTTTCTATGGCTAATTTCAAATTCATAACAATAAAGATAAACGTTGTGTGTGGTTATATGTGTTAACGATTATTGGGCCTCTATTGAAAATCCAACCCATGGCCGTGTACTGTTCTGGTTACGTGCTCACTACAGGGTGTTGCCGTGAGCTGTTTAACATTATAGCATTCACCCCAGGCTTGTTATGGGGATGATATATTGGTGTTACACACTATGGGCTACCTCATACACCAACAGATGCAGCCGTAGTCTGTCTGCTTTTAATGCATACCATTTAAAGTCAAGAGTAATTTTCAGCACATGCAATTTATATCTCTGTCTCATATGGAAATTGACCAAAGTGCAGTCTCTCCATACTAAAAATCGATGATTGTAAGTGCTGTAGGTTGATATAATTCTCGTTGCATGTGAATAATACATTCATGCTCACAGGGCTACATACCTCAACATGACCCATTCACGTGATTCTATCCTCACATTAGGTATTCTATAGATCCGTACTAGACTAGAGGCAGACATTCAGGTCATGCCGCAATGACTTATATATTATGATATTCGAATGCAAGCAATTTACAGTTCAAAGGTTCAATTCGTATGACAAATCATCATAAATAAATCACGTGTTAATGTATGGTAAATATCCCATTCCTATATGTTGCTTTTATCTGGAGTGTTACCTCTATCAACCTGGCTTAATGTCAGATTTCCATATACTACTTACATGTGAAATTACCTGGGTAAATGACCTATATACATGTGAGGTTACCCCTAATAACCGAGATAAATGTCTAATTTCTACATACTATTTCTGTATGAAGTTGCTCCTACAACCTGGGTAAATGTCCCATTTCCTCATACTACTTACATGTAAAGTTTCTGCTACCAACCTGGGTAAATGTCCCATTTCCACATACTACTAACATATTATATGTAAGGTTAATGCTACCAACCTGGATAAATGTCCCATTTCCACGTACTACTAACATATATTTAAGGTTTTGCTACAAACCTGGGTATATGTCCGATTTCCACATACTACTAACATATATGTAAGGTTTCTGCTACCAACCTGGGTTTATGTCCCATTTCCACATAGGCTCCTAACATATATTTAGGGTTTCTACAACCAACCTTGGTAAAAGTCCAATTTCGACATAAGAGCACAGTGTATTAAAGCACTATGCTGCCCTTAAAAGGTTCGAGCATACATGAATTCTATCCATCTGGCAGCAATGCGCCGGCTCTCAGGGCATTTCTATTCAAAAACGGATACAAACGGATATTAGAGAAGTGAAGCCTCCCATCTATGCACTCTCTCCCCCTCTCTGTGTGGAAATCTGACAAGGCATTGAACGTGAATTGATTGGCAGTGATTGATTGTTTAGCCAAGCAGTCCAGTGTGGACCCATCTGCCCACTGAGTACATTTAGAGTCTACTAAGTACATTTACTGAGTATTGAGCCACACTGTTGGTGCTGACAACAATATACCTACTGTCCCATCTCCCTCACCCCAACCTCTGTGAACTCGGTGGGGACATCCTGCCCCCTCTTCTCTAACTCTTTAATGGTAGCATAGAGCTTTTAGACCCTTTATAATGCTGATGCATGAAGGCAGCCCTGGTGATTCTATCCGCCAGGGCAGTATTCAAGCATCATGCCGATCCTATGTGAGTGAGGCACCCACGAGGAGTCAGCATGATAGTGCCGTAGAAACGCATGGAAGAATCTGCTGGGAGATTGTAAAGCACCATGTGGCCATTGAAGGGTTAAGCTACACTACTTTGATTATTCATGATTTGTATCTATTATTCACAAGTACAGACCCCATCTAAAACTCTGTGGTATTAGGTGTACAGCTGCAATGGCCGGCGACACAATGTCAATGTATGGCCCACCTGTTAGTGTTATGAAGGAAGCTGCTTTAAAATTATTAAGTCGACAAAGGTGGGTAATTAGGAGCACTGCATTAGTTAGATGGGCTGGATGACTTCCATATTGACTGGGGGAGTGGGGGTCGTACATACATGTAGACTGGCTCTATGTGCTATTAGATTAATGTGTTCAGTGATGCTTTTGCAGCATAGTTACGGTCCATGGTTTTTATGTGGAACATAACTATGTGCCTAATCTATCTATTTGTCGTACATGTTTGTGGTCATTTCGAGGAATCCTCTAGGTGGGTTCATTATAACTAACTACCTACTATTGATTATATTTACGATTGTTATAAAACGTGATGCGTGTAAATAATGAGTATGGAGACCCATATACCACCAGAACACTCATAGATCAAGATAATGCTTGGGGCTGTTTCATGTGACATTTTTTCATTATTGTTGTAGGATTTGAATTTATCATAACGATCGTGTACCTAATGATGCTAATTATTGTCTGAATACTACTAAGGTAATACCACCTGTTGCTGATGTTGGTATGTCACTCTAGTATATACCAGACTTAATATAAGTAGGATATGGCTTATATTATACCATATCCTACAGCTCTGCAAAGGTTTTCCATTAGATAAACTGTTAATCATTCACACCCAAAGGCATATTAATTCATATAAGTCAATCAAAGTTATTGCTCTCTTTAAAGTGTCAGATGGACTGTGAGGCAGAATTGAGATTTGCGATGTCATGTCAGGTCTGACTATCAGTATGAAAATAATTTATGACCTTTTCAATTTAAAACATTATCTAACATCAATACTTTATACAAAGGAGTTGTCATTATGTAACAACTGATGTGAGTGGTGTATTTTTCGCGTGACCCTCCCTTTTTGGACTATAATAATGCACAGGCTTTTTCGGTGAAAGATTTTTGGTCTCCCCAAATGCACCCTTGCTCTTGAATAATAAAGGACATTGCCTCCTCATTTCCTTGTTGATACTGAATGAATGTTTATATTTGTTTGAACTTATGCCCCCCCCCCCCAATATTTTTATAGTTGTATGAATATAATGGCCACCCTATTTTTGTTTACTATGTGTTTGCTGATTGCACTTATCTTGTGATTCCTTGTTGTTGTTTGTTTAATCATCAAGCATCACATTACTCTTATGGAATAATAAATCTGTGGTATCCCCTTGTTCAGGTATTGGTTCATCCACCAACCCACCCGTAATCCTTGAAGGATGGTGTGATGCTTTAATGTATCATTTCCTTGGTCGTCATGATGCATGAATGCAGCCCTGGTGAGTAACTCGCCAGTGCTGCATTTAAGCGTTGACACATGCTGACCCCACGGGTTTTAGACGCTCCTGAGGTGTCAGCATGATGCAGCGTGATGAGAGATGTCATCTAATAGCGACATGCCGTCCTTAAAGAGTTAACTGAGCACCACACGCTTGTAGCGTTTGTTTGAGTAACCTTTACTACATGCCGTTAACACAGACCCACACCCCACCTGACAGGCCTGACCTATCATGCACCCATCTATGTGGCACGCTGCCGCTGCTGGTAGCCTTCAACAAAGGGAATAGGCATTTTCTAGCAAATAGGGAGGGGGAATTTTCCTTCGCACTCCTCTGCCCCCCCCCCCACACACACACACACACAACCTACCTTTGGTGTTGTTTTCTTATAAAAACTGACCATTTACATACAAAGGTGTACACACACCTGCGTTCTCCCTTCTCAGAAAAAGCCCCCCATTCCCTCTAACTTTGGGTTAGTAAACTACGCCTTTTTCTAGGAAAACGCTGACATTGAGCTGTCTATAAAAGTTGACGTTTTTTTTCAACTATCCAGTGACAAGTTGGCTTATTCCTGGGTTAGACACTGTAGTCATATAGCTAAAGAAATAATTGTTCTACATTTAATATGTACTACTCCAGGATGGATTACCACAGTACTTAACACATTAAATGACAGGCCTTGGCTTGCAGTCTTTCCGCACCATAACTGTTGATAGAGATCATTATGGGGAAACCCCCCACCCCAGCTCTAAAATCCACCAACCACCCCCTGTAGTTAGCTTATGACCATTCCTCAACCCACCTCACCAGCCCCAGTCATCTCGATGTTTTGGAGGAGGGATCTGTCTATTCTCATTGCCTCCTGTGGGTAAATCCGGGTCACCCCCTTTAACCCTTTTCGGGCAGGACATTGCCGTCATAATGCATGACTGTAGCCGTGCTGAGTAACTCCCCAGTGATACGTCCATACATCATGCTGGTATTCTACACCCACCCGCGCAGTATCGGAGAGTTACTCGCCGGGGCTGTGTTAGTGCATCTGCATGGCGCAATGGAAAGCATGTCAAGGGCATCATGTGGTCCTTAGAGGGTTACCGTGCAGACGCTAGTTATCGACGCGGGCTCATTGTAAACAGAACCCAAGTCCTGTCCCAAAATGTGTTACACCAGGAAAGGGACCAGCGGCAGCACTAACCAGCCACCAGCTCCACCCGCACACATAGACATGCCACCAGGCCTATTGGGATATCATGTATTTCATATAATAAGATTTACATTATTTTGTATTTTAGACATTAATTTTCTGTCATTCAGTAGGATTAAGCACTGTTTATTCAACCCCAGGAATGGTATCCAAAACACCAAATACGTGAACACTTATATATACACAGATCTACACCATGTGATACGTGGCTGTGCCACAGGCAGGTTGCGTCCCAGGCAGGATGTGCCCAAGGGCAGGTTGCGTCTCAGGGCAGGTTGCGCCCCAGGGCAGGTTGCACCCCATGGCAGGCTGCGTCCCATGGCAGGTTGCGCCCCATGGCAGGCTGTGCCCAGGGCAGTTTGCATCCCAGGGCAGTTTGCGTCCTATAGGCAAGGTTGCTTCCCAGGGCAGGTTGCATCTCAGGCAGGCAGGCTGTGCCCCATGGCAGGTTGCATCCCAGGGCAGGTTGCGTCCCAGGAAGGTTGCGTCCTAGTGCAAGTTGCGTCCCAGCCAGGCAGGCAGGATGTGCCCCATGGCAGGTTGCGTCCCAGGGCAAGCTGCGACCTGGACAGGCTGCGACCCGTGCAGTCTCTGACCGTCCCCCCAGCATCCTTTCCGCTTGGCTGCTTTCAATTATGATGGTATGATTGCAGATCGAAGACGGCCTGACCTGGACCAAGGCTCCGATGGCACTATACAGGCAACCTCCTTCTAGTCAATACCATCGCACTCCAGTGTCAATGGAGGGTAATTGAAAGCCTGTGCCGTGGTGGAGGTGTGGTGGGGTGAGGGTGATTTACTGATAGCAATGTGGGGCAGCTTAACAGTACGTCTACTTAGACTGGTGTCATCTGGAGAGACCGGATTTCTGTGGATTGTTAGGCAAAAAGGATGCTCCGTACAGTATTGCGTGGATCTTCCTTTCTGTTTGGTTGCTCACTTATCATTTCAGGTAAATTAAAGAGAATAACCATTTTGTTATTAGTGCTTTTCTTCTTCTTCAATATAGATCAAATATAGGGTAAGCAGCCATGTTAGAAGGTACTGGCTAAAACACAGTCTGGGTGATGTGTCAATTTATGAGAGTGCGGCAAGGTTAGAGAGAAGGGATCGCCGGATTTAGCAAGACGAAGATTGTGACCAGGATTCGTAAGGGTTCATCTCTACCCCCCCCCCCCAATGCTCATGTCTGCATCCTACATTCTCCAGTGCTATCCACTACCTTTCCTCCCAACATTCCCCCACACACCCACACCCACAACAACACCTCCGCCACCCCAGAACCGGAAGTGGAGGTCCAGGCTCCCAGGGTTCAACTCTGGTGGAGTGAGACGCCGGCCAAACCGGAAGGGGAGAGGTCGCCATCGGGAAATTGTTCATCCCCTTCGTAACGAGAGGGGGAGGGGTCTTATACGGGGAGGGGAAGGGGGAGGGGGGGAGGGTTCTGTTCTATCCAGGCATAGTTGGTGTGCCTGGCCATGGCATGGTATGACTTGCCGAGTTGTCGATGTAGAATAGATCGATCGATCGATTGGCCAAGGCACCCAAGGACTGACCTTAAACAAACGTCGGGGTCAGGACGCCGAGCACGTGACCGGAACCAGTATGATGGGCGGCCAAGCATTGAGAACGAGGCTGATGCCCTGAGATAACAGTGCGGCCTGTTACTGCATGGTTTGATGCTGCATGGTGGGATAAAGTGGGGAGAAGGTGTTTGTTTGTCCACAATGAATGTCGTCTGCTTGAGGTAGAAATGCCGGCTGCCCTTTTATGTGCAGACTCTGCAAGTCCCTCTCTTTATTGACTATCTAAGTACCAACGAAAAGGGTCATTTTGGTCAGGTTGATGATTATGATGATGATACTTAAGGATTTTTCCACAAAACATTTGTATATCATAGACCACAGTATTGGTTATACCCCTGCTAACACCACTCGTCATCGTAAAAGTGACCTGTTTCTCGTCATATTTACATAATAATAATGTGATTTAGAGGAGTGATGTTAGCAGGGACCTTGTTGTCCTGACTCAAAGGGGAAACTCCATATACTACTTACCATTAGCCTGAGTGAGATTTGCCTCTCTCTATACTACTCACACTTTGTATATACCGGTACACTATTTTAGTACTGTAAGCTTGTTGAGGACAGACTAATCAGGGCAATAGCTTGGTAATCCAAGAACATGATATTCTTCCAGGACTGTATACAATGTGCAAATCTTTCAACATCATCCCATCTACCCCAGTACTGCAGTATATTGTTCATGCCTAGGTGTGACTGGGGTAATGATGCCTTTGCGTTTATGCCTCCTATTTAGCGCTTTTTACATGCCCTAATGTGTTCCCTTTGCCAGTTCCACAGCTGTAGGCCTCTGCCAGCTGCTCCCCTTCGCCCATCCCTCATTTAGGCCCTGGTTTTCATTGATTTTATATCGATTCCACAATAGATCTATGCTGGACTGAATATTCAGTTTAGGGTGCATAATGATAGTATTTTCTGTCAATATCTATTTTCCAAACGGGTCTATAAAATTCCATTAATTCACATAATCACGTGAATCTCTACGCAGGAGGACATTTGTATATCTTACTGAGATAGGATAAAGATGAATCTGTCCTCTTTATATTATCACAATTATTATGCACGGCCCGGACATGCTTATGTTAATAAAGGGCATAATAGTGAGCTGAGGTTTGTTGAATTAGGCCTGAAAATATTTTTGAAATCTCTGAAAACAGAAAATCGAGAGGAAAAATGTGAGCAATCAAGTAGAAAGGATGAACCACATGTCACGTGGGGATGATCAAACGTATATAGTTCTATACGTATCCATATAGAGCCAAGTACTTCCTTTCATCACGAACGATGTTTTTTTCTAAGATTAAAAAAAACAAATCTTTCAAAATTCACTTTATGATCCTATCCAGACAACTAGCAAAGTCTAATTACTGCTATTGCAAAAAAGTATTTTAGATTAAATACTGGATGCATTTTGCACATGCATTTGTGAATCAACCAAGGTGAAGGGTGTGAATTTTAGTACCAAGTTTAGCCGCCAGCGGGCCCATATAGCCGAATAATGATTATGCTAAAAAATATTGGTTATCGACATTTGTTTAGATGAAGAATACAGTGGGCCGCCTTTAAACATTCCATCTTTCGTGAGAAGCTTCCATATTTGGACGATAAAAAGAACGTTCTAGAGTCTAAATTGGTGTTCGTGTGCTTTGTGGTTGCTTGGAAACATGTTTCTCGTGAATACTAAACATTTAAAAATAAAATAAAGAAGCCATTTGATAGAAGGCCTTCCAGAAATGTCTAAATTGAAAAACAAATTGAAAATGCCATTTCCTGTTTGAAAACTTTTGGCCATTTGATGATTAGCATTCAACACAGAACCGAACTATGGTAATGAAACATTGAACCGCGAGCCTATTTGCATTTGGGACTGGACAATATCCACGCATGTTTAACAAGCTAGTTCTCAAAAACCAGAGGTGATATAGACTAATCTCTGGAGAGCTCCTGACCCAAGTTAATAACTCTTTCCCCCTTAAAAAGGGCGCCTTTTCCTTGGCTATACACATTCATTAAACGATCAATTATATTAAGTTGAATCATAATGAAGAGATATAGAGTCAGATAGCTCTGTTTCTTTAACCCTATCCCATTGATTATCAGACCAAGTGCTGCCAAACAAATACCATGTGGCCATACACTCAAATCCAGGCTAGTTAACCTAGATGTGTACTCTAAGGTAAATTAAAGATACCCCAGGGTACCCACAGGAAATTAAAGATGGAGTTCCCCCTGTGGATCTAGTCTGAAGTTTGTGTGGCTTCAGAAGAGGGCCAATTGAATATGCGTGCACTTAGCCAATCAGGTCCCATTCAGATCAATACAAAACTGTAGTGGGGTCTGGTCCAAAACAGGCACCCAGTATAGTCTAACTACACTATTTACATGACCACATGGCTAAATAAGGAATATTGACTCAGAAGTAATTGCCATGGTGGATAACATTAATTGAAGGTTCTGCTGGTCATAAATCAGATAGTGTTGATACATGTAGTAACAGATATAGGAGTAGAATTCCTCAAATGGATATGATTATTAGTGATGCATTTTACCAGGTATTCAGTATTGTAGGTCATCGCTAATTTCAACTGACCTAACCTAAGGGAAGTCTAATGTTATGGGAGTTTCTGTCGGGGTCCCATTACCTTCCACCTCTGATATCGGCTTATATGCTAGAAGTGAGCAGAGTAGTACCACGGCTCGGCCCTAAACCAGCTAACCAACCGCCACCTGTGTTGGTTTTAAAACTTGTGGTAGTAGGAGTAATAGTAGTTCAGAAATGTAGAACCGGTAATATATATAGTAGTAGAAATAGTACATGTAGTAGAAATAGTAATACTATTGTAGTAGTAATAGCGTGTATGTGGTATAGCAATGGTGATAACAATGTTGGTAATAGAAGTAGTACAACATGTAGTGGTGCTGGTAGAAGTGGACGTAGTAGTAGTAGTATTGTAGAAATAATAGAAAGTATAGCAAATGTAATAATAGATGACGCATACCTATAATGTATTATATTGAAACCATACCACTATAACAGCACATATGTCCTATAGACACTGCATCTACTTAGTACTGATAGACACTGATTGGGGCAAGCTACTTGTAAAAACTGCCAAGGGCTATCATACAGAACCTAGTGGTTGCATGTGCCAGGGCCTTTTTGCTGAGCGGTTGTGAGTGAGTGCGTGTGTATGTGTGAGTGCGTGCTTGTGTGTATTGGAGACTAGTCATGAACAGAGCCGTGTAAACACGGGGTTGCTAGCGACCTCCAATGGTACAAATTGATTTATTAATCATCTATGTCTATCAGCATGTGAACATAAGTGAAAGAACCAACTGGTTTATTCTTTCTACGTGCACTATACAGTACGTGACGAGTCTGGTTATTTCATAATGTGCCACACACATCTGCTAAATATGTATACTTGAAATGATTATATCAATTATTTTATATTGATATTGTTAAAGACATAGTGAATGTAAAGGCTTGATATATAGTTCTAATAACTATGCAAAGAACAGAATTTGCTCTGCCCTCTGTGTGAAGAACACAATACAGTGTGGATGGATTCACACTGGGAATGTAGTTAACACACACAAAACTGAATGTTTTAGTGTTCATCAAGGATAGCAAACGTGGCCGATTAATAATTCATAAAGTGAAATGGTTGAAGGGTAACCCAATGTTTTGCTAGAGTGTAGTTACCTCCTTTAGGATATATAGCTTATATGGGTTGTTGAAGCATTGTGGAGTGTCTTCTCCAGGGTCCAACACTGCAGTCTGCCATATGACTGACACAGGCGCCACCTGGTGTTTAAAGGTAGTACTGCCCGAATCACCATCACACACTATATTTTCCATACCAGTACCAACGTTCTAGGATAGATTTACCATGAGTCGAACACATACTCTGAGACAGACAGTGACATTTTGAGGTTATAAATCCATGTACTGTATGAGCTTAAGTGTTTAAAAGAATACATCACCCCTAAACTTTACCATTATCACAAATACAAGAAATGATGGGATATGTAGCTTTATTTCATGGCGGATACAATGATCACTATGCTTAAGTACTAGAAATCCCGTATCCCATGACCCCCATGGGATACAATGTTCCTGTAATACATGGCCTATGACATCATCATTTGTTCAAATTCTTATGGCCATTTATATGCAATTTAACATATTTTTAAGGTTAAAAACCATGAAATAAAGGCAAAGGTCCATGGTCAGAGAATTTTTGGTATTGTTTCCCCCTCGGTGGGGCTGGGGCGCATCCCACTCAGCCTGCAGCTTCGTGGGATACTGCCCCAGCCCCACCTCGGGGGGAACGATACCAAAATATCCTCTGGCCATGGGCCTTTGTCTATATATTCAATATATCAAAAGGAAAGAGATGTGGCTAGTATGTATAGGACAGCTACATATCATGTGCCAGGGTGTGATAAAATGGTGCCGATGGATGGTATTTCGCTTTTTAAAACTTCTAAACAACCTGAGTCACCATGGAAAACGTCTTCAAAATCCTTTATTGCTTTCGTAGAATACAGGAGGGGGAAGTTTCCATGATCCGTTTAATATGGTGTAGCCGTATTGCATTGCCTGCGATATCATGGGATTGATGTCAATATGATATGTTTTCAGGTGTAATAAATGCAAAGGCTTAATCTATGAAGTTCATCTGAATGGTTGGGATCCAGCTGCACCATACATGTGCAATTATTCTGATTTCTCCGCCTTTAATCCATAGTAACAAGCTGGCTAAATTTTTGCTGAAAAGGGTTCGCCTTTTGAAAATCACCTCCTCTACATAAACTGCAAATTTGCAATGTGCACTCAGGTAGTGTAGATTGATCTAAAGGCGACCACGTATCTTGAGATGTCCAGCTAAATGTTATAGTCATTCATGCATGATAAGCCCTGTTCTTGTGTATCACAGGACACATTAAGCAATACTCTTTCCAGCAAAGGACAAATAAAGACAAAACCATACTTGAATAGCTAAGGTACATGGTTACCATTATGTAAGTTTATCTACCCCAGATCGGCCTACATTACCCCTGATATGTGGGGCACCAAGGGGGTATATCTCCGATTGGTTACTATATAATGGGCGCAGGGAGAGAGCATGTGCTTTTGGCGGCTTCTATAATAGGGTTGGGGGGGGGGGGGGGCAAGGAAGCCACCTCGGAAGCCATCCCAATGACAGCAGACCACCCAGACCACCCAGCATCCAGCCGGCTGGCGGTGCCCCTGCAGTGGCTGCGGCAACCAGTCAGCGCCCAGTCTGTCATTCTGTGCGGGCCTGGTTTCCTAGTGCTGCCGCTGGTTCCCATCTTCATCACCATCTCTGCAGGATGGGTCTGGGACAGCCTGGGTCACCAGCGAAACACGCTTTGGTTTAATGTCGTCTGCAGGCCGTGTTCTCTCTTCACTTGGCTCTATCTGCCCGCCCCTCTATTAGACTCTCTGTCTGACTCTCCTGTCATGTGGCACTGGCGTGTGTGCCCATTCCCCCTCCCCGGTTCGGTTACCATATGTGAACACGTTTCCAAGGAAATGTGCCTGTTTCTTGGTCTATGGGCTGAATTTGCTTCCGAGTTAAGGATGCTAAATTTGGTATGATGTTCACACATAGCTATTGAAAAGATAGCCTGGACCTACGGCATGTGTAACGACAGTCATGGAGGGGAGCAGGATGGTATAGGCCCAATAGCTGGTGCCACCCGTGTCGGAATGAATCGGGTTATATCGAGATGTACTAAGGGGTCACGAAGTGTATTCCAGCATAGTGTGCCCCTTCAGCCTTTAACTACTGTACTCCTTTTGAAGAGGGCGGGATACTGAGATGTAGCAACTAGTGCAGATCAGCTTCTTCTAATAGTAGTCCGTTCCTCTGTCATTATCTAAAGGAATTTCCCCATGATTTGCATGTCCTTCAATCGTGATATGATTCAGGGGGTTGGATGCAAACTCTTTTTGGGAAGAGGCTCCATGCACTGGATAATGCACGCTGATACTATGCCTCTATTTACTTCTGACTGGGGGCCTAGGACACCCTGTCCTCACCCGTGACCCATCTTAACAAATTGAGGCACGTGCCTCAGAATCTCTAGGTTATTTCTAGATCTGCAGGGTAAGGACACGACAGACTGATTCCATGTCAACTCAACCAAAATTTGAAGATCTTCCCTGATGACCATCTCCAATTTCCATGTTAATTTTAATTTCTGATTGCCTATGTATTCATATTGTCCTACTAAATCTCCAATCAAAATTCCACATTGTTCTCTAGTTTTTGCTTGCTCTGTCAAGGCGGGGTGTCCTGCTCTGGTAAGAAAAAAACTCATATCTAGCCACTTTCAAAGGACTACCATGGAGAAACTCTCAGGGTTACAGGTCCATGTGTCATTACACAGCTACTACTTATACAAGTAGATATCAGGAAGAAATGATCAAACCATACCCCTTATGTTATGTCTTGGTGCACAGAGGCTCCGAAATAGGATATAAATCGGTAGACAACAGACTGATTCCATGTCAACTCAACCAAATTTGATGATCTTCCCTGATGACCATCTCCAATTTCCATGTTAGTTTTAATTTCTGATTGCCTATGTATTCATATTGTCCTACTAAATCTCCAATCAAAATTCCACATTGTTCCCTAGGTTTTGCTTGCTCTGTCAAGGCGGGGTGTCCTGCTCTGGTAAGAAAAAAACTCATATCTAGCCACTTTCAAAGGACTACCATGGAGAAACTCTCAGGGTTACAGGTCCATGTGTCATTACACAGCTACTACTTATACATGTAGTAGATATCAGGAAGAAATGATCAAACCATACCCCTTGTGTTATGTCTTGGTGCACAGAGGCTCCGAAATAGGACATAAATCGGTGGAAAGTAACAAATCTTTGAATGATCAAAAGATTTTCAAAATTAGAATTGTATCTCTAGCAGCTTAATCCTGAGGCAAATAACTAAGATAGATGTGGGGCTTGTTAAGGTATGGTATACTCGCTTCTTGAACAGTTCACAGGTGGCAATATTGGTGGCTAAAGTTGGCCAATTACCGGTAATTAAAATGACTTAGTTTTGGGATGCTGTAAATGCTTAGGTGACCGATACATGTATGGGGGTTCCGTATAGGTGAAACGCATTTTATAGAACTGCCGGGAATTGAACACAGGCTGCCCTATCTGGAATCAGAAATGCTAACCACAACACCACAGTTCATTGGCTGCCCACCTACACACGCCCCACATTACTAGATTGGTATGGTACAGAGGGAAAGGATTACCCAAGTGTTTCACCCTTTCGGGCTTTTCACCAGGGTGCGGGTTATCCGACCCCTACACTACTCTTACCAGCTTCCAGCATCCCCTCCAGATTCGGTTCTTACGGGGCTGGGCTTTCTCTACCTCCTCAGAGGGGCTTTATCAAGCAGTTACAGAGAATCCCAGAACCCAGACTCTTAGAGGTACCTAGCACCAGGTGTTCTCACCCACTGGATATCCAAGGTCCCAATGGGGCTTTATCAAGCAGTTCTAGAGATACCCTAGCTTTTCCAGCGATGGAAGCCTTCCATACCCTACCTATTCAGCCCATCATCGTTGACCAGACTCCAAGCTCAACTCCAACTACCCATAGGCGTACTAGGATTCGGTTATTCTTCCCAGGGCTTTTTTTTCAGATCACAAACGTCCTGTTTCCTTCTTCTGAACTCTAACAATATAGTTATAAACAGTTTTAGGAACCTTTGCAAATATTGCATGGATTGGTGCGCTACTTGATAGAGCTGTATCCATGCATCAATGACAACAAATGAACATGAGGTAATTTCAGGCGTTATGCAGCTCTTAAAGGTTTACTATCATAGCACTGCAGTAGGGCAACTACATCTCTATTATAGTCAAGACCGGAAAATTTGGCGAGCCCTCGTTTCCACCATGATAGGTGCTATCTCATTAACATCAGATACCATCACCTTGTAGCTCACCCTCCTCTGATATTTACACTTTCAGATATCAAAGGCTTGTGCTGGTCATTTATGATATACAGAGGACACTGGAGGTGATAAAGCTGACCACTGGACATTTTGGGATGCCCCCACCCCGAGATATCATCCTAATGCCCCCCCCCCCTAACAGTTTATCAATTGAATTTCTCTTTGGCGGCTTCGCCAAATCCTCCGGTATTAACTATATAACGGTGTCAATGCTGTTTTTGCAGCTGCTGCCGGTGCTGCTGCTGATGTTGCTGTGTCGCTGCTGCTGCTGCTGCAGCTGCTACAACTGCTGCTGCTGCTGCTGCCTGCTCCGGACCATCACCATAACAGTTCCAACACCCACACGGCACGCCCACAGCACTGGTGTGCTGCCCCAGTACCTCCAGTGTGTGACGACCACCTCCCGGCAGCCTGTCACCACATCCTGCTCCACCGTGTCTACCTTCTCCTGCTCCGGTCGCTCCAGCCTCTGCCCAGCACCATGAACATTGGCGTTGTGAGTATAGAATCTATGCCACCTTTACATTAACCTTGTACCATAGGGCCTAATAGAACCTGTCCTCTTGGTCCTCAGATGCCCCGATGCAGGAGCTGTGCTCCCTCCTCCTCCAGTAGGCTTGCTACTAGCCCGACCGACTGACGGAGCCCCCCCCCCCCCCCCACCACCACCACCACCACCCACCACCCCCACCTCTAGCCACCACCTACGTGGATAATAATCATGATGCTTTCCCATCTCATCCGCCGACCGACAGCTGTTCAACACTATGGCTAAATGAATACTGCCTTCACGTTGGGTCCTTTCCCCCAGCCGTTTCCAGCTAGCTGCCTTGTTCTTGGGGATTATGTCCGCCGTCCTTGGGTACTGGCAGCGCTATACGGTTGGGGTCCTTATTACGTTTTTTGTCACCCCTTGTGGTAAGGTGGGTTGGCTAAGAGGACAAGCTAGGGGATGCAGCTGGCCTACGTCGCAGCGCTGAGGATCAGATTGTCATCGGAAATTCAATATTACATGTCCAAAAATGCATGCATTTCAATGATAGTGTCAGTTAAAACCAATACTGTGGTATTTATCATTGATATGAATAAACTTAATGTCATTAGATTCGGGCTAGCTCGTTGCCATGCTGCATAGACAATTGTCATTCCTTTCAGTGAATAATGCAATTATATTATCTAAAGATGTATTGAATATATTATATTCATCAAGGAAATGTTGAATATTGTCTAATTTGTTTTTATCTATATTCACCATGGCCTGTGTGTCTGCTTACCATGCAGACTCCACATCAGGTATGTCAGCTTTTTGCTACCATGTCCCCAGGTCAACATGTACACTGATATATACCAACCAGAGTATACCCCTATATATCAATAACATATGTGTCCAGCATATATATCCCCACCCCTATGTCCCCTGACCCTCCCCTGTACTCAAAAGGAACAGATTATACCATTACATGTCACTGTCAGTAGAACCGTGGTCAAATTGCTACAATATTTAGCACAATGTTAATTCCCTCTTAATAATATAAAATCTTTAGGTAAATTTCATGGCATTAATGTTAAAGATTACCAACACATCATTGGTGTTTTCAACCTTGATTTCAAAGGAAATAATATTCGATGCCTATATAATGTCTGAAGCTGTATGAAGGATTATGTCATTATTGTGCTGTTCCCCCCTTACCCTCCATACCATTGTCTGAGATTCGGTTCCATATTTGCTGCATCGATATTCCTCCAGCCCCCAATGTGTGGAAGTGTCTAGTTTGGTGTCACTTACATGGCAGCCTTTGAAACCACCCCCTCCCCTTACCACCCATCCATGTGGCTGTGTCCAAGGATACCCCCTTGCTGTAGCTGTGGTGACTCATGGTATGCTTGCATCATTATGGTACATATAACCCACAGTAAGACTTTACATATTGTCCCTGGTGGATAAAGGAAGGTGCAGTTCCACTGTCCTGCATGTTGGAGAAGGCTTGACATGTTATTCACTGCTTGGGAATTGCTGCTTGGTTGTGTGGGTGATTAAGGCTGATGATATTGGGGTGGGAGAATAAAGGTTGGAAAGAATTAGGTAGGGAGGTGAGGGAAATTGTTTTGTGATTTTTAAACTAAGGCACGATGCTTGAATGCAGCACTGACGAATTTAGTTTCCACGGCTGTATCCATGAATTACGACGACAAAGGCCCATTCTTTGAAGGGTTAAGATATGATATAGACTGATAATGTGGCATATACACTCGCCAGTTAGTAGGACAATGCATGGATGATATTAGACTACTGGTTCAATAATTACAAACGATATAGTATAATACATGTAGGGTAGCTTCACCTTGAGTCGACCACTGCCTTGTGATGTCCTCCTTAATGTTATACTTATTTATACATGATAGGCAATTCATTTGTTCTTTGTTTGTGAGAGTAAGACTTAAAGTGTATCATAAGAGGCACAACATCTTATCATGCATGAATAAGTACAGACCTGAAGGTGGGCAGCTCAATCTAAAGCTCTCTGCCTTTGATTACGACCAAATCTCAATGGGTTGTTTACACAACAAAAACACACGTTATAGTCATATGGCTCTTCGTTTTTTGCATATTGTATTGAAGCATAGCCATCCCAGTGTCGGGGTTCGTTTATTAAATTTGGAACTATGTTGTATAGCGGTCAACTGGAGGTGAAAACTGCCCTATTAGTAGTTCATCAAAAGCTCATGAGACTGGTATTGCTGCTGTTATGTTTGTCAGGTGTCTCTTTCGTAGGTGGAACAACTCCTAATTGTTGACCGTCAAAGAGAACTTATAAATGAGGACATTAGAGTGTTTTGCGTCCATCTGGACTCTTTAAGGAGGGATGTTCAGGTCGTTATGATGCGCCAATGCAACGCTGGTGTGTTAGTCCATCATGCATTTGTGCATCATGCCTATCCCTTGGGACTGTATCAATTCCATAGGGTCGGCATGATGCACGAATGATTGAATCCAGACCAATGCTACATTCATTCATCATATGCATTATACAATTCATGCATCATATCGACCAAATCACATTGAATTGACTTGAATTGTCAACCAGGGCAACATCACATTTTTCTATGGCTTATTTTGCTTAAGCAAAAATAGCTACACGTTTACCTGGAAATAACAGTCTAGTTATAGCCCAGTTAACTCAGTAACGCATTCTGTAGCTCTGCGTATTGCATGGAGCTGGCTGAGTCCCTTCCCGAGAAGAATAGTCCGGTCATAATTTGATTACGATGCCTGTGGGGGGAATTAGTACAGGTGAAGATACAGGGCAGTCTAGATAAGTTATGTACCTAACGACATTAACTGTAAGTGGCTATACAGGCAACCGGGTTAGACCTATATTGTGGACAACTGTATCCTAAAATATAGCAGAATTGCTGTCAACATACACTATTAGAGGTAGATCAGCTGAGCAGTAAGGGAATACTACATGGACAAGCTAGCACAAGCGTTGGTTATCCCTGACTAAGGCACGAGGTGAAGCCGAGTG
Source organism: Harmothoe impar (assembly GCA_947462335.1). Lineage (NCBI taxonomy): Eukaryota > Metazoa > Annelida > Polychaeta > Phyllodocida > Polynoidae > Harmothoe > Harmothoe impar. Next base: position 56,427,288 of record OX381707.1, on the reverse strand, counting down.
CTTTAGCTATGGATGACCAGCCAAAGTGCTGGCTTATCCATGTATTAATCCGTTTATACCACATTCGCCAAATTTAGAAGATATCAACTTGATTTCACCATGGAAACCTGATGAACACTCTTATCTATTGTGCGTGATGTCATAGCCGCATAGTGCGGTTATCCATTGCTAATGCACGATGGTTATCCACTTTTTGAGTACATAAACTGGATAACCGTGGTATAATAGAATCTATTGTAGTTTTACAACGGGTCTAGTGTACATATCGGCAGCAGAATCTACTGCTGGTTTCTAGTATAAACAGATGTATTTCTAGGATCACAATTTACAGTGTAGCTCTTTCGATATGGCTTAAATATATTTCAGATCTTTTTGTATCCATGTCGTATCTGCTAGCCCAATGGATTCGTCTTCATTTTATGTGAGAAAGAGCTTGCCATTACACCTTAGGGTAGCATAGGCGAATAACTCTCTAGCACTGCCCTCAAGTATCATGATCATCCTACAGGCTTGATACACTTTAGAAGGACCAGCGCTCAATCAGTGCATCATGATGACCAATGAAGATGAAGCCATGAGGCAGCTAAGGACTAAGAAACAAGTCTACGTGGGAAAGGAGCTCTGAGTAAATAAGAGCCTGACACAATCGATTAGCCAATCAGTATCCATCAACAAACCACCTCCTGTGACGTCACAGCTCTTGACTCCCCCCCAAAGAGGAAGATCTATAAGATTCTCTAAATGTCAAAAAAAAAGTATCACAGTGGCCTCTCAACGTGTTCATGTCAAGCTTGATCTGTCAACTCGGCAGGTCCCCCGTGAGATAAATTCGCAATGCTACCACATGGTTAGTGAGAATCCTGAATGATGTATATGTGTGGTTGGTGAGCGGATGCATGGTGGGTGGGGGTTATACTACAATGTATATTATGGCTGCACATCAGTCAATACTTGATTCAATGCAGTGCAGCTGGGAAAATAGATATTGCCCATATCCAGTTGTTGGACTGAATTGCATATAGCACTATTGAGGCGGGGACCCATTTACCTGCACTGTAAAAATAATTCCGTCAAAATAATGGAGATTCACTGGCAACACTGGGGTGCCGGACTTGCACCGTAAAAATAATGGTCACGGTTGTTTCAAATTCACCGTAATTTTAACGGTGAAAGTTTGGCACCCAGTGGTGCCAGTGAATCACCGTTATTCTAACAGAATACGGGACATCATTGTAATTTCAATACAGTGCCTAAACATTAGTTATAATGGTATTTTGTGTAATTTAACTCATTTATCCCAGTATTTTTCTGTCCATTTATCCACATATATCTAACTCTATGCTCAATATGGTTGCATGCCAAATTTGGTACCATGTCCAATCAGCAGTATAATCTTAGTGTCAAGACTTCAGGCTTAATCATTAGGAATCAGTCTATGAGAGTCTTATAAAATGCTTCATGACACTTTGTAATGCCAGTCCATGAGAAGAAGTCACTCTAGGATGGCTGCAGAGCAAATCTTACAGCTGTTTATCTATATATTTTTCTTATTACCACAAAAATGGTGTTCTTAGCATCCATGAAAATCTCTGTGTTTCACTGTAAAATAAACTGTGTTTCACTGTGCTGGATTACGGATATTCAAAGCAAAATTGATCAATTTTACATTGCCCCACTCTAATAACATATAATGATGATGCACCATAAAATTTTACATTGATTCTCTGTATATTCAACGGAATATTTTTACAAGACATAGCTACACCGTAAATTAATAAACTGTGTTTCACCATACTGGATTACAGATATTCACAGTAAAATTGGTTGACTTAACATTGCCTCACCATAATCACATTTACGATGATCCACCGTAAAGTTTTGCATTGATTCTCCGTATATTCAACGGAATATTTTTACAGTGTAATCTAACAGCCAAAGGGTGTCTCAAGCTTTTGGGTGCGGGGCACGATTAAGATTAGCGAAAACATGGGCTTTTAAAATTACAGCTAAAATGTGTGGCGTATAGTCACTTGGGCAGTTGGTCCCTTGTTGCATTGCATATAGACCCTACAAATCGTATAGGTAGGGAGGTAGGTGTGGCCGGTGTCGAGGGGGGGGGGGTACTGTAAATAGTAAGTGTAGGTACATAGGCAAAACCATGATATTGACAAACATGTACATTATACTTCACGGGTTGGGGCCAGGTCATATCACACAAAGCCAAAGGCCGGGTGTAATATGACCCACCTTCAATGAGTGAGGTACAATGTAAATGTATATCAATAGATGGGGTTTTGTGTTTATTACTTGTTCCTACTAGCTGTCTTGAAATGAAGAAAATAACTTATTGGCCATTGAGCACGGCTGGCCAACCTCTTGTGTTGGTACACTCCAACAGGGTCGAGATGATGACAATCTAGTCTCTCAGCGAGTTATGTTTTGGGAAGAATTCTCATCGTATTTATAATCTTAAAATGATTTAGCTCATTTCTAGAAAATAATTGACCCCACACTCAACTCATATAGGCAACCTTTCGCATATATAAATGTAAGTATATTAGAAATATAATGCAATTATAAACACACTCATACCTGTTATCTTTTGGTGTGGAGCCATATTTTCTTACAACATGTCAAAGCATGTATGAGTAATTCGGATGCGAGTACAATGAATTCGTGTCTTTAGGATTAGTAGACCTGATGGCTTCATAAAAAACATAGACATGCACATGGTTGAGATGCCACAGTTTATGATATCTAGACATGAAGCACTATAACACCAAGTAAAAGGAGGCGTGCATATCCCACAGGTATCACCCTATACAGAGACACAAATTATAGGGTAGATTCACCTTGAGTAACAACGACGAACCACAAGAAGTCTTATTATATATGACTAACTAGAAATGTTAGTGTCCATCTCAGGGTATGTGTCTGACTCATGGTGAATCTACCCTAAGCCCAGACCTGCTACAACGTAGAACGTGGCTTCAGCCTTCAGCATCAACATTCTACATAATAGTCCTCCTGTGTGGGGGGACCGCCATCGGAAGTGTCATCTATTTCCGCTTGGGGGCGTTGTGCCGTGTCTGGTTACCCCTGTAGTGTCGGCAGACTTCCAGATCCGCTTGCCCTTTGACATTAGCGTCGGCGGCACCTGGGTGCCACTTTTGTATTCATGCAGTCTTACTCCAGGGCTGTTCTATGACTAGCTTTATTGACAATGGAAACAAGGGGGGGTTGAATATTTTATACCCCATGAAGTAGCTAGCTGCCATAGCAGCAGACATCATATTTGACTGTGTTGTCGCCATTGCACATTCCACAGGTATGACAGGACCGGAATAGTGCAGTGCTAACACTACTGTATATTGCCACGCCTATCTTTGCTACATTAGTTTTAAAAATCTAGATTTATTCGGCCTTTTTTCTATTAGAGATAATCATAATTCATAGAGAGCATTCCTGCGTAAAGTTGTCAATCTTTGAGCCCATTGGTTAGGGGGGCATATTCTAGATACTTTGCCATTTGATTCTTTAAGGACGATATGATGCCTTAAGGCCTATCAATTTACTCACCCACCATGCCAATAACCTACATAGTACATACTACATAGGTCAGTATAATGCGCAAATGTAGCACATGCGAGTTGCTATAGCTTATGGTACATGCATACATCATGCTGACCACGGCACACCATTTGATCCCATTATTCAATCAGACTTTTTCACCATTATGTGGTGTGGCTCACTGAATTGAATTACAGAGCTGGTGATGATGTAATTAAATTAATCCCCTTGGCACACTGATAATAAAACCTATAGTCAGTACTGACTATACCACCATATTTTGACCCCCGTAGTCAGATGATTACATATGTTAGTCACATATTAGTCATAAAGATAGTCAGTAGTGACTATATGTAGATCACACAAATTGATGATGTCACAGGAATGTGTGCACAGGAAACAGTTAGGATTCAAAATTGAATGCTCAACTGACTTCAGGTAGGCACATCTTATTCTATCTAAACCACTCCTTTACACATTTCCTTATGTGTTAGCTCTTATGTTAATGTTGAGTATGTTTACTTAAGGCATCATAGGACACATGCATTCATGATTTTGATTGAAGTATCATGTGTTTTTGTTCAAATTCTGATCATGTAACTGTGGATCTCTAGGCTTCCAGACTAGAATATACAGAGGTTGACTGTGTGAAGGGTTATAGTGTGCCAGGCATATGGCCCATGCTCATCTACTTCACCCAATGGTGCTAGGGCAGGTACCCCCCGACATCTACCCCCAGCCTAGATCTACCACCAGACATCTACCCCTGGACATCTACCACCTGAGAATCTACCCCCTAGGACATGAAAGTCCAGGGGATAGATGTCCTGGGGGTAGAAGCCGTAAGGGGGTAAAAGTCCAGGGGATGGATGTCCAAGGGGTAGATGTCCTAAGCATGCTAAACATTACCACAACATTAACACCCGGACTTCTAACCCTGGAGATCTACCCCCTAGGACTTCTCCCCCCTAAGACTTTAATCCCCTTAGACATCTATCCCCTGGACTTTTACCTCCTTACAATTTCTACCCCCTAGGACATCAATCCCCTTGGACATCTACCCCCTTTACCCTCTAGGACTTCTACCCCTGGGGACATCAACCTCCTCCAAATGCCCATAATAAGTCATATCATGTGAAGGGGGTAGATTTCTTCAGGGACATCCGACATCTCTCTGGACATCTACCCCTGGGAATCTACCTAGGGCATCTACCCCCAGGACTTTTATCCCCTTCGACACCCATCCCCTTAGGACTCTACCCCCTAGGACATCCACCCACTTGGACACCTACCCCTGGACATCTACCCCCTTGACATCTACCCCCTATGACATCTAACCCTATATTTGGACATCTACCCCCGGACTTTTACCCCTTAAAACCTCTACACCCTAGGACATCCACCAGCTTGGACACCTACCCCCGGACATCAACCCCCTGGGACATCTAACCCTATACTTGGACATCTACCCCAGACTTTTACCCCTTAAAACTTCTACCCCCTAGAATATCCATCCCTTTGGACATCTACCCCCTTTACCCTCTAGTAGTTCTACCCCATCCACATGCCCATATGGTTGAGCCATATCATGTGGAGGGAGAAGATTTCTCAAGGGACAGTGGGCATCTATCCCTAGGACATCTACCCCCTAGGACTTCTACCCCTGGAGAATGCTACCCCATCCACATATGACTCAATCATATGGGCATGTTGAGGAGGTTGATGTCTCCAGGGGTAGATGTCCTGGGGTAGGTGTCCAAGGGGATGGATGTCCTACGGGGTAGAGTCCTAAGGGGGCCAAAGTCCATGGAAAAGATTTCCAAGGGGATAAAATCCTAGGGTGTAGATGTCCAAGGGGGTAGATTCCCAGGGGATAGATATCCAGGGGTAGATGTCTGATGTCCCTGGAGAAATCTACCCCCTCCACATGATATGACTCAACCATATGGGTATATGGAGGGGGGGGGTTGCTGTTCTCAGGAGTAGAAGTCCTAGAGTAAAGGGGTAGATGTCCCAAGGGGTAGAAGTTCTAGAAGATGGAGGCTAAAGCCCAGTGGATGGATAACCTAGTCATAAGGGGGTAAAACTCCAAGGAATGGATGTCCAGGGGGATGAAAGTCCTAGGGGGTAGACATCCTAGAGGTAGATGTCCAGGGGGTAGATGTTATGGGGTAGGCATCCAAGGGGGTGGATGTCCTACAGGGTAGAGTCCTAAGGGGCAAAAGTCTAGGGAATAGATTTCCAAGGGGATAAAATCCTAGGGGGTAGATGTCAAAGGGGGTAGATTCCCAGGGGGTAGATGTCCAGGGGTAGATGTCTGATGTCCCTCGAGAAATCTACCCCCTCCACATGATATGACTCAACTATATGGGTATGTAGAGGGGGTTGATGTTCCTAGGGGTAGAAGTCCTAGAGGGTAAAGAGGGTAGATGTCCCAGGGGTAGGTGTCTAGAGGGTAGATGTCTGGGGGTAGGTGTCCAAGGCAGTGGATGTCCTAAGGGGCCGAAGTTCTAGGGGGTAAAATTCCAAGGGGTAGATGCCCATAGGAGTAAAAGTCCTACGGGGGTAAATGTCCTACGGGGTAGATGTCCTAGGGGTAGATGTCCTGGGGTAGATGTCATAGGGGTAGATAGTAAGCCCCGGGGTAGATGCTAGGGGGGTACTTGTCTTGACTTATTGTCCTGTCGTCTCATGATTGACTATATCTATTAGTCAGAGTGACTAATTTAGAGCATGAAAGCATTAAATTCATAGTCACTTGACTATATATCCCAAATTAGCCGAGTTAATGCTTGACTATAGGTTGACTATATGACTAACTTACGTTAGACATAGGTGACTAACTAAGTATAGCCCTTTTTGCTACGTTCACACGACTATAGAAATGTAGTCCGTAGTGTCTAAGATTTCCAGGTCCATTATTATCAGTGCACCATTTGGGGATGTGAGCATCCCCTCCTTCATGAAACACAGCATAACCAAGCTCAGCTGAAACGGAGCTTGTATGAAACAAGCCTTGCATCTACAATTGCAACACCTCGGGGTATAGCCAGGAGATGTAAGCAGTGTTCTTTCTGCCATATGTTATTAAGAAGTGGTGACAGTGTATGTTGTGGACTGAGTGTAAAATAACTTAAGAAGAAAGAATTCAGGGCCGGGGCCTCCAGATGGGGGGTCCAGCTGGTACGGAATCGAGCAATATTTTAATCCGTGTAATCCTGTGATGAATTTCGACAGTTAGGTTTACTAGACATCCCTTCCCCCTTTATATTTTTGTTGCTATTGCACATTCCCAGGCCCGCGAAATGGTGTACTGAATATGAACACATGGCATAAACATGGAATCGTTGTACAGAAATGGTTATGTATGAAGCTCGCTAATTATGCAGACACTGAGTGCCTGAACGTTGGGCTACCTTGATTATCGACCATCTGGTGAATACGTCATATATCAGGCAACAGGGCCCAGGTAAAGGAACCCGGAAGTGCATACACCCCTCCCATTCGACCTCAGATATGAGCGATAATGGGAGCTTTAAGAGTCCTCTGGATGGTGTTATAATGGCGGATGGCTGCGCAGGGGCTACTGGCCTAATACACTTGTCCCAGGCGCCATTTTGGCACAGAATTGCACTTGTAAACACCACTATGTCCCTGAACTTTAGCTGGCTTCTGGCAATCAATGTTCAACAGGGAACAGGAACCAGAACTGGAACTAGAAAGCATGATGGAAGAACTCCCCAGGATAACTCCCATAATGCATTCTGTTCACAAGTTCCAAGCTAGCTACCATCAGGGATTGCCCAAACACAGCAAAATTCAAGTTCAAGGTCATAGTGGTAGTTACCAGAGCCTCCCCGTGGAAGGGTCTGACAACGAGAGTAAGGCAGTAGCACCCCAAACAGAAACCTACCGTAAAACCTCTGGTACCCCATGTTATAACATAATTATACTCGTGTGACCCTAATACTACTTTGCACTCTGCACGGGCACAAAGCTCAGGGGTACCCTTGATAGTTGCTAACATTAATATAATATACATTTTCCATTGTATAACGTTTATCCAACCCTGACAGACTAGGTTTGAAACCAACGGGACATAGTAGAGCAGCATACCATTGAGGGTGGTTTGCTTATTCATTAACTCTCTGTTGCTCGGATAAGCGACAGATTCGCTCACAGTAGAATTAGCACTCAGGACTTCATTTCCTTAATACTATATGAACTGAAATGTCCAATTCTTAGTATGTTATAATGTACTAAACATTTTCTGATTAAACACTGAAGTCTACTCTAAGTAGCGTATTGCATACTGAGCAAGGTTTGCTCCTTTTGTCTTGCTGATTTTCTGAGTTAATGGCTGATTGTGGTTGGCTTGTTGCAGGCTGACCAGCTGAGGGATGAGCAGATTGCGGGTAAGTCTGAGCTGCTCCTAATCTGAGAATACATGTACAATATTTCATTATAATTATGTACAAACGCTATGATGAGGCCAAAACAAATGTGTGCTTCAGCTCACACGGTCAGAAAATTCACGTAGGATTGACAATTTACCAAAAATTATAGAATTTCCGGAAAGTGACAATTAAAACGTCCCAGATCAGCCCATTTTGTTTTAAGTTATGTAGGTAACTTGAAACTCAATTATAATGTGTTGATTTAAATCAGCGTCTCCGTTTTGACACTTCAGAGTTCCGCGAGGCATTTGCTTTGTTTGACAAGGATGGTGATGGCACCATCACCGCCAAAGAGTTGGAGGCGGTGATGCGAGGACTCGGCCAGAATCCAACAGACCAGGAGATCAGGGAGCTCATTGCTGAGGTCGATGCTGACGGTAAGATTCACTATAAATGTCTACCAATCAGACAAAAGTCATGCTACAACACTAGCTGTCAAGTAGACAATGTCATGTTATAATATAAGATATCACAAAAGCCATGTTATAACATTAGCTATTAATTGGGCAAAAGCCATGTTATAACATCAGCTGTTAATTCGGCAAAAGTCATGTTATAACATTAGCTGTTAATTAGACAAAAGTCATGTAGTAACATTAGTTGTCAATTTGACAAAAGGCATTTCGACATTGGCTGTTATTGGGTAAAAGTCATGCTACATGTGCACGATCTTCCAATACTTGTCTTGGCTACAACCAGTTCTGTATTAGCGCCACAGAGTTCAGATATGCCCACCCCTGTTATTACATTAGTCATGTTTTGTCATAACACAAGCTGTCGATTGGACAAAGGCATGTTATAACAGTAGCTGTCAATCGGATAAATGTCCCATTATAGCACCCGCTGTCAATTGAGTAAAATTCATTATAATACTAACCGCCAATGGCACAACTCAAGCAGCAAGATGGCCCTATCTCGAGACCCCTAAATTTGACACGGCGACATATGGGCCTTTTTGGGGCTTAGTGACATGGGACACGATGAAGAAATAGATAGTGACATGGGACATGGGACATATCTTAAAGTCAACATGGCGACAAGAGTCACAGTATAACATAGGTTACTGCTGTAAATTGACCAAGGTTACACTGTAACACTGGCACATATTCACGCTACATTGGTGATGCTGCTTGTGTATAATGCATGCAGCCTCTTGTGTATATAGCCCACAGTGGCATTCATGATTAGTAAAGTAAGGCTAGATGCATACATCCTCCAAGGCCTAATGCATGGTACTCTAGGGTATAGGGTGCTATCTGCCATGTCAGCAGTCCTCCGAAGATGCCGCAGCAGTGCCGAGACTGTGGGGGTGAGACGAACATCATCGGGAGACATATGAGACACTATTAATTTCATCCAACTCAACTTATCTTTAGCCATGGCTACTTTAAGCATCTCTCTCCCATTTTTATTTGCAATGCCCATTAAATTCCGAATTTGTAAAATTCAATGGAGCTGAAGATTCGAAAAGAATCAAAAGTGAATTTTTAAATCATCAGTGTCCAAGATCGTCTCAACACATACACTCTTCACTACATCTAATAAGCCAAGCAGCGAGAGAGAGAGAGAGAGAGACAGAGACAGAGCTGCCAGAGCAATTCTATTCCTATTGCAAGAGGCTTCACAAATTGCTATTGATCCAGGGCCCGTGCTATAACTAAGGATACTTGGCCACACAGGCTTAAGTGGTCTCAAGAGAAATTCAGGCTTTAGCAAGGGGAATGCTGCTAGAGCTGGAAAATACTTAGAGAGCCCGAAGGACATGCCATGAAAGGGTGTTTACCTATAGTGCATTCATAGTGATAGAGTCAGTCTCTAATTAATTCTTAAAAGACGTACATCTTTGAGGGTTTCTCGAGTGTTGATAGAAATGCCATCCAACCAGCAAAAAGCTGGAACTTCATTACGCAATATTTTCTCTCTTTGACGCAGAGCCTTTTTCACAACAGCTAATGTGCACAAACAATATTTCAAGCTGGAGCTCCACTATATATGCAATGTGGAGATTAATTGCTTGTACAATGTATCAGGGTTCGCCCAATTCCATCCGTAGATCCGCCGATTCTGGCCAATGAGGTCCATTTTCCATTAGCAAATCTTTACGGCCTATCGGCCAATACATCCACAACAACCACACTACGCAGAGTGGTTTTCCAGTGGGTTGTCCTGGGTCAATAGGACCATAGGGCGGACAAATTGGCTAGTGGAAAACGGGCCCTAATTATTGCCAGATTTTGACTAGTCGTTGCCTGATTTCATGGCCGTTTGGTAATCTACAGCTTGGATTCCATTACAGGACCTTTTCACCAATTCGGACCTCTCCTTACCAAATTGGATGCAAATAATATCTATTATAGCCTTCGTTTTTGTGTGCATGAGCTTTTGTGAGAATAGCTCTGATTCAATACCAAAAGAAGGGGGATCACATCGTGGAGGTCCAGCTCAATGGTTACTGGCCTTTTACTAGTGTAACCCTGTACTGTACATTTAATAGAAGGAGAACCAGGAGTGGGTGTATACAATACCCTATTCTCTGTAACAACAGTTCCTGGCTCCTCTCCGATTGGTCCGCTGTGTCCTCCGGGTGTTCGCTGGTACCCGTTGATGGGCAGTGATGTCCTCTTATAGGCGGCTGGGGACTAGCGCTAGATGATCGTCTGCTCAGTCTATTTGTCTGCCTGAGCGCCCAGCAGACAAGTCTTGCCCCTTGTCCCTCTGCCAGCAATTTTATTTCCATTACTTTACCGAAAGATAGATTAGATGACATGGTATAATGAGCAAGAAGGCATTGAGAACGAGAGATTAACATGACATACAGCACTGGTATTCACTGAAGAAATTTTTTACCTGAACATGTATGAAATCATTTATTTCTCATGCGTGCCTATGTATCATTCATGTCATTTATGACCACTGGAGATTTCGTTTTACCAGTCGTCATTTGCGTGCATGTCATGGGAGATATCTGATACGATACATGTACTGTTTCCCCACCGCATAGGATGGCATAGGCTTTGAGGCATCCCATGAATTCATGAGTAGAGTACAACTGTCTGTGCCTTTTCCTGGAGTTCAGACACACTGGAGTCAACATTGATTCTAGGGGGTGAGGGGATTGGGAGAGAAGTGAGGATGGTCTGTTAGTGTGGAGGTCAAGGGAGGGAAAAGGGGGTGTTGGGATGTCAGAGCCGCAGGGTAACATTGATCTTGGGTAGTGGCGGGAATGTAGACGTGACATTGACCGTGCCTGAAAGTCGGCTGCTCTAAGGAAGAAATGTCGTCTGAACGAATGGAACCGGAAACAGCAAACTCCTATTGGCACATGCTGGAATTGGATAAATAAAATTATTAGCCGCCAAAGGATTACATATTCTTAATTGAATACAAAAATGGGTCTGGGTCCTGTCAGAGGTTTTGTTACAAAGCCAGTGGTCGAACCTGATAATAGTGGCCGTTGGCAGGCACACTTTTCGGAGACGCCCGATGAGCAGCCTCGGTCAGCGTCTATCCTACCAGTTTGGATATACACGACAAAGGGAGCCGGAGCAGTGTTGGAATGGGACACCGAGACTGCCTAACAGACGCATTAACGGGGTATACTCTCACAGCTGACGTTCCCTAGTAAGATAGAGTGTAGGATACTCTGCAATATCCGCCTTGCTTTAGGACTGCCCCTCGTAGGTTATCCAGTGAATTATTTTCTGCTTCAGGTCATGGATTCTCTTGATTAATAGGTTTTCAATGTAATAGGCATTAGCAGTGGCGTAGGAAAGGGGGGGGGGGCGTAATCAAATTCACACAATTTCCAATTGTTACCTCTCTCGCATAGGAAAATGTGGGGACAGAGTGGCCTGGGCCCCCAATCAGAACTAAAGGGGGATCAAATACTTCTTTTCTACACAATACAATATACAAGTGTGCATATGATACATCATTCATAAAGGCTGATATCGATAGTTGGTTGGAGTGGGCCTCCTGCCCCCCCCCCCCCATGAAGATTTGCTTCCTACGGCTCTGGGCATTAGTTAAATTTAGTTTCACTGTATTTCATTTTAATTAGAGTATCGTCACTACGATTTTAAAGTGTCCTGTTATGTTTAGATAGATCAATACTTGAAACATGGTGCCCCTTGTTGGTGCCTCCAGAAGTAGTGATACAGTTGTGTCATGACTTGGATCAGTCTCCAGTGTAGAGGTAATCAACACAACCACCCAAGTGACTCTGTTTGAGTGGTACACATGGCTGTTCGTTGGTCTTGGACCTGAGAGAAGGTTTATGGCCAAGTAGTAGCTGCAGGGGTGAGTGCACATAGGTGCTAGGTGACTGACCACAATCAAAGTTTTTTTTTTTATTAGCCATGTGATTCCAGTTCTGTATATTTGTTGGCACATATAAACGGTGATAGGCAAATCCACAAGTGCTCAGATCATAATAATAAATGCATTCCTAGTTCCTACAATCTCAGGGTAGTGTGTAATTAGGATATAAATGAGGTCTGCATTATTTGTGGAATATAATTTTACTCAGATTTCCCATATCGGCCAAGTTACTGCACTTCAGTGGAGGTGGTAGACAAAATTAGTTAGTATTATATCAGAATCATCAGGCTGGAGATTCTACTCCGTTCAGGCACGTGCTGCCTGATGAGGGTTATGTAAGTGAGGGGACAATGGCTGCATAACGGAGATGTAATGATAATGGACCCCAGAATAGAAGCAATTAGATTGGCTTCCCTTTGATGACAGACAAGTGCTATCGTAGTACACCGTGCTGCATAGACTGCAGTGACCGTAGACAGCAATATTTTCAGGTCATATAATAATGAATTTGAGGCAAAACGTGAATTATATAGTTTGGCAATTTTATTGAAAAGTTGTAGCTTAAGTTGATGGTTTATATTGTTCTGCCAGTGTTGGGATGGCAAGCTTTGGGTCCGCCGTCCGGTAGTGTAGGGGGGGCCAAGCCCCGAGAGTCTACGAGGGGCACGTTTCACAGTTCAGAATTGTGTATCAGTTCTTTTGAGGTGTGGGTGGGTGGGTAGAATAAAAGGTGTTGCTTACTCAGCGAGCAGATGGATAAGAGGAGGAGCTAGCTTGAGCAAATTGTTTTATAGGGATGCCCCTTTTCCCCACTAGAGGGTGTCAGGGTAGGGGCACCTGTAGTTGTAGAATAGTCCTCCAGGGTGGAGAGTTCCCGCCCTGCCTCCTTCATTAAAAGCCAATGCTTCACATTAGCCACAATGAATTTGAGGCAAAACGTGAATTATATAGTTTGGCAATTTTATTGAAAAGTTGTAGCTTAAGTTGATGGTTTATATTGTTCTGCCAGTGTTGGGATGGCAAGCTTTGGGTCCGCCGTCCGGTAGTGTAGGGGGGGCCAAGCCCCGAGAGTCTACGAGCCAAAGAGGGTGGCCAGGGACCTGGCCACAGACTCGGAGGGCTTGGGGATGAGATAGGACTCCATAGCCTTGTCCGTTCTCCAGGTTCCGTGAGCCCTTAGTGCCTCCTTTGAGGCTCCGGAAGCCTGGGCAGCCTGGGCCCCCCCACGGCGTAGGGAGTGGGATGTGACCCGGTCAGCATAGGGGCACCCCAGGCGGCGGAGGGCCCACCGGACCATCCCAACGAGGCCCTCGGTGTTGAGAGGGGTGCGGTTTGGCAGGAGGAAGGCTGGGTCAGCGGGGCCACCAGGGCTGGTCTGCGAGTAGAGAGCCCATGCCCTGGTGGGGCAAGCTGGTGATCTTCGGATTCTCGGAAGGGAGAGGATGAAGGGCCGCTGGCCAGGCTTTGTAGTTTTTGTGGACCGGAGGAAGACCACCAGGCCAGCGGGGTGTAGAATGATGTCTTGTTTGAGCAGGGTGTGAGAACCTCCCCAGAGGGTGGCCGCCGGGGCTAGCAGGTTTGAGGTCCTGAGGAAACCAAAGTAGCCCACCGTTAGAGCCGCCGTCAGGAGGAGGCCCTCTGGGAGGGTGGAGAAGAGCTGGCAGATCTTGACAAGGTCGTGCGGGAGGAGTGCCGGAGCCGGGGAAGGCGTATGGAAGGAGAGCCGTGTGGCTCCGGTTTCCACTGCCTTGGTCGTTGGATGTGACAAGGGGGAAGGATCCCCGCCCCTGTTTTGGATCCAGGCCCGGGCGCCCGAGACGTAGTTGCCCCTTGACCTCGGTCCCTTGAGACTATTGGCCAAGAACTGCATGAAGATGCAGGCGTCTCGAAGGGTGGGGTGGAGGATGTCCACCCCGTAATAGAGGGCAAAGGTGAGGTAGCATTCGGCTTGGCGGTGTTTGTTGTTCTTGGTACGTGTCGTTGTCGCGGCGTTGTATGACGTGAGGGCTTGTTCGCCCAGTGGGGTGTCTGAAGGGAGAAAGACTTAGATTAAGTGGCTGATTAGATGTTGAAGTGGGGGTGTGGTGGAGTGTGGGGCAGGCGTACAAGGGCCCGCCGTTGGACGAGGTTGGAAGCCTGGAGCCTCATCGCTTTGATGTGTTGTCGTGACAGGGCATCAGCTAGTGGCATGTCAGTGCCACGTTTGTGTCGGATTTCGAAAGTGTGGTCGTAGGTAGCGGCTTCATACCACAGCTGGCGGGCACAGGCGGCCAGGATTCTGTCCTTGGTTTTTCCGGTCTCTAAGACTTGTTGGGACCCTATGTTGTCTGTGTACACTATGATGTGGAGGCCTTGGGCAGGTTGGGGCCGGAGAGTTCTCAGTGCGATGAGGAGGTTTGCAGCTTCCCTGTGAACTATTTCTGGGTGGTCGGCTTTGAACTTGTCATCGTATTGGAGGTGGTAATAGTGTCGGTCTGTGTTCCCTCCGCCTCCCTCGAGTGATGAGTCACACTCTAGGGTGCACTCTGTTCTAGGAGGTTGTAGGAGGTGGATGCCATTTGAATCGCGAGCATAGTTCTGGAACCATGCCACATCAGCCTTAAAGGCGTTGGATATCCAAGTTAGTCCTGATTCTGTGGCCCAGCTCAGGGTCTTCAAGATTCGGGATAGAAACCGCCTAGCTGGTTTGATGCACTTGCTGATGTGGATCAGGCGGCCAACGAGGGACTGAATTTGCTTCTTGGTCGCTGATTTCCGGTTGGTCCAACTACTGCATTCATCCATTATCTCCTGGAGTTTCATTTGGGGAATGGTGAGAGTCATGGATTTTGTGTTCAGGTTGAATCCCAGCCATTCCATCTCTGTGGAGGGAGGTTTGCACTTTTCGCTAGCCAGCTGCAGACCAAGTCTGTGGGCTAAACCCAGGAAGGTCTTGTAGGCTCGTTGTGCTTCCTCCCAGGTGGCGGCCGCGCCACAGTAGTCATCTAGGTATGCCAGGGACCAGACTCCCTTCTGAGCGAGGAGGTAGGTCACAGCATTAGACATCCTTTGGCAAGCCGTACTGGACAGGCGACAACCGAAGGGGGGACAGACGTCTATGAAATATAGGTTGTCGATCCGTAAGCCAAGGAGGGGGGTGTCCAGGGGGTCTATCCGGAGTTGGCGGTAGGCACGGGAGAGGTCAGCCTTCCACAAGAATGTGTGCGGACCAGTGATACAAACTTTTGTGACAAGATCCTCGATGGACGGGAGAGTGTAGGGTTGGTGTATCCCATCCAACACATTTTTTGTTATACCGTCATTGACGCTTTGGTGTTCCGGGTATGATAAGTCAAGGATTATTCTCCTAGCGTGAGTGTCTTTCTTTGGCGCTGTCATGATCGGAGCTGTGTGGCACCAGGGGGTGAATGGAGGCGCCGTGAATGGGCCTATGAGACCACCAAGAGAGAGTTCTTTCTGGATGAATTGAGTGACCTGGTGTCGATAATTCAGTGCCGAGGCATGGTTGGCGTCTACATGGGCAGGTGGGTCCTTGGCGGTGTACCCGGTGGGCCACCCATATCTGAGGTAGTCCGTCAGGGTCTTGTCATGATAGTGTTTGAGGTCGGCCTCCCAATTTGCCAAGTTCAGGGCTGAGGGGATGGTGATTCTGGCCCCCAGCCGGTTCGGGAGGCAGGTCTGTCTGGTTGCGGTGTATATGCGGGCGTACTGTTGGTGGTTGTCCCATTGGGCTGTAACAAGGTTCGGCCAGAAACTGTTCTTCTTGTGGGCAAACTGGTGGGGAGTCGGGCCAGGCTGAGGGTTGGTTTGGAGCCAGGGGTTAGACTGGAAGGTCAAGGGGATGTGGTGGACCTCTTCAGTTGAGTGTTTTTTACCTGCTAGGTTGGTGTCCATGGGGCTGCCGTGTGTAGAGTGCCGCCCGTTGGGATGGAGGCGGCTGGCTTTGGGTTGGCTAGGACAGAGCATGGTTGCAGGGCTACCGCGTTTGGTGGCCTGGTTGCGACTGGGTTGCCTGTCTGGTATGTGGTAGACCTCGGCTGTGGTGTCGCTGTTTGGTGGCGCTGAGACGGTAGCGTTTTTTGTGGGGTTCAGGTATGTGTCCTTGGTTGGCGGGCGAGGTCGGAGGTGATCATTGTTCTTTGCTGTTAGGCCGGGGAGGTCCGGCCTAAGCACGAAAGGGTTGGGAGGGGCCGTAGGGGTTCTGCTTGATGTTGCACTTGAAGTGGGAGTGGTAGTGCACTTTCTGGAGGTTGTCGCGGCACCAGGCGCAGTGGTGACCGGCTGCGACACCGTTGTCGACGTGTCCATCTGGACGAGTGCAGCCTGAGCTGGCGTTGAAATCTGGGCAGGGGATGTCTGCCCTGTGGAGGCGGCGCTGTTGACGTGGCTGATTAGATTGGCCTTCGGTATGCTGAGGTTTGGAGGGTGCTACAGTCGTTTTGTGTGCTGTGGGTCTTGAGGATGCACCGGCTGCGGCTGTGGGGGGCGCTGTCTGGTAGCGAGTGCCGGTCCTGTCACGGGCAATCCTATCCCTGAGGGAGCGGATCTCGACTGTGTCAGTCCATTTTGTGCGATCATCGGCAATTTGATCCATAAGCGTTTCCGACCACTCTCTTACTTGGGGCCACTTGTACTCTGCCCCATCCTCCACCACTTGGAATAGATGCTTTGCAATGAGGGGTTTATGCTCTGCAGGGGTTTTGGGATCAGAAATCATTCTAAATAGGCCGTATATATATTCCAGCTCTGTGAGGGTGGCACGTGCCGTCTTTGTGCGGGTCTGTCCCCTCTGAATATATTCAAAGACCTGTGTCTTCCTACCTTTAATGCCAGAAAGCTGATGGGCACTACTTAGGAGGGCCTGAACTTGCTGGCCCACCATCGGGTCATCTGCCTCTGCGAAGGTTAGGGGAAGGTCAGAGACTGGCTTTGGAATGCATCCATTAAATAGTGCCAAAATGTTGTCATCAGGTGAGGTTGAGGGAGCTTCAATGTGTGTTTGGGCTTCCCGGTGGTGTAGGTTATCTTTGGGGTAAGGGGCCCGTCTATTTATGCCCTGTGTGGAGCGAGCAGAGGGGTAACAATTGTAGTAGTCATTATGTAGGGCAGCATTGGATCCATTTTGGTATGCGCCGTGAACGCTCCCATCTACTACTTTCAGTGGCACTGCGCGGTGCGCGCGCCCTAATACTACCGTGTCGGCAGTTTCTGACGTCGCGCGTCGTGAAGTGGCGGTGGGTCCCACGGTGGTGTGGGGAGGGCTGGCTGCTTCTGAATGTCTGTTTACATCGATTCTGGGATGGCCAGGGGAGTAGGAGTGGACAAGACCATCGTAGTCTACCTGCAGGTTACTGTAGGAAGGACCTGGGGCAGTGGAGAGTCGTGTGGACGCTCGTCTAGGCCGTGGGATGTTGGCATCAGTGTGAGTGTGGCCACCACGGACGGCATGGCTGACAGACACACCGGGGTTTGTTGATGTTGTGACTGGCCTGTTTTCCCCATCCCTGGGACGTGTTGGGGAATAGCAGGGAGCCAGATCATCGTCTTCAACCTGTATGTGAGTGTAGGAAGAGACTGGAGCAGTAGAGAGACGTGTGGAGGATCGTCTTGGAGATGTGCTAGTGCTGTCATGGACATGGGTGACTGTCGTGCTGTCAGTGTCACGGGCAGCATGGTTGACTGGGCGACCTTGAGGAGGACGACTGTGTGCCGTGGTTTTTGGAAAGAGTTCATCAAATCTAGCCATAAGGGCGGCATTGCCCTTGTTGACTTCGCTGAGGTGAGTCTCCATATTATTGACTCTGGTTGTGAGGTCTGTCATAGGGCTGCCCTGCTGTTTAGTTACTGATGACTTGTTGCTTTTCTTGACTGCAGTCTTACCTTTGGCAGCCTTTTTGGTTTTGGGCGCTTTGGTAGCCCCTGCCTTGGTAATTGCTGCCTGTGCTGCTTTAGCAGTGGGTGTCCTCCTCCTAGTGTTCATGTTGTAATAAATCGAAATTCCCTGACTGACTGACTAACTGGAAAGCTGTCTAAAACTAAGCTAAGAATAAAAGGTGTTGCTTACTCAGCGAGCAGATGGATAAGAGGAGGAGCTAGCTTGAGCAAATTGTTTTATAGGGATGCCCCTTTTCCCCACTAGAGGGTGTCAGGGTAGGGGCACCTGTAGTTGTAGAATAGTCCTCCAGGGTGGAGAGTTCCCGCCCTGCCTCCTTCATTAAAAGCCAATGCTTCACATTAGCCACAATGTCATCAACACAAAAGGCCTAGTTTATTGAGCTGCATAGCCCATAGTGTATGAACCAAATCTCCTGAATATCATCATCCATTGCAAGTGACCATAAGACCATGTCACCTGGGAGAATGAAAGCAGACACGTATATCACACTCCCATTGACACACGCTAGAGTCAGATATAGAGACTTACTATGCGAAGCAGAGGTCAAAGACGATCCATGTTAATGTCCATTATGATACATACTGATACCAAATGTGTCAAAGCTGAAATCAACCCACTTTGATTTTAACAGCAGAAATGTGGCATCCCTAGCTTTTAAAAGAACAGTATTGGTCACTGTGCTATATAGATACTCATCATAGTGCTTCAAATAGTAGCCAGGTCCATAATGGACTTATTGCCTACTTTTATCAGGTCTGGGGTGTACTGTAGTTTGATCTGGGGTACCTGATGGGGGATTGTGTAATGGAGTGGACAGTACCTGTAACCGTGGTACTGTAATAGGTCCCAGAAGCACTCAAGTGCAATTACACGATTAGCCTGCTGCAGGGTACGCCACCCAGTGAGTGGTAGATGAACCGTTCCTCCAGCAGGAGTTTAGATTAGCTTACCTCTGGTGGCAGCAATAAAGCCTCCACGGTGGCAGGCTGGCTCCAGTAGACTGTGCTGTTTAGGCCAAATTTCCATTAGCCGTTTTGGAGATGCTGTCGGCCGATAGCACCTGCAAATCGGCTAATGGAAAATGGGCTTAATGTTAGTATCCTACCAGAGCTATATCAGGGATGATAAGAACTCACCTTCCTTCTAACATAAGTGGCGGAACAGGGGTGCAAGAGAGCCTACCCACCCCAAATTAACATTTCTTTTGGAAATAAAAACACTGTGGTCTCAAAATACCATAGAATACACCTACCTCAAGATGAATATCCTAAAATGTTGCTGAACGCTGAATAAACCAATATAACGGTCATATTCCAGGATTTTCATATGTAACTCCCATGTAACTCCCCTCTGACCTTTGGGAGCTGCCCCCAAACTTTAGACACCATTAGTTGCCATGAAATTGCGAAGAGTTAATCATTCTTTCAGTCCTGGAAAAAGAAGACCGACTATTGATATTTTAGCCCATTTTCAGGAAACTATTATTTGGAGGGTCATCGCAAAAATCCCGTAAAATAGTTCTGGTGTTTTCATGTTTAATAGTACATAATTATGTGACATGGTATGGGGAAAAGGCCTTAGTGTACCCTGCAATAAGGTCCCTTTCCGCAATGCCTTGATACCACCTCTACACCAATTCAGTAACTAAGCATCAGCTCATGACTATCTGAGTAAATCCCTGAACTGACCCTACATGTACTATTGTATACTTCAGGAAACGGTTCCATCGAGTTCAAAGAGTTCCTTATGATGATCGCCAACAAACTCCGGTCTGAGGACGCCGAGAACGAACTTAAAGATGCCTTCAGGGTTTTTGACAAGGTCAGAAAATACTCCAAAGTGCTCCACTTTTATTACATTAGTAAGATCATGAATTCATTAAATTGCTCACTGTGCTTGTTCTGTAATATCATAGAGACACCGATAGGATCTAGGTTACAGAACCACCTGAAGCACTGATGCATTACGATAAGGACTCTATTACCACTCAGTGCAAAAAGGACTGTTGCTTTGGTGCATCATGCCGACCTCTTGGGGGTATGTAAACTCGTAAGATGTGTAAGATACGTAAACATGATGCACAAACTATTCACCAGGGTGCATGCATCCATGCTTCAAAAAGGCAAACAATTGACACAGTGTACTAACGGTAATGATAATGTCGTCCTTCTGAGTTCACTTAAACTCTCAATTATAAATCCATGATATCAAGCTTTTGTTTGTTCCAACATGTGTAGAACAACGACGGTTTCCTGACTGTGGCTGAGCTGAGAGAGACGCTGGCCACGCTGGGAGACGAGATGGCAAAGGAGGATATCGAAGAGATGATCCGAGATGCTGACACCAATGGTGATGGCAAAATCGACTACGAGGGTGAGTTTCGTATTATGGGGCATATTTATGGGGTGAATTGATGGTAAAACATCATGATATGATCTTTAAATAAGATATCGCGAGCTATAGTTTTATATAGACTATGGGTTGTGTACGACTAAATTAGCTCTAGGCCTAATTGTCCTTTATCTGACAATAAATAGCATTGATTGCAAAAACTAGGTCTATCAATGAGACTTTTGGATGATTATACATACATGTATTTGGTTCTAGGAAGAACACTTTTGGTCTGTTTTAAGGGTTTGAGGTATTAATGTAATTCCCAAGAGACAACGACCAATATACCCCACTTAGAATAATAGAATGGATTCCATGACAACAATAAGGGTAAATTATTGACATTTTACACAGAAAACGTTCCATTTACATGAAAGCTAATCCTCCTGATCTCCTGTCTCCCAGAACAGAATAGTTCTCTGAGTAGACCTATATATCTATCCCACACGAGGGCTGTTTTAATGCAATTCGACAACAACTAAAACGTATATTTGTTCTTTGACTTTTTTTTTATTCAACCGATCATCACATCGATTCCTTTATGTTCCTTACAGAGTTTGTGAGTCAGATGACAGAGATGCTGTCATAGGGTGCTCTCTGAGACACTTCCGGTTTGTCACACCTCAGTGGACACACACTGAGCTGCTCAACGATACGCTCGAGTCAACAATTGGGTCATGGCCCCCTTCTCTCGATAGACTCGAGTCAACAATTGGGCCATGATCCCTTTTCTCGCACAGCCTCAGACCCCGCAATCACCTACCCCTGGACGTGCGAGGACGTATTTCCGGCCCCAGGGCGGCCTGACACTACGTCATGGACGCAGCAATCTGATTGGCTAATGGACAGCTTCCCAGACAGCCATGGGGCTACTTCCGGTTTGGCTTCATTTCTCTGCGATTCGCCTGATACCCATTTCAGTACCCTTGACTTCTATTATATGGAGACACCTAAAGCAAACTTGGGGATATATATATATTGTTTTGATTTCTTCAATGAAATGATCCTAGATGAATATAAAAATGGATGTCACAAGCAGTCCCTCTTTCATGTTAGCACATAGCAGAATTATTATATTGTGAATGTGATTGAGAATAGATCCGATGAATTCTGAATTTATACATCGACATTCCAAAACCCCATCTCGTGAATCGCCCCATGGTATCTTTGACAGGCTTCCCCCCAGTCTACACCAGATAGCGTTGTGTTGGAAATCGTGGGTCATATATGAGCAACTCCTTTTCTGCTCATGACTGAGTCAGTATGCCCTCCGTGTCTCCTCTGGTGGGGTGTGCGAAGTTGTGAGGCATTTTAAGCTTTTTGCTCACTTAGATTTCACCAGCGGTTGAGAAACCTCACAGTTGGATTTTATTATTCCCCTCTCCCTCTCTGTCAAACTAGATAGCATTGCTTAATGGGCCCTGGATTGGTTTTATCTGGGCAAGCTGGGCTTGCCCAGATTTGGGATTTGGTCAGTAATGTCCAGTGCTGCCAGGTGAAATTCAAACTACCAATTCAACTTAATACATTGCAAACTTCAAACCATACTCGAATTATTCTTGGAAATGACTATATAAAGTTTAATTTGTATGATGTTCTGTCAAGGTGGGTAAGATTTAGGCTGAAGCTGGGCCCTTCAAATCTGGGCAAGATCATTATGGGTTGCACCTGGCAGCAGACCGTGACAAAAATATGATGGGTCCCATCTGGCGGCCCACCTGGGACCCAAATATAGGCAATGCTAACTGGGAATGATTACTTCATAATTAGCTTAATTGGATGACTTACTTCTATCTCTCTGTATCGTGTATATTAGTATAACAGTGTATATTCAGAGTCATTATTTGTTATCTAGACTTGTTTAACACACAGTGCACTATTATCTGATAATAAATTGTTTGCATTTGTGATAATTGTCTTTAATTTAGATGTCATTATAATGGACGAAATATGTTATTGAGTTAGCTATACATAAGGGAAATTGAAATGATTTTCATGTTTCATATAGCGTGCCTAACATAGTTGTGTTTGTTATAAGACATTTACATATACTTTGTTGGTCACTTCGCTGGTTGTAACTATAGACTTGATGATGAATTGTTATCAAAATTATACTAAATCTGTATTCTTATGATGGCATTGCTACTGCGGTATCTTTTATTAGTATCATTTCAAATCTCGTCGTTCATCTTGTAGTCCTACTGATTGTTCCGATATTACGATCTACGATAACCTTTCGAAACGGGACCTCTTTCTAGAAGTGGAAGTAAAAAGATGAATGTGAAAATCAAAATATGAATCAAAAGCAGTGCATTTTGGAGTGAGATTCTGATGATTGTCCACAGATGCCCTTAAATGGGTAACTGTCAAAGGGGTGGTGACGCCAGGGTATAGAATGAAGGAGACGATAAAATACAGTCTTTACAGATTACTAAATATGATGTTATAAAAGGATAATGCTGTTACCGGTGGGAATAGATTGATGTTATTTAGTGAATGATAGGATTTACAAAAGGCCAAAAGAAAAAGGTGTGTTTCAGGTTACCCAACCCTACCTAACGAAAAATAATATGATATTTTCTAATTTTGAGGGTGAAAGAAATAATTTAGATAATTTGGGCAGTTTCCAGGACGATGTATGAATCAACATACCAATCCACAAGACAACGAATCAAACGATCCCTAACAAACCCTACCCACCTAGCTTAGATTTTGGACCATGTAACCTAAAAGACATCTTCTTCTTTTTTGGCCCACTTATAAAAGTATCTTTCATTACAGAGTAGCTTTAGTTAAATACAATGTCATGTTACTGTTTTAACTCAAAAGCACATATATACGCAAATAAATAGGCAATCAAATCTCCGCGAGAGACAGCAATATTTCCTGTGAGGGTATTTGAATTAAATATTTTTGGAAGAACGATTTTGAAGGTGCTGATTTTTTGGGGAAACACTTACCATTGTTGAAACACAAGACATGGGGAAACACGTATCATTGATGGAAAACAAGACATGGTGAAACACTTATCATTGATGGAAAACAAGACATGATGGCTGTGTGTTTCAAATCATATCCCTTTTGTGTGTTCTGAAAATGTTCCTGAAGAGGTGTTTCCGGGATGTAGCGTCCTAATCATAATACTCAATATGGTTGTTATATCCATATAACATGAATATCTCGCTGTTGTGGGTTGCGTCCTTTTGAAGGGATGGAATTCTTCATCAACTATAGTTGTGTCGTTCCAAAGGCATGTGTTAGCCTAAGAAGTCTATTATTGTAGGAAACGATCATATTTTCATCCTTTTCCCAAATGTGATTAAATAAAGATTGTTGTTAGAGTATAAAGCTCTTGTCCTGTGTTTATTTCTCAGTGCATACTGTCAGAGATATTCCTGAAATTCCATCATGATTATGGACATTGTATATCATATTAATCCAGTAATATACTAACATATTCCCAGAAAGTTCTAAAAAGCGAAATGGAGCTTCTATTTGTTTTATTTGCCATCTAGATGCATAAATCTACACACACATCCAGTGAAACGAATCCTATACGAGACACGGGAAATGCACTAAAACCTGCAAATTATCATATCAAAAATTATAAATTAGATATCACCATATTCTTTGAGCGTAGATTCCCAGTGCCCTTTCTGTTCCTTTCTCAACCTATCAGAGAACTAGGTTCAAACATAGCTGACTATTATTCCCCAAGGATCCCGTTGCGTGACGTGAACGAGATTTGGCGAGACTTGAAGAAGCAGACGACTCTCGGGGGACGCTGGTGGATGCGCTGGTTGCTGGCACGGAACATGAGAGTTGCAGTTCTACATGCTGGCTACCAGCAGATTGCTGTATGATGTCTATTCAGCCGTATACCCACAGCCCCCATGGGAAATGTAAACAGCGTTGGCAACACCAAGTCTTGATGCCATTTTCTTCACATTCCATGGAAATTGACCTGCTATCCTGAATTCCCAATATGTAGTTTATTATCAATTTTTTAGTACTAGATAAACATTTGTGGTTTTTTTTCTTTGGAAAAGGCAATGAATAGGGGGTGCACTGTAGGGTCGTACCACGTGGGGTGTTGCTATGGTGTTGGCTTGTCCACCACAGCCTCCCTCCAGATGAGGAATAAGAGGGCCTGGAGGAGCTCCACCCCACTGGAGGAACACCACGCCACTGGAGCAACCCGGCTCCCCAAAGGTGCTGGATATGTAAGGCTTGGACAGAGCTGGAACTTAAAGGCATTTGCTTCATAATGACAGCGTGGAAAGGAGTGACATCACCATCTAACAGTCAGATGTAATTATCAAAATTGACATCTTTTATCTGACACCTAGGGATATATCGGCGTTTGTCCACAACAATCAAGTTGCAGGGAGCAATGCTATCGTTGTACAAGAACCACATGGTGTTTTCTATCACTAGCTCTGACTTGCGCCTCCTTCAAGCATATCCTCGGAGCAATTGGTATCTTCTCTGCATTGGAACCTATTTATGAAATGACTGTTTGCAACTAGTATAATAATCGAGGAGAAAGGATTAACACAAACACATCTAGGTTAGATCTATCATTCAGGAAGGAACCTATATATCTGTTATCACGTTAATAATCACCATGGTTGAGAATCCCAATAACTTTCTCAAACAGAGCTTAAACAAGATGGGCTTCAACAATCTTGGTCTGGGGAGCCGGTCCGGCACCAAGAACTCTACCTTCACAGAGGGCGAGGACGGTGCGGACAAGGTGAGACTAGGTGGCATATATATATATATATATATATATATATATATATATATATATATATATATATATATATATATCCACATGAACCTATCATATATCTACCTATGTGTACCTATTGTACCTATCTATATGGACATGTATCACAACGATGCAGCAATGCATGTGGAGGTATATTTGATTTTAGCAACAATGGACCGCCTCTGAGTGATACAGTAATATGATTCATATAATCATCTATTAATAGAGCGGGATCTTTTTGTGCAATAAGAGGTATCCAATTCCATTCAATACTGTGACATAATAACGCACAGGACATGACACGGTGAAGCAATGCATCCGATGGGCTTGGGCAGACAGTTTATACCTCACTACCTCGAACGTTTCCTACCTACAATCCCCGGGCTCGGATCCCTCACTTCCCCAGACAGTTACCTGGCAACTACCCTTATATGTTCCATGATGTTTGGACTTTCCTCAGATAATTTGCTTCCTCAGACGTTTTCCCTTGCATATCCCAAATTCGAGGAAGTGCGGTGGGCCGATTGTAAACTATTTTAAAATTCATAATATTGGAAATATTCCGGCTAGCTTTAGTCACATAGATATATCATGATTTACATACGTTTAAATGTCTTCTGATACAATATTTTAGCATGAAGGTTCTCATACAAAATAAAGAGTTGATGATTGGCATGTTCTGATGCATAATGATCTATGACCTAATATACTTACAGGATTTAACATCCACATCGGCTGGTGATATAACGGGTCTTGTTCCCAAGGTAAGTGTATTTGATGTAAAGTGTATTTAGAAGGTGTTATGATATTATCCCTCCCCCCCCCCCCAAACATTCTTTTTTTTGTTACTATAATTATATACTAATAGCACACATAAGCCCTCTACAACGCCTTCCTTATAAAATCCCTGCTATACCTGAACTTATCCTAGGGTTCAGGAACTGGTGCCTTACACAAAATACACTGGTACCTATGGATTGCTGTTAATCCTTTTACCCCCCGACCCCCTTCACACAAGCAAATCTACAAGCAAAGTTGTGAGACCAACCATGATCTATACTGCAGCCTTATGATCAGATATCCAAGTGGTCGGGCTTTAGAAACACTTCGATAAAGATTGATCTATCTAACATTATGAAACACCTTCCTAGAACATGAGCAAGCTGCAACCACTGCAGAACAATGGCTCACATATTTGTGAAAGAACAGTTGATCCATGCACAGGGAGTGGGATATTGATCTATTACATGAACGATGTATGGTCACTGAGCTATCACTGATGTATGACTGGGCCAACAACCTTGCTTAGTTGTTCAGAAAGGCATTCTTGCAACAAAAAGACAATCTTGAACCAACACTTGACCACAAACACCATATTCACCCTCTCCTTTAAGAGATGAGTAATCCAATATCATTATTTTTTAAACAAAAGAAACACACTTAAACTTAAACTTTCAGCCAAACCAGGGGCCCTTTCTCAATTGGAAACGATGGCACTGTAGCCAAATGTCCAAATAATGTGAGAATCGTCCAATACAATTAGTCCAGAGCATGTCTCTCGTCCAAAGCATTCGTCCAAAGCTTTGTACAAAAGGGGTAGTTATCTGGGGCTGCATGAATCGTTCACTGCTACACATAAGGGTTGTATGAATCGTCCACTGCTTTACTTAAGCGACATTAAACAGAATCAATCGTACAAACTTGAGAAATTCCCCCCAGGATGTAGAGACGCATGTGACAGTAATATGCACTGAGAGACAAAGTTTGGCATAACTACAAAACGGATAGCTGGTGGGCGTATCGACTCTGGTAAACAATCATATTTGAGTTATCCGATTGGTGTAGAATTCTGCCCGCCTGTTTCCTCTAGGCACATACATCCTGGTCTGGAAGTGACTCTATACACAAGTTGTGAAATATTTACAGTCTGCCACAGCCCACAGAAGCCGCCATGAATACTTGATGTGGTCAGTGTTCCCACATCCCTTAACCCTTTAAACACTGCATGATGCCTCAATCCTCCTTTTAATTTGTCTACAGTGGTTCCTCTGACACCGCTGCTGAAATGGTGCATCATGCCAATCCTTCCAAAGTCGTATGGTTGGCATGGTGCGTGAATGCAGTATACTGGCGATTACTCGCTGGGGCTGCTTTCATGAATCATGGCGATCACTGCGTAGAGTACATTAGAGAAGTGTGCTGTCCTTAAATGGTTAATATGTTGCCTCCCTATGGTATACACTGGAACTAATAGATTGATATGAAACACGTGTCCAGATCAGAGAGGTGTTTAAACGTGATCAGGTGTGTGGGTGGTGGGGGCGGGGGGGGGGGGGGGGTAGACACTTTTAGAAAGAGTAACCAAATATACCAGAAACAAGCAAAATGGACTTAGAGAAGAAGCGTTGTACGAAGGACAGAAATAAGGGAGGATATTATAGGTGAGGCAGGACATTAAAAATTAAGATATATTGATGTATCAACAATATAAACATGAACATAAAGGGTGGAGGGATGCCAGAGGGATGAAGGGTGACGGAAGGTAGGAAGTAATGAAGCAAGGAAGAAATGAGGAAAGGGGGAATGAATGAATAAATGAATGAATGATGCAGGAAGGCAGGCAAGATCATAGCCAGAGGACAGAAGGAAATAACCAAATTATGAGCAAACAAACCAAATCCATGCACCCTTCCCTCTACTTACTATATCCCCCCACATTGAATTTAATCAGGCTAATAGAACAGAAAGCCATCCAGTCCCCATTACACCAGTTGTCCCCTGTACAGCCACCACTGCACACAATACCCAGGAGGTACTCCAGGTGAGCTTTCCGCCTGAGTTAGGCCTTAATTGGTACTAACGCTGCCTGTACAAGCTCTCCTCCACGGGCGGTAAGCTGGTCAACAGGTACTGGAGGAACCCACTGCCAGCTAGTGTAATAAGTGATAGGTTGGAGGCATTATGCTGTGCCATAATACTATAAAGCTTGTTTGGGCCTGTGGGCGGCCTATAGTGTAACATAGGGACACCCGTCTGCAGTAGGCAGGCCTCATACTCCAGTGGGTGTATGCTGGAAACAGGGCTATATTGGAGACTGTATACAGTATACCCAGTTGCCTGGGTCGGTGGGTGTGCCTATGGGGACTCAGAATCACATGGATAATAAGTTATAGGTATAGGTATACGCACGGTGAGAACTTATAGGCATTCATAATGGTAAGCTGTATTTACTTTATTTATCATTCGTTGTTGAATTACGTTCTTATACTTAATTGCATTTGAGTTTAACACGATAGTTGTGTGACGATAGTCTACATGGCTATGGCCATGCCTCCCTATAGATCAGCCAATAAGTCTAGATCTAAGCTCGGAAATACATCTGGGCCGTTGTTGCCTGATGTGTATGAATCACATATAGATGATCTGGATTGTGCCTACTGTTTAAATTAAGAACTCTTTAGTTTAGTCCATTGACAACTTACTAAATATCATTATCTCGTCTCATGTTGTCATCGGATGCTAGTATATAAATGGGTGTTTTATTTTAATTTCAAATTTATACTTTTCTAAGGGGATGTTTTTCTTATTTTACCTATCTTCCCTCGAAGATTACAATATTATGTAAATCAAGTCTGTATTCAGACACCAATGAATATGTATTATAACAAAGTATCACAAATCAGAGGTAACCCAATACAATCTCTCTGGGTTACTAAGGCTGGGATTTATGGTAAGTGTTAGTTTTAAGACCCATGAGCCATTCATTTCGGGCGTATATAATCGAGAAGGTCCGATCTGGTGAAGGATTATTACCTTAAAACTGGGTTAATCATTACATTGTACCAACGATCTAATCCCCCACCCACCAACCCCCTTACTCTCTCCAGGTGGTCCATATATTTCAATTCACACATGCAATGTCATTCCCGATTTATTAGTCAACGGTTAAAGTCTCATTTAAGAATAAAGTAATGTGGAATAGGTCTCGATCCTGTATGTGCATGTCATGGTATTCTATGTTGAGAGACCCCCGGATAAAATAATATTGAAACAGTAGATATTGTATACACCTCTTGACATGTGTTTGCTCTTGTAAAGGAGGCCTCATATTTCCAATACTAGTATACTGACAGTGGTTCATGAAATATATACCAGTAGTTTTTATCCGTGTTGATACATGCATTGATACATGAACAAGTGTATTTTCTGGATTGGAATTTACGTAGACAAGTATAGGTATACACTTTCCAGAATGTTGCAAAATTGGTTTGTTTCATTTTGCTCCTTTTATGTGTCAGTACTCCAATTCATAAGTTTATGATTATATATCATTTACGGAAATTATGAGCAAATAGGGGAATAGCTCCGTTGATACAAGTGCCTCCCAACACTGCTACATATAGTGCAGTACATGCATAAGCTGTGTTATCATTAAATATATTCTCTATTTGCATACACTTTTAATTTCTAGGCGGAACAATTATCTCAGGATGAAATAGCAGGTGAGTCCCATACCCTAATAACAATATATGAGCAGTCACACAGAAAGGGTGCAATGGCCCGCGGATATGCTTTCTTTCATGTATCCCCGCTGAATCCAGTGTGAGCAGCCACGCAGAAAGGATGGCCAATGCTTCACCAGACAGAGTATCCTTTCTGTATGGCTGATCACATGTGGTCCTCTATAATTATGGCTAATCAAAATCGAAAACCTTCGAATTAGACTAGCTCAGTGTAAAAAAGCTCCTATTGTTCTGTTGAATAGTGTGACAGTTGATATGACATAAGTGAGACTGGTATTGTTGTTGTTGGTAAATTCTATTTTGGCAAAAGAAAACTCTTATGAAATACGAAGATTTTCAGCAATAAGCCAAGATCGTGTTAACCAGACAGATAGTTAACCCAGAAAGCCTTTAGATTAGTGAAGTGATGAGTGTATACTATGGTCATAGAGTCAAGATTCGAGAAACCTGTGTACTGAAAATCTCACTGCCTTTTTAATGCATTTAGAAGCTGTTCATGAGTTTTAAGATGTTGTGTTTTATCAACTAGTCTGTCCCACATCTAGTCTGTCCTGTCTCATAAACATTAGTGGCTGGGAATACATTTAAAAGACGCGTAATTTGTAAGGTACCTCCAAGTAGTAACCACGCTACTGGAGGCCGTGCTCCCCTCAGATGTACATGTACTCAGATGCATGAGGTCAGCACGTATTCACACAAAGCAGTTGTATTCTGGCAGCAGTAAAATACAATCGTGTTTAAGAAGGTTGTATGAGTCAATCTGTATAGTCGTAAAAAGTAGGTTTGATATATTAAATCTAGATATTGGAAGGAAAGAATGCGCAATATTTGCCATTGAAGTAAAACATTCAATTTAATCTCGGCGCATTACTATTGTACACATAGCCTACTGCTACTCCGCTAACAAAGATACCTACGTTATTTCACGTCAGAATTTCACGTCAGAATTATTCAACGGTTGACCATAATAAGGAACCATGAAGAAACGTTCTGAAACGTATGAAGTATCCCAGCTAACAAAAAACGTTACTTTACGTAAAAATAACATTTTAAAATTGTATATAACGTTATGCCATAGTAAAGAGCCTTAGAGAAATGCTATATAACATTATAAAATGTTGTATAACATTTTTTGTTTACTGGGCTTCTTGTTTACTGTGATACTCCTGCAGGGTACCTGTCAACTGTCCTCCCCTCCTGCTTAGTCACGTTCTGATTAATACTAAAAGAACAGGAAGGAAATGATAACTATAGATTAGCTTTCTTGATTTATAACGTTATTGCACAAAGTGATTTTCTAAAGTTAACGATATAATTTAAAAGGGAACTAGGACCCTTCAATTAGGTATATGTATGCACATATACATCAACAATACAGGATGTGATATTACACATCCAACAGATTCTATACAGAGAATCAGGAAACATCATTGTCTAACATCAGATCAGGCATCTTAATTCAGATTGTCGATAAACTCTTATGATATATTTTATTCACAGTTAGACTTATATAATCTGAGATGTGTGTAATTCTAATCCCTAGACCCATATACATAATACTATAGTTCACCTGCAGGTACACGCTTTGTATACTACTCAAACATGGGCCATTACTATGTCAAACCTCTACAATAATTGTTGCATGTATACCCCACATCCCTAAACATGGCCTTTCAAACATGGCAGTGACTTGTGAGGTTTCCTGTGTTGTTGTTGCACTACAAAGGAAACACAAATATTGTACCTAGGTCTCAGGGAGTAGTCAGGGACCCCCCTTCCCTTCCCACTCTTCCAATTCGAGTCTAAATAGCCTCGTGCCAAACGACCGAATTGGTTTACATAGGCTAATACACCACGGTACGTTTACTGTCGATTGGACCTTTTTGAATTTAGCCTACACATCGTTAGGTTAGAATATATGGTTTGTGTCGATTATAAAACATTTATGATTACATTTTACTTTAATACCTGCCATGGCTATCATATTAAATAAAGCTCTAGATGAGGGTGAATTCTGTATCTTCTGAGACATTTTATTTTCAAATAAAGGGTTTGGGAGTAAGGAATGATATGCATAATAGATTTATGATGCACTGGCTTTTTGCACAGTTATACTATCGGCTTAAATGATAATGTCTATATGAATCTTCCAACTCAGACTGCTTCATAGGTAGTTGGCTTTAAGCAGTAACAGACATTGTTGTTTATTCAGAAGCTGGCCATTCTATAAGGCAAAACACAAACAGTGGAGCCAAGTCATACGTATACATACATTAACCTGGGGTCGGTTTATTAACACTACATGTACATAGAAATAAAAGAGCACAAATTGCACTTTGAAGGATTCTTAGACGAGTATTAATGCACAATCAATTGAAGGTAATTGTTTTATTATTCGGTGGGATACATGCCAATGTCCCTCCAAGTCAGGAAATATTGTTAGAAATACAGATCACATTGAAAGAACCAAAACATTTTGATGAATATGTATATATTGATATTTATTCTAACCAAAGTCAAGTTCGTATAATTATTATATGTAATTAAGAAACACAATTCCATAAAGGATGCGCAGGATCCCATTTGAAACCAGTTTCTTTCATTATATCGGAACAAAGGCTCCATAATAGAGTATTGTGGAACTCCGGAGTTAGCAGCTTCTTTACGCCAGATATGGTACTAAATCCTACAGAGTCTGTTTTCTCCCGTATAGATAGAAAGATAATAGCAAATAGTGTAGATACTAGGTAAACCCAATTTGCTCATTACGTTACAATTCTACATGATAGACGGAATCAAATGCCTTCCGCACATCCAGTACACAGGCAGAATTGAGTCCCCCACCCCCTATAGTACCAACTAATTATGCCTCCTCGCCCTATAATCTCTGATGGCATTGGCAATAGGGATATCGGGCTCCAATAGTCCAATAACTTGTAGGGACATTCGGTGGTTTTTTGTTTTACAAGAAAATATATAATGTAATATGGGAATCTGGTGCAGGAGATTCTGAGAAGTCCATTGCCACCCAACCCAGAAGGAAATACATTATCTCTGTAAAGAGCATAAGCAGTTTGAAGGTGCGTTTTCAAACCCCAATCTGCCTAGTACATTGTAGTATGACCAGTGGCACTCACAGCTACACTGTGAGTAGGGCACTCATGCATGACAGTCAACACTGGGGTGCATAGTGTTTCATAACAGCTGCTTATGCATTCAATTTCTCATATTTTGGCTTTCCTAACTACAAGCCTTTCATTGCATAATCCCAAGGATTATGAGTCATAATGAAAGGCGTGTACTTATATTAAAGTCCCTCTATGAGATATCACATGAATCAATAGTTTTTATGAAACACTATGCACCCCACTATTAAAAGTAGTTATTTTGATTTCCTTCAAAATTGTATGTATCTATGTCTAATATTATGATGATGTATTGTACCTTGCACATTGCCACATATGAAATATGCATTGTTATTATCATGTATAGGTCTAACGGCACAGCATACCACATGTTCCTAATATGTGAGAGAAATTGATGATGTTTTCATAGAATATCTACCTAATAGGTGATTCTCACGAAGCATTTTCATTTGGACTGGGGGTGGCGCCAGGGACCTAGTTTAGTAATGCATATTGAAAACCCCATAGGGCTGTAAGGTCGTCAGTGGTGACCACTTTAGGGCGATCACTGTGCATGTGCCGAGAACACGTACCCCCTCATTGGACGCTAATTCTAGAATGTGGCTTGTAATGTTTAGGACGAGAACTTTGAAGGCGCCAAACCACCACGAACGCTGCCCGGCAGCGCCACCTATAGTCATCTACTGGTATCCCGGTGACGTCACCCCTGCGTCCACTTGCGCCGCACTTCTAAGAGACTTGGGACATTTTGATTTACTCCCACTATAATTTGCCTTTAAAGTTTGGCACATCCCGTCCATTATGCCGGGAACTAGGAAAACTACTGCGGGGGACTCCGCTACGGCAACTAGAACCTCTGGCAGGTCAAAGAAGCCCACAGAAAAGGCTGCGGCAGCAAAAAAGACAGATCCGCCGAGGCCGGTCGCCGACTCGTCCCACCAACAACAGCTGGACGGTCGTGTCGCTGCCCTTGAAGTCAACGTCGGTCAGCTAAAGACACAGGTAGGCTCGGTGGAGGCGATCACCACTGCTGTCCTAAATAAGATTAGTCTACTAGTCCCCGATGCTACCGCTACCCAGCTGCCTGTGTCCACCTCACCGACGTCCCTGGCGACTGCGGCGGTGGTGTCCACTACGACAGCAATAATGACCCCGGTCGTGACGGCTGTCCCGACGACTACTCCGGCTGTCACCATGACCTTGCGGCCCGCGCTCCCTGCTGTCACTGCCGTCAACACCGCTGACAGCAGGCCGGCAGCGGGAGGTAAGGCTGTCACTGCACCGACGGCGGCCTTGGGTAGGTATACGCCCTACCAAGTTCCGCCGTATCCTCCGCCCCAGCACCAGCCTCAGTACATGCAGTACTATCCTCCTCAGTACCCGCCCACAGGGGCTGGTATTCAACAACAAGACGTCATCGACTTGATGCAGGTTGCGGCACCACCGCTGCAGCCATATGCACCTCTCCCAGTCAACAACAGTCAGGCAGGCACCCAGGCAGTCAACCAGCAGGTACATGCCCTGTTGTCCACGACTGCTCACCAGTTATCAGGTTTAAAAGGTAGGCGCACCCACCCCCACGACTTCATCACAAGAGGTCCGCAATGTGTTAAAACTGCTATTAATACCCTCACTGTCCCTGAGTACCTCTTTGGCCTGATCTGCCTGATGCGCGACCCTCATACGGCCCCGGAAATCCGCCCAAAGCTGGCTGAGCACCTGTATCATGTCATTGAAGACGCCGCTGAATACGCATGGGGCCAAGTCAGGCAATGGTCTGAGGATGTGCTCACGAAAGTTGCCGGCGGGCGACTTAGCTGGCTCGCTGACACCCAGGCTATACATGATCTGCGCTCACAGGGTTCAAAATTCAAAAATGGCAAACTTCACCAAGCCCCTGACACCACAGCTGTCACTCAGTCTAGGTCCAACACGGCTTATCATCAATCAGACAGACAGAGGCGTCCCCCTAGGGTGGCAGCCGGTCGCTCTGACGTTGCATGCTCTGGCTACAACACTACAGTGGGATGTACTAAGCCTGATGGCCACACTGAGAATGGCATACAACAGGGTCACCACTGCAAGCACTGCCGCAAGCATCTCAATGTCCTGTACTCCCACCCTAAATGGGACTGCAGGAACCGTGGTAGGACCAATCAGCAGTACAACACACAGTCCTTTCGCCAACAGGCCGGACAAGACCGGCCACAATACTGAGCCCACACAACCCCTCAGCCTGCCCGACAGGCTTGGGGATGATACTACAGACCTACTCAAGTCTGCGAACATTGAGTCCAAGTTGGACCCTACGGTCCCCCCATTTGTTCCTGTTAGCCTCGGCACTGTTAAAATGCCTGGGCCTGTTACTACTATTAGTCTGGAAGTTCCCCAGCAAAAAGACACTACCCCTGGTCCCACAGACCTGACAGCTCATATCAGTAGCTGTCCGGTCCAGTCAAAACCGACTCGGGGAGCATCTCTCAACACTCTTAAAAAGGACAGTCTGGCCCATGACCCGACAACACAGTGTTTTAAACATGTACAGGATGACGACAGTGAGTTGAGTCCTTTCCAATGCCATGTACCGTATGAGCATAATGATGACCTACTTATTCATGCTGATGTTACTGGTTCAGGTCTCACCCTAGCAGACGAATTTAAGCCAACACTGATTGGTCCCACACCTGTGCAATACGCGCCAATTAAACTGTCATTTTGGCCCAAGGTTGTCCCTCATGTGTGGAAAGACTTTAACCAGTATGCGTATATCTATTCAATGGTCGCAGCTACAGGCCTGCCGAACAGACTAGGGGCAAAAATCACGCTGCCCTCTGGTCTCAACTTGCCAGAGTGGGAGGCAGCTCTGGTGGACTACCATGATAAGGAGGTGTGTCAATTCTTAAGGTATGGGTGGCCAGTAGGGTACACTGCCTCTCAGCCCCCTACTCCCTCCCACTCCAACCACCCCTCGGCCTTGCCGTATGTGACACAAATCAAGGATTTTGTTGATAAAGAGCTGCAACTGGGCGGGCTCGTTGGCCCCTTTGCTGAGCCCCCGTTCACCCCGTGGACGCATATTGCCCCCCTCATAACACAGCCGAAAAAAGACTCTAATGACCGCCGTGTCATATTGGACTTGTCTTTCCCCGAGGGCGCCAGCGTGAACTCGGGCATTACAAAGAACTGTTTCGAAGGATGTCACAGACCATACTCTCTCCCCTCGGTCGAGGACCTTGCTGTGAAGGTCCGTATGCTTGGAAGTTCTTGCTATGCTTGGAAAGCGGATCTTTCTCGCGCATATCGCCAGGTGAGGACGGACCCAGGAGACATCCCACTCCTTGGTTTTCAGGTAGACGGACTAATATACATTGATCTCTGCCCCTCCTTCGGCTGCAGGCTAAGTAGCATGGCGTGCCAACGTACCACCGCTGCAGTCACCTACTTAATGAGAAAGGCTGGATTCTGGGCACTCGTCTACCTGGACGATTTCGTCGGTGTGGAAGCTACCTACGAACGTGCACTACAAGCCTACAATGCATTCCTTGCCCTTGTTGCACGCCTAGGCCTACAGCTGGCCCCACACAAGTGTCAGCCACCTACCATGACCATAGAGTGGCTCGGGTTTTACTTGGACACAAGCCTAATGATTCTGTCAGTTCCTGACGCCAAGCTTACTGACATCCTTAGTGAGTGCTCAACCTGGATGTCTAGAAGAAAGGCCACAAAGAAGCAAATACAGTCCCTCACCGGTAAGCTGGTGCACGTATCCAAGTGTGTCCTCCACGCCAGGAGGTTCATTTGTAGAATTCTGGACACTCTCCGCACAGCCCCCGAGCAAGGCTTAGTAGACCTGACAGTCTCCTTTAGAGCTGATGTGAAATGGTTCAAGTTGTATGCTGAAATGTCTAATGGAGTCCATCTCCTCCAGCCTGACCTCAAGGAGCACCATCTCGAGTGCGACTCGTCACTTCAGGCTGGTGGGGGTAACACTGATGCAGAGTACTATACTCTCCACTACTCAGCCCCTCACTGCAAGAGATACACCAATATAACTCAGTTGGAGGCGGTCAACCTTGTCACAGCCTACAGGACCCTGTGACCTGTGTACTCTGCTGGTATGCTTATTGTAATACATACTGACAACATGGCCTCTGCACAGGCACTCAAGTCGGGGCGTACAAAGGACCCAGCACTGGCTGCGTGCTCAAGACAGCTATGGCTCGAGGCCGCCGTCGCTGATCACACGGTGGAAATCAGGCACAAGCCGGGGGCCTTAATCCCCCTGGCGGATGCCCTGAGTCGCTATCATGATCCCGAAAAGAAACTGTATGCTGACAGGCAGATCGCCCTAAGAGGGCTCAAAAAGAAAGACCCGGTCCTCCCACACCCCCTGTTCACCAGTATATAATTGTTGTCCTAATAACCTATGTCTTGTTACAGGTACACCCCTGGGTGAACAGGCCATAGCCTCCTATAATGCCGCCATCACACATTCAACCCAACATAATAGACAGACACATGCTACCATGTATCTTACATTTGCATTAAGTTACGGAGTGGATATTTTATCCCCGACGCTGTTGGACTCGTGCCTCTACCAACAGTACTTGGCAAACTCCCTAAAAAGTGCAGTCTCAAGGAAGTGCTATAATTCTGGTGCGGCTATCTGGATAAAGGAGAGGGGAGGGGATGCCAGTAACATGTACTCACATGAGTCTAAGACTGTAGCAAAAGGAGCATCAAGGCTTGCCCCTTCTCTTCCTAATCCAGCCCCACCCCTAACTACTAATGACCTACTTGTCATCGCCCAATATCTGAGCAGGGACCTAGTCTCTCTACCGTATAAAGCAGCAGTATGCTTGGGATTCTTTGCCTTCCTCAGATCCTCAAATCTGCTGGCACCAGCTGCTCTGTTGTGGACAGGACCCCATACTCTCTTGAGAAGTGATGTCCTCAGCACCACCGCGGGCCTCCAAGTAGTAATAAGATCATCAAAAACAATACTTCCCGGTACTCAGCCTACTGTACTGGAACTCCCAAGAATGCCTCACTCTCCGGCTTGCCCAGCCACAGCCTGGGACTTGTATACTTCAGCTTATCCAGCACCTCCCTACACCCCAGCCTTCACACTGCAGGATGGGTCACCTCTTACCCCTCCTCAGTTGGTCTCAGCCATGAGGTCGGCACTCAGGGCTGCAGGATGCCCATATGCCGACAACATCAGAGCCCACTCCCTAAGACGGGGTGGGGCTCAGGCTGCTCAACAGGCCGGCTGTGATAAATCTGAAATAGCCCACCACGGGACCTGGAAATCTGAGTCAGGCCTCAGATCATATGTGCCCACGTCAGCCTCACAAGCAGTGGCTAATAAATTAGCCAAGCTCTTTGCACACTAAAATCAAATGCTGACTATTCACATGTACTACCTTGTAAACTTACCGGTACTCATATTTCATATTTCTCATTGTTGTTGTATGTAACTGTTAAAAATGTCAAATACCGTATATAAAACCCAATACATACAAAGTAATCGTCCAGTTATCATTGGACGCTAATTCTAGAATGTGGCTTGTAATGTTTAGGACGAGAACTTTGAAGGCGCCAAACCACCACGAACGCTGCCCGGCAGCGCCACCTATAGTCATCTACTGGTATCCCGGTGACGTCACCCCTGCGTCCACTTGCGCCGCACTTCTAAGAGACTTGGGACATTTTGATCCCGCCCACCCACGCCTACATCTATTCATAAACCTAAAAATCTCAGTCTCAAAGACTTTCACTAAAAGAGGCTTTTATACACTAAAATCAAATGCTGACTATTCACATGTACTACCTTGTAAACTTACCGGTACTCATATTTCATATTTCTCATTGTTGTTGTATGTAACTGTTAAAAATGTCAAATACCGTATATAAAACCCAATACATACAAAGTAATCGTCCAGTTATCATTATTAAGGTCGTCACTAGTGACGACCTAGGGTCGTCATATTGACGACATTTAGCCCTAAAATTAGGACGTCATACGGACAACCTCTGGTGATCACCAGTGATCACATTTATATTTTTTTTGTATGTCATTTGTTACATCAGTATAACCCATGTAAAATAGTGTTGGTATTACACCAGCACCCCCTCCTCCCCACTCATCATCAAGCTCTTATCTTGGTACAAGGATCTCCCAGTAGACCTAGGTATTTGTGTGCAAGTCAATCATCAGAATTATATAAATGATTTTATGCTCATACGAGGGGTCTAACTCAACATGTATCTGCTCTGCTATTACCCAGTGGGCACAGAACATTGAATCAACATTGATAAATGGTTGTCAATGTTGATTCAACGTTGGATCAATGTGGATTCAACGTTGGACAGAATTTTGTGCCCACTGGGTAAGTGGTGAATTCTTCTATTATTTTTGCTTAAAATACTCACATATAATTTTATACAATCATTTACATTTTCTAAATGGGTCTCGCAAAACCTATAGTCAATATCAAGGTAGCTTTCAATCAGTACACATGCTAGTGGGGTAGCATGCATCACACCATTGCATAGTAGAGCCCTCCAGGGGCAG
The DNA here is from genome assembly GCA_947462335.1 of Harmothoe impar. Taxonomy (NCBI): domain Eukaryota; kingdom Metazoa; phylum Annelida; class Polychaeta; order Phyllodocida; family Polynoidae; genus Harmothoe; species Harmothoe impar. The sequence goes on along the minus strand of OX381707.1, from coordinate 56,387,634 downwards.
AAACATGGTGATCAATGTGACGACCTCTGGTCATCATAATGACATGACGACCCTAAACTCGTCAGCAGTGACGACCTTCGCATAATTATGGCTGGGTTTTCAGTGCAAACTGTTATATGTTATCCTGTGTTTGACCCCCAGTGTGCTCAATATTGGTGATTGGCGGGATAGATTAGGGTTTGATTGTATCCCTACATCAGCCCGAGTTGAAGAGATGCCTTAGACTTAATAGAAAAATATTTCTGTAGAATTATAGCTATCCGAATTTTTAAAAAGCCATATGTCAACACTTCATGAGAATTACCCATATATCTGGGGCTTTGGTTATTTCATAATAAGAGTTACTATTAATAAGATGATGGTTAAAATCATTGAAATAATTAAAATCATAGAAATAATTTCTCGACATCTATTTAAACAATTGGAAGCCATGTACACCACTAAAATATAATGTAACATTCTTGTTTCAGAGATCCAGGAGGTGTTCTCTATGTTTGACAAGGATGGAGACGGGTCCATATCGGCTAAGGAGGTCGGGGCAGTGCTCCGCTCTGTGGGCTTCAACCCTGCTGAAGTCGAGATCACTAAACTACTCACAGACTTTGAGATGGACGGTGAGCAAGTCACTTATGACATCCATCAACTATAACGCTGCAGTCAGAAAAATGACAATAACTAATGCAAATTTCGGCCTCCATGAACCATAAATACATGGGCATGTGTTAAAGATGGGTTAGGAGCTAGTGCAAGGTCTATTTTCTATTTCTTTGTGTCAGTGATGCCTATAAAATTATATAGACATGTGAGAAAATCATTCTAATACTGGTATAAGGAACTCATTCGACCCAACACTATTCCCCCTGTGCACAGCCCAGATGGTGTTACACAGTGTTATAGCCCATGGTGATTTTAATACATGTAGTGGCTTGGCTATGCCACCTGTGACAACTAAAGGAACCATCTTATATTTCATAATTTTATACCTTTCTATGGGTCTAGAAGTTATTAAAAGGTACAAAATATAGGCAGACGATTATCGAATGTGTTATTAAGTATCAACATACTAGCTGTTTATAGTAATAGCTGTGCCTCAAAGAAGTAACTCCTAACCCATCTTTAAGTCAGTACAGGTTCCTATATTATATACATGTAGGTTACATTGTACTATTCCATATAGTTCCCTCACTCGCTTTGTTGCCCTCTGTTACATTTTAAATGTTCATGGAGAGTTTATAATATATATGCGTTAATTTAATTATTGCAGAGAGCACAGGGGCTGTCGACTTCTCCGACTTCCTGGGTATGATGACCCGGATGGAACGTAGCGGTGACACAGAGGAGGAAATAGAAGAGGCATTCAGAGTGTTTGACAAAGAAGGTGAATTGTACTTTTATGTAAAGATGGAAATAAAACAAACATTTTGAGATAACAATATTGTGCGTAGATCGTTTAGCATTGGTTTTCACACACTGCACCATGGCTACAGAGATAAACCATGTAGACCTAGACTAGAGACACTCAACCATGTCTGAAAACACTAAACCACACTGTTAGAAGTAAATATAGCTGAGCAGTAGAATCTATTGGGGTTTTATTGTATATGAGCAGTGAACTCTATTGTTGGTTTGTAGGGGTCTTAGACGAGTATACAATCCATACACTGAAAACTCTATGGGAGAAAAGGTAATCAAGGGTGATTACTTTTTGTAATCACGGTCATTGTGACACAAGTGAGTACTTGGTAATCACTAGAATAATCATATGTGATGACCCTGGGTGATCACTATGATTACTTTAAAAAAAATTCATCTATGACTAATTTCATATAATCTATTTCTCTGTACAAGAAGATATCAATCCCTAATACGTTTATAATCACCCCCTCATCTTGTTATCATACCCTGATTGAGAGCACTTCTAGTCCTCAGAGCAAGACTAATAAGGCATATTTGTGAATACAGTAACCAGCAGCCTATTCTTACATTAGTATATATGGTTTCAGGCACAAAAAAGGTGTGCATGTGTACACATGTGTATGCTCTTGATAATTTCGCTAAAATCTTACTTGTAAATAACTTATCCTTATCCTTATAATCCTTATGTACCAATATTCTTCATATGCATCATTTTATAAGTTTCTATGATTAGAGTTGATATAGATATGAATCCATATATGGCCTGGAGTAGGAACTGCATGTTCTATCACTGTCTAGTAGGGCCCCCTAGTGGCAAATATTCTACTCAAGATGATGACTTTGGGTAATCACGGTGATTACCTCAACTAATCAACCAGTCTCGGGCCCTGACTGTATGTATACAGTCTGGGAGAGTACCTATGTACTGAATTGTACTGGATATCAGCAATCTGGACATCATGGGTTCGAGTCCCACCCTGGCACAATGGGTAGTGATTTTGATATCTGGACAATGCACCTCTATTACACTATTGTCCCTATCCAAATTTGTAATATGTAATATTACTATGCCAGAATAGGAGTATTTATGCTTCAAATAGGCCAAATAAAGAATGTAAAAAAACGAACCCATGGTTTGCCAAAGGTGGGATTCGAACCCATGAGGCCATACACAACCTGATTCATGGTCATGTGACCATGGCTAACCAATCAGGGGTTGAGCTATCTCATTAAGAAATGATCCAGGATCCTGGATCATTTTCTAACTAGGTCACAGTTATTAGATATAAAATTGTCCAGGCCCATTACAGCCTGACGGCTGTAATGGGCCTGGAGAGATCGAGGCTGCTAATCAACTGGCTATGATTACCCTATCAATAGTTATTAGTTTTAGATATTCCTAAGTTTTCAGTGTACTGATCAATAGGGAATAATGATATCTTGTTCTTTTGAAATACAAGATCTCCTATGCTTAAGCACTAGAAGGCCGTATGCAATGCCCCCATTGAATACAATGTAATACAGGCCTTCCCATACTTAAGCATCTTGTATTTCAAAAGATTAAATGCAAATGCCAACTGCATTGATACCTCTCTGACGTATTTTATTTGTGAAATGCGACAGCGAGGTATCAATAGGCATTGGCATTTGTCTATGTATCATATTGCTACAATAACCGGCTACTCTCATTGTGCCCCAGGTAACGGCATCATCTCTGCCCCCGACCTGCGCCTCATCATGACCTCCATGGGGGAGAAGCTGACGGAGGACCAGGTGGAGGAGATGATCCAGTTTGCTGACTGTGAGGCACAGGGAGAGATCAACTATAAAGGTGGGTATACCAGTTAACCATTTAATGTCTGCATGTCGCTTAATAACCGTTAGAGTTGGTACCTTATGTAGGGTCTGATATACTTTTTTTAATTAATCATTTTTATTTGTGATCTTGGTCCAAAATATTAGGGTTGGGTTTGGTTTGTTACAGATAGGGTCGGGTGACCGGAAGCACACGTTTTTTTTCTTCTTTTACCTTAGGACGTTTAGAGTCAAACATTGGTATAGGGTCAATATCTGATTTGACAATTGAATCTAATAATTGTACAGCCTACGGGTGTATCTATTAAAAATTAAAATATAAATGTGTATAGTTTGATTAGATTCCTTCTAAAGATGGTATGACACGTGAGTTACAATGAACGACTGGATGGCAGTTTTATCATTGTTTCCTCTCTTATATTTCCAGAATTGATAAAGAGTTTGCTGGGAGACTGATGTCAGGAACCGTTACCTTCACCCACCATTGTGCTCATCGTGTACATACCCACCCTGAGGCCGTCACGTTACCTGTAGCTGGACCAATCAGTTAACTGCATCACCCTTTAACCCTTTAAGGACGACATGAAACCCCAAGATTAATTGTGTATTGGTTTTCATGATACACCAATGCATGGGTGCATCATGCCGTTCCCTTTTGGAGTGTATAAATCCCATATCATGGCTATGATGCATGAATGCAGCACTGGTAAGTTACTCACCAGGGTTGCATTCATGCACATGGACCATGATGACAAAATGCCATAATGTAATATGTATTATGATAGCCTTGAATGATTAAATGCATCAGCATTTTATAATTGATTTAATAAGATAATAAAGGCACCGCATGGTCTGAGTTATGTTATAAGAAGTTGCTTTCAATGTATCACCAGCCTCATTTTTCTGTACATTCATCAAAAGTTGTGTGTTATTAAAAGATGGAAATAAAAAGTCCCTAGGTGGGAATTTATAGAATCCTTGGTTTTATTCATACTATTTCAAATTGTTTGACTCTCAACAGGTTGGTCCAGATTAAGATCATGCATGCATTATTTGACACAGATGTGTCATATCATAGGCCTACACAAAATTGATCCAAATTTTATGTTTCTGTCAGTTCGGCCTTTAAAAGTTCGAAAGACAATTTTCGTTTGCATTCCATGGCTTCTAAAAACCTTCCAAAATGGAACTGATCGGATAGAAACATTAAATATGATCAATTTGGTGTATAATATGTGTAGTCTCAACATATCTGTGTCAAATAATGCATGCACCAACCCGTTGAGAGTCCCTAAATAGGGGCCTACTAAGTTTCCTATAGTAGCAAATATGGTGTGGCACAACATAGATGTCAAAGCAGGCTCCTGATATGGCCTCAGAAGGGTTGATGGGGGGGGGGGACAAATCATATCAATAAACCGGTATGATAGCATAGCTAACAAACAACCAACAATTTCGGAAATTTCAGAATCTTTATGAGCTCACCAACTACCTAACCCTGGTGTGTGGATTTATAAAACAACACGTTTTGGTTAGTTTTGTTTGTTTTCTATGAGAGGCTTGAATTCTCTGATTTCCTACCAGCCCTGCCTCCCTGAACCTAAGTCCTACCCCATCTTCCCAATAGGCCCCTATGTGAGAGTTGCTATTTGAATGTGGCAAAAAAAGGTTCTCCCAGTAGCAATGAACCACTATGGGGTAGCACAGTTGGTTTTCTGCAATTCTGTTTCACTGATTTCTATGATACATCCTGCTTGAGAAAGTGCTGGAGGGAGAGAGCTTTGGGCAATTGAAGCTAATTGAGTCCCGTGGCGGTCATTTATTGGAAGTCGTCCTTGGTACGACAAAACATGTCGGATAAAATTATATTTAGAAATGTGGCACGGAGGCAGGATGGAGGCAGGATCCACCTATGGCATCATTGGGGCAGGGAGAGGGGGGGGGGGGACTTCAAAAGCAGTCCTGGATCAGATGCCCAGGACAGATCGCGGCGGGAAAAAGTGCTACCGCACTGCACGAGGGGGCAGCACTGAGCCAGAGGTCACATGATCAGGATCCGCGTCACGTGAATTGTCCAAAATGGCGAAGACACAACAGAGCGCTTCTCTGTTTCTCTTGTTAAATGTTTTCAGTTTTGTGGCTTATGTGTCGGCACAACAGCCGACCCCGTTGTACATAACGTATGACGAGTTAGCACAGCGTTTCGGCTTCCATGATCATAAGCCGACAGATGTACCCACCCTTGTTGCCGGGTCGTTCATGGATCAAACAAACGCCACTGGGTAGGTAGGCCTAAGCCTAAGTAAGGGAGTGATCATTTTTTAACAACGGGGGGGGGGGGGGGGGGGGGGGTTGGTGGGTTTTGGGGGGGGGGGCAAAACAATTTGGACCCCTTGACCGGGGGGGGCAAAACAATTTAGACCCCTCTTGGGGGGGGGGAGGTCAAAATAATTCAACCTGTTTTGAGCCAAAAAGCCCGCGCATTACTATGCTTCAAAGGGCCCGCGCGCAAGCCGATTTTCGGCCGTAAGGGGGGGGGGGGGGGGTAAAAAAATGTTTTATGTTGAGCCCTCGACCGGGGGGGGGGGGGGGGGTGTAAAAAATTTCGCACGTTCCGTGCAGAAACCCACCACCCCCCCTGTTATTAAAAAATGATCACTCCCTAAAGTAGGCCTAAGGCTAAAGGCTAAACAATTCTCCGAGTCTGACAAGGAAAATTTCTACCTTTTTTTAGTGGGGGTTGGGGGGGGGGGGTTAACGTTGCTGTATCCCGACGTACTAATGCCTCCCCCATCCTGTAGCCTACCCGGTAGTGAAAAACTGTATGATTTCAATCAATGTGTGCCCTCTCTGCTCTAGATGGGGGTTCCTGGAGCTGTGGACAAATGGCTCGTACCCTGACAAACTGCAGGCCTATGCGGCTGGGCTGGCTGAGGGTACGCTCACCCAGAACATGATTACCATGGGGTGGCACAACACCATGAAGGGCTTCTGTCAGCCCGTCACCGCCTACTGTAAGCGCCTCGCCCAATTCATCACCGACAACGCTGACTGGATGGCGAAACAGATAGCTCAAAACGCCGGTACTGACCCCTACTGGCATCAGGTGGGCTGCTTAGGATAGCTACTCTACTATAATTCATATATTATCCTGCTAACCATATCCATGGTGTAAAAAAAAAGTTTGTAAGACACACTTGTAAGAGCAGTAGTAAGAACCTTTTTGCACTGTAAACGGGAGACTATAAAAATAAAAATTGAATGCTGAAGTCCTTCTTTATGTTTAATTGATCAATTGAATGGCTTTATTTATCTAGAGCTTTAGTAGGCCTACCCTGAACTCCATGAATTACATTACAACCTCGATTAGATAATACTAGTACAAAAATGTAGTAGTAATAAGTTGATAGGCCTACATTTGAGCCTCTTCAGTGTATGCTCCTGGGCCGACCCGCTACCATTGAGACAGATAAATGCCATGTCATTGTGTGTGGTGCCTCCTAGGTGGACTTGTTCTACACGCAACTTAACGGCATGCGGGACGGCTACAACGAGAAGGTGAAAAACCCCTCACAGCCGCTACTGGACGACCCACTAGACATGTTCATGTGAGTCCGATTTTTCATGAATCTGGTAATGATTTGTATATGTAGGGTGGACACATGTATAGTAAGGTTTATTTTCAGGGGTGGAAAGCAAGGAAGAAAAGGCGATGTGAATTGTATAACGTATACTATACCCGGAAGTAATATTATTGTGTTACCCGGTACATGTATTCTAAAATACCCCCCATGCATGTTTCACATAGAGTTGGGGTAGTTGGCCCCTGTTCGTGCATCCTCCATGAAAAGTTTAAAAAAAGACTTTACCCCAACCACTATACCGGGTATCCATTCTTTAAAATACTGGGACCAATTATTATCAAAAATATGACCTTTTCATACTAGAGGAGCAACTATAGCCGTGCATTACTTGCAATATTATGTTTTTTAAGTTGAAAAAAAATTACCATGCATTTAATTCTAGAAATTTAACAGTTTATCAATCCAAATATTCAGTCATAATAAACAAATCAAATCAATTCAGGTTAATGCAGTTGGGCGGTGATTTAGAGGACCTGGAGTCAGCGCTCAAGTCACCGACCCCGTCTAAGCTGGTGGGGAGCGGTTCGTGCTCGGCGCTCATCAAGCTGTTACCGGGTAACTCGGAGCTCTTCACTGCCCAGGACACGTGGAACTCGTTCAGCGCCATGCTCCGTATACTCAAGAAGTATGACTTCAACTTCAGGGGAACACCCGGTGCTAAAGGTAGATCTATTGCTTTGATGTGATGCAGAAATAAATTTGTAGACTACCTGGTATGCAGAATATGTAAAATTCAGACCGTATTAGGCAATAAAAGTTCATGATATACCGTAACCACCACTAAAATCTGGAAATTTGAACTACCCAATTTCATCAGGTGCGTCTAATTTGATATATACAGTTATTTACTGTTCAGAAATTTTCTTTTCTTCCTATTAAGCCAAAGGGAATTTAGAGTAATAAGAATTCAGAGTAAGAAAACTATAATCGTGTTATTTATGAATCATCAATATTCCTGAAATAATCGCAGTTTAATCGTATTTAATTCATAGAAAATATTTAAAGTTGAATCACTTAATTGATACGATTTCTTGTAGGATCTGCACGTATGGCCGGTCACTCAATGACGTTGTCGTCCTACCCAGGCAGTCTTACGTCAGGTGACGACTTCTACGTCCTGTCGTCAGGGATGGTGAGTACGACATGTAAACATCCGTGTTAGTAGTTAGGGATTCAATTGTCCTTCAAGAAGTGAAACGATTTCGCTAGTTCTAGGTTAATCGGCCCAACACTGAGAAGGGGAATGCTTATTACCACGAAATGCCGCGATATGCCTGCATACCATGTTTTATAAAACTAAAAGTGAAGCCCATTTTCTTCTCTGGTTCCTTTACCACCCTTATGGAATATCTATATCTATATCTATATACATGTATATATACATGTACTATTATGGGTATTTTTAACCTTCATGTAATATTTAACCCCAATTGGATACAATGTATTTCCAGGTAACTTTGGAGACCACGATTGGTAATAGCAACCACTCCCTGTGGAAGTTCGTCAAACCTACTGGGTCTGTATTTGAGTGCGTTAGGAGTATGGTAGCTAACCGTCTCACCCGGTCGGGCAGAGAATGGACCAAGATGTTCTCCATGTACAACAGTGGCACGTAAGTGTATTAGAGTACACCTGTAGTAAAAATCAATTAAACAGCTGGAATATTTTAAACTGTACTGCACATACATTTAATATCTGTTTGATATACTTATGATATTAATATATTTTAGAATGTCAGTATATTTATATAGGTGTAATATAATGTCATGGACCAATTTTATTAACCATAACATGGAGGTACATTTTATAGGGTGTGTTTTAATCCCATCTGATTCTGAATAATAAATTATACATCCAACTCCGTACCCTTGACGCCGGTACAATAGATACAACAACCAGTGGATGGTGGTGGACTACAAGAGGTTCACTCCAGGACGGCGCAGACTAGACCCAGAACTACTTTATGTACTGGAACAAGTGCCGTGAGTGCCCTCTTTTCAAATCTATACTTTTTAAAACATTTTACCAAATATTGAGGCTTCTAAATAGTCGCTGAACGTTAAGGTTTCCATTAAAAGATATTACAATATTTATTTTGAATATTTTACATACCGGTGGTTAGATAGTTGTTTTCTTATATATATGACACATGTATAACGTTTATACCTGTAAAGAAAACAAAATGATTTGCTGTTGCAGCGGACACATTGCATCTGGGAGTGTGACAGATGTTCTACAGAAGCAGGGCTACTGGCCGAGCTACAACGTAGCGTGAGTAACACAGGACTTGATGCTGCCCTGATAGGTCTTAATATAGACCCCAATGCTCTAGGCTCGACAGAACTTTATCTTCTCTCTGTGTCAATTCTAAGGACCTCCTTATTGAACTCCAAGCTGATGGTCAGCAAGAACCAGTAACTCCTTATTATCTACTAAGATTGTCAACCTACAACCTTCAATTTAAGCGTACGGTCCAGCTACTAGTCAACGATGTTATTGAGGTTTCATATTCATATAAAACTATATTATTTCTCACAGAGAAATCTTTTTTCTCTGCTCTATCAGTAAAAACTTATCAAACTGGAACTTCAGCATCTCCATAATTATTTCAGGTATTTCCCTGAGATCTTCAAAGTGAGTGGCAATGAGGCGATTGTGAAGAAGTACGGGCCATGGTTTACGTACAATGAGACTGCGCGGGCCAACATCTTCAGACGCGACCACGCTAAGGTTAAGGATGTGGACTCCATGATAAAACTCATGAGGTAGGCATCAGCTATTACTCACTCTGATTGCTACTCCTGCTCTCTATCTTGACCGCCCAGTTAGATTTTCCTTCCTTTTACAATGTCAAAGGGCTGGTGCAAATGCTGCATCAAAAGGTAGGCGTCCCGAGTAAGCCTACATGTTAAATTGAGTGGTATTTCTCATAGATCTAATCACTATCACTGCCATTACATTGATACATGTATCATGTTCCAAGCGTAAGTCATCTTCATAGGCTTGAGTTTTGACATGAGGAATTGTATGTTACTTCAAAAATATGCCAACATTTGCCAACTCTCCAATATGGCCAAAAAAGACCAAAGTACCAGCGGGATTTAATATAAGCAATAAGGTGTAGGAGGGAGGAGACTTTAGGTATGGTAACTGTTCCAGGTACAATGACTTCACCCACGACCCCCTGTCCCGCTGTAACTGTACACCCCCCTACAGTGCCGAGAACGCCATCTCAGCCCGTTCTGACCTCAACCCGGCTAACGGCACGTACCCGTTCGGGGCGCTCGAACACCGCAACCATGGCGGAACAGACATGAAGGTTTGCACAATTTATAATTATGATTTTATATATATCTCAAGTCACCTGGTATTTGAAATATATGTATAGCTAGAAAACACTGATAAGTTCACCTGTAGGGCAAGGATCAACCATATCTATCATAGTGACATGAATCCATTGGAGCCCACCACTCTCTAACAACTCATCTAGAATATCCTAGATTCAAATCGTAAGAAGTGATTCCCCACTCCTTCCCCCAATAGACTCCTGGCGGTTTATCTAAGTACTTTGCAATTTGATTCCAAAGGAGAAAAGATTAATAGTTTTTATTTTCAATAATATTATCAATTATTTAATACTCATCATTTTTCCAGATGACAAGTTACTCCCTTGCGAAGACGCTTGACTTCATGGCAGTGGCTGGGCCTACCTACGACAATGTGCCGGCCTTCCAGTGGTCCAAGGCAGACTTCGGCAAGACTGACCCCCACCTGGGCCACCCCGACTTGTGGAAGTTTGAACCACTCCAAACCAGCTGGCTCAGTCCGAACTGAGTACCTCACCTACAACTGTTAGCTATGGCTATGTAGGGTCATGACTTAAAGTTGGTATCCCAACTGTTGCGGTGACGAATTTCCACTTCCAGCATGGGGATAAGCATGATGATGTTGTAAGACATATGTGAAAGTATTAAAGCTCTATGAGAACTATTTCCATACAAAAATCCCAACACAGTAGCAAATATGAATTTTCACTGAGCAGTCAAAAATAAAGCAATTAGCATGCCTCTCTTCTAAACCACAAGGTGGCAGCTGTGTACATAGTGTTTACAAAATATTCCCATTGCAGACCCAGTAGCTCAACTCCATTCATGAACATATTAGTACATTGCCATCTGTACAGGTGGCAGCATATCTCAGATGGTTTGCCAATGCTTGAGTTTTCTCCATGAAAGCTGTAGATCTAGATGTTATTACATACTTCACATTAAAGCCTATACGACTCTTGGTAACCAGAATTAAGCACCCATTTCAGGAGAAAAGTGTACATTAAAGACTTTCAGGTAATTATTGAGAGGGGTCAATTCTAGTCACCCCAATTGGGATACCAACTTTAACATGGACTTTATATATCTTTATGATGGGAACTGTAAAATTCATGGTTTAAAATATGATGATAATATATTAGCCTTGTGAAACATAATGCTGTTTGATTCAACAAATGGCCATAAATATCAACTCATATAAGCCACCAATGAAGACCAATGAAATGTTTCTATCGATGTTGTAGCATTTTTAAATATTCTACTGATACATATCATAAATAGGAGAGAATATTTGTGATTATTATTTCTTGTAAACTTGCATTGTATGTTGCCCTGTTGTCACAAGAACATCGTTTCAGGTTTTTGACTTTCTTTTCCCTTTAGTTGCCAAATGGTGTAAATGGTGCATATATCTGTCTGTATGTGTGAGTAGGCATATCTATTTTGTAGTAATAATCTCCGGGTATGCACCTCAAACCTTTTAACCTGAACCTCATCTCAAGCGCATCTGCCCACCATGGTGCACATAGATGTACATTCTGATATCTTTTTTATAGCAAGTACATTTACGTAAGTAGTTGATTCTGACTAGCAAAATTAGATAGTACACTGTTAGCTTTTGTTGCAGAGGGATTATATTTCCAAAGAAGTATGTACAGTATGTCATTATAATAGTACAGTTTCAGCTGTGATACCTTAGGCCCTACATGATGTGATATTTAGTTAAAAGTGCAATACCTTACAAATAGACTTGAGAAAACCCTGATTGATGTATATGGTCACAGCTGTTTATTGCCACATACAGCTGATTTACTTAAACGTGGAACTACTGAACGTAACGTGTGGCTTGTAATAGGCCAATACATGCTTTACATCGGATCCACATACACACCAATCTCATTTTCCTATGATCTGATGTATTCATTCCAGCTGCAAATTTATGACTTTTGTTTAGCGTTGTCTATTTGTATTACTATCACCATATGGGGGATTTATAGAATATTTTTATAATACACATGTACAAAACCATTTGATACCACAGGTACAAAGTCCTACTCGAATTGATTACCACGGGTAGTGAAGGCAATTCAACTATTAGAGATTGGAATCATCTGATGGAATCTGAATGTTAAGGGTAAAACCCAACTTGACCAAAGATGGTTGTAATTCCGAGTCGGATCACTAGTATGATAGTATACACGTTGGGACAATAAAATAAATCTGATTCAATAAAAAAAATCTGATTGAGATTCAAACAATGAATTCTTGGGGAGTTGTTTATCAACACATGAAACAAATCACTACGGTCCATAGTCATATACGATTTCGTTTTTATTATGTATCCGTATACATGTCTTCGTCTTAGATAGGTACGATGCTATACACCAAATATTGCACATTGGGAATGTTACTGCTTCCATCAGAGGAAACTTCTTACTTATACACAAGCATAAGGTCCACCATGACCTCACTATATGACTCGCTGCGTTTAAGCCTATGTATAATACGCGCAGTGATTTACAGAAACAATTACATTTATACATGCATCCCCTCCACAGTGCTTTAAATACATGAATTCAGCAGTGGCGAGTTACTCGCGAGAGCCGTATACATGGCATCATGACGACAAGAGGGCATAGCGCATTATGAACTATGCTACCATTAAATGGCCAAGTTTGGGACTAGATGAGGGACCACCCCTTCACCACGTATCCATAATCTGTTCATTTCCCCTTGGTATGTACAGTATTCGCACTATCCAAATTCATTCTAGATTGTAAAGACACCCTAAATATTTACAGTAAATTACTGAAATCTCCTTTCCCAGTCCTTCACATTTCATATTCCTACAGATTATGTACAGGTCATACAAAGACAACATCGGCTATATATCACATTGGTTGATCAAAATTTACAATAAATATATACAATTCCCTTAAACATTTAAAAGGAAGTCGATACAATAATTCTATGTATAATATTATGATAACGTGTCTCTCTGTATATATACACACGTTTTTCTGTGCTCATTATTTTGAAGCTATTGATCAAAAGATAAAACTCACAGTGGTCTTTGGGACTAGTACTCTTTGAACTTACCCGATACCACTAGATCTGACGGTTGGTTACATATTGATCCCTCACTCACAGGCTTTAGTATGCTACTCTGGCTGGTATCAATACCGAACAGTTAACAACTTTTGGCGTTGCACCGAAGAAAAATGGTTTCCCCTCTTTTACTCTACAAGTGTATAGCTTAAATACTCAAAGACACACACATTTTGAGTCTCCCAGTCACATAAAAATCATCACGTTGCACATAGCTCACTCGTTCAGACACAATTCTAAATTGTAGATAAACGAGGAGAGGAGTTATGCCCTTAACCAGAACTACAAAAGTGCCCAATTCAAAATTGTTATACATGTATCGCTATTATGGAGGGGGTTATTCAAATTCTACCGGTACCGGTAATACCATTTAACCTGACAACTCTACTCAGGACGGGTCCCTTAGCACGCATAGCTCCTGCCCTGCCAGAGTCACAAGGGGTGGATGGGGCTTTATAAGTTCTTCATCGGCCACCTCTTGAGGGAGGAATATTAGGTTCTCTGTTACTTTTCCATAGTGCCCTGCAAACTTCTTAGGTTGTAGTGGAAGGAAGCTATCGTACTTCACGCTTTGTCGGAATACAACATCACTCGGGTGCGTTGTGTCGTCTACCCCCGTTCGCATATTAACTCCACCACCTGAAATGATATGTACATCAATTAAGACTTGTATGCGGGAAAATATAATTTTCCAATATTTATGGTTTCTATTCATTTCAAACATCAACATGCGAAAGTTTATTATATTACACTTTGAACTGGGCATGCGTTGTAATAAAAGCATTGATATCATGCATAGGTGTCCTATTTTGTGGGCTGGTCCATCAATCTGTGAACAGCCCGCTCCAATTTCATTTGTTAAACATAACATGGCAAAAAAGGCTTCTACAAACTGGATAGCATGCTTTGGGGATTCAAGAAATGAGCTAGTTGCTGAGAATAGCTTTTCTCAAGATAAATATCAGGCGAGCCGGGAAAGACAGACTAAAAGGCTTGAAGACAAGAGCTGCTACTCTCGACACGACAGCCTATATGCTTGGGGAAAATGTACTTAAAGAATATGGTTCATTGTGCATAGAAGACCAGAGTGTTGATGTCCTCAAATATAAAAGTATGTAGAAGTGTGCGCCAGTTTAGAATACATTGTGTCAAAGAAAATGTGACAAGTGAGACAAAAGTGGTGCGGCAAACAATGTCTTGTGCAAAATTATATCAACTAGATCATACCACTTGAAAATGTATAGAGAGATCGAGCAATAGTTCAGAATCATTTGCTTTTACACAGAGAAACAGGTTCCTAACAGCCCACATCTCCCGATAGATCCAAAAATTTAGTAAAATGGTCGGCTCACGCTCAGGGGAAAAATAAGGGGGTTCGTCACTATAGTAACCCTGATCTCGCTGAAAGGAGTAAGAACAGTTCTCTTTTGCTTATTTTCTTTTTTCAGAAAATATAAAATAGCTGTTTGGAAGTATCTGTTTTTCTGAGCGTAGAAGATTGAAGTACATTGAAAGTGACATTCGCATTGTTACGGCACACAAGAGAGTGAGAGATTTCAAGGTGTTTTGATAAGTCATTCATACAAGTTGAAATATTAATAAAGTTAAACCATTAAATGCAAAAATGAAAAGGATGCAAAAAGAATATATTCCTCTGTGCATTTAGTAAATACATGACATATAAGCATGGACGACCCAAACATTCCAAAAATTAAGAAAATTTGTTTTAATTAAGGATAGGTGTAATGGCGATTAATATATATATTATATATATTCATATCTTAACCATTATGTCTGAGACTTGACATGTCTCATTGGTCATGTCCGCAACTGCTCGTAGCTTATTCACATGACACATTGACCATGTCGTATCACATGGCTCATAGGTTGATTCTTCACATGTCTCATGTCGAATCGACATTGCCTGAATAATTCACATGTGTTGTCTGATTCACATGTCACACTGCAAAGACTGACACCCATGTCTCATTGGCCATGCCTCAATGATTCTCATGTTTGATAATATATTATGTCTAATTCTACACATGTCTTATATAGAACATGTGCTCTCGGTCCTCTCCGTGCCTTAGTATTAGTCATATCTGAGATTGCACCTTTATTGGTCATATCAGAGAGACAATGTATAGATCTTCATGTTTGTACGGGTGTCAGTTATTTCATCGACCCTAACTTTGTAGCGGTAAACCTGTAGTAAAAGAAAGTATCCCATTCTGTATTCTGTAGTATCGCCTCTAGTTGACTGCCTCTTTATAGAGGGACCCTTCATCGTTTTCAGCAGATGCCTCAGGCGTGATAGGAGACAAAAACCAATGTGTGTTAGTATATATAGAATATGTGAAATCCTCACCATAGTAAAGCAGTTAACCATAAGGACAGAACACTGGAGGTTTGACATGGACGAGTACTTACACTAGGCTCCATGGTGACGGCGTCTAGGCATCTGTGGACGGTGCTGCCGACAATCTCGTCTAGTAGGAAGTGTACCAAGCTGTAGGGGTAGCAACCAGATATCGAGTTTAGATTCAGACTTATAGAGCTGAAATCTTACAGCAACTGTTACCTACTATTCATATTAAACTGGGTACATGCAATATAATGGGCGAACAGACCAGTGTGGGAGCGGACCAAGGATTGGGTCGCTTTATTATGTTTGCCGTTATGTTTGACCCTTTAAGGTGTTAAGTAAACTTAAAGAGGACGTGATGCTGCCTGGAGGTTTTAAGTTCACTCATCTTCATGTAGCTCACTGCACTGGTGCATCAGACTTTAGATGTGCATCAACCCCACAGGGTTGGCATGATACACCAGTACTGAAACTGCATTCATGCATCATGTCGACAAAAAAGAGCACACTGCATCAAAGGACTTTTCTTCCCCTACAGGAGTATACATCTCTATTAACAGCAGTATGGATCCATAGAATTTACATATTTGACTCACTTTTCATCCGAGACGAATCTCCACAGGTAGAGTTGCAGGTAGTGTGTGTCAACCTGGATCTGTTGTAGCCCGTAGCGGCCAAATGTACGCAGACGCACACACTCGACAAACGTCTGTCAAACCGTACCACAAAATGCAATTTAATTTCATATATCGATTTAGACTATTCATTTTATCATATTAGACACTACTAGATTGGGTTAAATCCCCTAGGGGTGAATAAAGGTCATCTTGGATTCAGTTCTGAAGTAGTGATGACAGAGCACACACACTGTCTTCCTCTCACTCTGAGTAATTACCCTGACAATATATATACTTAGTACTAAATCTTCTTACTATGTAAATGCTTCACTGAACTTCTCTTTTTGTTGAAAAATATGATTCTTACTCCATACTATAGACATGACTGAGTGTATTGTACATATCGTAGTCCATACCTTCAGGCTGATTTTGATGATGCCCGTTAGAACAGACACCTTGGAGAACTCCACAGCACTGAATATTTCAATCCGCTCCGAGAACAACTTCTGGATATTGCTCATCAAACTGTTATCTATGGTGCTGAAAACCAATGGAGAAACAGGGATTAGAAAGGATTGTGTCATTTTCTTTTCTTTTAAATCCTACTTAATGTAACTACACACAGTTACATCATCATATTTAGGGAATAGATTACAATTTAATGGTATCCGCTGTTGCTGGAGTATTGTCCTTAAAGGGTTAAAGCGCTATACTGTCCTTAACTTAAGGCTTAAGGCCACACCAAATAAAAAAGTTGGTCTGCGGATTTGTTGTTTTCTTAAGGCAAAATCGTCCTTTTTTCCTTTTTAGTCAAATTTTCTTGTTCCCGATCGACCAAATGCACCCAAAAAAAAATTTAAAATATAAAAAAAAAAAAATGCAAATCTCCAGGAAATGGTGCGGGCACAGTCCTTTGACCAACTTTTTTATTTGGTGTGGCCCAAAGGGTTAAAGGGTTATTATGCGACTGGTACCTGGGTGTGTAGCTCCACTGTGAGCGTGACTGTGTGCGTGCCGTGCTGTAACTCACGCTGCGTCGGTTCGAGTCAGAGCTGCGTTCTTTCCGCACCCCCTCCTCATACAGCTGTCCCACCTGGCCGTCTATAGCCGTGATGTCCTCCACCACCCGCTTCATCACCGCTCGCACATTACGCGGCTCGATCGTGTTCAGCCAGTCGCGCGTCTCCACGCTCTTACGTAACATCTGACATTAAAGGAATTATTACATGTTTTTTAAGTCTTTTTTAATTCATTAATTTTTCTTTTGTTTCTATTTTTTCAATAGCTTAATTCAGTAAGCTATGATTTTTTTCCCCACTGGAAACCATTTCCTCGTCCAAAACCGATTCTCATATTTTATTCATTTTAAATTATCCATCTATCTTGATCACAGTATGTCTCACTTTCTTCTCATGATATTTTTCTCTGTTATCTTATTAAAATCTACATCAATACAATGCAGTCTGAAGCTGACTCTGAGAATACATGTGAAGGAGTACCTGTGAGATGGTGAGCCCTTGTACCCGCACGTAATAGTTGAGTAAGCGCTGGGCCGTCTCCTTAGCCTCAGTACACAACTCTGAGCAGGGCGTGGCCTGCGCCTTTTCATCCAACATGAACTGTTCATCTGTCAACGTTAACTGGGTACGAAGGAAGTATATGCAGATTTATTTTAAAACTACTACCGCAGTACAGAGACATTCCATTTTCAGAAGGAAAATTTTGGATATATGAAACAAATGTAACCCTCTGTCCATCAAGGTCCAACCAGATATTCACTTCCTAGTACATCTTTATTAACCCTTTATATACGGCATAATGCTTTAATGTGCTATGCAATCAAGCACCCTGTCAACCAGGCGGTGTTGATACAATCCCAAAGGGTCGGCATGACGCCGGAATGCATCCCTGGCGAGTCTAGTCGCCAGGGCTGCATTCATGCGTCACGACGATAAAGGATATAAATTGCATTAAACCACTATGCGGCCCTTAGAGGGTTACGAGGGTAAAGCCTACACTACATGTGTACAAGTGTACGTACCAGGTAGGTGATGGTGGACTCCTCCATGTCGTTACTGAGACGTGACAGGATGAGTAGCAGGGTGGCCGGTGCCGACCCCTTGTCCGCTACACCCTCACAGAACTCCTGTATTAACATACAACACTGTACATCAACAAGACATACCTACAACATGGGGATTCATTTTTATCATTTAAAAGAAATAATATTCAGCACATTTTATTTATGTTTGTGTTGTCCTGGTTAGAAAGTACTATGATTGAAATCTGGATTTGATAAGATGTTACAGTATTCAACATTATTGGTATGTCTGAGATTTATTATGACTTTTTTTTTATGGATCATTAATAGTACAGTCACTTTATATTAAAGATGAAGATGAGAACTTACGTTACAAACAGAGAAGATGTGCTTTAGGAAGGCGACCACCAAACCTTCGCGCACATCTTCCTGGCAGAAGGTTCCACGGAAGTGCGGCTTCATGGCGAATGTGATGTCGGACGCGATAAAAGCCTGGAACAAAAAGGTGTTTATAGTTATGTAATTCATATTAAGTGTTGTCACTATATGAATATCATGATGGGACTTTGTTAGAAAATAAATCAAAACAGGGTTTGACTTGGCTACTTAAGAACTGTAAAACCTTGTGTATTTATAAGCCTAATTCGCTTATTAACAGCATCTTTGGGGATATCCTATAAGCCTCATAGGGGGTCTGATTTAATATAGCGACTTTAGTACTGTAGTATACTTGCCGCGACCTATATGGGAAGTTTCACGGTACTGTCGTGTGCTTCTAACAACGCTCATATAAGCAACAGCCCCACCTATCTACATAAGAATGTACGGTACCGGTACAAATTCACATGAATAAGTCATGATGCTGTTCTGCCGGGTCGATGTGCCTAATCTGAGTTACCTGTAGGTTGGCGAGGACAGACTTGATCTGGTCGGTCAGTGACGAGTGCATGTTGGTCAGCAACTCCTGCAGGTTGGCCTGGCCACCATCTTGTTTGCCGACGAGTCGCGGCGCAGCTAAACTCTGTCTGATGTCGGTGAGACAATCTGTAAGTGAGACAAGGCCTAATGAGAGCATTTGGGTGACCTATAGTGGTATCTAAGTAGTTTTGTGGAATATAAAAGAGCGTAGAAAATTCAACGGGCCAGTCGCACATTCCACGTTTCAGTAAGGGCATCACCAGCCTTATGAGACTCCCCCATCAAAATGTGTCATTATAGCTCATATGCCACGTGCCAACTGGGCGTTAGACTAATACAAACTACCTAACAATCAATCAATTCATATTTTGTAGTAAATGAGTTAAAAGTGTAAATTGTACTAACCTGAGAAGTGTTGTTTAAGCGAGTGCAGATAGTGGGACACTCGGTCCCGGGCGGCGCGTGCTACTATCTCTGTCCCCGCCCTGAGACAAGTAATGACATAGCATAATTAGAGTGTGCCATTGTTTTACCGTCAAATAAAATGTCACTGAAGAGAATTGTTCCCGATGTAGGTATCTCTTTACAGATATTATTGAAGCTACAGCTAAAATTTAAAAAATTAAAAAAGCTACAGCTATAGTATACAAATCAAAGCACTCATACAGAAATCCTCCCACCTCACCCCCGTTGCTAAAAGAATACAATGTAAGTACTACACAATTTACTCCCTTAGATTACAGAGTGTAAAAAAATACCTCGAATCCACATCCAGGAATACAGACAGGATATTGATCTAGGAAAGGTCTTGGAAGCTGCATCAGTTTGTCCTATATCAAGATTTTTTTTTTTCTGATTTATAATAAAAGTACTATCAACCGTTATTAAACCAGCCGATAGCGGCTGCATATCAGTCCCCAGCACACATGGACTAAGACGTACCGTGAGAAGTCCGTGTTGGGCAGCAGTCTGTCCATGGCCTGCAGGCGGCGGTGGAAGCGGTCCAAGGCACGCACCAGGATCGTGTTGTCACCCGTCTCCTTCTGTACAATCAAACAACACCATCCAGATAAATACAATACTAACACTAGATAGGCCTGGCCGCCACACTTACTTTTGAAAACGTGTTCATTGAGACTATTTCTACTTCTTTAAGCATATCTTTCATTTCCCACAGGAGTGTCTTGATAGTTATATTATCCTGATGTTTTTTGTATGCATTATATAACTGTTTAAGGATGGCACGATGTCCTGAAGGTTTCATAAATGTATTTGTCATCATGATGCACCAATCCAATACATCCCATTTGTAGTGTATCCATCCCGTATGGTGTACATGAATTATTATTATTAATGCATCATTGGCAAGTTCCTCGCTGTATGTATGCATCATACCAATAACATGGCATAGAGCGTTATAGCATCATGCTGGCTCTAAAGGGTTAAACTCTCTCTAGACTCACCTCTAGCTGCACGCGGCGCTGGACGTAACTAAAGTACTGCTCCATCAACGAGTTGACGAAGTGGACCAACTTCTTCACAGCTATGGCGTCCAGCTGCTCACTATACAATCATAATAACCAATTACACAATTATAATAACCAATTACACAATTATGATAACCAATTACACAATTATTTCTGAGAAATGTTATTTGATCATATTACATACAGGGTTATGTAGGTGAAGGTAATGTAAATTTTATTCAAAAATGTACCAGGCATTTAATTTTTAATTTTATTTTCAAGATAAATAAGTTATCCTTTCTTGTACGTTATATCTACATGCAAGTAACCAAACATTGCTACAATAGCAATTCATTGAGACATAGTGACTGAAGTATTGTAATAAAAATTGAAATTTTAGAAAAAGTATTCTCATAAGAGTAGGGATATATAGGGATATACAGCTGTTTTAGACCTCTCTCGCTCCACCATATCATGCAGATCCAGTAAAAGAAGGTTGACCTTACAATACAAACGATAAACGATTCCCAAGCTTAACCAGCAATTAGAAAAGCTTTCGTATGGCCACACTAAATGCAATATAATTGGAATGTAACCAAAGACGCAATTACACGCTCCAACAAAAGCTAGGAGAGAGATTACCTTAACCAACAGTTAAAAAGTAAATAATGATATTTCTTCTTTTATTTCACCTAAAATATTGGATGTCATAGAATGGGTCTCCAATAGGTCTGCACCGAGTTAAAGGCAAAATTTACATTGTCAGTGGTGGTATCGTTTAGTTGCTCAAAAGAGTAACACAAGCTTTAAACATAAGGACATTTGATATAGCGATATTTGTTGTTAATAGAAAAGCTATAGCACATAGTTAGTAACTATATCAACAGTATTAAAAGTAATTTAAAATACATGTGATTTGCTTGGATTTTGAAACAATGTGAAAGTCACTTACTGGTCCTGTGACCTGTTGAGGAACATGTCGTTGTAGGAGGCTATTACCAGGCAGATATTACTCAGGAAACCGTTACAACCAGAGTCGATGTACTCCAAAATGTCCTGAAAAGACGACAAATGTTTTAGTTAAACACATTGGAATCTACTCCTCCTTTGATTTCAGTAAAATATGACATAGATATAGTTAAATGAACAATCCCGAACTTCATACTATAACAAGCGATATTGTACTATACCCCATGCTATAACTAGAGCCCACCAGGTGTAAAATTAATGGGTAGCTGGAGTGTTTCCCAGACGGTGAGACCGTACTAAACCGACGAGACCACCCATTGTTGGGATGTCAGACATGTGAGGGGCTGGTATTCTTTAAACTGTGTAAAGGATCGGCCAGAGTCGATATATCGCATGTATTATAGCATGATGATAAATAGGTAGATCAGTGAACGCAGCAGTTTGGCTCTGTTCTCGGGTGCTTTCAGCTGGTACCACATTTACACATGGCACTCACGTTATTTCACTACCATAAAACCTCACATATAAGCCACGGCTAGTACGTGAGTCAGATCGCTAGTGCGGCTTATAGGATCGGCCCAAGGTCGGGCTGCGGCTTATAGGCGAGTTTTTGCTACTATGGTACAGTACTAAAGTGACCATAATCAGATCGCTGGTGCTGCTTATAGGATCGGCCCAAAGTCGGGGTGCGGCATATTCGAGAATTAGGCTTATACACGAGGTTTTACGGTACATGTTTGGTACGCACCATGGGTGTCTTGAGAAAGGCGTCGGCGGGCCGGCCGTTGGCGTCCATCTCAGGTTCCTCCTCCTCGCCCGCCTGGAGGCGCAGCTGGTGCTCCAACATCTCCAGGTCCTCGTCTATCTTCTGTCGGGCGCTGGAGGAACAAGGGGGAGTTGGTGTTGATATAGCTTAATTTATTTTGTTCCACTGTGTCTGGTCATTGAGGTAGCACCACTGGAGGCAGTCGGCTTTACCACCCATTTTTATATACACCGCCACTCCTCCTGAAAGTATCCAGTTCTCGAAACCCCAAAATCGATTAATTGCAGTGATTTTGTTTGTTGGTATTCTTGTGTGTTTCATGGAATGTAGTTGTTTTGCTAACTGATATACAGATATGTATTGAGATATTTTAGCATGTTTGATGGTGTATGTTGGATATGTTGACTTTGTAGCATTATATCTATAGTGCATATTCAGCTGTGTGATTTATCTAGTAAAATGTTA
The DNA here is from genome assembly GCA_947462335.1 of Harmothoe impar. Classification (NCBI taxonomy): domain Eukaryota; kingdom Metazoa; phylum Annelida; class Polychaeta; order Phyllodocida; family Polynoidae; genus Harmothoe; species Harmothoe impar. Next base: position 56,364,718 of record OX381707.1, on the reverse strand, counting down.
GCAAGACATCGGATCCCAATAGATAACACAATATGAAGATACACATTTTTATAAACACTACAGATCTGAAAATTAAAAGTTCCCGAAGGGTTAATTATTAATATTTGATGGTTATTTTATCACCTCTGCGGGGTATGGGAAGATGGAAAGAATCAGGATGGGTCACTAATCATAACGCTGCCCATCACCTCTGAAACAAAATACACACTCATGTAAAGTACCTTTCTATCTATACTCTAACTATTTCTATCAACTATCTCATCCACTGCGCCAACAAACTGAAGCCATCCGCTAAGCCAGGAACTATGTCGTTGAGGGTATCACTATGATGGTATCACCAACAGACCTCTCGTCTTGAGCCTCCTCTGGCTCGTCATCCAAGAACGGGTTGTAACCTTCGGCGAGTGCCGAATTACTCGCCGAGTTGCTTGGGTCAGAAACTGTCGGTGACTTAGCATGACTAGCTATAGCTTCATCATCAGTCGCCCCGTCTCTGAATGGGTTAATGTCCTCTGGGTATTCGTCTGATACGGATGACCTAATATCTGACCTATCGCCCGAAGCGACTGACTCGCTACATGAGTAATATTCAGAAATGGGATGAAAAATATTGAAATCTGTAGTACCAGATAGATTAAGAACGTGTTTCAGGATGAAAGTCAAATATATTATATAGGGTATAGTTTCTTTAACTTTTTTTTTAGAAATGCATGTAGATGCATATATGTGTGTATTTGTGGCAAAACTGTGTAGATACTATTGATATGCATGTTCTGTTAGTGTAATTGTATGTGAGGCCTTTTATACTGGAATATGTTTATATCTATTTAAAGCGTTGGTATATCTCAATAACATCTCATTCATTCCCATAATGCCCCAGTGTTTTTAGTAGACTTCTGTCATTACAACTTTTTTGTTTCCAGTCCTAACGTTTGTACTGCCTAAGGACAGACCTGTCTGAATTGTCGCTTGCTGCTTGTTTTATTATATTGAAGTGTTCCTCGGGGATTCTTTCAAAGACGCTGTCAAAAAAGTCATCAGAAATGTGTCAAAAGGATAAAGCAATGTTTGGTTTTCATTCAGATATTAAAAGGTATTGTCACTGAATTGTTAAATGTATTATCAATAAGAAGAACTAAATTTCCTTATTTGTTAGTATGTGTGATATGATATAGTGTTGCTTTTTTTCATTTGTAAGAAGATTTTTAAGTTTTGCTCTTGTACTTTGAAACTATCAGTATTGTAAGGAAATCCGTCACCTTTTCTACCGCTAAATCTCACAATGGGAACGGGTGGGGTATCTCCTACAGCTTGGTATTACCTAGCACCAATACTAGAGACAACATTTCGGCCAGTTTCAAAGATATTAAACATTATTATTGGAAACACATTAGTGGTTGAATACCGACACCTAGATATGCACACCCCAGTACACTGGTTCTGGTAACAGGTCTGGGGGTACTTGTCTACTTGATGCTACTACACCAGGAGATGACTACATCAGGGAGGCAGGGAGGCAGGGAGGCAGGGAGGCAGGGAGGCAGGGAGGCAGGGAGCAGTGTAGGCCTAATATAGGACAGAGATGCCACTCAGTCACTGACAAACAATCGGAAATCTTACAATTTTGGTAATTTTCTGCAGGAAATTAACATAATTTTCTGCAGAAACTCCAGCCAAAAACGTAGAAATTCCTGCAAAAGTAGGAAAAGTGGCATTTCTAATGGGAAGGGACTTGTTTAACAACATTAAGGTTGTTGGGGGGGGGGGGGAGTGGTAGATTTTTTTGCATTGTGGCAATGCGGGGATGGGTATAGTGGGTAGGTCTAGGATAGCGGCAAACCTTGGGTCCACCTCCAGACCAGCCTCCAGCTGCAGATGGAGCTCTAACATGGCCAGGTAACAATCCACACGGCGAGCTGAACTGGAAATCAATGGGGTTAGTTATAAAGAAGAAATGTTATTAGTCTTTCAGTAGAAAGGGTAGGGGAGATCTCCTCTCGGTCAATCTCCAAGACCAAGACTGAAATAATGATGATTGGGCCTTGCATACATGCTTCATTAAAAGAAGAGTGAATAATGTAATGAAGGAATGGTATAAAATAATATGTATCAAATTACAAATGATTGCTATTAAAGTGGGATTATACAAGAGATGTATGAGAACAGTGACTTCTATACTCACTGCGAGAGGAACTCTTCACACAGCTCTTCTGCCGGTTCGTCCAACTGTAGTAATAGGTCCACACACTCAGCCAACTGTTTGGGACTAGACTGCAACAAAGGCACCCAATATTCCTGGTCAAATACTTAAATTCACTGTATCAAATGAAAATGACCACAAAACTAGTGGAAGTACAATTATCCATAGAAATTGAAATTTTGTTTTACACACCCAATTTATTTACAATATTTCAAGTTGTATTGATATAAATATGGACCTACGTCTTTGTTCCTGAACTGTTGCCTGAGCTTGGAGCTGAGCTGGTCTACGATGACGTTGCAGTCCTTCTGGATGCCCTGGAAGGACGGCATGTGTTGGTACTGGTGCAAAACCTTACGTGCCTTAGTGTAGTATCTGCAAATAATAACGTAATGCTAAGTAATTTTTGTTGATTAATTCTCCACCATTGGCTTCGTGCACCATTGAAACACCCCGGGAGTCGGGAGCGTATCAACTCTGTAAGGTCGGCATGATGCATGAACATAGCATCGGGTAGATCTTTTGATAAATTGGCAACGATTTCGGTATTGATTTAATTTTTAAATTACTTACCTGACCGCTTGACTGTAAGCTTCCATCTCTATACATTTATTGAGGCGAGCTGGCAGTTCGAAGAGGAACTGGAGCTGAAGACGAGAGAAAAGCGGTCAATAGTTGTGAGGTTGTAGGTTACCTATGTGGAAATGTCACTGTTACCCAATGTCACTCATTCAATGTTACTGAAAAAGAGTCCTGATAAGCTTAGGTAAGTAGAACGAGGAGTAGTTGCTTCCCGTGGGACCACGACTACAAAAGTGCCCTAGAATCTGCTGACATTCACCACTTGGACTTAATTATGCATCAAAATTCCCACCCCTGTTCTCATTGGCTGTTCATGTGGTCAGCTGGTCACACTGTGGTCAAGCCCTGACCTATTCATACTGACACTGTGCTAAAGTAAGTGCAGTTTACTAGACACTGGCACCTGTTGTGGTGGGGCCTAGATTGGTGTGTATTCAATCCCACTGATAGTCAGGAGGTACTAGGACCTTACTTATACTATGTGTGAGGTTACCAACTGTTTATGGTTTCATGAAAACTATGAGTCTGATAGGCCTGTGGCCTATTTGTATAGGGTGGTTGGGCTAGATAACAGTTTGTGTATAACCTGATAAGCTTACACATAATTATAATAGCTGCTTAGAAACAATTGATCTCACTTGTAAAACAGAAAAAAAGGATTTAATCATGTTGTTACATCCTCCCTTATATACATGTATATTACACTTACTGGGAAAAGGGACCTTTGTGCATCCTGCACTAAGGACCATTTTCGCAGTTCACATCACATATATTGAGGTTTAAATATATATGCCTATTTGCAACAAGTCACACCTTTTTGAGCAGCATGTGGACACCTGACAATTTGGTGATCTGTTCTCTGCGGTCCTGCAGTGTGTTGCTGATGCGACCGGAGAAATCAGTGATGGTCTCCATGTTTGTCGCTAGTAGGTCCATTTCATCTTCCATTTTCCTGAAGTCGTTTTTCATCTAGGAATAAAACATAGCAAGCATTAAGATGATTTCTCTTGGTATGTGATGCTTTGATTATGTTTATTGAATATAAAATTGATATTGGTTGCTAATCGAAAAGTAAGGCTCGAATTTTAAGAGTTGTTAATTTCATTAAATAAACAGTTTGGATTATGAATTTTAACAGAACCATCTTTCACACTACCTTTCTAATTGTATCTGTTGCACTGATGAATTTGTTGTAGTTTTCATAGACCAGAGTCTGCATATCAGAGTCCAGGGACCGGATATGTCGAACCATTTCTGTCTCTTTGTCCATGAGTTCAGTTAGGGACCGTTCCCTCAGCAGCTTGGTCAGGTAGATATCTGGTTTGAAGGTGGCTCCATTGATATCGAGAGGGTCGGTTGACACAGCCCCGTCCTTTTCAGACCCGTTCTGTCCGTAGTATGAACTGAGCATGTCCCGCTTCCGCCGCTGAGGCTCCATGTCTGCATCTGAGTATATATGAGAGCAATTTGGGGAAAGTTTTTAGGTATTTTTATTTTTGTTACTGCAAATTAAGGGAGTGCTCATTTTTTAACAACAGGGGGGGGGGGCGGTGAGATTTCACGCGGAGCACGCGAATTTTTTTCACCCCCCCCTCTAGAGGGATCAAAACTTTTTACCCCCCCCCCTTTGTAGCATAGTAACGCGCGGGCTTTTCCCCTCAAAACAGGTTGAATTTTTTTGCCCCCCCCCCCCAAGAGGGGTCTGAATTTTTTACCCCCCCCCCCGGTCAAGGGGTCCAAATTTTTTACCCCCCCCCCAAATCCACCACCCCCCCCCCTGTTGTTAAAAAATGAGCACTCCCTAACCAATAACATTATTTTCTGCTTCAAACTGCTTTTTTTCAAAACGATATTTTCTCTGACAAAATTCAACAAGCAGCAGTCTTTGTGCTCATTTAATATTTTGGTAGATATTGATAAATTTATCAGTAGATGTAATCATCATCAATCATATGTAATGCCATTATCATTTTATGGGCGTGGCATTCGCATGTTTAATTACCTATTTTAAAAGGTAAGTCCCCCATTTTCTAGCAGATTTTAACGTCTACTTTGTGAAAGCTGATCCACATTACACAGTGTATGTAAAACATAACAAAATGACACGTATCTGACATATACTACTCACTGCTGACACAGTGACAGCTATTTTGACAGCTCATCAGACTGACAGACCGTGGATAGGGAGTTTGATAAATTTTGAAAAATGAGTTAAAGAATACATATTTGTTCCATTAGTATAGATCCCTATAAGAGCTTTTCGGAACTGTAAAGATCCGGTTTCTATCATACCTAGATCCAGAAATATCATGGTGAATGCATCTGAACATATTTCCCATTTCTGTGATCTAGGCAGGAGAGGGGCACCTTCATAGCAGTTAGGGGTTCTGTAGCTCTGGCCCTAGGCACCCTTCTAACTCAGACAGAACAGGTTAACTTAAAATGGCTAGGGACAGCATTGGGCAGTGGCACACACATCTGGATTTCACATATGTCTTCAAGAACACAATTACCAACATCCCCATGGTAACAACTTTTAACAACTCATATTTATTTATTACATTTTGACATGAAGAATGTCACCATAATATTGTAGGCCACAGAAAACAGAGACTCTTATCTTTCTCCACTAATGGCTCCATTCATGTTGACTGCCATGATATTGTGATTAAAATGAGGGGTTTGTGTTTTTTATAGCTCAAGAAATGAGGTCAGGGGGGCTATTTTTATGCAATGCACCAGTGAGGGTGCTATTAGGAAGGGTGTATATTGGATCACAGAAACGGGCAGACCACAGCGGCAGCGGCAGCGCTATTTTGAACTCCCTACCGTGGAGGGGAGTGTCAAAAGTTACTCAGCACCTCGTGCATGATCATGGCATGACGCCAGTCATGCACTCGGTGATAGCAGAGGCTAATTCCCAAGAGAGTGAAGTGTGGGTCTATGTTACAGGCAGTACATATTAATTGTGGATGTATGATGATATTACCTGGGTTCAGCTATGGTTTATGTGTCTATTTCACTTACTTTAAACACTCCAAGTTTCTTATATATTTAGTATTCAGACTGGGTCTGTGCACACACCTTGCCAGACATCTCAAATGGGATCCATGTTGTATATCTTGGCCACCAGTACCTAGGTGTCCTCACAGTGCTCATACTATACATAGTTTCAGTAGAACCCACCAGAGGGCCTTTCTCAATATTCTTGCCTCAGGATTTAAATTCCCCTCTTGTAATACAATAACTCTGGCTTTTGAATAGCAATGGGGAGTACACAGTCAACACCTATACTTCACTTTTCACCTTATTACTATTATTAGCTTAGTCTATGTGATTTTATTGCTGACTCATAAATTCAAACTTGCCTCTCAGGGACACATGACACTGAAAGTAGGGCCCTCTAGTGTTGAATCTAGGACCCAATTTGCAGTTCAGGACCTTCCCACCAGAGAGAGGGGCAGTCAATATTTACAAAATGGAGATTATTGATTCAGACTCAGAGAAGCCAATTTACAAATACCCCTGATGGAATGTTAATGGAATGTGACAATTTAAAGAAACAGGTCAGTTTTACAGTTAAGATACCCAAGAACCATGTGAGCCTTCACTAGAGCCTGAGAACCTACTGTAATGTTCAGAACACAGGCTGAAAGTTCATTCTCTAGCTCCCAGACTTGTGTTCTCACCATCTGCACGACGTGCGTGCAGATGTCTCCATCTAGTCAAAAGTGTGACAGTAAGGTACTTCCGATCACGGTTTTCAGGTCTTTTGGTACATGTATGAGCCCCAAAATTACAAGACATACTGCCAAACATGTGTAGGTTTCAATCAGATTAGAGATGTGCCATATTATGATGTAAGTTGTGCTTTAACCGAGTTACAAATGTTAAAAATCAACAAACCTTTGCCGTCGGCTGCCATTTTGGATTTACTGTCTCGAGCAAACTGTGCCCTAGGTTTTGATTGGTCAACACGTTACATAATATCCCATTTTGGTAATTTTTGAATAAAGAAATGAGCTAAAAATCACCGCGAAGTTAACTTAAGATTCATGTTGATTTTGCATGAATTTGATATTGAAGATGTTTCTTTTCGATTTCCCGCATGTCATTTGCTGCTTTGTTTTGGTTGGCGAAAGATGTTCCGAACGATGGCAGACTCAGAAGTGTGCCGGGCGCTCTTGGCTGTCCTTGGAAAAGTGGGCACAGCAGCCAAATCTAGACCACAGGTAACTTCAATCAAGTCTTGAATGTATCATCTAATGTATTATGTATAATAAAGTTGTGAGAGTTGGAGAGGTTATAGTTAAGGGAACACAGAACGTGCGTGTTATCAAATTGATGTCGCTTATCTAACCCGCTGCCGTTCTAAATTTAGACCGACGTGCAGACGTTTTATCTTTTGTACTGTTGCTCCCGAGTTATATAAACTACACTTTATAATAACAGCAACATGCCTAGACAGTGGTCCTTGAATTCATGGATAGCTCAGACGTTAAATGCATTAATTTGCAAGAAATATAGCGTTTTGGATGCAACTTTTCGACCCTTCCAGTCCAGAATAGATTTGGGGGGGGGGGGAGTCACTTCTTTTTTTTCGGCAAAAAAGCCTGCACGTTAGGCCTACTATAGACTATAGACTATAGTTCAAAGAGGTGGGGCCAGAAAAATGTTCACCCCTTGAGGACGAGGGGGATGGAAAAATGAAAATCCACCAATCCCCCACTGTTGTTAAATAATGACCGCTTCCTTATCAGGTAGACTGTTTGGTGACATCATGGAATTACTGACGTGAGAGGATCGGGAGGCTCAGTAGGGGTACGAAAGTGGCTAGCCTAGATCTAGACTGGATAGAGACGTCGAGGTGAATCTACCAACCCCCCCCCCCCCCCCCCAAAAAAAAAAAATGAGGCGGGGGGGGGGGAGTCAAAAGATTTTCAAACCCTCTACAGGCTCTATACGGTAGGTGGGGGGGGGGGGCACAAAAAGATTTCACCTCTTTTTGGTGAAAAAGCCTGCGCATTAGGGAGTGCTCATTTTTTAACAACAGGAGGGGGTGGTGAGATTTCGCGCGGAGCGTGCAAACATTTTTCACCTCCCCCCCTAGAGGAGTCGAAATTCCCCCCCCCCCCCCAGCAGGCCAAAAATCGCGCGTTCGCGGCCCTTTGTAGCATAGTAACGCGCAGGCTTTCCCCCTCAAAACAGGTTGAATTTTGAAGAGAGGTCTAAATCCCCCCCCCCCCCCCCCGTTCAAGGGGTCCACATTTTTTACCCCCCCCCCCCCCTGTTGTTCAAAAATGAGCACAATAGGGGGTCGAAAATTGGCTCGCACGCGGGCCCTTTGAAGCATTACGCGTGGGCTTTTTGGTTCAAAAGAGGTTCGATTTTTTTGCCCCCCCCCCCCCCCAAGAGGAGTCCAAAATGTTTTGCCCCCTCCCCCCATTGATAAAAAATGATCACTCCCTTACTATAGTTCAAAGAGGGGGCTGGAAAAATTCTGACGCGTCTCGAGGGGAGGCAGAAAATGTTGACGCGCAAAAATCCAACACCCCCCTGTTGTTGACTGTAACTGAGTAATATACGAGGACTGAACCATGGTTTAAAACGTTTTTGTTACATAGGAGAATGTCTATCATTGAGCCTGTGTTATAGATAGACATCAGATGACCAAAGGGATGGATTGGCAAGATCGGGGCACAAATGTTTCCTTCTAGGGACAACAGGCGGTACATGCCCGCAGCCTGCAACTGTCGCCCACACCCACCTGCGCACCCACACCCACCCGCTCAATCTTTAAATAATGACCACTCCCTAAATTACTTGTTTCAAAATAGATGGTACCCACCAGTAGTAATAGTTCATGATTGATTACAGAATCTGCAGAAACACACACCCCGGCTTGTCGCTGTTTCCAAGACGAAACCCATCTCAGTAATTAAGGAGGCGTACACTTGTGGACAACGGCACTTTGGGGAGAATTATGTAAGTATAAGGTATAGTCGGGACTGGAACTGGTTGCAGCGGCCTGTACGGATAAGAGCTGATTGTATGGTTACAACCATGTCCCTGAAAGTGATGGTTACCCAGGGACAAGGTACCAGTAAGGGTGTTTCTTATCAGAGAATGTAACCACAACCAGTGAAATTTTAGATGGCAGACCCACTGGGTATGTGTTCGTCTGGCCCTGCCTACTATGCCCAGAAAGGTAGGACCAGGCAAATGAAAGAAAACTTGCTATCCTTCGAAACAAGTAGGGGATGTGCCCGGGTAGTGGTTTTCTCCCTCACCTCATAGCTGCGGTCATTCATTTCATAGATTCGATCATTCATAGATGCGGTCACTGCTGTATTGGGCAAGCAGTATATGAATATCTGTCCTATTACTGCGAGGCAGACTACCACTATTTGTGGCTTAATCCTTGCCAACTTGAGATATGTCTCGTAAGGTAATTGATGTACGTCAGGACGTTAAACATATCAATCAATCAATCAGTAGACTACGGGCCTATAGTAAATGTCCTGGTAACTATTTTGTACACATCCGACCTTGTATATTTTTATGGCCAAAGCTCTCCTGATTTTAAATCATCTATTCCGTCTGGTGATGCTCTCCTAGGTGCAGATAATTCTGATTTTCAATCTCCCTTGAAACATCTCTCAAAGTCTTTATTCGGTAGTATTCTAGAAATATAGTCTGGTTTAAAAGCTGTCATATAATCTTACCAAAAGTGAATTAAGCTCTTACATTCTTAAAGAAAGTGCAGTCATCTTGAATCTCTGCATAATGTATGTAATACATTGTAATTTATTCCATGGGTTAACTTTTGTAGGTCCAAGAACTTGAGGAAAAAGCCCATGACCCCAATGTAAGTATTGCATTTCACACTTTCAATCATGGAAAATGTGTAAATTCCGACATCCGTTTTGTAGTACTCAACACCGTGGTTTATAATTGTGTTTGTTAACTCATTTTTTCTGCAATTCACTTGATCATAGATCGACACATTAATCCATTCAGAAATTAACTGATTAATCTATTTCAATTACTTTACCTTACAGATCGTGTCTACATATAATGAGATAAGATGGCACTTTATCGGGCACCTACAGAGAAATAAAGTCAACAAAGTCCTTGGTAATTGTTGGTTTAATATCTTGTTTTTCTGGAAAAAATATTGTTTCTTTGATCTATCCTTTTCGAAAAAATTTGGTTCAATGAGTCCACAAAGACCTCCTGTATTAACCCCAAAAAATCACGTTCGAGACGCGGCGCATCAAACATTGCTTTTACAACAACATTTCGTCCTTTTTATTATTTTCTATTTAGTCTTTTTGTCTTCCAGCCCAAAATTCCTGGCTCACCTGCTTTAATAAGGCCTTTAAAAAAAAGTTGTGTTCCTGTTTCCCGACCGACCCTACGTACATTTTTGGACAAGTTTTTAATTTTTGAGAAAATTTATGACATTTTTGTTGTTCTTAGCACTCTAATTACCTATTTCACTTAAGATAAAAAGGTAAAAAGGTTTTAAAAAAAAGCGACCTACCGACCCTACTTTTTTTAGGTTACCGGAATACAACTTGTTTTTTTAGGCTTAACCAATACATGTTTGTCTGTTTTCGCAGCGGTGCCCAACCTGTTCATGGTGGAGACGGTGAGTGGAGAGAAGCTGGCGGCGGCCATGAACAACACGTGGCAGCGACTTAAAAAGGATGAGAAGCTCAACGTCATGGTGCAGGTCAACACCAGCAGGGAGGAGAGTAAGTCAGTTAGCTGTTATATTGTCACCTAATCTAACAAATATGATGCCAAGTTCATGTAGTGATAGACATTGTTGGTATACATGACACAATTTACTTGCAGATTACCCTGAATCCTCAAGTATAAAATTAACTCGCCTATAAGCTGCACTCCTAAATAATTTAGTATTGTAGTTTACTTATTAAAAAATACATATAAGCCGCACCCTGTATAAGTGTAAAGGATGTTTGATACCAAATTAAAGCTGAGTCTTACTCAGTATTATTTAGAAGAGATACAAATACACAAGAGTAGTGAAAACGGTAAAGGATACCCTACTCGTTGGATCGCTTACTTGGTTTAACTAATCTAGAGTATATAAGTAATAAATTGATATGCTCAATGTACGAATTTTACCATGAATCATTTTTCATTGTAAATTCATAGAGTAATGGCCACCTATGTGGTTTCATTTATAGAACGCAAAATATATGACTAAATTAGCATGTTTATTAGCCATGTCATGATGTGTTTTCCTTCTTTTCGTTTAGACAAACACGGGTGCTTACCAGAAGAGGCGGCAGATTTGGTGTCCTTCGTATTAACAAAGTGTCCGAACCTGCACCTCTCCGGCCTCATGACGATAGGCGCCTTCGACCACGACCTCAGCAAGGGTCCGAACCCCGACTTTCAGGTAGGCAACTCGTACAAACAACATGTTAATCTTTGGGAGAACAAAAAATCGTTCAAAAGTGTAATGAAGAACATGGTTGCCACTGTCAGGGAAAATGTCAGGGAAAATATTTTTAGTTCCAGGTCAGGGAAATGTCAGGGTATTTCAGATTTTTTAGCAAAATGTCAGGGAAAATGAAATTTTCTGAAAACGTCAGGGAAAATAATATTTTGTCAGGGAAAATCATTGAAAGGCCAAAAAAAAGTCACCTGTATTCTTTCAAAAAGTCTGTATTTTACCATGATTCTAAGGATCTTAAATCCTCAAGAAAGAGGGGACAAAAATTTTGCACGCACGCGATACACAAAAAACCCTGTTGTTAGATAATGACCACTCGTGAAGTAGAACATAACTTTAAAAGGAGTGCATATTCATAGTTGGAGGGCATTTAATAACAGGGTGTTTATGTCGCGATTGTCAGGGAAATATGATATTATGTCAGGGAAAAGTCAGGGAATTTTAAACTACCTTGTCTGTGCCAACCCTGGAAGAAGGTGCCATAGTTAGATATATTAAATTATAATATGATCACATATATGTTGGTATATTTAAATAAAATATGGTACCGTAAATTGCCATGTATAACCAACATTCATCCCTGACACATATAGGGTCGGGCATGATGCATGAATGCAGCACTGGTAAAATAAGCGCGCCGAAAAAAAGACCATAAGAACCATTAGGTTAATGTACCTGATTTGTGACCTTTCAGTGCTTAATCCGAGTGAAGGAGGAGGTGTGTGAGAAGCTACAACTGGACCCTGACTCTCTAGAACTCAGTATGGGCATGTCAAATGACTATGAACACGCAGTAAGTTGGCCTTATGTTTGAAAACATGACCACTCTAGTTAGCTGTGAAGGCTACCTAATAGTATAAGGAAGGGTATTTAATTAAATATTGTATTTTCGGGACAGATATTTCTCAAAGGGACAGAAGTGGAAATGGAGATTTGATTTCAAGATAAAATACACCTGAACTGTGTCGCTAAATACTGTAGGTCATAACCGGGAAAAAGGACAAGTGTATATGTTAAAACTATATCTAACATCAACATAATTAAGATATATTCATTTATGATATATAGATCTTTCAATGAATAAAAACTACCTTCACATGTGATAATTCTGCCTTTCAGATTGAAGTAGGGAGCACCAACGTTCGGGTGGGCAGTACAATATTCGGCGCACGGAGCTATAAGACGGACCCTGCACCCAATACCACCAAGCCAGAAGGCAGCACTACTCATGCAACAGAACCCCTCACAGACAAGTTAAAAGATTTAGATATTGACAATTCAAAGAAGTAGGCCCTAAATGTTTGATTAGCGTTTCAGTATTACCCCAATGTGATCTACAATGTATTTGATATAGTTTAATTGATACAGTAATGCTAAGATAGGGGGTACCCATTGATCCATGTGGGATGTGATTTTCCCTTGTTCTTTTAAAGTGGACTTGTTATGAACGAGCCACAAGTCACTGTATGGTACATTTCTAGTCGGATGATTCGTTAATAATGAGAATGCATTTTTAAGGAGAAAGGGTGATTTTCACTGCCCCCGCCAGGATACATTGTGAAACAGTTCAAACATTAATACGTAGCGGATGCCCCGCTCTATCTCGCTACTTAATACTGAACCAGAAAATCCGCCGTTCTTTCCATACCTACCTCCTATATTATATACAGGGAGAGTCATTGAGGAAATGATACATACCGGTACTGCTTCCAAACTGTTAGTTTAAAAAGTGATCTTAATGTACACAATGTAATTAAATTGTTATCTAGTATTGTGAGATATGACCCGTGTTTCCCAAAAAATGGCAATACACATTCGATTTTAAGGGGTGTGCACATTGTACATAATGTTCACGTTTTGCAAATCGCGTGTCTTGATTGTTATCAGTATATATTTGGGATAATTAGTGCGGAATTAGCTCTCGTTGTAATCAGAAACAAGTTTCTATGTACATATGCGTAGGAGTGTTATGTAATGTCCAATCAAAATAAATTGATTGTTCGTAAAACAGAAATATACATCTGTGTGTGTGTGTTGTTAACTTTGAGAGAGAAAAAAGTTTAAACTTTTTATCAGAAATATTCATATTCAAACTACCGGTAGATCTGAGAGTGATAGGAAGTAAGACAAGACTAGTTTATACACAAAATGACTTTTATTTCCATCGCTTTGATTAAGCTTGACATTGGTTGTGTAATGCCACAGTTCCCAATGATAATGTTCATTCTCCATGACTGTCAAAAGAATGAGACAACACTACGGTAAAGTTACCGAGATCCGCAATGATCTTGGAACGAGTTTACACCATATATCCCATGACCGGGCAAGACCATTGTCACACTGTCTCACATTATCTCTGAATCTTCAAGTCTCACTTTATGTCTTTATTACATAATTTGTCCTACGAACCTGGATTGACTTTTTTTTCTCTAAATGGTACATGTCAGTTCTCCTGAATGTCAAAGACTTGGAAAGGATTCTCACATACTAGAGCCAGGACTCCCGGTCGGGTCAGGTCGCAAAACCGCAGTCAAGCTGCTTACCATCAATGCTCAGTATATAAACCATTATACAAAACAGTAACTCCTAAATACAATGTCATGCTTTCTCCAATATATTTTGTATACACAACTTTCATATTCATAATTTCCTCGATACTTTTACAAAAGAGTGTTTCTCATAATCATAAGTCGCCATGATATTCAGTCAATATGAATTGGTTCTGTGTTAATAACGGCATTCAAAATATTCAAGTTGTATGTTTAAAGTATTGGATATACAATAAACACCCATACGTTAACCCTCTGTTTGAATACTAGTCGCTACAAGCAAATAATTAATGAAATCCTTGCAAACAGGGACTTCCATTTAAGGCGTTAACTTTTTTTCAGGTTATTTGGGTTACAGAATTTATATTTTATTCTGTATTATGTATGGTCTATAACAATTCCTTTCGACATAAACAATATCAGACATTACGGAATCCAGATTGTGCTCACTATTTCCTTATTGTAACAATCAATAAGCCTACCTGTGCGTTTCATGAGCATGCGGTAGGAGCGCCGAAAAGGCTTACTAAAATATTCACATTTCTAAAGAGAATTTAATGTACATTTAAAAGTTCTCTTATAGAAACTTTTAAAACATGGAAAACGATTCATTAGCAGATTACTCGCGTTTCAACTGATATTCTGTAAAGTACTTTTGCATGTGGAATAACAATATGTTTGCAGTTATGTATTACTTAAATTTATATAAATACGTGTTAAATATGTACGAGTAACCTTGGAGCATCCCCATGTGGCCATAGCTTACATGCAAGGTTACATTTATTTGAAGAGTTAACAAGAGTATTCAAACGCCCTTTCTTCCGGTGCTGTTCTACACATTTTTGTTGATGTCATTATGCTAAACTCTTTCTGTACATTTTGGTAGTGTCCAGAACCGCATTACCCCGGTACTCAACTTGGCCTCCGACCTTACTATCATACACTTAGATATTTATGACACTTTTTTATAACTCAAGATATCGTTATTAACAGCTCTTCCAACGCTCGTATAAATAACTGAAAATGTATTAAATGGCGAAAAAATAACCTTTAATACACAAATGGAACAACTGTCCATGCTGTACCTTCTCATAGTTTAAGGCATTTCGATTTACAAATATTTTATTTACACTTTCTTCCTATGCCCAACCTTGGACTACAAGACAATAGACAATGTGAAACATACTCGATAAGACAGATTTGGCCGCATCCTGCAAGCTTAAACTTCAGGGCATGCAGAGATGCTGCATTGTTCGGCATACTACATGTACATCATACATAAACCGTTCGCCTGCTTAAACTCAGCTCACCATTGAAGAGTATTTTGGCCCATAACTTGAAATAATAATAACAGATTTCAATACCTGAATGCAGATAAATAAGGGAATTTGCCACCATCTTATCTGTGTTCTGTGTATTACCGGTAGGGCATTATTAGGAGTGTGGAAATTTTCCTCTTGGCCATCTATAGCTCATACCATTAGAAATATAGACTATTATTCATAATTACTATAGACAATCATGATTCAGAACCTCAGAAGCCACAGAAAACAAATTTACCTGTTTTACCCCTTCATGTGTTACCCCATAAGATGAGCTTAATAAATGTATAATAATTATGCCGACGGTTAAAGCGTGACGAACATATTAATTACTGACGCCCTAAATGAACATGACATTTTAAGTAAATTTTCCATTATTTTCTATCAGTTAAGAGTCATGGTTTTTACGCACGCAGACGCTGTTTTAGCCACTCATTGTGGTTAAAGATATCAGGCCAGGCTGACACGTTCAGATTGGCTACATAAGCCTGAAGACACGACGGGGTAAATTAGAGGCACCGGACCCATCCCGAGCACCTTCCCATAACTATGATACATCCTCTTTCATAAACCCCATCTATATGTCAACCAGACCTTATTGGGTATCCATTATAATACATTCCTCTGACTGTGCAGAATAAACTCAAATGTACTTTAAATACTCGTCTTGGTTATCAACTTGAGAGAGAAAACAATAATCCACAGCTTTTTTTCTTGCCTCTTTGTCTTCGATAATCAACATGTCCAATGCCGGATATATATATAAGACCTCCTGTGCGCCGCGTTTATTGATGATATAATAACACATAAATAACCACCAACTATATAATATATAGATATCACACCGCATATTGAATCCTACATGGAAGAATAGAAGGTGATGAAGCGGCTAGAATGGGATGGTGGCGACATCTGGAATCCACTGAAGAAAATGATAAGAAGCAGTTTATAAGTTGTAGTTCCGCCAGGGCCCGCCAGGTGGGGCGGCTATCATCGCGGACTTGTGTCTGTGACTATACAAATTTCAAGCTGGCCCAGGGTTAAGGTTTATGTAACTGATACTTTAAATTTCAAATTAAAACCACTTTGCTAATATCTTAAGTTAAAAGTTAAAGAAAAAACATCCCCTAGAAAGCCAATAATTTGAATAAAAAAAGATTGATGAGACTATATCGCTAACCCCTTTAAGCCGCATACACCGGTATGTGCTGTGGTCTTTAGTATTGTAGGGTCGGCATGAACGCAAGTGCTGCATTCAAACGTCACATGCTGGCAAAGGGCTTAGCACATTAAATTACCAAGCAGCTCGAGTACATATATATATACAATTGAAGCAATACTACAATTAATGTACTATTTTCTGGTTAAATTATATATAGAAAAGGATACGATCCGGAGTCCTCGCTCCACAGGGTCGATGATCATCAGGCCCCGTGGTAGGTAAACCGTGTTGTTCTGCTCTTGACAAAAGCGAGCAATCTTTTTCAACATCTGAAAAATAGTACAAAACATTTGTGTTGATAACAGATCTAGGGTTTGAAGATGGTCGCTTTGTGAGATTTCTTTTCAAAGACGAATGTCAACTGAAATAGTTAACCACTTTTTTCTATTACAATATTTACTTGGATTCGCAAATGACCAGTGTTTGCACAGCTTTCTCCGCAACTTGATATCAAAGATTAAATGGCATTAACCCACGGTTGGAGGCTAATGCAATGGGTTTCACACCTTGGTTATGTGTTAGATAGCCTACACCTGGACACGGTTCTTCCATATACCCACTGCCCCACAAGGTCTAGACGAGGTGTTATACACTGAGTCGCTGACCAGTGGGCAGTGGGTATGTGGGAGAAGCCTGACCAGGTGTTGGCTATCTGATTTAACCCTCGGTTATGTTAGGGTATACGATATAGCCAACGTGCAAATCCTTTGTCTTAGCTCTCCACCGTTGGTTAAGTAAGGGTATTAGAATTAACCACAGCAGACTGGTAGGGCGACTTGGGCTTCGCCCTCGTCTGGCCCCACCAATCTCCTGTGGTTAATTCTACATACCCTTTCATAACCATTGTCTATCTAACACATAACCAAGGTGTGAAACCCATTGCATTAGCCTCCAACCGTGGGTTATGTGAGTCTACACAGAAATAACCAAGGTGTGAATTCCTTTGTCTTAGCCCTCCGCTGTGGTTTAAGTGTTAGATAGCCTACACCTGGACACGGTTCTTCCATATACCCACTGCCCCACAAGGTCTAGACGAGGTGTTATACACTGAGTCGCTGACCAGTGGGCAGTGGGTATGTGGGAGAAGCCTGACCAGGTGTTGGCTATCTGATTTAACCCTCGGTTATGTTAGGGTATACGATATAGCCAACGTGCAAATCCTTTGTCTTAGCTCTCCACCGTTGGTTAAGTAAGGGTATTAGAATTAACCACAGCAGACTGGTAGGGCGACTTGGGCTTCGCCCTCGTCTGGCCCCACCAATCTCCTGTGGTTAATTCTACATACCCTTTCATAACCATTGTCTATCTAACACTTAAACCACAGCGGAGGGCTAAGACAAAGGAATTCACACCTTGGTTATTTCTGTGTAGACTCACATAACCTCACAGCTGTGGTAACCCTCTCGTAACTGAGTCACAATGTGAAAACAACGGTATACTAACTGGTGGGCTATGAAACCACCAGTTAGTCTATCGTGGTTATTTTGACATATCGGTACACTCAGTTACTCGTGGGTTATTTACTACAAAGACGCTTCCTGCATACGGCACTGACAAATGTCTCATTAAATCAGGAGTGTGAAAATAGTAAAAGAAATCAGATAGTAATATCCAAAATGTAATTGTTTCTGTCCTTTTGTAGTCAATGATGCATTCATGTAGCACTAGTGAGTTGTCGTTAAGCATAATGCTGTCCTTAAAGGGTTAACTCACCTTCTCATACTGGGTGTCCATGCAGAAGAGCGCCAAGTAAGCAGTGAGGCAAGCGAAGCAGCTCTCGCAGTAACTGCGGCCGGTGAGCGACTCGGCTTCTGCGAACATGTTGTTTAGCTGGGTCACCGTGTACTCAAAGGCTCCCCGGTCAATCTGAAAAATAGACATTGGATACATTCTTTGTATTTGTATTAAATTCCCCTGTCTATCTAGGATAGCTTTGGCAAGTAAAAAAGTGATATATGAAGAGAAACTGACTTGGTAAAGTCAGAGCAGTTATCGCATAAAAATATTCCACTCATTCCCTAATCATTATCCCTTACTTTTGGCTCAAGCCATCTACAAATGTTGCATATTATGTAGTTTTCCTCCATCGCCAGGGAGTGTATTAACCCCATAGGGTCAGCATAATGTTTGAATGCAACCCTAACGACCTACTCGCCAGGACTGCATTCGTGTATCATGACGACCAATGACACAATGCATTAAAGCATTACGCGGGCCTTAAATGGTTAAGTACTTGATGTTGCTCACCTTTCCCTCTAGTTCCTGCGGGAACTTGAGCTGGAACCGGACGAGAGTTCCCTCGGAGTAGTCTCGCTGCACGAACACCTTGGCACAGTGCTGAGGAGGTATTCGCGCCATGTCGTCCATGTTGTTCTGCAAAGAGTGAAAAAGAATATTTGATTAGAATGTGTAATACAGTAATGTAGCGTTCATGACAATATGTGCCATTTTGAGCGGAAAGGCTCACACGTTAGTATGCATCAAATGGGTGTTGAGTGGGTCGGGGGGTGGGTTATAACCCACAGCTCCCTTCACTCCCTTATAAGTCTTGAATGGATGATGGAAAACTATGATGCATTTCTTTTCAAATATGAGAAATATTGGGGAAATATTCCCAAAACCCTCCTGGGGATACCAATCAATAACATGACGGCTAAGTACTATTTAGAGTCAACGTTTCGATCTTTATCATGACTCTTTTCAAATATGTATACCCAGGACCCTACAGTGTGATTCTCTCTATGTTTTAAATGTTATATCTAACACTTGAACATAAGAATGTGCTATGTTATCAGGACCAACTATGTCCCAGTCTGTATGTAAGCAGCTAAAGCTTGACAACACTCTCCAATGGTACAAAGCACCACAGGAGAGTTGCTGAAAGCCTCAGGACCAAACTGCGTCAAAGACCCGAGATACGTGACTGGGCCGATGGGCGGCATGTGTCTGCGGCTATTTTCCACCAATTCACACAGCACTCTTCCCGCGGCGGGCAGGCTGGGGCAAAGAATTGACTGATCTGGGAGACAGGGAGCGAGAAGGGTGAGTTGTGGGAGGGGGAGCCACAGAGAGGCGAAGGAGGCAGAGAGGGGATATGGTACAGAGAGGGGAGTGGGGGTGGGGGGCACAGAGAGGTGAGGGGCGCATATATGTGGAGGGACACACAGAAGGGAGGGGCACAGATATGGGGAGGGGCAAAGAGAGGGGAGGGGCATCGGTAGGGGAAAGGGGCAGCAATAGAGAGAGAGGGAAGAGAGGACAGAGAGAGCGTGAGAGGTACAGATGAGGGCAAAGGAAGAAAGTGGCACAAGAGGAGAGGGATGGGCCACTGCACATGAGGGCCACGCGAGGATCATGCGAGGGCCACATGAGGCCAGACTGGTGGGAGAGGCAGACAAAGAGAAGCGCTAGGACCAGCAATGGGAAGAAAGCTGAACGGCATACAGCCTTAAAACAGCGCCTTGATGTGAGACCAGCGTCCTGGTCGTTAATCTGCCCTGGAGGCACCGTGCTTTAAGGAGTCGGCACCTCATGGGATTTTGTCTTCCTTCTCGGGTTAACAGTGATTTAAAGGCACAGATGGTGTCGAGAGTAAAGTGCCCATGGCACACTCTCATTTTTTTCTCGCCTTTATAGTCCATTGTGGACTAGTTTTGTGAGTAGGAATAATATATTATACATTGTAGTTGCTTTATATGGTGTCAGGAGAGAGGGTGCTTCTTATTCAATGCTATGGTATGGTACATTAGATAAAGAGACAAGACCGGATAGAGAAAACATATATGTCATGTCTTTCGGCACAGACCCAATTATATGCAATTGCAAGATTGCGGTTGCGGGTACGTATTTTAATTGTAGATTAAATGTGCATACTAATATCAGTATTTTCAGTACATTAATAGTGCCCATTATGCATGGTTATTTTATGTAATTAAACCATATCCCCACCCCTCCCTGTCTGTCTTCCTCCAGGTGGTACACACTGCCTCTTTATCTTATCATGCTCTCACACACAGACACCTATATTCAGCCGTCGTGATAGACCTGCCACATACACAGGTGTCAGCTCCCACCTTTAGTGTACAGCCAGCCCCTCCCCCCTCCCACCAGTTGCTCCTGCTGCTATTTATAGACATGGGCTAAAAATAGCTCTCAGGAGCAGCTCATGGCCGTCTGGCTGAGTAATGATCATCGGGGTCTGTCAGTAAGTCCCCTAATCCATTTAGACGTCGTCTTCACCCGCCGCCTCTTTATGCTGTCCATGGTGTAAGGGAAAGGTTCCTACCCGAGGTAGGGCGTGTCTCTCATATACTGTTGAGGCAGGTGGGGCAGGCAGATAAATGTGTGTCTGTCATTTAATGTTGAGGCAGGTTGGCAAGGGACAGATAAATGTGTGTTTGTCATCTACTGTTGGGGTAGGTTTATAGTCAGGGAAATATAAATGCGTGTCTGTCATTTACTGTTGAGGCATATGGGCCAGATACAGATAATCTGTCCCTGTGATCTACTGTTGGGGCAGGTTGGTCAGGGACATTTAAATTTGTGTCTGTCATTTACTGTTGAGGCAGGTGGGCCAGCTACAGATAATAGGTCCCTGGGATCTACTGTTGGGGCAGGTTGGCAAGAGACAGACAATATCTGTCTATGACTGGGGTCTAGGATCTACTGTTGAGACAGTTGGAGAGATGCATAATGCCAGTTCCAGATACAGACGCTGATAGAGAGTTCTATTAGCTACTGTTGATGATGCAGACTCAGATAGCGCGTGTCTATGTTCTAAGATCAAGACTCTTTTATCAATTACTTCCAAAACACTACACACCCTTGAAGAAATCTATACTACCGGTAAGTCAATTTGAAAACGGCTTGCCCATCAAATGACTGTAGAGAAGACTGTGGCTATACTTCTCCCCACTTTAAGAAATAAGCACCCTCATCACAATTCTCATGGCTTAGTGATGAGAAACAAGGATATTATCTGTAGTGGCCAAAGGTATATAATCACTCATACATTGTTCTACCTTCATAGTCTGCCTAGAGGGGTAAGACTTGTTAAACAATGCAGCATATGTAGTCCCCAAATATTCCCCCTTGAGCCATAGTGAGCTGGTGGTGAGCACCTCAGGAGCTGCTCAGCCTCTGCGTGTGTAGTCTGACAGGCAGGTATTCACTGTCTGCACTGCTCCCCTGCAATGCCTGACTCAGCTGCATAAAGCTAATCCTTCAAGGGCCGCATAGTGCATCATGCCCTTTGACGCCATGGTGCATGAAGGCAGTCCTGGCGAGTAGCTCGCCAGGGCTTCATGAATGTGTTATGACAACCACACAGTGTTGATACACTCCCAAAGGGTCGTCATAATGTTTGAATGTTGCAGGGCTTCATTCAACACATTAAATTGTAAAAGGTTAGTAAATATTCCCAAATAACCATTAAATTACTATGTTGCCCTTAAAGGCGCAGGTCTCGTTACCCCTCCAGCGACACTCGGAGTGCAGTTGGGACAGGTACTCAGTCCTTTATATAGGGGCCCTGGGGCTTTAAAGGGTTCGCATCATCCATCCCAGACTTGCACTGCTATGTAACTGGTGTATCTAGATTCTGCTGTCGGTGTCGGCCATATCCTGTTTGTGAATCTGTTAGGGGCTAGTTAACCCTTCAAGGCCCACATAATACTGAGATGCACTAAGGCATTTGCCCACCTCTGGCGAGTAATTCACCAGGGCTGCATTCAGGCATTCATGCCGACTCTACGGGGTTGATACACTCATGAAGGAGATGACCAAATAGTTTGACCATCACTGTAGTTTCCAAGGAAAACAGGGACGGTATGAACTGCCCTGGATGTCACAATACAATCTACCTACTTGTGCCTTCCATGTACAGTATCATAAGCTGAACATAAAGATGATTGTCAAATAACCCTTCAAAAATGTATATTCAATTTAATTCTATCTATATCTATATATCAATATCTATATCTATATATCTATATATATAGATATATCTATATCTATATCTATATATCTATATATATAGATATATCTATATCTATATCTATATATGGCATACAGCACTATAGACATCACTAGAAGAAAATATCACGCACCGAGCAGAATAGTGGAGGGGGTGGAGAGTGCCCCCCCCCCCCTGTGAGCAGCTACGTGACCCCATTTACCTGCCAGTTCCCCCTGACACCGGGCTGCTCACCCCACTCCTAACGACATCCAGCCCTTTAAGGGCCGCATAGTGTTTTAATACACCATGCCCTTTGTCGTCGTGAGTGCTGCATTCAAGAATCAAACTGACCCTGGAGTATAGGGGTGATACACTCACGAATCGTCAATATGATGCATAAACATATCGCCCTGGCGAGTCACTGGCCAGGGCTGCATGAATGAATCCATACATCATGACGACAATGGGCATAGCACATTAAAGCGCTACGACATTGGCGCACTGACATATGCCAAGGGGCGTTTTCTTTTTGGATAAATGTCGCGGGAGTTATATCATGAAGCCCAGCTTGCGTTCCATGCGTTTGTTTATTTAGTTTAGTTGTATTCGCCTCTTAATTTGTGGGTCCAGACGACCATGTGTTTTATTTTTATTTTTGCAATTTACTGTCCCTTCCCACTTAATTCCTGCCCAACTTAAAACTGAACCACCTCTTTTGGCCTGAAAGCGTTCAATGGTATTTCAAATTAATCAGTTCAAATGAATATAGTGACAATATAGTCATACTGACTATGCATATTACTTAACTCTCAATTATTTCCATTTCTGTACATGACATGGTATTCAACGTCTTGTAGTACATATGTCCCAATAATCCCGATTACTGCACTACTAACACTATATCTTCTTTTAAGGTTGGTATCTATTATGTTCCAAATTAAATTGAACAAAAGACTTTTAGTCATAATATCATAATTATTCATCCAACTCAATCGCATGGAATCCATAATAGGAACACTAATATTAAATGCAAGGTCACGGAGTACCCTTATGGCATGTGATCCATGATGAAGGCATTGGACAGCTCAATTAACTTCTTTAATAGCCAAAGAGGAACTTTTATCTGAAATGGGAAATTGCCTTTGTTAACAATCTTTCTGAGAGCCTTTACTCGATGGGTTAGTTTTATTACCTTGTTTTGTTGAATTTTGGCAAGAATTGTGTCTCTAAGACTAAATAGTCACGTTAGTTGGGATGCAGGGGAATGAACTTGCATTCAGGCAGAATCATTCAAAACAGGAATTGGGATATACAGTGTACATTCTATAGATGCAGGTCTCGTATAAGTATGGGAGTAACTCCCATGATACTCTGTCTGTGTATTTGATGTACTAGTTTATCTGACTTAAAGTTTCATGATGTAATATTGTAGTTACAGTAATTATAGCGGCACGGCATCATTAATGCATTATGCCCTTTGAAGGTTAATCGGAATAACTGCCATTATCTGGTAATCAACATACCATGACATATGTATAAACCTATGTATGTGGATGCAGTATATTGGTCCTATTAGTATATAGAAGGTGACCTAGTATAGGCACCACATCAGCATTAACATCAGCATTAAGTGATTAACACTATATATATATAAGTATGGCGCTACCACTAAAGGTCGTATTCTATGAGGCTCCTTCACTGTATTTCGCGTACATTTTGGTACACGTCCTATAACTACTACTTAAAATGCATTTTAGCAGATAATTGTTTGATGTATATGCTTCCACGTTGGAATACATAGCAGGAGTTGTTGAAACAAAGCCACCTTAATATATTATAGGGTAATATCCACTACATGAAGACAAAGCAACCCTTTATATATTGATAATGTTTAAAGGTAAAGACAGAAGAAGCCCTTGTGTAGGCCCATGTCTACAGAGAGAGGCCCATACAGAAGAGAGGAGATGTACACATGTATAGGGAGGAGAGCCTACATGGCATGGGAGCCGCCATTTTCTATCTGTCCCCTGACTCAGAGCAGTGCATTGTGGGTAAATCTGTTATCAGCCACTGTTCACCCCTAGGAACAATGGCCACAGATAGCACTGATAACATTGATGTGTGGCATCCCATCCCTATCTTAATCACCTCCCCATTGTCTCAGGTGTGAAGTGAGGGACTTAGCCTTATTGGGAGACAATGCATTGAATACACTCTGACTGTCATGACATGTGGTCACCAACAATGGTGTTAATGCTCTATTTCTCTGAGATCCAAGATATTCATATTGCTGTAAGCTTATCTAATTAAAGGCCATTTAATGGGGGAAAGATTGATCTAATTTATACAGAAGATAAACATATAGTGAATGAGAGAGAACCCTCCAAATTAAACTTCACAAAGGGGGAAAATGGAAGCTTGACACATGACTACCTGAGCCCCCTGGTACATGCCTCTAAAACCTGCATAGGCTCTCCCCCGTATACACATGCCCCTCTGTGTATGTGGTCACGCACGCTACATGCGTATAACAATTCACAGGTGCATGTCTGTCATTTCCACAAGTATAATGTATACAGAACTATTTGATGTAATACTTCTATCACAAATAGGTTATTTAATACATGTATCAGTATCTTATAAATATACATGTACAATGTACGGCTATCCAAAGAGAAGTCAGTGATTGCCTTTTCGTACCAAACATTGCCGTTTTGTTTGTTTCTGGTCAGTTCATGAAATGTCAAACTTGTTTATCCAAATCGAGCAGGCACTATAATATCGACCTTGAATTCAGGAGTTCTTCATTCTTGCTTGGTTTTCTGGGATCGCTCCACTAAGTAGACCGACATACAACACACGTGTAAATATAATATTGATCTGGATTTGATCTGGATTTTTGCCATATAATACCGGGGGACAAAAAAAAGAGGGCAATATCTTATATATTTATATAATTCTGAAGCAAGGTTGCCATACTGGGTACTATTTTTATGTTCTCTTTGACCTGAGCGTGGCTCTTGGGGTATGGTTGTTTTATATAGTTGATCTTATCTATGCAGTCCTGTTCTGTCGTCTTTCTTTAACCCGTGCCCACCTATTCCTGATTTTCTAAGGGCATTATGGGGAGTACTGTATAGAATAGACATCTGCTATGTATAGAAATATATATACATATATTACATATACAGTTATATACAATACATGTGTGACACGGTTCTAACTGCTAGGACACAGTTGGTAACAGGGCTGCTGTCAGGATCCTGGTATCACAAACCTTGGTAGTATATATGTGGGTGACTGATGTGTATGTTGTATGTATATACACAGGAAAACAGTGCATATGAATATGTATATATCCGGAGACACATGGACACTGTGAAAATAAATATTGTCATGCATATTTATATCTACTGATAGCACTTATGTGTGTGTGTTATATCCATCTATAAGACATATACTAGGATATCTGGCGTAGATTAGATACATATTGCTTGCATATGTATGTTTTCAGGGAGACTATATTGCCATACATATACACGTGAACCATTAATATTTTATATCGATTATGGAGACTGTCTCTTCCATTAAACTAACTTGAAACCTGAGTGTCTAAGTAACGCCTATATATTCAAGTGCACACATGTCAATGCACCTACATGCATAAACATGTACATGTGTATATACAATAGCTCATATTACCTACAGGCTGACTTATCGAGTGCTGTGTATACATATATTATTAATGCTCAGATCCTGTATTGACTATACCCTCCTCCCCTAAGTAGATTTTTTAGGATTACAACATGTACTTCATCCTTTGGCTACCCCCCCCCCCCCCCCCCCACAGACCACCACACACCTGGGTGGGACAAACTCACCTCCTCCGGGACGGCGGCGTACCTGGACACAGACTCCATCCTCCTCCAGGTGCTCACTGCTCTGTCTCCTCCAGTGTCACTCCCCACACACAGACAGACCCCCCATACAGCCCTACCCGCTGCAGTACACAGGTGTCAACCTCTTCCTCCTGTACCTGCACACCACATACAGCAGCAGCACACCTGGCTATCTCCCCCTCCTCCTCACCTGGAGGACACTCTGTCACCCCTGCCTGTTATGGTACTCCAGTATGTGGGCGGCTATTATACATATAGGGATTATCCAGCTAATAAGGACAGGTTGTCTGCTGTTGTCACCTCCTGGAGGAAGGAGGAAGGGACAGTGCTCCCTCCACGGTGTGTGTTGATATGTGGATGTGTACCGGTGGTGGTTGTGTATAGACTACAGCTGGATCCTCCAGACCCTGTGTATGTATCACTAATACAGCCTGTGGGTATGGGTATGGGCCTATATCCCTGCACACACTGACACTAAGCCTCACCCACACTGGGTAGGTGTAGGGGTATGTGTGTGTTCCTGCCGGGGGGTCCCCCTGCTGCTGTGTGTGTCACTCTGGGTGGTGGTGCTGTCCCCCTCTACCTTCTCTACCTGTACCGACAACACACCTGTCTCAGGTAGCCTCAGGTACACACAGGCATGGGACCAACTCACCTCCCCCCCCCCCATCATCCTCACGTGACTCTGGGTTTCCGCGAAGCACCCATAGATACCTTATCACTACCAGTCATCATCCACCCACCCCCTCCCTACAAGTATGTCATGTTGTCAACGCACCCATGAGACCGGGATGTGATAGACAGCACCTATGTTATTTAACATTTAGCTATGGCTAATAATAAGATACGTGTACATGTTTACAGAATGTAGTTAGTCCCCTGTGGTTTATATACTCTGACCCTGCATAGAGGGGTGGGGTGGAGGTGGGGAGTTAACTCAAGAGGTACAGGTATTCAGTGTAGGTCGGCGAACACTTGACTTTTTAATAGCTAAAGTGTTCTGCGGTTGCTGTAACCCCCAGGTATGGAATGTTATGAGTGTAACCTTAGTTGCCAGGTGTCTACCATGCACTGCTTTGGCTTGACACCTTTGTTTACACATAAAGCCACTTACGTTGGCGAGATCTTCTGCCAGATAGTCTTAGGTTCTTTCTTTTTTTTAAAGTTAAATCTCTTATTCTTTTTTCTCCTCAAACTTGACTCACTGCATTTAACCAAACTGAACAGGGAGGATTGGCAGGTGGCGAGGTGGAGGTGTGTGTATGTGTGTTGGGGAAGGGGAGGGGGTGTACTAGGTGTCACAGTACAAATTCGCCCCCAGAATGTTGTAGTCGTAAATAGTGCCAATGAAAAACGGTACTACTGTGCATATAATCAGTGGTAGGAGGCCTTACATTTGTCACAGAAACATAATCTGCGGCCCAAATTGTTCCCAAAGGCCTTGGCAAAAAAAATATAAAAAGTTGGTTGTTGCCATGGTAACCCTGGGTGGTGATTGGAGGGGTCAAAGGTCAAGGTCAAAGGTCGCTGGGCACCTGTAAAATTTCTCCAGTTTGGGTAAGTCAATTTCCATGGCAACTAGCGCAAAATCGGAACACACTTTTTTATGCGGGATGCAAATAAAAAAATCAGATATGTGTTAAGCTTTAATTTAAGGGGTCATTCATTACTGCACACTCAAAAGAACCCAACCTTTTGCCCGGCTGAAGGAGAAAAATAGGGTCAGAACCAGAAATTTTGTCGGCTATTTGTACCGTGACACCTTAAAAGAGAGGGTGCTTAAGTCTATATTTTGGTCTATGGTAGGGATTTTATGGCTTTTTCATGGATCTTTCGCACCAATATAGATAGAATGGGTGCAGCAGAAGCCAATTTTACCTTGGGTCTTTTGTCTTTAATGGAAAATTTGCCTCTAAACCCGGAAAATTGAGCCCGGAGGGAGGTTGAGGCTAATTGCCACAGAAACTGCTCCCAAGAATTTTTTTCATATTCAAGTTCAAAGGGCCTAAAAATTGTGAAAAATACCATAAATTATACTTATTTTATGGCAAACATATGGAACATTCCTTTGAAAACAAGATCAAAGTCCCATCTCAGAATTTTTGATTGTGTCGTTAAGCGTTGCCATGGTAAATATACATGCTATGTCCCAAAAAACCCTAATTTTGGCCCTAAAACTGCAAATTTGGGCCTAAATCCCGGGACATTGGGCCCTTATTGACTGCTTTGGTGATTTCTGTTTTGAGTGTAGGCCTTAACCAGTTATAGGATATTATTCCCAGTGTGTTAGGGCATCTTATAAGGGTGGCCCGACATAGGATAGTGTGTTCTGATTTTTCACTAGAGGTCGCGGAATAGAGGTACCTCTATTTCTGGCAAAATCTGCAAAAAAATAGCTCCCGAGGCACCCGGTAGGCATACTTTAAATGGCTTTTTGGTCACAATGTCTTGAAATTTTCAAAAAATGACTTCAAATCCATGTTAGGGGAGGAAATATCTTTATTCTGTGGCAAAAGAAATTTAGTCAGAAAAAATTAACCTGGCCTTTTAAGGTGTCACAGTACAAATTCGCCCCCAGAATGTTGTAGTCGTAAATAGTGCCAATGAAAAACGGTACTACTGTGCATATAATCAGTGGTAGGAGGCCTTACATTTGTCACAGAAACATAATCTGCGGCCCAAATTGTTCCCAAAGGCCTTGGCAAAAAAAATATAAAAAGTTGGTTGTTGCCATGGTAACCCTGGGTGGTGATTGGAGGGGTCAAAGGTCAAGGTCAAAGGTCGCTGGGCACCTGTAAAATTTCTCCAGTTTGGGTAAGTCAATTTCCATGGCAACTAGCGCAAAATCGGAACACACTTTTTTATGCGGGATGCAAATAAAAAAATCAGATATGTGTTAAGCTTTAATTTAAGGGGTCATTCATTACTGCACACTCAAAAGAACCCAACCTTTTGCCCGGCTGAAGGAGAAAAATAGGGTCAGAACCAGAAATTTTGTCGGCTATTTGTACCGTGACACCACTAGGGCAATGTATGGCTCTGAGAGGGGTTATGGTGACCGGCCAGTGGTACCATAGATCACGTTCCCCCAGCTCCCAGGGTCTGGGGGTGACTAGCTCTGCGGGGGGTGCCTGGAGCTGTGAATACCTCACCCCTGGGTGGTAAAGGTGGCACTGTGGGCCCCACGTGATGCAGCCAACTACAGGTGTCAGTGCCAGGTGGTAGGACCATACCAGGGGGGGGGGGCACTGACTCTATAAAGGTAGCTCCCAACTGCCGCCCTACAGCCCCCCTTCTCCATACCGATAAGTTCTGACCGCCTGTTTTACCCCCCCTCCCTTCCAAATACTTTTTGTAGAAGAAAGATGTGCATAGTGACCACTCCATCATATGGGGAAAGCGAGGTTTGAGGTCCACACAGAGCAATGGCAAACTCAGAACTAGTTTTGTGGTCAATTACTGCTGTATTCCCAATGGGAGTGTGAGTAACCGCCCATTATTTTTTAAATTTTAGCCCTACTGACATTCGACCGCAACCGCTCCGAAAAGTCGTGCTGCACTCAGTATCCAAATCATACCTCAGTGCCCCCCCCCCCCCCCCCCGGACCGTTCATTCACTGACTCTGCATCATCTCACCCCATTACACTATAGGCATGTCACTCTCTGACTCTGGCCATGCAATATGAAGTAACAAACTCATTATCCACTTATCGTAATGGTGATTGTGGTACAGGTAGGGTGGGCGTGGGGGCGGTAATTATGCATCACGTGACTGTAGTTTCAAGTTGTGGTTTCCCTCTTAGCAATTCATTAGTAACTACAGAAATATCACTCGAATTAGAACGGCAATCTATGTACACATAGACCATATGCCATTAGCTAGGTAGCCGCCATAGAACTGCACAATTCATAAGGGCATACTGTGTTTACATGTACTGGTGAGGTTGGCTGAGACCTCTCTAGCGATTACAGTTCTCACTTTTAGTTATTTCTGCCTTGGTTGACCTGTCCACAATGTCTGAAGTGCAGAATATACCCTCGTTCCCAAATCCTTCCGAAGGAAGGCTCTGGTAACAGCCAACTGACCTTGAACTTGGAATTTTGCTGGGTCTGGGCAACCCCTGCTGGTAGCCTGGAACCAGTGGACAGGAATCAGAATGTATGATGGTAGTTTTACTGTATTTTACCATCAGACTTTCTAGTTCCATTTCCTGTTCCTGTCCACTGGTTCCAGGATACCACCAGGGGTTGCCCAGAACCAGCAAAATACCAAGGTCAAGGTCATTTGGCTGTTACCAGAGCCTTCCTTCGGAAGGATGTGGGAACGAGAGTATGCAGAATAGTGCTTCAATGGGCTATTGGTGCGTTCGTTAAATCCACCTATTTAGTGAGTTACTAAACCAGCGTGCCTGTATAGCTTCCGGTAGAGGCTTGCAAAGAGCCAGCTTCAGCATGCTGAAGCTTATTACTTACTCTCTACCGGAACCTACAGTAACGCTGGTTTAGTAACTTACTAAATGGGCGGATTTCCCTGGACTTTTCGCCTAACAAATGCACCATATATATGCCTTCTGCATGCTATTCTTTCTTGTACCTACTCTCGTTCCCAAATACTTCCGAAGGAAGGCTCTGGTAACCGCCAAATGTTGGGATTTTGCTGGTTCTGGGCAACCCCTGCTGGTAGCTTGGAACCAGCGAACAGGAACAGGAAATGGAACCAGAAAGGCTGATGGTAAATCTACCTAAAACTACCATCATACATTCTGGTTCCATTTCCTGTTCCTGTTCGCTGGTTCCAGGCTACCAGCAGGGGTTGCCCAGACCCAGCAAAATCCAAAGTTCAAGGTCATTTGGCAGTTACCAGAGCCTTCCTTCGGAAGGATTTGGGAACGAGAGTATCTTGTACCATGCTGAACCTACATACTGCTAGACTAGCTTAGACTTAATAGACTGTCAACGGGTGAGCATTATATGCCACAGAGTTACCCAAAGTCAAACGACCCAAAAATGCATAAACCCTGGCATTGGGGCATGGTGTAGAGGGTTAAGAGCCCATTGCAGATGTCCCCCATTCTAGTCCCACACACAGGTCACTCATTCAGTTGGAATTCGGCTGTTTACAATGTGCAGTAATAGAACTGGCAATGGCTAGATAATGGAAAGTACTGTTGTAAAACGTGGGGGTCTAACTAAGTAGTGGAGTAGGGGTGTAGGGTGATACACGTCCAGCCAGTAACCTCCTCCAGTAGGCTCAATGGTACAGCTAAGTAGTGGTGCGGCAGCTGATAAGGGATGTGGGTGGTAGTAATGAGGCACTGTGAGGTGAGATAAAGTACAGGTGAGGTACTCAGAGCTGCTCACTGAGTCAGTGCTCTGCCACCCACCCTGAGATGAACCACACCTGCATGCAGGCCTCTGTAGACAAAACACAGGTACAACTCTATAGGTGTCTGGTCCTCACATCTCAACACCCTTCCTACCCTTGCCGCCAGCCACACCCCAGGTAACATAGGGACATTGGGCCACGATTGAAATTGGGCCAATATTGGCATTTTGATATTGGCCCACTACTGGTTTGACAGCTGGCCCAGTAATGGCCAATGCTCACCGAAAGTGATATTGATTTCATTTCATTTCGATGTTTTTACATTATTCAAAGGTTAGAAATTAAATATCAGGGCAACCTTGTAATACATTTGTCGTCCGAACATATAATTTTCATTATAGGACCACTGCAACAATCACTGATATTGAACAATACTATTTTATCTGTATAATTGAATGTGCAAGCATACTTAAGAGATGACTGTCAAGTATCATCAGTTTAGAAAAGCCATTTCTGTCTTTTCAATCCATCTTAATCTCAATCCCAAAATGGTAAGGCATCATACAAACTGTATTACCCTCATTTAGGACTTATTTAACTTCATTACCACACCTGAGGTGTCTTCCAGTTCCTTTTGACAAATTCCCAGTGGTGTCATGCAGTAAATGGCACTTATGGATATTGAATTTCATCCATGCACTTCCTCTGACCTTTAAACATGTAGAGCACACTGAGTATCACATTTATAACCTAATATGATAGCAGAATAGGAGCCAACCTGTCAGAAACTCGTCAGGCGACATTGAATCCCCCTGGCGGAGATTGCACAGCCAGTATTGGACCAGTGTCATTAGAATTGATGTTGGTCCAACATCAGAAATAATAATGATGGCCCTAAAATGTTCCAACAGTGGGCCAACACTGGGTCAATATCAGGAATATCGAGCATGGACCAGCTCTGGGCCAGTGGTCAACCCAGCAATGACCCATTATCAGAATTCCAATGTTGGACCAACATTACATTTCAAATGAGTACTTGCCAAGGGTGGGCCATCATTGTAATTTGTATGTTGAACCAATGTATGCATAACCTACGATGGGCTATGGTTGGTATAACGATTGCGATGGAGTCGATCATTGCCGACATTGGCCCAATATACCCTTGCTACCTGGGACCCCACCCCAGCCACTCATTTATTCAAGAAATCGTTCCTTATTGAAATCGACAAGAAGAGAGGAAGTGTATCAACCACGTCTGTTTGGCATGATGCATGCTTGCAGCACTGATGAGTTACTCACCAAGGCTGCACCCATGCACCATGACGACACAAGAAGCACTATGCCCTTGAACAGTTAATGCATAGTTTATCGAAGTAATATTATTACACTTTCACATCCATCCCTGTGAGTAGACTACTTTTACTGCTAGCGAGTGAGAAGGGGATTCGCTGATTGTATCTACTCCTGTTGGCCTACTACTGTACAAGTCTATGGAGGAGACATGTCCACACAGAGAGATATGGTCCTATAGCATGCAATATGACGCTTTCCTTGGACATTAATGAACACTTGGGTCGATGCCTGTATACATGCTGTGACACCGGAGGCATCTCAATGTGATAGCTGAGGTTCCTTACCTATACTAGAAGATGTCGTATCCATACCAGAGGTGTAATCACATGTCATATATAACTACAGGTAATAGGTGCATGTATACATACCTATATCAGAAGTGAGTATGGCATTATCAGGCATTAATGGTAATGGCTTTCATGAATTCAGTTGTTCAGAATAAGGTGTAATCTTCTTAGTAAAATACCCCCTACTGCCAATGAAGATGCTCTGCTAGAGGCTCTGATAAGCCAACCATGGAGACTTCCACGTCGATACATCACCCATAATGGGGGGAAATTAAAGGTAAATGATAATGTAAACATGCGGACAGTTAGGGGTCTGTTTGCTGACAAAACAGGTGACATCACCTAGTAACCACAGCAATACACTGTAACCCCCCCCCCTCAACACACACCCACACCCACCCACACACCCACACACACACATACCTCACACAAACACAACACAGTAAGACCCCATCTCTGGTATTCCAGCCAGGTCGGAGCCCAGGGGAGACAGCGGGAGAAAATCGGATTGCTCTGCCTTTTAACTCCCCAAGTGCTTCAGCGCCTTAACCTTCTTGTATTTGTTGGTAGACCCACACTCAATTGACCTATTGCAGAGCATCTCCAAGGACAGCATATGGATCCATTTAACTGTCTTTGGTTGGTAAGCGCACCTGAAGTCCAAGTTTACTATGGGCAAACGAATCTCCCTATATAGGCCTATATATAGCGAAGCGCTTTCTTTTGTCAAGGTTTTTTGGGCAATACAAAGGTTTCTAGAGGACTCAGGGACAGAAGCCATTTATAAACCCTCCCTATGACGGCCTTCTCCAAACTCCAAAGTCAATTTGGCCGAGGTGCAACCGGAAGTCTGTGCCACAGTGTCCAGCCCACACAATGTATTCAGCCGCCGCTGTACAGAAAGTAGTTCCAGTTGCAGGCCCCTGGAACCTGTCACTGATAGATAGGCTGAGGCTGATGGGATAGCTGCCCGGGCAGCTGCTGGATGGGGTTTTGCCCGAAGGTCCCACCTGAACCCGGAATGCAATGTGAGCATGGGTTGCTGCACATGTTGTTATGTATATTGACTACGCAGCGGCGGCGCTGGTCAATGCAATACAAGTCGAGGCAATCACCTAAATAGCAACCAGAAGAGCACATATATAGCGTTAAGACTACAGACAGTGAGACCCATGGGTATATTAGTTTTTGTATTGCCCTAATATGCTTAGCCATTGGCCAACCTGATTGTCCAATGGATTTATGGTATAGACTGAGCTGCTCTGCTGTACGGAATACATGAGCCTCTCTGGAGCTGCTCAGAAGGTGCCTAGCATCTTCTCGTGAGCTGCTCATGAGCTTCTCAGAGGCTGCTCATGAGCTTCTCAGACGGGCTGACCATGAGCAGTAATGCATTTTCAGCAGATACATGTACCAATGTACAATAAATATGCATTGTCCCACAGCCCTATTCCATACAGACATAGATGTGTTGATGTGCTGGCCCTGTCTGCTGGGGTCTAAGGCCGCTAAATTCTAAACTCAAAAGAGCCTAAGGAGGAGCACAGCAAATAATTCTGTGTAAGCTGAAGAAGAAAAGCCGGTACAAAATGTCGGAGCAAGTGGAAAGTGATATGCCTCCTGAGGCAGAAGTGGTGCCATGGCACCCTTTTAATCCTTTAAGGACGACATGATGGGAGAGTATCAACATCGTAGGGGTGGAATTAAGTATGAGAGCAAGACTGGTGAGTTAGTAGTCGGTGTAGCACTTACTCATCAAAATGGCATTATGCTGCTCATAAAGGGTCAACTTTAGTTAACATTCATCTCTATACACAGAATACCCTACCAAGCACCCATCCATCCTTCCAACGGCAGTAAACCCTTTAATAATGGCATGATACCTCAAAGTTGCCATGATGAACGATGCACCAACGCAGCGGTGGCGAGCAACTCCCCCGAGGTGCCGCCCCAGGAGTGTGTCAACCCCTATAGCGTCGTCATGATGCATTAATGCAGCACTCACGAGCGAGCTGGTGCTGCATTTAGGCATCATGAGGGCAAGATGGCATGGTGGGTGTATTAGAGTACTATGCCGTCCTTAAAGGGTTAACATCCGCACAGCGGCCATTGCTGTCCACATCCATCATTCACCACCCTCACATGAATCTAAAACCCTTCTAAAACTCTTCGACATGTCGGAATATTATCATCACACCAGACTCCTAACGCAATCTGCGAATCTGCAGCCATCTCTGATCAATTCTGAATTCTGAAAGTCTTCCTAGTCTGGCGCCAATTTTAGTGGGGGGAGGGGGGGGGGCAGTGAATTGGGGTTTTGGCGGGAAAATCCAGACGACTTTGTGTTAAAGCTCTTGGGTTGTCGTCTGCCTCGTACACCTGCCCCGGGGCGTGGTGGATCCCTCCGATTAGAAAGCAATGCCGACTCATCTTTCTCAGGGAATCAATACAAAACGACGGTTGGGGTCAGGGGGGTTGAGGCCAGGGTTGGGGTCGGGCACGGTAAGGGCTGTGTTTTGCCGTTCTTACCCTGGCTTCAAGCAGCGGGGCCTTTGTTCAGCTTTCTGTGTCCCTCAAGGACACAAGGCCAGCTCATTATGTAGTGTACTTGAGGGACACAAGAAACTGGCCAATCAGGAGTCACCTTTACAAGCAGCAGATGGAGGACCAGGCATCTGTTAAATCCAAGATGGCGGAGTTCAATTCGGCCTGCATTCAGGGCATAAATGATCTGAATATGCCTGATTTAGGTCCAACTATGCCCTATACTCCTAGTTGACCGATTAAAATATGAGTCAAACAAAATAGAAAGGCCAAAGGACTACTGGTAGTGACTCAATTTTTGTTTATTATACTCCCGAATTTGCCACTGTGTTGACAGTGTGGTTGTGTACTTCAAGTACACTAGGAGAGCATAGCCCTAACAAGCCCTAGCCCTGGGGGGGGGGGGGGGATCCAGCTAAATGCACACATATTTGTACAGGGAGGAGGGGGGCTAGACAATATCCGCATTGTGTATGCATAAGGGGTAGGCCTACTTCTTTTTATCAATTTTACTAAAATAAAAACCATACTTTTGGTCTCAAT
Organism: Harmothoe impar; assembly: GCA_947462335.1. Lineage (NCBI taxonomy): Eukaryota > Metazoa > Annelida > Polychaeta > Phyllodocida > Polynoidae > Harmothoe > Harmothoe impar. The sequence continues at coordinate 56,328,443 of OX381707.1, read as the reverse complement.
CCCAGCCTATATTTCAGAATTATATTTAAAAGAAACTACCTATATACCCCTTTTTTTTTTACAAAATGGCCACTACTAGGGTCTAACAATTAACTCCTGTTGAATTAGGAAATAGGCCTACTTCTTTTCTCAATTCTATAGGAAAGAGGGAATACTTAATCTTATTGTTAGAATTTAAGGTGCATCTCGTGTAAAAGAGATTTCTGATGGTGGGACACCTGAGGAACACAAGGATACCCGGTACCGCTGTGTACCTGAGGGACACAATGGGACTGCTGTGTACCTGAGGGACACAAGGGGGAGGCTGTGTACCTGAGGGACACAAGGGGGAGGCTGTGTACCTGAGGGACACAAGGGGGAGGCTATGTACCTGAGGGACACAAGGGGGAGGCTGTGTACCTGAGGGACACAAGGGGGAGGCTGTGTACCTGAGGGACACAAGGGGGAGGCTGTGTACCTGAGGGACACAAGGGGGAGGCTGTGTACCTGAGGGACACAAGGGGGAGGCTATGTACCTGAGGGACACAAGGGGGAGGCTGTGTACCTGAGGGACACAAGGGGGAGGCTGTGTACCTGAGGGACACAAGGATACTGCTGTGTACCTGAGGGACACAAGGATACTGCTGTGTACCTGAGGGACACAAGGATACTGCTGTGTACCTGAGGGACACAAGGATACGGCTGTGTACCTGAGGGACACAAGGATACTGCTGTGTACCTGAGGGACACAAGGATACTGCTGTGTACCTGAGGGACACAAGAGGGAGGCTGTGTACCTGAGGGACACAAGGGAACGGCTGTGTACCTGAGAGACACGCGGGGGAGGCTGTGTACCTGAGGGATACAAGGGAACGGCTGTGTACCTGAGGGACACAAGGGGGAGGCTGTGTACCTGAGGGATACAAGGGAACGGCTGTGTACCTGAGGGACACAAGGGGGAGGCTGTGTACCTGAGGGACACAAGGATACCGCTGTGTCACGCAAATATGTGATACATGTAGCTCTCCTGGGTTCGAGGATGAATATTCAGAGTGCAATTTTTATCTATAATCTTAAATCTTAATTATGTGGCATTTTATCATTCTCAATGTTTAAGTTCATATATGTAGATATGGAAATTTCGCCATTTCCCGGTGATAACGTTGTACATGTATAGTAAAATCCCACCTGGATGCTGTTTCTCCACAAATTTGCCGACCTACGCAAATTTGTAGAGAAACAGGACCCTGGGTGCTGTTTCTCCATACATTTTTGGATATTCGTAAATTTATACTGAGGTCAGTATTTGTATGCTTAAGAACCAAAAAACGATTTTATTCATTATTTTTATTTCCTCCACAAATATATGGAATGTGTACCGTAAAACCTCGCGTATAAGCCCCAGCTAGTACGCGAATCAGATCGCTGGTGCACAGCCTCCCCCACGTGTCCCTCAGGTACACAGCCGCCCCCTTGTGTCCCTCAGGTACACAGCCTCCCCCTTGTGTCCCTCAGGTACACAGCGGTATCCTTGTGTCCCTCAGGTACACAGCCTCCCCCTTGTGTCCCTCAGGTACACAGCGGTATCCTTGTGTCCCTCAGGTACACAGCCTCCCCCTTGTGTCCCTCAGGTACACAGCGGTATCCTTGTGTCCCTCAGGTACACAGCTGTTCCCTTGTGTCTCTCAGGTACACAGCCTCCCCCTTGTGTCCCTCAGGTACACAGCGGTATCCTTGTGTCCCTCAGGTACACAGCCTCCCCCTTGTGTCCCTCAGGTACACAGCAGTATCCTTGTGTCCCTCAGGTACACAGCCGTTCCCTTGTGTCCCTCAGGTACACAGCAGTCCCATTGTGTCCCTCAGGTACACAGCGGTATCCTTGTGTCCCTCAGGTACACAGCAGTATCCTTGTGTCCCTCAGGTACACAGCGGTTTGAGATCACATAAAAAAATCCCCCCCCTTTGAACTATAGTAACGCGCAGGCTTTTTTGCTAAAAAAAAAGGGGCTTAATTTTTTACGCCCCCCCCCCCTTCAATAGAATTTTTTACATGCCCCCCCCTCAGGAGGGATTGGAAATGTTTAAGCCGCACCCCCCAAACCCACCACCCCCACCCCCCTGTAACTAATAAATGAACACTCCCTTAGGCCTATACCTGATGGATAAAGAAATTATTGTGGTAGATGTAGTGATTTTATCATTGCTGTTGTGTATTACCGCGGTAGCTGGATACCTTATGCGGGCGTCGATTGCTTGATCTGGTAGTGGCGAGATAAGGCCTAATACAGCTAACCTATGGGTACCAGTTGTTACGTAATGCCCCCTAAGAATTCCGCAGTGAGGGTCAGGGAATTATCTGATTGGTTGATAATTCATCCAGCTACACGCCTATAGGACTTGTATACCGTCTGTGTACCTGAGGGATACAAGGGGACCGCTGTGTCCCTGAGGGATGCAAGCGGACCGCTCTGTCCCGCAGGGACACAAGGCAGCCTAGATCACTAGTACACTAGGATACTGTCAACACAAGTACAGTGTGGCCGATTTTCAAGACTGAGATACAGAAAAATAGTCAATGGTCATGGTCTTTCCTCATCTCGTTTTCATTCTATTGATATTTTGATGGCTAAATTAAGCGCACATGGCAAAATTCAACCTAGCCTTTGAGTAATTGTGCTTAAATCAGGGTCGAATCAATGTCCATGAACTCCGCCATCTTGGTTTTAGCAGGTGTCAGCCCCACCAGCTGCTGCTGCACAGCCCCACACCTGATTGGTCCATTCGTTGTGTCCCTGAGGGACACTACATAATGAGTTGGCCTTGTGTCCCTGAGGGACACTGAAAGCTGAACATCGGCCCTGCTGCTGGCTGCAGCGGCCTTCCAGTTTTATCTGGGTTTCTTATTGGTGCTTCTCCGCGTCCCCTGCTTCAAGAAAGACACGCTCATTACTCTTAACTTAACATTGGCAAAACAAACAAATCTATCAATTACCCCCCGTTACACAGACACACTTCTGTACAGGGCGGGGCTATGGGTGATTGGGTACAATTCAGCACAGACCAAGGGAAGACTAAACTCTGAATTCGTGTTGGAATTCTTGTGAGAAACAGATATTCTCAGTTTTACTAGCAACCCAAATTGCTTCATGTCACATAATCAGAAGCTAGGTAGATCGTTTCCTTCTTCCTTTTTTAAAATGACAGGACCAGAAAACCATTGCTGTTAAACCACCGTCCATCTGGAGTTGACTATTGAAATAATACTAATTGTCTGCAGGATTCAACGACAAATTTAAGGAATGCATGATGGCTCAATGCTTTATGTTCCTGTGTTATGATGATGCACCAATGAAGCGATGCCAAGTGTTTTGCAAGTGAATCATACCAGCACTATGTGGTTGGCATGATGTAAAAATGCTTCGACGACCAGTAACCAGCAATAAACTGCTGATGGAACCTCAGCATTATTAGACTGGGAGAATAATGTCTAAAAATATGTACGTCCATTATAGTGTTCGCAGTAGTACCACTAACAAGACGATTACAAAAACAGACACCGGAGGAGACTCAATGCATAGCAACGAGGTCCTGGAGGATGGTGCCTCTAGCTATCAGTGCAGGTAAGGCTTCTGTAATACCCATATACCCTGCCCACCACACATGATGTGATTAGCCATACCTGTACTGAAGCCATATACACGTATAAACTGTATGCTAGTCATCTTACATTACCCCCTGAAGCCTGGGGATGCAGGACTCAATATTGTTATATGTAATATTTGTGATTGTGCATGATACGATCAGCCTGGTATGGTATCTAAGTACGATCAGCCTGGTATGGTATCTAAGTACGATCAGCCTGGTATGGTGTCTAGGTATTCCTTAGACACCAGGACAATTTATTTATGTAGAGCATTTATTCATGTTAACATGTTAGCCCTAAAATCCAATGCTTTTTTTAGTAACATGGATACTATAGACTGTTTTTAAAAATGGGTATTGATGTTCTATTTGCTATCATAATATATAGAAAATTGACTTAACTATGGATATATTAATCAACATCGCTATAGCCGGTATCACTTCCACATTAAGTTGCTATCGGTATTGCTCCATGTAGAAATTCTGAGAAGCTTATATCTAAATTTAGACTTCCACGAGATAATAGACAATGGGCCATGTATTATCCTCGCCGTCAGACAATGTGAGCCCTCACAAAATCCAGAGTCAAATAACCAGCTCATAAAGGTATTTTTATATATGGGCAACAGATCTCTCAATTCGACGTAGCTGGTACTCTAATAATTGTTTTCTATCTATCCCCCCCCCTACATGTACGTGTAGACCGGGGCATGCACATTTAAAACGTCTCGGTTAGAGGTCATATACTTGTAGTTATAGATGGGGATTTCCCCACCTGACCAGTGATGTTTAACAGTGTGATCTTTAAACGCCAATCGTATAACCAAATCTACCCGCTCTCCTAATGTAAATCTCTATGGTTGCTGTAACCCACCACCTTCACCATCTCCCAGTTTCACCAAGCCCCCCTCCACTCCTCGATATCCCTCCAGTCCTCATCCCCTGTTCACCCCACTTACCCTACAGCCTACCAGCACACCTTGGCGCTAAACCACCAAATCAATACCAACTACCGGCCCTAGCACTCCCCACAACACACTATAGATTCCCCTTATCAGCCACTCAAACCTAAAAAAAACACATCCCTCTAAAACAGAAATAGACTCTAAGTGCCAACATAATACAGTTTGGACAGTGGTGCCTATGTGTAGAAAATGGTTAGGTGCTCTCTCTCTCTCCTTTTTCTTATCAAGGGTATGCAGGAAAAACGGTCATTCTCTTCTGTGAGACGGGACAGCGGCACAAAACCAGTTTTAGCTCCCGTTTTACTGTTAACATTGAGTGCTATGTTAGGCTATAGGGCAGTGATAATCTCAAGGTGGCACCATGGTATATAAATGGGCTCCTTCAGACCACCATTTTTGTTGGGAGGTTTGGCTGATTCTTTTCACGTTTATAAAGGTCCTACAAGCAATACCAGCCAGGCTGGGAAGCTTACCTACCTTATGGTTCCATATATCTATTACTAAACTAAATCCATATAAATTCAAATACTGGTCATTATGTCCTGCCTGATTAAGTTCTTACATTACTTCTCTAGGCATAAGAAAATGTAAATATGCAACAAGTGTGGGTCAATTGTGTTTGAGATAGGTCTGGTCTAGGTTTTATATCGCTGAACACTAAGACTAGGATATTTGTATATTACACTTTGTCATTATAGAAACACCAGAGTAAAAAAAGCTCATTACATCCATTGCTTTAAGATGTATGATATTATATTTGTCTGTACAATGCATAGATGTTAACTTATCTAATATCATAATCATTTAAATCAACCTCTATAATTATTGTGATTCACTGTAGTATTATTGGAGAGAAATCATTGTGATGATATTGATAGTATTGAAACACCCATTGTTACTGCTTCCTATAGAAATTCGGAAGAGCTCTAATCTAAATTTTGACTGCCACAAGACAATAGGAACCCTAGTTGATGCAAACTGAATGCCTGGTCTATTCAGTATCCAAGCCAATAGACAGTGAGCCCTCACACAAGCCAGGGCCAATCTCCCTGAGGTAATAAGCTTTGTATAACCATGTCTAACCGCTCTGCCAATGTAAATCTCTGTGGTCGCTCTAACCCACCTTCACCATCTCACAGTTTCACCAAGCCCCCACCCCCCACCCAATCCTCCAGATCCCTCCAGCTCTCATCCCCTGTTCACCCCACTTACCCTACAGCCTACCAGCACACCTTGGCGCTAAACCACCAAATCAATACCAACTACCAGCCCTAGAACTCCCTACAACACACTATAGATTCCCCTTATCACCCACTCCAATCTAAAAAAAACACCTCCCTCTAAAACAGAAATAGACTCTAAGTGCCAACATAATACAGTTTGGACAGTGGTGCCTATGTATAGGAAATGGTTAGGTGCTCTCTTTTTATTTTTATCAAGGGCAGGTTATTCTCTTCTGTGAGATGGGACATTATGGTGGCAGTGGCGCAAAAGCAGTTTTAGCCCCCATTTCACTGTTAACATTGAGTGCTATGTTAGACTATGGTTCATAGTTACATCTCACACTGGCACCGATTTGTATAAAGGGTCTACATTGTACCATCTACTGTTCCCATGGTATCTATCTTGCTTTGCTGGTTCCTCCAGTCCTTGCTTGTTATCTTGGCGTAGCTCTATCATTTGGTTAGCAGAAACTACTTCCACACAGTTTGCCAAGGACAGGTTCATTTATATACAAATCAATCCCAGCTACCAACAGGTTGCTATGCAGTTGATTACACATCAATAGTAAACCTCAGACATTACATGCTCCATTTATAGACTGGTGCTATGGTGGTAGGGTGATGGCTGACAAAGCGCCCTGGGCTGGAGCTTCTAACATCCCTGCACGGCTGAATTATTACAGAACGGGGCAGCCCAGTGGTATTTGGGTGGAGCAAGGGGCACTTTTGAATAAAAGGTTGCCTTAGAGTCAGCCACTTACATCCCAAGCCTGCTCGACATCTGCTCCAAAATAAATAATTTAGCAACAGACAGCACTGGTATATATAGGATATATAGTATCTATGATTTACAGTGGCGGATCCAGGATTGTCTAGAAGGGGGGGCCCAAACCCCAAGATGGCATGTCCCCCAGGAAAATTGTGATGGTATAGAGTTGAAATGGTTTTATCATGCATTTTAGGACAGAATATTTTCCTCTTTTTTTGGGGGGGGGGGGCCAAGGCCCGTCGGGCCACCCCCCTGTATCCGCCAATGATTTAGTAAAGTTTCGTTGTGACATCAAAAGTTCAGTGTGTTTGGATTTGGGTTAAGGTTTTCTTTTCATTTGATAATTTCCTTAAAACGTTCATCAAATCACTGCTCCACCATTGTATATACAAGGGGACAAATTCAAGGATTTTACGGCAAAGCCGTAGTGGCTTTGGGTTTTTATAGGATTGTTATGAACTACTGGTGAGAAAACGAAGGGGCATAGATTTATGCTTTTTGGTGAAAAAACCCTACTATCCATGTATCACACAAGGAAATAAGACAATTTTGAGTTTTTGGTGGCCATCTTGGCAGCCATCTTGGAAATTTCCCGGATTGAAAATCTAAGCCTGAAAATGCATTCTACATCCTAGAAAACCCTATTATTCAATGTATCACACAAGGAAATCAGACAATCTTGAGATTTTGGCGCCCATCTTGGCAGCCATCTTGGAAATTTCCCGGATTGAAAATCTGAGCATGAAAATGGATTCTGCATCCCAGAAAACCCTACTATCCATGTATCACACAAGGAAATCAGACAATTTTGAGTTTTTGGTGGCCATCTTGGCAGCCATCTTGGAAATTTCCCGGACTGAAAATCTTAGCCTGAAAATGGATTCTACATCCTAGAAGACCTATTATCCATTTATCACACAAGGAAATAAGACAATTTTGAGTTTTTGGCGCCCATCTTGGCAGCCATCTTGGAAATTTCCCGGATTGAAAATCTGAGCATGAAAATGGATTCTGCATCCCAGAAAACCCTACTATCCATGTATCACACAAGGAAATCAGACAATTTTGAGTTTTTGGTGGCCATCTTGGCAGCCATCTTGGAAATTTCCCGGACTGAAAATCTTAGCCTGAAAATGGATTCTACATCCTAGAAAACCCTATTATCCATTTATCACACAAGGAAATCAGACAATCTTGAGTTTTCGACAGCCATCTTGGCAGCCAGAGGGAGGGGCAGAGGGAGGAGGAGGGGGCAGAGGGAGAAGGGAGGGCAGAGGGAGGAGGAGGGGGCAGAGGGAGAAGGGAGGGCAGAGGGAGGAGGAGGGGGCAGAGGGGGAGTAGGTAACAGGAAGGAGGAAAATGGGGTAGAGTGGGGTGGAGGGGAAAGATGGGGTAGTAGGAGAGGGCAGAGGAAGGAGGTGAGGGCAGAGGGAGGAGAGGGCAGAGGGAGCAGGAGGAGGAGAGGGCACAGGGAGGAGGAGGAGGGGGCACAGGGAGGAGAAGGAGGGGGCATAAGGAGGACTTGTGTTGGCAACATATTATTTTAGGGTTGTTGCATGTGGTTTCTTGCATGTGTGTGTGGGGTGGGGCGGGGTAATCATGTTGGACTTCACAGTTTGTCTTTGGGCGGGCTTGAGCGATTTCAAGAGCCACCCTGGACCACTCAACTTCTAGTACAGGTCCTGTATGTGCATAGTATGGGAATTGGCATTGACATTGACAGCTTGGCTTGACATAGGAGTCAATAGTTATTAGGCTGGTACCTATCCTTGCCATTGACAGCCACATTAGAGAACTCAAAATATGGCTGTTCACAAGATGTCTAAGCCTTACCACAAGGTACACTGGTACTACATGCAGTAACTGAAAACCAGATCTAGGTTAAATTAGTCTTGCACACACCTGCAAGGACACATAGGGATACCAGTCCTAGGCAATGTTTAAGGGCCAGCTAGGGCTTAATTTAACAATGAACAAGGGGACCTATGCTAGTCATTTCTTGCTACTTTTTCCAACTCTCTCTGTGTGGTGTCAATGGCTTTGGGGACAAGGTCCCAAAGCCAATAATGCAAGACTAATAGCTTCTAGATGTAATTGCCATAATTTATTACCTAAAATAGCCTTTCTTTAATCTTTAAGTGTGATTTTCTAAACACAGCAGCTTATAGTGGCAGATCTGCATGGGACATGCAAACTCTCAATCCAGGCTCTAGATACACACGGCTGACGCCAAGAGTCTTGGCCAGCTAAGCCGCTGAAGGCACTAGAGACCGGTTTCTTTGATCCCGAGACACTTAGTGGGAATACATGCTCTCTTTTAAGCAGGTGTGTTTGAAGACTTCCACAAGAGCATAAAGAGGGCTGCTCATTTTTACAGCCTCAGTAGTCAAAGGGCAAAATATATTATCAGGCCTATGTATGAATTTATGCACTGTAAATAGTCATTGTAGGTAAACAGTAGAATCTATTGTATTTTCATAGCATCTACTGTAGTTTGACAGTATATTCTACTGTTTACGTACACTATAAACTGTACACCTACAGTAGATTCTACTGTATACCTACAAAAAGGGCAATCAACTATTTACAGTGTGCACTGTGAGGTCAAAAGGTCTCACATCAGTATGTGAGGCCAAGGTGGTTCAGGATGGGTTGTAGTCTCAAGGGCTACATAATCAGCTAGTGGTCTTACGCATGGACTCTGCCACTCCTATATAGTAGGAGTTCCACCAGAACATATAAAGCAATTTGGGACATTTTAATGGGGTTATGCCTGATGTTCTCTCGATGCAAAATGAAAACATTAAAATTTGAGGATTGCATCAAGAAGAGAATTCCGATGGTTCCTGATCATCCTTGATTCAAAACAAATGGCCATGATGGTATTCAGTCTGGCATCGGTCTGAAAAAATATGTATACGAGTTTCGCAGATGGAAAATACGATGTCATCAGACAAAAGATCGGCGCTGCTGGAATCCATTCCTTATTACGAGTAAGGAGAAGCAGCCTGGAGATGGGTACACATGCATGCTGCCTTGCGTGGGATCGATTACACTACACTAATTGAACCTTTGACGAACGCATCGTATTTATACAGTGGGTCCACTAGGCACTAAGAATCTTTCTTATTCATTGATGAGATGTAATGAGGAAAATGGTGGGAAAATACTCAGCTGTCGAACACCAGCCATTTTTTAATACCCATCACATTGTACCCATACTAGTGCATATAAATTATCGCGGTGGCTACTGCAGAATGGTGAGATATGAGCTCAAGATAAACAGGCCTTTAGTCTTAGATAACATACACGTTCTAATTCACAAACCACTAGATATAGCATACACTTTCTAATTCACAATCAACTATCAAAAACACCATTCACAGTTCAAACTATCACTAATGGAGAAAATTCTTCCTGTTATTGTCTACTAAATGTATAAAAAAAGCCAATGAGCATGTATATAATTTACATGTATTCTAGACATTTTGGGGGTAATATGGTTGTGGGGTACAACCCAGGGTTTAATACTCTTTGAGCTGCGCCTTCCCATGCTTTATTCATTGTGCAAACGGCAGTGCATGACAAGAGAGAATAAACTATACAAAATACACGACATGAGCAGCGTGCTCCACAAACATGGTACACTCTATGTGCATCAGAGTGTATGGGATTGTACAAAAGCCTCAGGATGTGCTGAGCTGGAGCATGCAGTCTTTGGTATTATTCTACTATAGAGATGCTCTCACCATAGGTCTAGTACAGGTATTCCCTTCTGCAAGTGACTTGCAGGCACATATTCTACACATTATACTGAACATCAGACAAAACCCGAAAGGAAGTCCCACCAAAATGGTAGTTTGCTGGTTCCTGCCTTGGGAGATATAGTGAAACCTCTTATTTGCTCTTTGACAGAAGTACAGTAAGGTACTTCGCTATCATTAAAGGGATGGTGGACCCAATAGCCTAGGACTTATATACAGTGTGCATAGAAGAGCAGTACATCAGAGGGACTTAGATATTGGTTACTTTGTCATTTATACATGCTGCATTGTCTCTCCTGCTACTTGGTATTTAGTACTAATGGGTTAGGCAAATATAGTGAATACAAAAGTAATGAGTTGAAGAATGCCTTATCATACAGACCACATGGGAATCAATGCTTTTCTATTGGCCAATGGGATGGAAATTACGAATCGAATTTACTTCTTTCTTATCACTGTCCCTAGAGATGCATTTATCATGATCCATTATGTTGCATCTGAAAGATCCATTCCTTTGATTCTATACGAAATACAATGTATATATTTGCCAATAATGATATGCATGGTCATCATCGGGGATATATCAACCCCACCGACTGTACACCAATCATAGACATATACGTGTACAGAGATGCCACTCAGTCATCAACAAAAAGTAGGATTTCTACAACTTTCTGCAGGAAATTAACATAATTCACTACAGAGATTTCAGGCAAAAAGTAGGAATTCCTGCAAAAGTACGAAAAGTGGCATATGTGTATGCAGATACGTGTATATGCCAGCTGATTGCAGAGTGTGGGATGCGTATGGCCACTCTACCCAAAGAGTAATGTGCATTCGAGAACATGACAAAGTTCAACGTTTGGATCTAAAATAGAGGGAAATCCTACAATTGTAGGAAAGATCACACCCCTGGAGAACTACAGTCCAGGCACAAAGACCATCGACCCATGAAGCCCTGTAACACACTTCCAAATATTTATGGAACCAAAGGCATGTTCAGCTGATTTTGATTTTTCTAATGGCTCGTTAAATTCTGTTTCTTTTATTTATAATTACCCCCCTCCCCCCATTCGCTAATCATTCAAGTTGGCGGCACGTAATGGAACTGTTACCACTGGGAGGTGCGACTGGCCTGACCTTAAGTTTCACTCATCCTTGTTCGAAAATAAATAGTGTGACTCAAAAAAAGATCATAATTAGCATGATTAATCACTCTTCACAGATCTCCCACTCGGGGTTGAACACATCGTTTTGGACCTAAATACAACAGCACTCAGTGAGATGACTCAGGGGGTCGGTTGTGTCTTGTGTAATCAATCACAATAGTTACAGATGAAGAAACAGACAAAGGAACTATTAAAATCCATCTGTATGGCCATTGGGTACCCATGTGCATGCTGTGTTGCTGTTGCTGTACGTGATGCTTATACAGTGAAACCTCGATATAATGAGGGCCTTTTGCCATGGCAAAAATAAATATAGGAAGAATGGACAATTTTGGCACTGGAAACGTAAGGCAGGTAGCGTGGGAAGAACAATTCTATTGGGTGTGTGGGGATGGGGGGAGGGACTAGGTTGGGGGGCCCTTTTGAGTTTTTTGTATACTTAAATAGATAGGGGACCTTCTCATCATCATTGGACGAGGGGCAGACCGCCCCCCACTTCTTTTGTCTTTTTCTGTACTACTGATGATTGTCTGATACATGATCTTGGTTACAATGATATTTTTAGTGGTTTGAATTTGTCATTGTCCGATTCTAATAGGAAATTTTACTTCTGCCTCTTTTGCTGTTGCAAGAGCTTCTTTCACGACTTCGGCCATTATTTTTGGAACTTAGCCCTTTCAATATTATTCTAAATCTATTGATGTTCTATTCATAATTTACCCTCCTGTAAGGGTTAATGCTATGTGAGGGGCATGTTGGAACTCTAACATGTTCTACCGTCTATAAACTCCAATATCAACCAGCACATCTTATCCAGCGGAAATTTCAAAAAGGCCCAGGTCTTCTTGCAGGCTCATATTTTTGTATTGGCATATCCTTAATGTGTAGTGTTTCCATGGTAACGGCGTTGATGCCTATCGGTAGCGTCCTGTGGTGGTGATGGATGCGGCAATAAAGCAGGGAAGGCGGGGGTCATTAACATTATCTTGTAATTAGAGGGTGACCGGCAATCACCGCCAGACAGCACTGCCAGCAGCATCAGTCAATGTGTGCTGAAAGCTGTGTTATACGTGTACACTACACCCCCATCACAACTCTGTTGTCATGGTCCTACTAGTATTCAAAACCAGATACCCATATGTTGGATACGAGCAAGCAAATCTTCATCGCAGGGGGGGGGGGGGGGTACTCCAACCATCTTTAGGTATCGGCCTTCATCCACGATGTATCATATGCACATTCTTAAATTGTATACCGGTAGTAGAGAAAAGAAATATTGGAGCCCCCTGTAGTTCTGATTGGGGGCCCAGGCCCCTCTGTCTCCACTTTTCCCTATGCAGGAGAGGTAAGAATTGGAAATTGTGTGAATTCTATTGGAGGGGCCCAATTTTCCTAAGATTTTGTTTACAAGTAGTATACTTGTTCTCAAAGGAAGCATTTTTGTATAAAGGGCTTTACTAGTCATGTAACTGTCATGGAGATTTCACTTCAAGTGCTGGGCCATGTTTTGATCTAACCTCAATGGACCCAATGGACACTAAGGACAAAGCCATGGGAGTGTCCCCAAGTGATCAACTTGTCCATCCCATGATATGTCAGTTTGGTGGGAAACATGACGCAGGCCAAGCCCCCTGAGGCATGCGCAGAGGAGCAGACGACATCCAGCATTCTACTTCCGGTGGGGATGTCTGTTTCAGAGTCTGTTTTCAATGTCAGACATGTTAGAGGGCACTGTTTGACACACACCTGCCTCCAACGGTCGTGTAAAGCACCCTCCTGCAGGGAGTCAAGCAACCCTATGACCAATTCCATTTTCGCATGCAGGAGTGAAAAGATTGGCAGTCAATCTCGTTGATAAAGCCTGTATAGGTCCTATGGGGAAGGTTCAATTTGAAGTAAACGATTGGATAGGCAATTCAGAAATCAAGAAGAAATCAGGTCCATTGCAGGGCTAGTTCAAACTATACGAACTATGTCCTCAGAGAGCAATATCATATTAAGGCAATCCACATCGGCTCTAAGCAGGTTAGCTTCCCAAAAAAGCAGGCTGGCTGCTTATCAAAGCAGGTTAGTTGCCGATCAAAGTAGGTTAGCTGGCTATCAAAGCAGGTTAGCTGTCTATCAAAGCAAGTGACCTGCTGCCCGAAGCAGGTTAGCAGGCTGTACCAGCCAAAGCAGTGGGTTGCTTCTGCTCAGTACTGAACATTATTAGTCAAATGTCTTTCCCATCTTTCTATCTGTCTTGGCGAAGTGGCACATATCGCACCACACACACACACAACCCAGCCCACTATCTATAACGAAGTGAGGACCCATTCTGCGACGATAAGATGTGTCAGGAGATAGGGGTGCCGCCAACCCAGATACCCTCCTGCATCCATGTACCCATCACATCAAGACACACCTCACCCCTCCCACACACACCCACAGCATTGACTGCCTACTGGGCACAAAGGTCACCATACTGGAGGAAATCGGGACGGCAGTTGGCAGGGCAGTGGTGCTGTGGTGAGGATAGATGACTCGTCTAAGGGGGCGGTGCGCCTGGTGGGAATGGGTATGAGGTGCAGGGGCAGAGGAAGCATATCATTATTATTTGGGGGTCGGCCAATCATTTGGACGGAGGGGGGTTGCTGTAGCATTTATATAGGCTTATATGAGACTCTTACAATATTCGGGGACCCCCCCCCCCCCCCCACACACACACACACACATCTCCACTCCCCTGATCTCTTTTTTTTACGCCAGGGTTGGTGACTGTGTTCGTTGTGATTTGGGTGGTCAAGTATGCCACATGGCTCGATGGATCAATATTGCTTTACAGATTAAAATGTGTAAAGTTGAAAACAGAAGATGATGACTCCCGTGTGGCTGGAATCATATAGGAACCCAGGTATTCTTATAAATAGGTGAGAGACTAAAGTAACAAATGGCAGGCGGCCAGGATGGAGAAGCAAAATTTGCCAATCTAAATTATGAGAGAAGGAGAGAGTGTCTACCCATGGAGGAGAAGAGGCCAGACCCTGGAACGAGTTACAGGAGGAAAAATCGAGCGTGTGACTGCATCACAAATGACTCAGGGTCGGGGGAAAATGTAGTATTATCATATAGGAGTATACATATACATGTAATAATATTGTTTATCCCCAAATCCCAAGCTAATGTCCCAACCCCATGTCCCAACCCCATGTCCCAACCCCCAGTCCCACCCTCGAGTCCCACCCACGAGTCCCACCCCCGAGTCCCACCCCCGAGTCCCACCCCCGAGTCCCACCCCCGAGTCTCACCCCCGAGTCCCAACCCCGAGTCCCTTCCCCTTCCCCTTCCCCCGTTAATAATTGGAATATTCTTTCGCTGTTGGAAAGCTGAGACCATGACGTCTCTCATAGATCAAATATTTTATGAAAACAGTGCTACTAAGCGTCTCACTTTTATCTTATAACCTTGCAGTCAATGGGATTGGCCATGGCTGGAAAAAGCCTGCTGTTTTGCTTTAACACTGATCTCTATGGGAGTGAAAATGGTGATTTTGGGCTGCAAAAATTCTTTTTTTTGTCCCCCGATCTCTACTTTCAGCATGCAAATTACCTGTAATATTGTAATATATTTACTGCCTGCGGTTTCCTATCAAAGATGCGACAAAAACGTCTTAATTTCGCTCTCAACCCGTGCATATGACCCAGGGAGGGTCCCTAAGTCAACTAGCCCGGGTGACACAGGCAGCTGGGGCGCAGCAGATGGCAGCCCCAGGAGAGCAGTGTACCACAGGCCGACCACCGTGCAGATCTCAGACGGATAAGGGCAGGAAATGGGGCAGGGGATGGTGTAGGGGACATGGTGGGGAGACTGAGGGTGTGTGTGTTGGGGGGGGGGGGTACTGGGGGGACAGGTGAGGGTAAATATATTACACAGGGCTAGAGGACAGGTCTTTTAGTCAGCAATATAAGCTATGTGTGATGTTTCATATAGGTGTTTGATAACACAGGGCAATGCTATCACGTAGATCTGTCTTCCCACAATCCCATAGATAGGCTGAGATGGTCATGGCCTGACTGGCTGCCAGTTGTGTTCCTTTCCCTATATTCTACAATTGGAAATGCAAACCGAGGGAAGCAAGGAGTGACTCACACAGAAACGAGTTGCTCCTCTGTACAAAGTATACATGCAATAGGAGCATTACATTTCGTCCCATTCCACATCTGTCCCTGTACGCAGTGACCAGGGCACATACTCCTGTCACCTTTCTGGACCCCCTGGAGGACCCAGGCAGTCCCCAGCCCCTGTATGGGCGTTAATGTGCAGGTTGATGGGCTAGTTATGTGCATCTTGACGTCGTCGTTATAAGGACTGTGGTGGTAGAGTTATGGTCATGAGGTAATAAAGGGACGCCGCCCATCTCCCCCTCAACCTGCAACGCCCCTAACTCAGTAGTAGGCTAGTCATGGGTTTGGGTCGTGTGGCTCAGTTATAGTCATGGGAATGGGGTTTTGTGACTCATTTCTAGTCACGAGACTGGGGGAAACTAGATGATTGTGTCTTAGCTCTAGCCATAAGACTGGGCAAAATGGATTATTGTGTCTCAGCTCTAGACATGAGACTGGGCAAAATGGATTATTGTCTAGCCATGAGACTGGGCAAAATGGATTATTGTGTCTCAGCTCTAGCCATAAGACTGGCCAAATGGATTATTGTGTCTCAGCCCTAGCCATGAGACTGGATAATGTGTATATGCTCTAGCTATGAGACTGGGGAACCTGCATTATTGTGTCTCAGCTTTAGATATAAGACTGGGGAAACTGGATATTGTGTTTTAGCTCTAGCCACGCGACTGGGGGAACTGAAATATTGTGTCTTGGCTCCAGCCATGAGGCTGGCGAAACTATATTATTATGTCTAAACTATAGATATGAGACTGGGGAAACTGGAACATTGTGTTTTCAACTCTAGCCATGAGACTGGGGTTTCTTATGTGTGGCTTGTTTCCGCTTTAGTCCTACATGTAAATATCACACTGGTGAAATCAATAGAAGAATATCCGTCAGCCATTTATGTCATGTGGGGCTTTGAAATACAACAAACTACTTTCTCATCTAATAAATCACCAACACAGGCGTTCTATTTGTTTCCCTGCAAAGTGCAATTGTCAAATCCCAGAAGTTATTACAACTGGCATGGCCAATGCGTGTAGTGATATCCATATGGAGCAGCTCAGACCTATGGCCTAGAATCCCTGAGTTGCTCTATGCTTGCCAACCTATTACAATGTACCACCATAACACTCAATCTCAATCCAGGATTACTTTCTATTCAAGTCCAAATCCAAGAAATATCCCAATCATCTCAGCCCAGATAGATTGCTGTTTTTCACTTTAATTATATTCCCCCTTCTGCCACTCCCATTGGCCCATGAATCCGTTCTGGGGCAACTTTTCGCGAAAGCAATTAGACGCCCTGCCAATCTGAAATGGAACGGAGGGGTTGGTTGGATTTCTGGAATCAGAATAAACTCTCCCTGGCGCAAGGCCGGATTTGTTTAGATCCATTCAACCCTTTAACGGTGCGTTTTAATGTGCCATACCATTGTTGTCATGATGCGTTAAGGCAACCCCGGTGAGTAACTCATCCCATGGATTCGATATACACTCCCGGAGCATTGGAATGATGCATCAAGGCAGTGCCGGCGAGTTATTTGCCGGCACTACTTTGGTGCATCGAGACAACACATGTTGCTTTAATGCAACATACCGTCCTTAAAGAGTAAAAGGGAAGTGAAAATGTAGAATGTGGAAACCTCAGATCGGTGTTTGGATTTCCGCTATGAATTGGGAATAATGGGTGCCAGGGGGATAACATCCAGACCTGCAGGAGGACCGTTTGTAGTCAGCAAGGGGATAACGCTGCAATTGGCAAGACTACTCAAATCAGGAATAAAATTCAAAGAGCCCGAAATGTGGTAATGACAATGGAACCTGGTTTGATGGAATCGCATTATATGGCTCAGAGAGGCTGTTTATGTTATTTGGCCTAAAGTGAGTGGCTCCTGAGAAAAAGACCCACTCTGGTATACTACTTGCGGAACGAGTACATGACCGTCCCAGCCTACCCTACCAACATCTAAATATAGGTCAAACATTTCATTTAACTTTATATATATAAATATTCGAAATGCAGCTGGCAAAACGAGAGGCAAAATGACATACATCTATGCATGCATGGATACCTCTGAAGTCTACAATCTACGTAAGTGCAGAACATGGATGAGGCTAACACTGATGCCACTCACCCATTTTTGGAATTCAGCGAAATTCTAATGTTTTTCCATTTTATTTCATTTTCCCCTCTATTTATACTAATTTCACCCATTATTTCTAGCTAGTAAAAAGGATCTCCATCAAGATTACAGGGGACCCCAAGCCTTCAAGGAGGTTATTGGCCAAGGGGGAGATGCAAAGGCGGATTATGGTTCAAGCAAGTGAGTCATGTGAACTATTTAAAAACGGGATAAGTTGGTTCTCAAAGGGTTCTCGGTACGTGGGCCTTGATCTGTGTTTAGTGCTCTCCATAGTAAAAACCCTTTCCCCTTCATGATAAACGGTACAACCTTATTTAACCCTTTAAGGACCACACAGTGCTTTAATACACTGTATTTTGTTGTTATGAGCCCTGGTGAGACAAATACCCATGACTGCATTCATACAGCATCAGTAAAGGGAGTGTACGAATTCTGTATAATAGGGTCGGAATTATGCTTGAGTACAGCACTGGCGATTTACTTGCTAGGGCTGCATTGAAGCATCGTGACGTTAAAGGGCATAGCGCATTAAACCGCTATGTGGCCCTTAAATGGTTAAGTGAAGCAGGCTGAGCTGCTCCAGGACAAGTACTGAGCAGCTCACAAGTAGCAGCTCCCTCATGGAGGCGTCCTCCTGAGGCTCTCTGCTCTCAGCCTGCACCAACACAAGAAACTCACAAACTGCCATCCCAACAACAAAAATGCATCTTTTCATATCTTACTGGCGATTTACTCGCTAGGGCTGCATTCATGCATCATAACGTTATAGTTTCTAAACTTCCCTGTCTAATAAAAAACAGTCCTAATAGGCAAAGGTTGGGGTATCATGTATGGTGCTATACATCTGTATTGATGTGTATCAAAAAATAAAAATGGCCATTCAGTAGTGTAATTATCTGATGGGGAGACTATACCTGTACATGGTAATGTTTATGCAATATTTCCCTCGGTAGTGGGCGTCCAATAGTAGTAGTATAATGGGCAATTTTCCACTGGATATTTTCCTTAAACTTTCTTTAGTCTGTATATCAGGCTTTGGAGGCTACATATTTACATATTGGGCCGGGGAATACATGTTGAGGATACACGTCAGGTCTCATGATGCACTCCTATGATTGTGTATATATAGACTGATTGTCTATAGTATAGAAATAATTTGTCGGGCGGTGGAAATAATCGATATAAACATTAGTGGTCGTACACTATTGCGGTAAATTCTTGTGTAGTTGTATCGTAAACCGCTTTGAGGCATGGCAGAGGTTAGATGATGAGCTCCCTGTCCACGGCGGGGGCCCTGCGGCGGCCATCAGAGGGGCTAAATGTGTGAGTAAATTGCTAAATTCATTACAGGCTACGTGACTTAATCAGGCTAATAAGGGCCCTTGGTGCACTAGTTGCTGCCAGTCTGCAGTCTATGCAGACAGCCCGGTCCCCACACTCAATACTATCATCAGACACCATCGACGTTCCACTAAAACGCGGAAATAGGGGCAATATGTCAGTGTTGTTCTTGGCAGAAAAAGTACGTGTTTTCTGGCCGTAAAAAGCAGGGTTTTTTTTCAATCTAACCATGTGGTATTCCGAAGAAGTATTTTGTTCACATACAAATAGGATAATATCCCCCTCTATATATAGAGGTTTTTAACAAAGAATCTACTATTTCCAGGGAAAGTGACCACTTTAAGGGCCTATACATGGCTGCCTTTCCCAACGAGAAAGGGTCATTTTCTGCTTATAATAATTGTATATTTGCAGAACAAATGGGTGCTTTTTAAAAGGCCTGAACATGGATGATGTCCCATGAGTGCCTGTAGTGCTGGGATTGGAGCCGGCAGAGGTAGCCGGCCAGCATCAGCCCCGCTCCTCTTAATCACTCTTAATTATTAGAACAAAAGCTCAAACGGTCTTAATTAAGGAACACCGCCGCGCAGCCGGTTCCCTCATAGATAGTGGGAGGTGCGAAGAGCGTGCCATTGTTGTTGTTTTTAGCCCTACTTGACATACTTAGTGGGTGTTGACAAGATGGGGATATCATTTATACCTCCATAAAAGTATGGGTCTCTATGGATTCAGTATATTCATATTGGGAATGGAGAGTGTAAATGAAGAATGAAGGGGTGTGAATGAAATATGGTGCAGGTATTTAAGGTTAAAGCTGGTGCCTCAGTACACTTGTCTCTGGTTTTGGAAGACTTAAGCGTTCTAGCAAGAATGAAGGGTGTAAATGAGATATATGGCCGTAAGTTAAAGTTGGAGGCACCCTACATTTTGCCATTTTGTCTTTGATCTCGCAAGAATAGGCTTGAACTACTTTCTCCCTATATGGTTTACAAGGAATGAAGGGTGTAAATGAGATATGGTGAGCTATATAAGGTTCAAGCTTGTGGCACCCAGGCTCAGTCCCAGTGGGCACAAAACATTGATTCAACATTGACAACTGGTTGATATAGAGTTACAGGGCAGATCAACCTGTTTTCAACATTAATGCAATGTTGTAATTTCAACATTGTCAACCAACACCTGTTTCAACATTGATGCAATGTTTGGATATCAATCTTCAATCAAGTATGCGTTTCCCACCTTTCCCACTAGGTGCCTCCACAACCTACTCCTTAGCATTTCTATCTACATGCTACACCTATTTTCCCTAATTGGAAGCTCTTATTTTCTCATCAATGTATACAATTGATCAGAATCTTGTTCATTTCAATTGACAACTATGGTGTGTGCATTTGGTTGACATTTGGAATTAAATGACAAGAATACATGCATTGTTTCAGTAAAACACCCTTTATGTTGATAAAAATAATAGATAAAGCCTCAGTCCTGAACAGGGCAGTTTGAAATGAATAGGAATGCCTCTTAGTGTGATCATCAGAGGTCATTAATGTACCCCTACCCTGGATGGTGCTAGAATTAGCATTTAATCTTGGGGAGATGTGTCGGGAGTGTTGTAATGAAAATATAAAAGTTGCAAGGAATGCGAAAACATGCCAATTACTCTTCAAATCTCAGATTATGCATCAGCAGTCAATATTAAATCAATGTAAATCATCTTTTATTATGTTTATTTGTTGTTGATTCACAATGGCCATATCAATGTTGAATCATTGATAAATGATCAACGTTGATGACCTCATCAATATCAACCAAATGACAACCCTGTATCAACTGTTGATTTCATGTCGCTACACACATTGAATCAACCTTGAATCAACTGAAGTTTGCCCACTGGGGTACACACTGCCATTTTGGCTTTGATCTCGCGCGACTTAGACTGGAACTACACTTTCTCCCTACATGCGTTACCAGTAAGGAAGAAGCAAAGCAAGACCAGAGCCAACCTCTCACGATGTGGGGGGTGCATGTACCAGTCTACATGTGGTAATTGCGGTATCCCGTTACGTTCAACTATATAGACTACCATGTATATAAAGGCCACCAGAAAGGTTAATTGTTACATGTATGTAAGTAAGCTAATCACTACTCATTTGCGTTATCCATCGACATTAATACAGTCACCAGCCTGACTTCCAATACTAATAGGTGATGCACTATACCTTAGAAGTCTGCGTATGTTACACAAACATTGCTTTATCTATCCGGTTTAACATAAGGCACTATTCAGGTATGCCCACAATACACACTTCACATGTTTACGATCTAATGTACTGACCTGAGCCTAATCAGATGTGTGGATCTAGCAGAGCCAATAGCTGTATCTAAGGTCTTTAGATCTATAGGTCTTAAATTCACTTTACAACTCCCATGGTCATGTTGCCTTATGATAGCATTGCTATATCACTTAGGTTCTTCAGTCACCCAATACACCACTTCCATGACCTGCATTCATGTGTAGTCTACTTGGGTATTGTAAGATGTACGTTAGCCATTAAAATAGCTGTTCACCAGTGGGGTGTACCAGATATACCACTTGGACACTTCACCACAGGTGTAAAAATACCGTTAACCATAATTACAACCATTCATGATCACATAGATGCACATATACCATCATGTATTCTCCGGCTCAACAAAATGATTCTCATTGAAAGCATGACCTATTATGATTGTCCCTTTCTGAAGGAAATGAACCTGATTTAACAGAAATTCCAGCAAAATAGCAAGATGTCCTGCTAGAGCAATAAACATGGCATTTCTGTTACAAAAAGGATCCCAAAGATGTCAACAAACCAAGACAGGATGTACACCTAATATTGAACAGGCCAAACCATAGAAACCAAACCATCTGAGTATACACATAGCTCCATCAATGCTTAGAGGAAATAAAGTTCCATTGCAATAACATTTAAAGGTGGATGCCAATAAGCACAACGCTGGCCCCCCAAGACAATTATGCTTAATGCGGGGAAAAAGTTGGCAGTCTATTTTTTATTCGATCATGGTAGTGACTCAACTGGGAAGGTTGGTCTAGGTGGGTGGTGGCATATGGTTTTCTAGTAATTAGTTTCATTATGGGTGACATTTCTGACAAGGTTCCTGGTTTTTCTTGCAGCCAAAATATTGACATTGGTGAAATAATTTCAGTTTCCTCCAGAAAATCGTGGATTTCTCAGATCCAATTATTGATCATCACTGTACCAAAATAAGTACAAAAACAACTGCCCACTCAATTTCATGGGTAAATACATCATATTCTGATGTATGTCTGCTTGTAGTTTAGTGAATTACAAGATGACTTCCAACAACGGGGCTATCAATTATCAATGTCTATATAAAGATAGAACAGGAGATGGAAACATACCGAGACAGAGACAGGGATTGATAGAGGAGCGAAAACTTCTGACCTGCTAGGATAGTAAATGAGAGACTAACTTCAAGAAGGATACACTATCAGAATGTGACCTTTAAACTAAAGTTGGCGGCTGACAGGGGGATGGCTAATCTGAGCACCTCCTCCTACTCCTCATTACTACAGGAGGGGCGGGCAGGGGGAAGGGGACAGCTGAAAAAGACGACCGCCAGTAGAGGGTGTGTGGGTGTTAATATCCTACACTACCTTCAAGGTGTCAACCTGCCACAGCTACTAGACGACCAACATATCCGCTGTTATGGAGTCACGCTGAAGGGGATTTTAGCCTTTATAGGTTTAACAGACATTTAAGTGGGTCTTCCATCATTAGAATTGGACCAAAAATGTGTAGATATTTTCTCCTTGCGTGCGTTTAACTACAATATAGTATATATCATAAAGCCTCTCCAGACTTCTAGCCACACCTATAAGCCGTATCGGGGTTCTGATTTGCATGTTTAACCCAGTAGTACATAACACCTTCTGTTATATCCCCTTAAACATTTAGTACAACACTCTTTCTCGCTACTTTAGTATGTCCACTTGAGTGATGGTCGCAGTGACGTATTATACACTATATTTATAATAGTAGTTACAACATTGGGCACATACATGGTCTTGCTAGATCCTTAGGGGCATTATGTCACAACTGGTACTCATTGTGGTAACAGTGATCAGGGCTTATCATGCCAGTACCAGATCAAGCAATGGACGCCCACATAAGGCCTCCGGCTACCCCGGTATACCATCTCACTATATCTAGTTAGAACATGAGCACTGGACACCTTCTCGCTGTATACATTATATACACAGTATTTCCCACCCAAACAACTTCTCGCTATAACACAGTATAGGTATAATACGCACCTGGTACGACCCGAGCAGGTGGCTGCGGGTGTCGATGGAGGCCGCTTCCCACGAGGACAGCATCCTGGTCAATAATCCACCAGGTGAGTATAAACCAACACGGGCTAATCCAGCAGGTGTTAATCCCCTAATCCGCTCAGAGGTGAGCAGCTCAGGCCACTCCCTGTCGGCGCACAGACCGCCAGGAGCAACTCAGCATCCTTCCCCTGAGCACATGTGTGTAGGTCATTATTAAGGCAGGCGTTTGGAGTTCTGGTGGAGAACTTTAACACTGGTGAATGGTAGTAGGGAGAGGAATACTCTGTCATGGTGGGCTACCTTGTTCTTGTAGATTTCCTCATGGTTCACGGTAGCTGAGCAACAACTAGCGGCCTCCAAAGCTCCTGGGTACTGTCACTGCCGACTTACTGGGCTCAATGCTAATAGATATAGCCTTCCTAATCATCATTATTGCCTGTATTGATCATCTGACAGCAGCAATGCCTCTTCCATTAATCCCCTAGGTGGGTGCTGCGACCGACCATGCAGACCAAATCAACTGTGTACATCCAAGGTTCAGATGTTGGCAGGGTATGCTGCAAAGTACTCTAATAAGGGGCTGGTGCTTACTAGTGTTTTCCAGCTATATAAAGGAGATGGTGTGTAAAAAGGCTTGATCAACACATACACACCCCACTGAAGTATTCCCTCTGATGTGACCTGGCTCGATGGTCTCTTGATGTGACGCACCAGCTTCAGCATTAGACGCGCTCTGGTCACGTGAGCATGCTTTGCCCAATCAGATCAAAGGACAGGCCGGAAGGGTCAAAAAGTGGAAAAGACAGGCATGTTATGGACTGTGCAAACAGGTGTGAAGGGTAAGGCCAGGTATAGACAGGCAGGTTAGTGTGGGTGCAAACAGCTGTGAAGGGTAAGGCCAGGTATAGACAAGCATGTTATGGAGTTTGCAAGCAGGTGTGAAGGGCAAGGCCAGGTAAAAACAGGGGAGGTTAGGGTGGGTGCAAACAGGTGTGAAGGGTAAGGCCAGGTATAGACAGGCAGGTTAGTGTGGGTGCAAACAGCTGTGAAGGGTAAGGCCAGGTATAGACAAGCATGTTATGGAGTTTGCAAGCAGGTGTGAAGGGTAAGGCCAGGTAAAGACAGGGAGGTTAGGGTGGGTGTAAACAGGTGTGAAGGGTAAGGTCAGGTATAGACAGGGAGGTAAGTGTGGGTGCAAACAGGTGTGAAGGGTAAGGCCAGGTATAGACAAGCATGTTATGGAGTTTGCAAGCAGGTGTGAAGGGTAAGACCAGGTAAAGACAGGGAGGTTAGGGTGGGTGCACACAGGTGTGATGGGTAAGGTCAGGTATAGACAGGGAGGTTAGGGAGGGTGCAAACAGGTGTGGAGGATAAGGCCAGCTTTTCTATATATAATTATAATGTACCTCATCTATAAGGTATGAGCAATACATGAAGCATTTCCCCTTAATATCCAATTATAATTTGATGTAGCATTCCCTCTATTCACATAGAATTGCCATCAAAGAAGTGGAGTCCAAAGCAAATACCCTTCTTTGTTTCCTGATCTATTTTAGTACCATGGCACCGCCTTCAGAAGAGCGCAATCTGCTTCTTCTACTGTTACATACAGATTCATCATTATTTCTACCTTTCCCCCCTTAATCACGCCACCATGGAGGAGAAGAAGCTGGTAGTGCCTGTGAGTGAGTTGACAGAAGCTGGGTGCTGCACTGACTGGGGGTGGAGGTTGGGGGAGGGGGGCTGACAGGGTCCTCAGAGACCAGTCTGAAGGCGCGGCGCCGTGTAACTGGCGCCGGGACATGGCACGCCCAGCCGTGCGCTGCCCAGATAACAGGCACTGGGCTGGTGGGGGCACCCAGGGGTGGGGGGGGGGGGGGTGCTATGGGACTGCTTGGGCTGGACGGTTGGGGTGGGGGTGCTACTGGAGGGACAGGGGAGGGGTGGGTACTGCTTGCTCTGACAGGAGAAACGCTAGGTCCATACACAGGGGGTAGTGGACAGTCAGGGGTAAGGTGTAGCGTGTATATATATATGAGGTGTTGGATGATATTGTTGAGCTCTAATGACCCTGGAGAATGGGAGTCGGACTGATGGGGAAAAGTTGAAGGTTGCTAGGTATGCACCAGGGTGGTTATAATATCCCTTTGGGTTTCCTCCACCAAAGGCTATCTGGGCGGCTGTTATGGGGGGAGGGACTGCTTTCTGCAGTCTTCCACATTCAGGCAGGCTCCTTTATAACTGCAGGTTTATGAGCTGCTCGCACTGCTTTGGTTGAGCAGATCTGAGCAGCCACAAAGTGGACAGCGGGCGCAGTCAGACAGAGAGCCCCTATATCTACCCTCTGTGAGGGTCACAGATAGGGACTGGCGAGCTGCTCATGCCATGTAGTATATGACCAACAGAAGAGCTGCTCGCTATATATACCATAGAACTAAAGATGCCCACTCCACGCCCACTTTCTCTAATGTTTCCACATGACATCATATCGACATAACTGTGAACCCTTCTCTTTTGATTATAGTATTCTATTTTAATATACATTTTACATATATACCAGCCAAAAACTTTTAATCTTCAATCAGATATTATTTCTGATATGATTTTTTTTTAAACCACTAGCTAATAGCTCGTCCGCTCTTATTAAGGGAACCAATTTTATCATCTCTTATTACACAAAGCAAAAATCTAACTCTGATGATACCTCCTTAATAGACGAGCAGCTCATATCCTTACTTGATATCATATACGGAAGTCCATTGTATAGACCGTTTTACCAAGCACAGTCACGAACAGGTGAACCATGGTACTCCCAATCTACAGGTGAAATCTAAGTCCATTTGGTAGGGAGGAGGGGGTGCAGGTGTAGGCTTGGAACCAGGTAGGTGCAGGGACAGGCGAGAGACAGGTGTCTCTATTGAATGAGGAGCTCAGAGCTACTCCATATTACCAAAATCAAAGGTATCAACTAAACCATACTTTCTTGTGAACTCTTATAATACTACATATAATGTAAACCCAAGTTGACGTTATACACTAAAGGATCTATCGTAAGGCATCTGTACACATCCTTTATGAAGGTTCCAGGTGGATTTTTAATATTTACCTGTACTACCGTAGTATAGGATCCACACACAAAAAAACCTTGTTTAGAATTCCTGGCACACCTTCGGGGGATCCATCTCTAGATAGGGCCTAACCCTCCAGGTGGTAGAGATCCAGGTGATGGACACACAGGTAAACACACTAATCCAAGTAGAACAGGGTAGCAAAAGCACACAACCCATGTGTTGGGAGCCATCAACAGACGCAGCACTGCTTACATTCCACAGCACACATTAAGGTAAATCCACCTCATACATGTACCACAGTACCCCTCTACCCATCGGTGAGCTACTCTCCTGAGTTGGTAGATACTGGGGAGTGAGTAGAGGGGGGCAGGTGTGATGAGCAGCTCACGATGAGTCGATGGAGCTGCTGTACCTGTACCTGTCAGCCTCCTCCAGGCAGTGTCAGGTGGCACCTCCTGTGCTCCTGCTGCTGCTGCCGCCTGGTATCTGTCCCCCTGGAGGACAAGGCTGTGTGTAGAGGGAGGGGTGCAGGTTACCACCAGTCATACTTAATGCAGGTTGCTCCCCCCTGGAGCTGTTATCTTGGCAACTATTAGGTGTAATTATATGTACATTTGTGTTCCTCCCCACAGAACCCTGGAGGGATTCACCCGACACCTCCTGGTGCCTCTTGGTGGTGCTGGTGTCGGTGGGTGACACTGCCCTGGAGGAGGGTAGTGTATGGGGTGGTGGTGGTGGTGGTGGTGGCAGGGGCGTGGCAGCCTCAAACAAAACAAGGCGGCGTGTGACTCAGTACAGCACCGGCCCAGTGGGAGCCAATACACCAGCCAGCTGCCACCCTCTCCTGCCAGGCCACATGCCCATGGAGGACACCTCCAGTGTACTATGTCCATAAACCCACACCCACCACCACACCAGCTAGTAGTAGTAGTAGTAGTCGCGGGTCCACCGGTCCTAGTTCTCCTCCTTGTGGTGGTATAGCTCCTCCATGGTCAGAACTCCCTCACAGTCGTCCACAGCGGGCCTCCTGGTGTTCCGAGCAGCTCACAGTGGTACCTCAGCGATGTGAGCAGCTCGCCTGGTGGTGTGAGTACCCAGTAGTAGTAGTAGTACTGCCCGAGAGTGAGTCCTACTACTACGCCGGCCGCTCGAGGAGCGATTGGTCTCGAGCCGACTGTGCCTACTGGCTGGCTGACCTGGTAGCAGGACAAGGTACCCAACCTCCACCACCAGCACGAGCAGCTCCCGCAGCAGGAGGAGCAGCTCCCCCAGCTTCCCGCAGACGCTGCCGGCTGCTGCCGAGTTGCCGGGACCAGCTCCCGCACTCCTAATACCGCCACCACCACCAAGGGGGCGCCACCGCCCACGAGACGCGCCCCCGACGCAGGGGGTCGGGGAGCAAGGACGCAGCTTGTTTATCCTTTATGGACCGCATGGTGCTTTGATACTTTATGCCCTTTATGGTCATAATGTATGAATGCAGCCCCGGCGAGTAACTCACCAGTGCTGCATTCAGGCATAATACTGACCCTTCCGGGATGTATCAACGCTGTAGGGTTGAATGCAGCACTGGCGAGTTACTCGCCAGGCTGCATTCTCATGCATCATGACTAAATGCTGCATAATGCCTTAAATCATGTGTCCCAAAAAGGGTTACAGAGGGCATTGTGCTGGGATGTGTTTATACCCTTCTACAGGCGTTTATCATAGGTCTGTCATGTAATCGGATTTGGCCGTGCAATGATCAGGTGGCTTCCCATAGATCTTTTTTCTTGTTTGCTCCGTAAACAAGCATTGATGTAATAGCTTTAAAAGAAATCAAAGTCGGTCCAGTACAACTTGTCAGATAAATAGAAAGTGCATCCCAATCACTTGTCAAGATTATATCAGAGAGAGACTTGCTTCTGAGTTAACAATAACAGAGGAATGAGACTAGATATGTTAATGCATTAAAGATGAGTGTTGTTCCAGAATGAGTGGCAACCACAAACTTTACGATGATAGTTTAGAATAGAATGGAACATTAGTAAAAACATAATTTAGGAGGGTAACCCAAAGGCGCTTCTGTCCGTAAGACTGTGGGGACTCTAGACTATATGGGCAATGCCAGCTGTAGGGCTCCACTATGAATGACGGGCATTTTGGGTTGTCCTATACATATTCTCAGATATGTGTAACACTACCTATATACCATTGAACTGACTATGTGTATCCTTAACCTTCACAAACTCTACTTAAGACGCCATATATTCCCAATGTATATTCATATGCTATGACCAGAAAACAAGAAGGTATACTGGGTTGTATTTCAGTCTAAAAACGTTCTTTTTACTTGAGATTCATCGCTTTATCCTTTATCCCGAGTCCTTTATTCACAAATCTATACTACGATGTACAGTTAGAGCAATCTCTTACTTCCACAAAATAACACCCATACTCTTCTATTCATATATATTGCTGGACAAATGTACAGTTTCTTTACCGCAGTCTCATTCTATATATAAAGTAGGCTCTGGGAAACAGGCGCTGGGTTCCTATAGACAGGGTCTTGGTCCCCCTATTAATTCTGCCAGTAAGGGGCAGAGGTGGCAGCGTGGTAGAGAGGCCCCGAGACTGTGAGGGAGGGGGAAGGGTCTACGGCAGGGCCAGGCCAAAGCCAACTGACTGCTCAAATGGCCGCCTGCGTTGGGGAAGGGATTAGGGAAAGGAATTTGTCTTTAGTGAATTATCGTGTTCCTATACCCTAGGGTATATACATGTATACATTTAGTAGATCTATGGGAGAGTCCATGAGTGTGTTCTCTGATTAAATTTATATTTTAACGTTAATCCTGTACGATATTTGTAGTATATCTACATATAAATGCACAGCTAGATGCTGCATAAATCATATTACATGCATTTTAGTGGTGTTTGAGTGTCATCATATCCCCCGTGACTAGGCGATGGTAAACATCTGACCTTTAGGCTTAACTGTTTGGACAACCACACTATGACAGTACCATTCCCAGGGTCTATCCTATGAGCATGCTGCATATCAAGCTGAGGATAACGACATCTGGTTATGTGGGAGAGGTGTGGGGCGTGGATGCCTCCAGGGTAGGTAGTAAGGACGGGGGTGGGGGAGGGGAGCTGGGACGTGGACCAGGGAGCACATTTCCTGTTAGGAATTGAACACAGCACCCTGCCATCACAGGACCATCTCCCCCTGCTGCATCTTCACCTGGGTAGGGCTTACACACACACCCCTGGACATCATAGCTCGACCTCTTACACTACTAATACAGGAAATCACCCTACATTTCCTATACTACTGACCCACAGGGAATTACCCCCATATTCTTTATACTACTCACAGGAAATCACCCCCACATCCCTATGACTACTCAGAGGGAACACCCCACATACCTTATACTACTCAGAGGGAACACCCCACAATCCCTATACTACTCACAGGGAACACCCCAAATTCCCTATTGCCCCACACAGGGAATCACCCCAGATTCTTTATATCACTCACAGGAAATCACCCCACATTCCCAATACTACTCACAGGGAACACCCCACATTCCTGATACTACTCAGAGGGAGCACCCCACATTTCCTATTGAAGTATTCTACTATAAGGGACACCCCCACATTCCCTATACTACTCACAGGGAACACCCCACATTCCTTATACTACTCACAGGGAACACCCCACATTCCTTATACTACTCAGAGGGAACAGCCCACATTCCCTATACTACTCACAGGAAATCACCCCGTATTCCCTATACTACTCACGGCCACGTACCCTACATCCCCTGAACTGCTCAGTGGGAATTTATTACCCTACATTCCTGTTCCCGGCACTGGGCCACAGCCTAATTCGCCCAGTGTACAACCCCCCCCCCCCCCCCCCACTACTCCTATCTGCCCCCAGCTTCTGCCTTGACCGGCGTCTTGTCGGGCCTAATCTCCGTCCACCGTGGAGCAGCTCCCGGCTTCCTTCTGCTCACTGAGCTGCTCTCGGCGCTGGTCCCAAACATGTAGGTCAGGGAGGGAGCAGCTCACCGTGAAGACGCCGGCCACCAACGGTGATTGGACTCTCCACCATCCAACACCACTAGAAGTCGCGCTATGATGTCCAGGGGTGTGTGTATGTGTGTGTGTGTGTGTGTGTGGAGGGGGCGGGGGTAGATGGAGGGGGGGGGGGGCAGGCAAGGAGATGGGGCAGGGGGAAGGGGGGGGGGGGGCAGTTGGAGGCAGGGAAAGGCAGGGGGAGGCATGGGGAGGCAGGGGGAGACGGGAAAAGAGTGTTGGATTAGCTTGCTGGATTAGATTGGGCTTGCATCAGGATATTGGACGGTTTCTTCCCCCAAATCTATTTGGTCGTATTAACACATTCTCTCCACGCCAATACACGCACTGAGTATCAGGCTTATGCTACCTGTGCGTTAACCTTAAAACACTCCCCCACCAAATATGCAATCATGGCACTACTAAAAGTAACTAACATCGCATGGAACGCTGAATGTGCAGTTAAATACTGGATTCCGTCAACTCCACATATATTCTATTCTGGAAAATGATCACATTTGTGGGTCATATCTTCACAAATTCACATTTCAAACTAGTAAGAGAGAATAGATTTTGCAGAGTGCCTCTGGCGAACTCTTAGATGGCCTGTTGTCGGTGGTAGTGGGTGGGATGGGGTGGGAATGAGGGTGGGGGTGCAGCAGCAGGAGGAGAGACTGCATGGGTGTGAGGGGTGCAGCACCCTGGAGGAGGGGGAGACCGAGAGGCACAGGGTGAGAGAGGTTTGCTGTGGGAGATGTTTTCACAGGGTGGAGACGATCTCATTGACAGCCTGTACCACTAGGGGGGCAGCAGGAGGTCTCAATCACACCCTGGAGGTACAGCCAGCTACCCGGCCTCACTGGGCTTAAAGGGGTTGTGGAGGGGTGTACTTCTCTATTTAGAACAAATTAAATATATATTAACGATACCAGTAGTATGAGCTAGGCAGATCATAGGTTATATAGAAGTTCAATTGTGTTATGAATGTAGGCCTGCTTAGTTCACTAAGCCCTGCCACGTTAACGTATAACTTAAAGTGTTGTCATCTTATCTGTGTATTGTAGCGCTAACATGTTAAGGGGGAGGCTTGCACGTGTGATCCTTAATGTCAGCTGGTGATCCTTAATGTCAATAGTACAGCCTCCATGGTGTGAGGACAGTCCGCCACGGTCGGTAGGAGATCTGTGCTGGAATATCAAGGAAGGCTTCATACCACTTATATATTTAACCATTATCAAAACTGATGTTAACCATGTAGTCATTATTTGGCAACTTCCAGTGCCATCATTCTATAAGGAATCGTACTGAGAACCCAAGAAGCAGTTCCCTCCCCGATGTCCATCACCCTTACTGCTCCCCCCCCCCCCCTCGCCTCGGCGGAGGGCGGGCTGATTCCAGCAGCGCACGGCACTGGGTCGGTCGGCTTTATTGGCAATAAAATTCAGCCATCACCCCCCCCCCCCCACACACACACACACAGCACCAAGAAGCCACCAGCGTTCTCTGGTATCTGATCAATGTTGTACAAGCAGGCTGTGTGCAGGGCTTGCTTCATGGGGTGGTGGGTGTATTACTACAATATTGTACAAGCAGGCTGTATGCAGGGCCTGATTTGTGGGGTGTATTACTACAATATTGTACAAGCAGGCTGTGCGCAGGGCCTGCTTCATGGGGTGGTGGGTGTATTACCACAATGTTGTACAAGCAGGCTGTGTGCAGGGCCTGCTTCATGGGGTGGTGGGTGTATTACCACAATGTTGTACAAGCAGGCTGTGTGCAGGGCCTGCTTCATGGGGTGGTGGGTGTATTACTACAATGTTGTACAAGCAGGCTGTGCGCAGGGCCTGCTTCATGGGGTGGTGGGTGTATTACCACAATGTTGTACAAGCAGGCTGTGCGCAGGGCCTGCTTCATGGGGTGGTGGGTGTATTACCACAATGTTGTACAAGCAGGCTGTGCGCAGGGCCTGCTTCATGGGGTGGTGGGTGTATTACCACAATGTTGTACAAGCAGGCTG
Source organism: Harmothoe impar (assembly GCA_947462335.1). Classification (NCBI taxonomy): domain Eukaryota; kingdom Metazoa; phylum Annelida; class Polychaeta; order Phyllodocida; family Polynoidae; genus Harmothoe; species Harmothoe impar. The sequence continues at coordinate 56,295,792 of OX381707.1, read as the reverse complement.
TGTGCAGGGCCTGCTTCATGGGGTGGTGGGTGTATTACTACAATATTGTACAAGCAGGCTGTGCGCAGGGCCTGCTTCGTGGGGTGTATTACTACAATGTTGTACAAGCAGGCTGTGCGCAGGGCCTGCTTCATGGGGTGGTGGGTGTATTACTACAATATTGTACAAGCAGGCTGTATGCAGGGCCTGATTCGTGGGGTGTATTACCACAATGTTGTACAAGCTGGCTGTGTGCGGGGGCAGTGCCATGTATAAGTACTAATACGGCAATAAGGTAGAAAAGGGTTGGGTTAGGAGCAGAATCATATGGAGATGGATTCATTCAGTACATGTACAGTACAGTTCAGTACCCTTAATGTTGTCAGCAAAAAAAATAAAACAGGAGACGACAAGCCACATGAGTGGCAGTCTGAGATATGGCCATAAGCCCAGAGGTGCCATTTTAATCTAAACTAGGGCCAAGCACGGGAAGCAGTATATTGAAACAATTTCACATAGGTGCTGCAGCTTAGTCTGCCGTCATCTTTTTCACATTTCTTTCCCATTCCTTCTGCCAGCATCCATAAATCAAAATTGATAAAGAAGCTATTTATTTTTACAAATTTCAGAAAGCATCCAGCATCCATTAGTTTCTAATTTTAATTTGATTTCTTACCCTTTATTATTTTCTGCTCTGTCAACGAGGGATTTGTGTTACAACCCTTGAAATGGGGCACATGGATCTAAAAGGTGGATTTTAATATGACAGTGCTCAAATGAAAATGATGTCTTTGTATGGGACTTTTGATCGCTTTAACCGAAAAAAAACCCGGAAATTTGAAGGAAGGGGAAATATCTCTATGGGTGCAATACTGAAGTGCTTGTTGAATAATACCACTCCAGAACATGCACAACGAGAACCAGTTATTTGTAGGCCTGTGTGAAATTAAATTATTTACCCCATATAAATAATACAGGTCCAGCAGAAGCAGTTTTGACATCACACAGCTCAAGTGCAGGGCTCTTGTGCTTGATGAAGTTAAGAGAATGAGTATGGAGGCAGAGAGGGGGGTTTAGCAGCCAGAAGCAGGCACAGGAAGTAGAAGCAGGGCGAGGTATAGCAGGTATAGCCAGAGGCGGAAGCTAAGCGGGGGTGGGGGAGGAGGGGGACCTGGATTGGATTACTTGGGAGGTGATCTACAGGCGCTGGTTCCCGGCAGACAGCTCACGCTGAGCCTCACACACGCCGGGGACCGGCAGGGGACGCCGGCAGGCCGGATATGTCTTCATCAGTTGTCGGAGGGTGTCGGGTGGTGGCGCTATAGGAGTGGGGAGTCTATAGAAGTAGTAAATGTAGGTAGTAGTAGTGGTGAGAGTGTTAGCTGTGGCAGAATCCTGATCTCAATATATATATACTCTATGAGGTGTCACCACAGGCATGCTTATTCAACATTATGGTGCTCAAACTGTAATGAAATGAAATATCTTCATAATAGCTAAAGATATTCGTCAAATATAAGCCAGATGTATTGGACCTGCCCATATACATCTTAAACATACTATAACTTTTTATGGGGGTCATTCAAGGGTCAAAGTGACTCATGGTCATATTGGGCAGACTGTCTTATGTTCGAAGATCCCTGTCACCAGAGTAGGAGTCCTACTTGACTCCTATACTATGTGCAGTTCATTCTGATCATCGTTCTTTTTCTTTACGTAGAACCAGGACCCTTTTGGCAATAGAAATACATTGGCGGATCCAAGGGGGCGACGGGCCATGCCCGCCCCCCCCCCCAAAAAAAAAAAAGAGGAAGAAAAAAGAAAGGAGAAGAAAAGTGGAAAGAGATAAAGAGATTGTGGAGTATGATTCATAGGGCCTGACTGAGGGCCTCTGGTCTGGATGGGGGAGGGAAGGAGTCCTAATTCCTAATTTTTCTTCTTAAATATATGCATGTAGCATGCGTATATAAACCACATAGAAAATGCTATACCACCAACATACATACCCGGTAATATATACTTTCTGTCTTCTCTCATAAGCCTATGTGAATAGTGAACTTTCCAACTTAGTCTATTATAAGTGTAGCACATAATTACGATATAGAGAGATATATGTATGATACAGAGCGGCAGGGTAACAATGACCAGCGTCATTACACTGTAGCGGCTCCATCAATCAGCAGCCCAGGCACCAGGCACTCTGACCCAGGGGCCGGCTGAGCAGCTCACCCACAACAAGGCAGTAATTACACCACGTCCCACCAGGGGCCGCCACTGACATGGGGCCAAGCAGGTACTGTATAGGTATAGGGTGGTTGTAGGTAAGGGGTGGGTGGCTGTAGGTAAAGGGTGGCTGTAGGTAAGGGGTGGGTGGCTGTAGGTAAGGGGTGGCTGTAGGTAAGGGGTGGGTGGCTGTAGGTAAGGGGTGGGTGGCTGTAGGTAAGGGGTGGCTGTAGGTAAGGGGTGGGTGGCTGTAGGTAAGGGGTGGGTGGCTGTAGGTAAGGGGTGGGTGGCTGTAGGTAAGGGGTGGCAGTAGGTAAGGGGTGGGTGGCTGTAGGTAAAGGGTGGGTGGCTGTAGGTAAGGGGTGGGTGGCTGTAGGTAAAGGGTGGGTGGCTGTAGGTAAGGGGTGGTGGTAGGTAAAGGGTGGGTGGCTGTAGGTAAGGGGTGGGTGGTTGTAGGTAAGGGGTGGGTGGTTGTAGGTAAGGGGTGGGTGGCTGTAGGTAAGGGGTGGGTGGCTGTAGGTAAGGGGTGGGTGGCTGTAGGTAAGGGGTGGGTGGCTGTAGGTAAGGGGTGGCGGTATGTAAGGGGTGGGTGGCTGTAGGTAAGGGGTGGGTGGCTGTAGGTAAGGGGTGGGTGGCTGTAGGTAAGGGGTGGGTGGCTGTAGGTGAGGGGGGGTGGCTGTAGGTAAGGGGTGGCGGTAGGTAAGGGGTGGGTGGCTGTAGGTAAGGGGTGGGTGGATGTAGGTAAGAGGTGGGTGGCTGTAGGTAGGGGTGGGTGGCTGTAGGTAAAGGGTGGGTGGCTGTAGGTAAAGGGTGGGTGGCTGTAGGTAAGGGGTGGGTGGCTGTAGGTAAGGGGTGGGTGGCTGTAAGTAAGGGGTGGGTGGCTGTAGGTAAGGGGTGGGTGGCGGTAGGTAAGGGATGGGTGGCTGTAGGTAAGGGGTGGGTGGCTGTAGGTAAGGGGTGGGTGGCTGTAGCTAAGGGGTGAGTGGCTGTTGGTAAGGAAGCAAGTGGCTCTAGGTAAGGGGGCAAGTGGCTGTAAGTATAGATGGGTGGCTGTATAGGTAAGGGGAGAGTATCTGTAGGTAGGGACCGACTGGCTATATGTATTGGGATATTACGTAGGATGGCCCAACGAATTGATCGTACATTTGTACACGCAATTTAAAGATGAGCAATTCAAACATAGACCGGTACAAAAGAAGCTAACCCGGTTTACACCAAGAGTGCCAGAGGCATGCATACACATACTTCATCAAACTGATATTGCCTCCTACTGCCGAGATAGGCTGCACACTATCTGTGCTGACTCCCACTGTTTGGATAGACTGGACTAAACCCGGGCTGCTCTATTGTCACGGAGCTGCTCGGAGCAGATTAAAGCGACTCGGTGCTGCTCACCCCAGCACACAAGGCCGAGCAGTGATCAATGGACCACTCCTTGGGGGAACAAATAGAAGAGTAACTCATTTTCTGCGACAATGCAGATTATGGAGCCAGTAGACTCTGTTTGTGTGATTATTCCATTTCAGCTATTGGTCGAGCTACTCAATCATAAAGCATGAGCACTTACCGAGCAATTCAGAGTCAGTCGGTCGTGTATGCAATAAGTGTAACTGTACTTTTTTTTTCTAAAATAAGGTTATATGCGTTAAATTATATAAGGGCCGTCTAGGAAACACACATGACCTCGCTAATGATGGATTAGTGAATCGATAAGTTTTCCACAGTCACATCTCATGAACATTTAGAAAGCATTTGTTTCCATGGAATTCCTGATCATTCAACAACTGAACGTCAACAGGAAGGGGGTGATTAAGTTTCATATGTTACAGATCCTGCATGTGGTATTATTATTAAGTTGTCTGACTCTGTCCAACTCTGCAGCAGCCAATGTGTTTTCAAGGATGCTGATGGTCATCAACTCAATGGTGGTGAAATGAAGGTAAAATGGACTTTTAAGTTTTACAGAGCCAATCAATTCAATTCTTTACATTTAAAAACATAGTAGGTACACCGCAGGCAGCAGTGCATTCCGCCAAATTCATAAGAGATATACACGTTTCAGCACATGCATTGAGCTTAGGGATGTAGCACATATAAAGTACCATATCCTTTATAGATGTTAAGTGTTCCACTAACAAAATCGAATATGCCTATCTACATGCATGATAAAGTAACCCCCCATTGATTAAAGGAAGGCTAAAAACAGATTCTGATATAGAACATTAACCCTGTCTTTCCAGGGCACGGTTGGAGACGCCAGCGACCCTCACCTCCACCCTGCCGCCAACCCTAGCCGGCCGGAGAAAATCATTTTGCAGATTGGCATCATTGTGTAGAGAAGCTTTTTGGAGCTGAGATGTTGTCCTAACTGGGCCTGTCTAACAATGGTGCCTGTTGTCAGGATACCCACACGAACAGGTTACCTAGATGTGACCACACATGGACATGTACCAAGGTGGTGGTTATACAGGCATACAGAGATGGTACAGTCACAGGGAAATATGGACATTGGTTCTGTCTATCACCTGATGCTCTATACAATGTGGTACTATTATAAAGGCACTACATAGATTCTCAATGGGTGGTAATCGTTCCTGACCTACCATGGTTGGGGGTTTCCTATATAAATATGGTGTACTCTACGTCAGTTGTATAAATGCAGAGTAATTTACCAAGAAAAGACGGGGAAAAGCACAGCGCGACAACTGTTATAATATGGGATAAAACCATTCCACTTAATATCCACAAACTATCAAAGTGCGGCACCCAAAAGTGGAAAATAAATATGCCTGAGATTTAAAAAGAAAAATCTTCTCTTGCATGTACCACTTCGCTAAAACACACAGAAGCAAGCAACACTTTGCCTAGGCCCCATAAAAAAAGACAGAAATACTACCAATAGATGCCTCTGTCATACATCAGCCACATGTATTATAGAGCAGTATTAGAATGGACAGCCCCGTGACAGGCCCTACAAAGGCACCCACTGCATCAATATCAATAGAGGTGACGCTCTCCGCGTCGCTTTTCTACACACCGTATACGTCACACCACCAACCGTATCAGCGTTTGTCACGCTTTTCTTTTGTATGTAAACACTAAGAGGACTAAAACATTGTTGCTTTTCTGGTAACCTGACTGGGTGCTGAAAACAGGGCTGATATAAACCCGTTAAGGACCGCTTACTGCGTCAATGTGCTAGACTTGGCTTAGGTCCTTTGTCGTCAAGCAGTATGGTAATATAGGGACATAATGCATTACAGCACAATGCATTCCTTAAAGGGTTAACTTTTTATTTTACTATCATTCCTTTCCTTTTTCGGCCCCTTTTTCGCTGGATGGTGGGGGTGTATTGGGGGTGGGGTTGGGGGTAGAGACCGGACCTTCCAACCCCGATAGTCCCAGTTTATTCCCTAAGGACAGGGCCCTGTGAGGTGCCAATCCAATCTGAGACGCTCCGAAAGGCTCTCATCAGCTCGTATCTGACCAGCCTTTCCCAGCAGAGCTTTGGTGGACTATCATAGACCATCTCTGGACCCAAATTACATACATCTGCTTGGAGAGTAACCCAGCTGAACCCCATGACCAGTAGACTGTGTTATATGTGTTTGGGGGGGGGGGGGGGGTTGAAGTGGAGAGGTGCAGGTTGGCCGATATGGATCTAACCCCTTGGGATGGGGACCGGCAGAGAGAGCAACCGGTCATTTTCGGTATTTTATTGATATTGGTATTTTCCTTAAATCTGATTCACGAAATTATTGATCTATCGAACACAGCTTTTATGCAACAACGCTATCGATACACTGCAAAACACATTGGTACAATATGGGCGCGTTTCATTGCTGATTGTACATGTGCATATATATATACGCTAGTCTGTCTGATATGTCCGGAGGAGCTTCTGAATGTGCACAAGGTTACCAGTTGCGATGCTCACTGCATCGGACAGCTATATGTGATTGACCGGTACACTCCGCCGCGCAAACTCTTAGTGATTGAATCACCGCTAATAAATTGAATACACGCAGCCAGAAGATAACGCTAATACCCAGGCAGCCCAGGGGTATTGTAGATCAATAATACCCGCATAACCAACACCTTGTCCCCTTACACCGTAGACACAACGTGTGCCTCCAGTCTTCCCCCACAGATGTGCAAAAAAAGTGGTTTGCTCGAAGGAAGAGATTCTGGTTGAATCGACATAAGTCGGTTTGTGTACGACTTGCAGGAGAAATTGGCGGATGACCAGCAGCGTTTGTGCACAACAGCTATGTTGTAAAAGTCTATATATGTATCAGGGAGGTTGTGTTTGCTTGTCACAGTGTGAAAGGCCATATCAGGGAGGTTGTGTTTAAATTGTCACAGTTTAAAAGTCTATATCAGAGAGGGAGTGTTACAGTTGCATTAAGGATCACTGCTTATTGAGTTAACTTAAAAAGTCCAGGTTGGTGAGACGAACAATAAAGCTGTGTGGTATATATGACCTGTCAATACTGGCTGGTGTCCAATCTGCCAAAGAGCCCAGCACGTAGAAAGAGCCCCTTTCTGTACCATTCACAGGATGTAAACTGGTATTAGACCCCTGCCACCCCTCATTCATAGCATAATAGCCCCTTCCCTCTGTAGGGTCAAGATTTGGTGGTACACAATACATAGACAAAGGGACACAAGTTTTGGTCTGTTGCCTGGGTTATTTCACGAGTTGAAGTTGGGGGCCGTACTTCACGAGGCTTTTTCGATTCAAAATACCCAAAAGACAAGAAACAATTGTGACGTTAAACTTAATGCTTCATAACTCGGTTCATTTCTAAAAAAATGAACAAGGCTCGGGATTCGGCTTAGAGAAATAAAAAGGAACATATCTTCACGATGCACTACAAAATGAAAGATCAAAAGGACCCCTTATTAAATGTCAGGGGAAGGGGGGGGATCGCCACGAGACAGACATAGGGCTGTTTAAACTTAATACCATGTTCGGTCGTCGACGGACAATAATAAAGAAATTTACTGTGGCCAGTTCGCACTGTCTATTCTTTAGCAATTAATTTTTACCTGGATGAAGGGGGGGGGGGGGGTTAGATCTACATACCTTATAATACATCTAGGCTATATATATAATCAAAACTTTTCGCAAGGGAGGGGTAGGGCCGACTTTATAAGTTTATTTTTTCCTTAGGGGCGGGGGGGGGGGGGGGGGGGGGGGGAGAATCAACAAACATCGCCCCCTCTTGCAGGTGGCCGAATTATTTTTAGATTTGGATCAGAACCATTGTTGGTGCATGGGCCCTCACTCAAGAGTCCGACTAGGCATAGCTTCGGACCTAGGCTTAGTCCTACAATTCAGTACAAACAAAATTTCTTGTTTTTAGGCATTTGCCTTCAATGGGGGGAGTACTTAGGGAGTGCTCATTTTTTAACAACAGGGGGGGGGGGGCGGTGAGATTCCGCGGGCCCGGCTTTTCCCCTCAAAACAGGTTGAATTTTTTGACCCCCCCCCCCTAGAGGGGTCTAAACTTTTTACCCCCCCAGGTCAAGGGTCCAAATTTTTTACCCCTCCCCCCCAAATCCACCACCCCCCCCCCCCCCCTGTTAAAAAATGAGCACTCCCTTAGTATCAAAAGAAGTGAATTTTCTACCTCTCTCTAGAATTTCCTTTGCAGGATCACGTCATCAGGGCTAACTTTTGAACTAATAATGATAGAGCTTAGCTTTAATGACTGACAGAATCGTCTTCGCAAGACGAGTTGCAGTGAGCGATAATACAAGAAATACAATGTCCGAGAGACAGCAACAGCGTTTTTTGAGTTTTTGGTTGACATGAGCCTTTGAATCTATTCTAACGTTTTCATACTTTGAAAAAAGGCTGTCGACCATAGGTAAAAAGAAATCCACGAGCACAAGCATTAATCAAAGGGCTATAAGTTACGTTGCTAGAATGCGAATGTGGTTTCCATGCAGTTGTTGATACTTCCGGTTCCAGCCATTTGTTTTGAAAGTGACCACGCATTAGCTTTGTTGCCGTCTTCTCCATGTTTTTGATTGCAAAATATGGTATGATTAAAATGTCTTGTCTAAATCATTTATGGACCACTTAACAGGTAACTACCCAGATTTATAGATTATATTTACTTAAGATGTGGATGATTGACTTTAAATGAGCAATCGGACAGAAAGCATTGTGGGAACTGATTTGAACAAAAAGACAATATGGCAGACACCACTCAGCTCTGAAACTTGTTCGTATTAAATTGGCTGCAGTCCAAGAAAAAGATTATTTCTTTTCTTCGTTTTTACTAAAAGATGGCACCGACCTTTGGGAACACGATAATGACAACTTCATCATGTTTATGTTCAGATGAATCACTTAAATTCACGATTTGCCATTATCTCCTCTTTCCCAAAACAGTGCCTAAAACCGGGAAATGGTAAATCGGCACATTTCTTTGAATAATTCCTTTATTTATTGACATCTACATTCAATATTCCTCTCATACATGCACACAAGAACACTTTACATGAAAGTATACTTCAAAAAAGTTGAAAATATAATTAAACCTGATTTACGGACAATTTCCCCCCACGGCAACTCCATATTCCAAAGGCTCTGTGATTCGGTAGCCACAATGGCCACAACTGAATACTTGTCAACCTATGCCAATGATCCCGAATCCCGAGCCAATAATGAAATTTGCTCTAAAAACAATTAAACCAGTTAAACCAATGGCACTACCGTATTTCTTTTTTTTAAACACAATCCTACACATGTACTATATCAGAGGTCCAGTTCGTGCACTGTAGGTTAAAGGGACAGTGTATACGTGAGTCTGTCCGCCATTGCTGGCCGTTTTAGGCGACCTTTGACCCTGTTCTGCATAGTAAATCCCGCCCACAGCATAGATGTTTCTGCCCACAGGTTAGTACAGGTCATGGTATGCAAAATAGGCAAGACCAGGTCGTCTGAGGTGACCACTGGGTCGGGGGGGGGGGGACACTCTGTACATGTTCTATATTAACCATGTTTGTACACAAAGTAGCAGGAAATGGGTATTTTTTTGGCCCAATAGGCCAATCTGGGCGGGCCAGCCAATAGGTGTGCATTTTGGAAAATGGGAATGTTTTTGATGTTCGCAGCATTGTCAAGCAGAGGGAGGACTTTGCTAAAAGTGGTTTTGTCTGTACTTTAATGCATAAATAACTACGGCCGAGTGAAATGCAGCCTAAGGGTCAACAAGTGAAATAACCCAGTCAACAGACTGAAACTCGTGCACCTTTGTGTTTATTTTTTTATCTTTTTCGATTCAAAATATAGAAATTATTGTAGGGGGGAGCCTGACGCTCAAAGCAGTGAGTGAACGTTGAGTTGGATATCCTGTTTCTATAAATAGAAACACCTCCTTTCTACTTTGAGGTTTAGACCCATTAATTCTGTAGCTCATTGGCTGCCCGTTGTCCCAATATAAGGGTCCCTATTTCAGAGAGTTGTAGTTTACACATGGTATCCATAAAATCGAGTGCCCCCCCCCTGGACCTCTGTGTGCCACTTTCAGTATACCAGGTTTTACAGTATGGAGTGGCCGTTATGATATACAAGGGGAGGGGACAAGGTAGGGGGTAGTTGACAGATCAGAACTTATCATGTCCCAAGTTGAATTTAAGAAAGAGCCTATCTCATGCCACTTACTTTTACCTCATGTCACCAAGTTCATATTAATTTTGAGAACAGGTTATGTTGCTATATCGAAGGTAGGCATCCGCCCCCCATCTCACTACAAGGTAACTCCCCCCCCCCCTTTTTGTAAACATGGCCAGTCCTTACCTGAGTGGTGTTGCCATCTGCAGAGTTATGTAACCAAGCAGTGCAGTGCCACTTGATCCCCGCCACCCAATAGGTCAAGTTACATATAAAGGCCTGCTACGTCACAGTGTGGGCAAACACAGCCTACACGTGGTCAGGTAACCTCACCATGATAGCCACACACCAGGGTCATTAGACTTAACTCTATTTCTAACTGTCTCTGGGTTATAGTGATTCATAGCTTTTAATATACAGTATAATATATGATATGCATGTGATCATATGTACCTCTTGATACATGTGTGGCTATTTATGTTTATACATAACTGGCTGAATCAGAGTTACCCTACCTAGATGTTACAGTCCAATGGTTCGTTTGCCCACCACACCTCCCATATAAATAGAAATAATCAGTATATGTAACTCGACCTTTTACCAGTAGGCCTCACTACCTTCACAAACAAAGCCTACACATCGTCAGGTAACCTCATCATGATAACTACACATCAGGGTCATTACATTAAAATCTATTTTTCATAGTATCTAACGTCCAATAGTCGACAGCTTTCACTATACAGTGTATTGTATAAAATGTATGTGATCATGTGTACCTCATGATACATAGATGTCAAAGACCAGTATGTTGTTTGTAACTCGACCCATTTTCGGCCAATGCCCCTCACTGGTCAGCTCCCATCCTTTATGAAGGGTGTATTCATATTATCAGCAGAGCCAGTATTGGAGACTCGTATGCTAGTGTGAATTTATTCCTCTTTAGGACCGATAGGCCATGTTTTATTTTAAAAAACATACAATGTACAAGGTGTGTGTCTGACTCAAGGTAAATCTACCCTATGTCTACACACTTCACATGGTTAGCTTTGGACACTACTGAACTGGGACGACCTAGTTCTGCACTGGTCCCTTGGGTGCCACCTAATGTGTGCATATGGTAACTACAGACTGGGTTAACTGGGCGTGACCAATTGCAGGGGTAGGGCCAAACAGTTGCGCCAGTAGTGGCAGCCTGAGGTATACATTGACCCTTTAAGGGGACGTGCCTACCTTTAGGTAAAAGAGATCCCATACTGAAACGTGGTTAAGCTATTTTAGCATTCCCATGGTATTCCTGGTCATACATACCATACACTAATGCCTGTCTAGTACATCGGTAGCAATCACATACCAGGGACCAGAATTACACAATACTCCATCGGCAGTCTACATGGGACTCTACGTTCTTCTGTTTCAAGCAGGAGGGTACAATATTATAGCTTGGGTAACTCTTCTTGTTTGTATTTTGTGTTTTAGTTTATTTTTCGCCAACGTTTCTTGGCTTCTATGCCCGGCTTCTATGTGAAGTGGTTGTCGTTTACATGTTCCATTCATCTGTCTGTTAAACGTAAATGAAGCCCCTACACATAGCTGTGTTTGCCCTGGGTCGCCTTGGGTTCACAGTACTGGCTTCCTGTGTTTCTGTTTAAGACGCTCAAAAAACAGCAGACGAAAAACAGCAGACGAGAACTTGTTCTCTAAACACGTCTCTAAAGTGCCAGGGCATCATCTTCCCACTCAGCACACACAACGATCCTCTCACGTGCCACCAAAAACTGATGCCGTAAGCAAAATACTCATGTCGAGAGGAGGGGGAAATGGAAAAAAAAGTCAGGTTCTTCCCTGCTTCCTTGCCAACAGTGAAAATGGTAGGGTCTCCCCACTAGATGGCTGTAGCTATTTGACCCTGGGGGTCAGGGCCTCAGACTAGTACCGGTAGGTAACACTAGGGGGCGGCACGTGCATGGGCAGAAGGCAAAGCAGACGACATTTCCTGATGTGAAAACCATTTTGGTATAAAAACCACGAAAATGTCATGATGCATGGGAACGGGACTAACGGTGTAGAGATGTGGAAACGTATTTATAAGATAAGGGTGTGTGCGGATGTGGATGTGCACAGTGTATTGATAGGAAGCATTGGTTTTATATTACATAAGCACCCTGATAGTATAAGTAAATGTTGGTGATAGATGCTATCGCTCGCTCTATATAGATAGCGGTATATAGATCTAGCCAGTACATGCAGGGGTCAATCCTTTAAGGACCGCATAGTACTTAGAAACAGTACGTTCTTTACCATCATGATGCAGGAATGCAGCCCTCGCGAGTTAGTGCTGCATCCATCCATGCGGAAGTGTATCAACCCCCTAGGGTGGGCATGATACATGAATGCAGCACTGTCGAGTTACATACTATAATATATATATATATACTCATGAACTCGCCAGTACTGCATTCATGCATCATGACCATGAAGGGCAAAATGCATTAATGCACGGTGCAGCTGTTAAGGGTTAATGTAGGCATGTTGGAGTAGGAGGCTCATAGACAGACTCACAGACACACACGGTGGTGGACGTGTCAGCGGTGCAGACACAGTCCATGGTGGTAGGGGGGGGGAGGGGAAGGGGGGCTGTATATGTCTGAGGAACCAGACTGGTCTACGTCATCTATAGGCCTCTCTATATATACATTGGCCAGTCTTGATCTTCGATTACGTCCCTGGGACGCAGCTCGGAATTCCCCTTATGCTCAGGGACGGAAGTGACCAATCTAAAATTTAAAAAAAAGACTTGAAATGCCCCTGAATAGAGTTTTTCTTCAGCTAATTACAGGACTTCGAAAAGAAACTCTGAAATCAGGGGAACCAACCTGTAGTGGTAAGGGAGACTATCATTGAATTCAGGGGGTAACTTGAAGACTTTCATCTCTGTATCCTCACATCCTCAGATTTAACCAGAATTAAATGCATTAGTTTTCATACATCATCCCCATTAGAATACAGTTCCAGCATTCATACATCATCCGATTCGATTAAATGAATATGTGAATTTAATCGATTTAGATACGGCAAAGGGTACTTGAGTCAATATATTTAAGATGCAATTCAAGTTAACAGAGATGTGTTGCATGTTCATAGGATTGATCTTGACCATTTGAAAACAACAAACATGTCTACAGAAACAATTAAACTGACCACAAACTATCTCTAGGACTCCACAGTGATACCATACTTATTATATGAACTCGGCCAAGTAGAACAACCTAGATCCTTGATTCTGATAAGTGGCTCTATGGACCAAAATAAACCACAGTGAACCTCCATTGACCATGGAAAATCACTACCAGAGTTTTATTGAATTTGCCAAGTGGTGGAAGAAAAAGAAAACGTATTGATTCATCCATCTAAGCCAGAGGCATCTCGATTCAATATACATCTATGGGTTTGTGATGCAGACTGTCTGGTGCTGGGATAATAGACTGGGCATGTACATACAGTCTGCTGGACCAAAGGCTGGGGATCTACTTCTAGAGATAAAAGGCAAAAGTGGGTGGGTACCTGCAGGGCTTCTACTACACAGAAACTATATGGTGCAGTAATCCATTCAGATATTGCAATGTCAAATTATTGAGGGAAATCACGATTATGAAAGGTCTATGTTCATTTGTTGTCATGATGCACTAATGCAGCGCCGGCACTACTCTAGTGCATTTTACCAACCCTCCATGCTTCTGGAGTGTCGGGTCTACATAATGCATGAATGCAGCACTGGCGAGTTACTCGCCTGGGCTGCATTCATGCATCATGACTGCAAAGGGGCGTAGCGCATTTAAGCACTATTTTGTCCTTAAAGAGTTGATAGTCCATGGGATGGCTTGAAAAATACAAAATGTGATTTCAAAACAAGAGGAGGCCGGAATAAGGCTCGTGCCAACAGACAGTAATCTATAAATGGGCGTGGATACAATCCTTGCCAATAATAACTAAATAACAATTTAGAACTGAATTCAATGGCCATGCAGTGTTGGCCCAGTACCCCATGGCCTGAAGCACTCCCTTTACATAAAATGTAACTGTACTGAGTGCTTCACAAGCATAGATTCTGAAATTCCATTCTTTCAAGTAAAGGTTACGTGTCTACCTCACACCCCTGAGTCATAAAATAGACATCTTGTTTTATGCTCTCTTTCTGTTCTCTTGTCCCCCCCCCCCCCCACCCCCACTTAGGCTTTCCATACACACAAAACATTTGAGTCATCAAGATGATTCCCTCACTCCATCCCCATTGCTCCTCATCCACTCTCTCTCACCCTAATTCAGATCCAGGAGCGGTCAATATTCCTGAGTGGCACTATCATGCCTCTCCAGCGTCTAGACGCGGCATACATATATATATATATATATATATATATATATATATATATATATATATATATATATATATATATATATATATATATATATATATATCGTATACATAAGGAACTCCTCCAGGGTGAGCGTGTATGGCATTATAGAGGATAACATGATAGGTCAATCATCACTCACCATCTCCATCTTACTGTAGCCATCCACCGGGCCGCCCACGCACGACCCCGACCCGCGGTCACCGGCCGCCGACCCAAACATCTCCTCCTCTCTCTCTCTTTCTCTCGCTCTCCAACTGGCCGAATAATCCTCTCGCTGCTAATCCTCTGGGGGTACTACCACTACTACTACTACTAGTGCCTGGTATAGTTTAATACCTCCTCCAGCAGTAGTAGTGTGCATTTGGGGTGGAGTTGGAGGTCTCCTATACCCCCATGCATAGAGTAGCAGCACTTATTACCACTACTACCCTGCTTCCTATCTATCCTCCACTTATTCCCAACTACTCAAAGTAGTGAGTAGCTCCCCTCCTCCTCCTGCTCCTCCTCGCTGAATGGGTGGAGTTCCTTAAGCACAGAAAAAAAGTTGATGTTTTTCTCTTTTTTTCTTTTACTTCTTTTCTTGTGGGTTATATCCTTGTCTGGTTTGGAGTTGCTCTCCTCTTCCACCACCCGGTGAGTGTTATGATGTGAGGAGTAGTGGTATGAATGGTGTGTGTTTTGGGCGGCCCCTTGCTCCTGTTGCTGCTGATGCTGCAGTGGTGGAAGGTGAGTTAGGTAGGTGGTATCAGCAAGGTTGAGGAGTAGGAGGAGGGGGTGAGTACTCCAGGGGCCTCTACTGTAGTGTGGTGTGGTGGTTAGTCCTACATGTGTGCTGGATGACACATACAGAGGAGGGTTCGTCAGGACGTATCCTCCCATCACCGACTCATGCTAGAGAGCCCAGACACTTTATATACCCCATACTACCACCAGCAACCTCCACACAGTCACCCCACCAAAAGAACCTCCAGACACTCTACAACCGGTGCTTGTGTAAAGAGTAAATGTCGTCTGCCTGTCACTCAATTGCCGACTGCTGCTCCTCTGTCAGATATGTAGTACTGCAGTCTGATGTTTGCTGCTTCCCAGTCAAATAGTGCTTGCTGCTCAGTGAAATGTCGTCTGCTTCTCAGATATATGCCCCTTTCCTCTGTTTGCCCCCTGCTTCTCAGTTAAATGGCCCCTGCTTCTCAGTTAAATGCCGTCTTCCTCTGTTAATGTCCCCATCTTCTTAGGTATAAGTATGCATCCTCCTTCATAGCAAAATACTACCTACCTTTCAGCCAAATGCCCCCTGCTTCTAATTTAAATGTCTAGGTCCAATATTAGCTACTTCTCCACCCACCCCAACCACATTACACATTTCTGAGGAACCATCGTAAATTGCTTCTTACCGCCAAGAAATCCCATGAGAAAAATAACCACCATACATGAGTAAGTACATATACAAGAATCACTGAATGTATGCAATATTAAATGAAGGTACATGAGAACTTCTGGTTTCCTGCACATTGGGGGCTGCTCCCTTCCCCTATCTAACACTCAGTTTTTTGTAACACATATATTAGATCAGCTTGGCTGGAGCCCCATGCAAACAGGATCCTCAGGAATCTTTCTCTCACCTCCAAGATAAATAAAAGTTTATAAAAAAAAAATATTTAAAAACACTTCCAAACGTGTAATAGTAATACTACACTGAGCCCTGCAGACCCAAGTTGTGGCAGACCTTGACATGCCCCCCCCCCCTCCACCACCAACCCTAACGGCGGCAGAAGACCGGAAATGTAAACTTATCGGCCGTTAGGTGGCGGCAGGGCTGAAGGGTTGGTACGGGTAGTGGTGGTGAGGGGTTGATGCCCAATATTCACCGACCGATCAGAAAAGGGCAATGGCTGTTAGCGTGTGCTATGGGGTGTCAAGTGCTAACAGATCGACAGCCATTATCATTTAGATAATGGTCTGACATGTGCCTTGGGTTATCCTAAGCTGACTTATTAATATTCGCATGGTTGTGTTTCTATTTGCCATAGAACGTCTGGGTGAGTTCTGAAGGGTCTATTTCTGTAGTGATTAATTGGTCTAGTGTATTGTATACTTTATCTCCAGTTAGAATAAAGATATTTAAAGTGCAATTCAGTAATGTAACTACCGGGTAACTGCCTCTCTATTTATTGCGCCAACACTCGTGCTATATTGATATTCATATTGGCATTCTTATAGTTAAATGGACAGTGTGTTTGAAGAGGATCAAGCATGGACAAGTGTAGGATTGTAATCTTTCTTTTAATTTTCCATGAATAGAAGTAATACCCCTAGTTGGTTCTTGTAATATAGCAGCTCCAGCTATCTAAACTCATGAATCCAGATATCTAAATTTAAAAGTTAGAGCGTTCAAGAGTGCCAGAATGTGTTAATATCTTTTTTTTTGTATTCTGTATACTAACGGCTGAATCATATTATGTCAAACTTGTAGCTTATTCATCCAAACTTTACTCCAGTCTACATTGCCTTCTCTGCTAATACTCAGGATGATATATTTTCTAATTGAATTGAACTGAATGTAGAAACTGAGAGCCGACACTGAGAGAGCTCCATACCTCCGTAAAGTTTCTGCTTTTGAAAACTACTACATGAACTACCCCTCAGGTCCCCTGTGGTGGATGGTGCGGAAATCAAAATCTGTTAAACCGCTTATGTTTGGACTCTTTAACCTACCACTCATATTCTATTTGAAAGAATGCTCATTTTTACAACAAAATGGTCTTTTTTTTTTTTTTGTTGGGGGTGGGGGCGGTGACCTGTTTCAGAGAAAAAGCCCACGCATCGCTATGCATAAAAAAAGGCATATGGGAAAAATAATCGCGCACAGTCCCAACTTCAGCTTCGTTGATCAAAAATGATCACTACCAAGGTTGGTTAAATGATTGGATCATTTATAAGATTGCAACAATTTGAAATTAAAAAGTTACATTTTTATTTTTACGTTTTGAATGTGTATTTATTGAACTCCTCACAATATACAGAAAAGTGGATAATCCGATGGTTTCAAACTACCTTCTACCTAATAGAATACCCTTTGTACTAGGTGCCCTTGATGAACAATATACACCGGGTATCATTATAAATAGCATCATGTCTATTCTGACATGAGCGGGGTTAAGCCAGACTTGACCTATACCCTCTTGGGGGAGGTGCACATTACATGTATTTTAAAAAAGGTATCTTCAGAAGTGTGTGCACCTTAAGCCCACCTACCTAGGTTCACGTCACTACGGCTTACCACAGCCGTTACTCATGGACCTAGGGGTATTCCCTAGACTCATGATATAGGCCTACAACATGTGTGGTATTACTATAGAGCGCTAGGCTAAAAAGACCAACTTTGGGTGATGAAAGACGTACTGATATGTATTGGTTTAAGCTATAACGCCCACAGAGCTTATGTCTTATCAAAAGACCAAAATGCCAACCATCATGTACACTCATTGATGATATTATGCAGGGTTGTGGCACTGATTACTAGAGAAATCGCATTTTGGTCCATATAACTCTTACCCAATGGTATTGCTCCCCATTTCAGCCCTCGTTTTAGTTAATCTAACTTACTAATTGAATTCCTTCAACTATATCCCCCTGTTGGTTAATGTAACTTACTTATTGTATTCCTTACCAAATGAAATTGCATTCCTTCCCATTTCAGCCCTCACATTAGTCAATACAACCCTCACCAAATGGAATTCCTCCCCACTTCAGCCCCATACTGCACATACTACAACAGACAGCATCCCTGGGTCTGGGCTGGGTTAATGTGGTCCAGATTAATATGGGCGCCATAGGTCACCTACCCCCCAGTCAGCCCCCCACGGCCTGTCCCACCCAAAACGTACCCGGCATGTTACACACCACACACCTAACCACTACCAGATGAGAGCGGTAAAAACCTAGGTGTTGAAAAATAGAGTAAAGTGGAAGAAATACATACAGACCATACAACTGAAATGTCTAGTGTGCATCTGCATTGTATTATGAAGAACTTCCCAACTCAAATCTTTAAAAACATGGGAAAATGAATTTGCAGCATATCTAAATTGTATAAAAGTATTTGTATAAAAACATAACTGAATAGAGCAAAACCTATGTCTAGTATAGACATCTTCACTGGACAAAAAAAAAAGGTTTGTTTCAGGTAACATGGCAAGAAAATGTAGGGTCGGTAGGTCGGATTTTTTTTTTAAACTTTTTTTTTTAACACCCGGACCAGAATGCAGTAGAAGAACAGTCATAAAGCAGTGTGCAAACAGTGTAGTGCTGCAGCAGTCTTTCAGCACCAAACCAGTATGAGAACCAGTGCCCTATCAGCATCCACTGTATGTCTACTGCCAAACTCTACAGAACAGTGCAGCAGTAGCCCAGCTTTAAAGCAGTATGATATCAGTCTGCAGGCAGTATTGATACAGCATGTCCGAAATATGTAAATGAGATGGCAGTAGTTGAATAGTAGCTACTGATTTAGAACTGCTGCAGCAGTGGCTATTCAGCAGTAGTAATACCCCATAAAGGGTCAGCATTGGGAGCAGTATTGAACCAGCACTGCTGATTAACCACTGCCATAGCAGTCATTGAACAGTACTACTGATCAGGCACTGCTGTAGCAGTATCTCATCAGCAGTCCAATGCCAAGTTAAAAAAGCAATCGATTTGTAAATATAAAAGTATAGAGACCTGTACTATAGGTCAAGATAGTAAACAGCAGAACTGCCAGGCTTCACATTAGGCCCTATATACCAGCAATAAGTGATATCTCTGCTTCACACACTCAAATGTTTCCAATCCACTTGACCACATACAGTACTAGGTACTATAGAGAAACAGCACACTCCTCTCCATACATACCCACACCCACTCCTTCCTCCTTCATCTATCTAAGGCTGTTAGAACGCACAGATAGAATACAAATGACTGCTATACTCACCAAAGTGAACTCTCTCACCCTGTTTGAAGTGACCCACTGTGGTCACACGGTCTTCAATGCAGCCTATACCCATTCTTGGTGCATTAAATGACTCCTAGAGAGTATTATTTCCCTAAAATGTGCTCCCTGTGTGCTTCTTTGTTTGGCCCAGTGCAGGTTCCCTCCTTCTCTAACTGTCAGAATTTTATAACCCAAATAGAATTAGGTCACAAGGGAACCCTGGGAAGTCAGCATCGAATCAGTTGACTGCTGCAAACACTGATATGCTCACTGTGGGCTATGTCCCAGAAGCAATGAATCAGTTGACTCACAAGTAACCCATGAACTGACAAAGTGATAGCAGTTGATGTGCAGTACACCGCTGCCTCCATACTGCTGTACACAGTGTGTGATCAGTAGTGCCTGCACATCTTTTATCAAATTTCAGTTGAAAGTTAGTAGACTGCTGAGTCTAGACTGAATAAAGCAGTCTGAAATCAGCAGTTTTGGGAGTGCTATATCAGTACATTCTGAAGTCTGCAGTTGTTGATCAGCAGTCTTTCAGTAGCTACTGATTTAAGAAGTAGATACTGCCTTCTGGTCCGGGCATGAAAGTACTACCCGGCCTGTCCGAAAAACCCCCAAAAAAGGGTAAAAATAAGGAAAATTCTTCAAAATTGCATAAAAAAACGTAGGGTCGGTCCTGTTTTGATAGGGTCGGTCGGGTGACCTGAAACAAACCTCTTTTATTTTCGGCCCTGTACTGACAGGCTACAGCTGAGCTGGAGACTAGTCGCTTGCACGGTCGACAAAAGCCACACACACCTTTCTACTCCACTTGAGTCAGAGCTGTCAGTGCAACATCAAGACCATTCCCTCTTCACGTGAGTGTAATAGATTAGAGGTAGTGGTGGAGGCAAGGGAGAGGGATAGAAGGGCAGGTGTGACGTATGCAGTGTTGTCAACACCATTAGTCTACCTTGTTCCCCCTGCCTTCCAGTCTACTTTGACTTCTCTCTCCCAGGAGTCTGTCTTGTCTCCCTGTCTCCTAAGTCTGCCTTCTGTCCCCTATCCCCAACAGGCTGCCTTGTCTCCCCTGTCCCTCATATCCTGCCCTTGTATCTCCTGTCCCTCCCACAATCTGCCTTGTCTCCCCTGTCCTTCACAGTCTGCCTTGTCTCCCCTGTCTCCCCTGTCCTTCACAGCTTGCCTTGTCTCTCCTGTCCCTCACAGTCTTCCTTGTCTCCCCTGTCTCCCACAATCTGCCTTGTCTCCCCTGTCCCTCGCAGCCTGCCCTTGTATCCCCTGTCCACTAGAGCTTGCCTTCTCTGTCTTGTTCCCTACGATCTCCCTCATCGCCCCGGTCCCTTAAGTTATAGTATTTTTTTTCTGTGGATGTGACATCATAGAAGTTTATTGTATGATCATCGTCCTTGTATCCCAGTGTGTCGTTCCCTTTCCCCGTGGCAGTAATTACACATGTCTTGGATGTATCCTTTGATCACATGTTTTATTTTTCGATAGACAAAAATAAAAGCAACCAAAGATCACTGCCGAAGCAGCCTCTACCTAACACCTGCTGCCCGGTGAAGATGTAGATCAAACTGGTGACCAGTACATCTACCAGGGGGAGGCACTTGCTGTAGGAGGAGCGACCCTGGAGGAGGATCACTGGGGGAGCAGACAGCACAAGGCGCCAGCTGGTGGGATAGTTTAGAACAACCAAAGGGGCCTACCCATAGCCTACTGGGCAAATGTACACATTTTATGTATGTATTGAGAAGTTTCCCTTTGTAGTCAAGTAAAGAGTATGTGTTTACATTGGATATTTGACTTCTCTATCAAGCAGGTTCCAATTTATCAAGAACACAAACTCTTGGACTTTGTCTGCAAATCCATTGTACGATGGTTTCTCTCTATGAACCAACGAAGTAGTTGCTTTGCATGGATTGTCCATGTAGTGTAGCCTAGTCTCAACCCTACCCTTACCTCTTTGTGATGTAGTATAAGCCTGTATTGGCCGTTTAATGGCAGGAAGGATTAGCGCTGTCCTTGTGTTGATTTAGCAAGAGCAACAAAGTTGAGACAGGAGGCTTATAATATATACTATTATCGTGAATATGGAAATTGTTTTTCCAAACGGAAAAAGAGTGGAAGGAAATTGTTTTTGTACTTCGCCTATAGCCTGTACGTGTTAATGGGTTCAAAAGAGGTCCTTAGGCCGTACTTCTTATAATTTTATAAATCATAGGGCCACGATATGATATCATTTAGACCATACATAGCGTAAACATATATACAGTTGGGGAAGGCCTATTGGGGTCCTCCTTAAATATATCAAACACACTTCTACCATCCGCCACCCATGGATCCCCTCCTCCTCCTTTGTTTGTCCACTTTACTTAGGAAGCTTCAGGGAAGGTGATTTATTAGTATGTTCATGTTTATGTTTCTTACGTTATGGGGTTGATCCAGTATAAGGCTGCCGACTTTCTGCGTAAAGTCATACACCTCAGTTTGAGCAATGTTACAGAGGCTGAATGTCATGAATGAGGCCCTGGTAAGTAACTCATACCGACACTACATGATTTAGACCCTCCAGAAAGGTCAGAATGCTCCTGTCATTTGCACTAGCGCACAGCTAGTGAGTTACTCGCCAGCACTGTATTGGTGCTTAATTGATCCAGTGGCCGAGTGGGGACATTCTAGGCAAACCAGACTGTAAGTGTAACAACGTTAGAGCTTTTCACTCATTTTGGACAGATATTTAGAATGCTGCTTGTCCAAAACAGCAGTGATTGGATGTACGAATGATCGAGTCTACGGTATGTCATCCGTGAGATGAGGGAGAAAACTGCTAGCGGGCACGTCCCCCTACTCTTTTTCAAAGGATAACAAGTGTTCTTTTAATTGCCTGGTCCTGAATATATGGTCTTGTACCGTACAATAGATAGGGCCAGACAAACCATGACCTTTGATATTCCAGCCATGGTTCATTGAGGAGAGATCATATGGTAGACCACCAATGTGAACCCCAAGACCCACGCATATGATATGGGTACCGGCCTCTACATGGGTAAAATTCAACACGTGCGACACGGGGGTTTTAAAATGTGGCACGTGCGACACGGGGGTTTTAAAATCCGATGGAGACATAGATCTCAGGAAAAAAAATTGACGGACACATAAAACTGAAAGATAAAATTCGACAGACAAGATGTAATGACCGCCAAATGCTCTCTATAAAGGGGTGAGATACCTGTGGATAGGGGAAGTGGGGTGGAGGTGAGAAAACTTGGGGGGCGGGGGGGTTGCTGTACTAGTGTTGCCGAAATGACATCGGCTTTTGCCGATGTAGAAGCGTAATGACCGATGTAAGGCCATCAGACATCGGCCACAACGACTGGCCATGATCTCAGCTTTCGGAGAGTGAAAGAATTTTTCAAATATTCCTATTAGAAGGAGAGTTAGCTAGGTACATCCAACGTATAAGCATATTTTTCAGTGAATTATTTTCAAATCGAGAAAAATTATTAAGATTTGTATTCATTTGTATAAAAAAGAGGGCAGATGCGGCCTTGGTAGAAGGTAAATGGCATGTGTATTAAAGATCTCGCGACACAGTCACAGGCCACATTGGCCTGTGTGCAAAAAAGGTTTCGGCAACACACTGCAGACTGTACTCTCTCACATCTCGTCCAAAAAGCATTCTCACAACTGCAGTAGGTGTATGAATGCTATGCCCGGGAGCTGGGGGGGGGGGGGGGGTATGGTATATTTGTCCTATACAATTCCTGTATGCCCAGTTGTATTTTATGGAAGGCTCCTGACGATGTTATTCTACTCCTTCATGGTCATCATGAAGCCTATCAAAGCCTTGTCAAAGGGTCCACTAAGTTGACTAACACAATCACACTCACATTGGGGTCTGCATTGTGCATCATGACGACAAATCATGTCAAATGTGCCATGATTTATTGCTTAAACTTAAAGGGCACTGGGCATAGGCATTGCTATAGGTAAGCCCTAGGCCCTGCCAGGACCTTAGAGCCCGAAGCCGAGTCTAAAAGTTTCAAC
The DNA here is from genome assembly GCA_947462335.1 of Harmothoe impar. NCBI lineage: Eukaryota > Metazoa > Annelida > Polychaeta > Phyllodocida > Polynoidae > Harmothoe > Harmothoe impar. The sequence continues at coordinate 56,272,520 of OX381707.1, read as the reverse complement.
CAACTTCACCGATACCATCCGGGTAACCTCGTCAACTCAAATACGGGACTTGACTCGGTCATTTTGGACCGCTTTACATAGTGGGTGGATCCTCGCGCGCCCTTTTACAGCTAAGTCAGTGTGCACATACATTACAAAATGTAGTCCGCCTATTTTCCAGGGATAAAGCTAGAATGCTTTACTAAATAGGAAGCAATCTCGATTGAAATCAACTAAGAATACAATATTGTAACTAAATATATCACAATAGAGGTTATAAATGACAATTATTTAGCTAAATTTGGACTTCATTTTCGGCCATGGCAGTTGAGATTTCGAATTGTTGTTTACAAACAAGGTGAGCTGTCAAAGTTGCCAAATGCCTTTGTTCAAAGATGATGTCCCATTTTCGGGTAGATATTGAACTATGAATGTTGTCTAATGGATATTATATCTAGATATGTGGGTGACAATGTCTGTATGAAATATTAGAAAATCTGACAGATCCGCGCACATGGGAAGTAGTCCGGACCCTCATGTAAGAGAAAGGTTCCCGTATTAGAACTTGAGCTTGTAAGTGTGAACACAGTACTGTCAACACAACAGGTTGTTCAAATCTTGTCAAATGCCAGGGATGGCATGAATTATTGTCATGATTGAATGAATAAGAACATCATTTTGGGACATGCTTATTCGTACAGCTTCATGATCGCGATACAATATGAACAACAGAAGGGTGATGTGGAATCTTGATGAACAATAACAGTCGACAGGTATAAACATCAGCTTGTAATCCCAAATTCTGTGGATCGTCACAGCACCAGACACTGTGGACTGTGGTAGAAATCTACCTGTCCATCATATTTTAGCCAATACACACTGCCCCACCTGCCTGGTTTTCTAAGTAAGTTGACGGTGAAGAGACCACAAGTGTGGATAATTCAATGTACGATAGGTTTCTGAAACTGACGGTAGGACATCGGTATATATATAGCCACAATAATCGAAGAAATCCTGAAATTTAAGTAGAGAAATCGGTATGTTTACCTGGTTCGCTGCCATCTTGTGCTTCCCGTCCGCTCGCTGATTGGTCGCGCCTTTTTCTTTCCGGTTCCGCTCGCTGGGACTTCTGGGACCTGTCCATATTCCATCATGGCCGCCACAGGGAGAATTTTCAGCCGGTTGTCGGGTAAATGTTACGATATTTAATATTAATACCTTGAAACTGCAGTTGTGTATTATGCCAAACATAGAAGAAAGGATACGGAACATGCTCGATGAATTTGTTTAGTTGTGTGAATCGTGAAAGTGCATTTTTTTGTCAAGGTTGTCATTGACATTGACTCGCGTCGTGAGGCAAGACAGGGCCACCGAGTCAGTCAGGTCCAGGTACAGCCTGTCACAAAACGTCATCAGCTGTGACCTCAGGTTTCATTTACCACAATTGATCCCAGAGACAGCGTATTGTCGTTGTAGCTCGTGTTTAAGTTATGTGGTATATGTTGTAAACAAGCATATTACAGATACCTATATCAAAACTAGAGAGGGTATCGGATAGCAGCTGAGGCCGAGGCAGTGTGCGAGGCCGGGCCCGAGCCGAGGGAGACTGACCCCGAGTGGGCCCGACCCCGAAAATGAGAAAATCTACCACCACTCATTGCTGTTAAAAAAAATAGTATCCCCTAAGTGAGAGTGTTGATTTATCAGTTAAAGGGGAGGTGGTGGGTTTGGGGGGGGCGTAAAAATTCTCGACCCCTCCTGTAAAAATTCCCGACCCCTCCTGAGGGGGGGGGGGGCGTAAACAATTCTGACCCCTCTTGAGGGGGGGGGGGGCGTAAACAAATTTAGCCCCTTTTTAGCGAAAAAGGCTGCGCATTACTATGGTTCAAAGGCTTGAAAGGGGGGTGGGCGATAACAATTTCGCCACCTTCGGCGAGGGGGGGGGGCAAAACGGTCCACGTATTCTCGAGGGGGGGAAGCGTAAAAAATGTTCACCCTCGGCCTCCGCGCGAAATCTCATAGATCAACAAATAAACACCCCCTATTAAACCTACACCGACGCCACAGAGGGGGGGGGGGGTATCAATTTTTTGACGTAATGGAGTGCGGGGGGGGGGCACCACTGGCACTGGTGGTTTTTTATTTTTGCAATTTTAGGCAGGGAGGAAATGTCGACCCCTCGCCTCGTGGGAGGGGGGTGATAAAATCTGCGCAAAATTTTACCACCCACCGCCCCCTGTTAAAAACTGAGCAGTTCGAAGGAGTGCTTTTACACGTCACTTGGACTCCTGGTGATTTTTGGAAGCAGCGCCCACGACAGGCTACGTCACACAGACGAGTGTAGCCCTTATCTGGCTTATCTCACACGTGATAAGGACACAGCAAGGGGTTAAATTAAACAGGCAATGTATGGGCGTTAAAATCCTTATCGCAAGAGATCTAGTTACTAGTAACCTACATCTGAGAAATGCATGCAAAACCTGAAAGATATTCAAAAAGTGCTCCAGACGTGATAAATTATGCCCTATGCTCTAATACCATTATCTGAAGTGAAAATAACATCTCCATTCACGTCGTTTCAGCAAGAAAGCCTGCGCATTATTCATTGGTTTTAAATTGGGCGGTTAGCGAAAAGCGAGAGGCATTTAAAGTGGCTTTTCTCTATCACTGTATGTCCACCACATCAACTTTTCAAAATACTTGTCTTGTTAGCGTATCCGTCAATACTTGATTATAGCTTGTATTTTCTTTTTTTTTCTTTTTACAGCCACCAGAGCCTTTGGTGTGAGATCATGCTACACTGCATCAAGGCCCAACCTAGCCATCAACAAAAACACAAAAGTCATCTGCCAGGGATTTACAGGGAAACAGGTAAGCTCTACCCAAGCAATCCCCTCCCACTGGAACTGAATGAGGCTCGGGACGTAGTATTAAACTGGTGCCAGCACGCACATAGATCTATACTTGTTATCAGGGCGGCACACTTGTAGAACATGTATTTTGTCTTTTCAAAATCAGAAAGTGTGTTCCTAAGTCTGTGCTTGCTTGATGTTGATGAATGAAACTTTGACCAAATAAAATCTGTTTAAAATTCATACTAGTTTCAGACCTCCGTCAGGACCTTTGTCTTCTTGTCTTCATCATACAATGAAAGCATTGAAGGCTAGGGATTATTATCAGCAATAAAAACTTCATGCTGTGATTCAGTAATTTCTTGTTGGCATAATATGTTCTACCGGTAGATTCATAAATTTATTATCTCTCTAATTGTCTATTTTGGGGCCTTTAAACTACTCTGTCACATGTTTTATTCTCTTTCAGGGAACCTTCCACAGTCAGCAAGCTATTGAGTATGGCACTAACATGGTCGGTGGTGTTTCACCAGGCAAGGGTGGCAAGACTCATCTAGATCTGCCAGTCTTCAACTCTGTAAAAGAGGTAGGTTTGTCACAGATATTAAAGGGTATTTGGTAGATTGAGTCTGACATTGGTTTGCTCACTTTAGATCTCTATTGCAAGTACTTTATAAAATATAATATTTATCTTTACATTCTTGTGTAGAAACCATGGCTTGCACGCAAGTCAACCTCAATTGAAGTAAATCAAAGATTCTTTGGCCGATTCTTTTCGTTAAAGGCTCACTCTCACCAAATCAGTGCAACTAAAAAAGTGACGTACATGATCGGCGGACGTACATGATCGGCGGACGTACATGATCGGTCCAAAATCCGTCTTTTACCCCCTGCACTACGATGTTTAACTCTCCCAACCATACCTACAGGCTGTAATGTATCGTTGGGGAGTTTATTAGAAAAAAAAAACTCCCAAAATATTTATAGGGGCCGGAGGGGGGGGGGCTCAATGTGTAACCGATCATGTACGTCACATGACGTACATGATCGGCTTGGAATGTCATGTAAAATTTCCTATTTACCCACTGCTTGACCTGTCTATGATTACACATATTTAGACCTACATCATATGTACACCTCACTATGATTGATTTATGTTTTAAATATGGTCAGAAAAGGTAATTAAAGCAGTCAATAAATAATGGCCGATCATGTATGTCACATGACGTACATGATCGGTATTGAAATGTCATGTAAAATACTCTTACTAGACTCATCTACACATTTAAACCATTTGAAATACCAAGACAGACATTATATGTACACCTTGGTAAGGTTTATAAATGTTTTATTATGGTCAGAAAGAGTAGGGCAGTCAATAATCACCGATCATGTACGTCACCGATCATGTACGTCACATGACGTACATGATCGGCATTGAAATGTCATTTAAAATACTCTTACTAGAATCATTTACACATTTAAACCATTTTAAATACCAATACAGACATTATATGAACACCTTGGAAAGGTTTACTTATGTTGTATGATGATCAGAAAGACTGGGGCAGTCAATAATCACCGATCATGTACGTCACCGATCATGTACGTCACCGATCATGTACGTCCACCGATCATGTACGTCCACTGATCATGTACGTCACTTTTTTAGTTGCACTGATTTGGTGAGAGTGAGCCTAAACTGTAACAGACATGTTCCTGTATAAGTTGTAGATATAATACAAGTGACTTGCCGTATAGGTGTTATAAGCAAAGGATAGGGTAATTGTTCAAGGCTCCAGCCGGGGATAATTACCATTGTCCAAGGCTTATAACACTTATGCAGCTAGTCACGCGTATCATATCTGACTTACACACAAAGTAGGAGAGTGTGCTCAGTGGACCACATCAACATACAGCCATGTAAGGAGATTTCTTGACAACAAGCAGTTTATGATATTCAATGTGCAACAATACAGCAATGCTAAATGTAAATTATAATCATTCACGTAAGGCATCTTCAGCTTTCAATTTGATACCAAACTTGCCTCAATAGAAATGTGTGGTAGTATTTACCAACTGAAAGGTATTTTGGTTTTCTTTAGGCCCGGGATGCGACCAACTGTGATGCTACGGTTATCTACGTACCACCCAAGTTTGCGGCCCCAGCCATCTTGGAAGCTATTGATGCTGAGGTGCCTCTAATTGTCGCCATCACCGAAGGTATCCCACAACAAGACATGGTCAAGGTCAAACATAAGCTACTCCGCCAGGGCAAGTCACGTCTCATAGGCCCCAACTGCCCCGGTATCATCAAGGTATAAACATATAACGTTTATCATAATAATCAAACTAGTATTTTAAAATTATTTTATTTCAAATTATCGGCCCAAATGCCCTGGTATCATCGAGGTATAAAATGTCATCACGTGTATCATATGACAAACTAAAAAGGCGGGGGGTGCCCTTATTATATCAAAGTCTTGTGTCCTACATCAAAAGATAGTATTAAACTTGGATCTTAATTTCTTATACATTTCTTGAGGCCTAGAAACTGCGGTAAATAATAGATATCTTTGTCATAAGTACACTCACTTATGAGCATCTGTTAGAGATTAAATGACGCTTGTTTTTTTTTCTCATTTTCAGCCCGGAGAATGCAAAATAGGAATCATGCCTGGTCACATTCACAAGCAAGGGAAAATCGGCAAGTACTCTTGTTCACTTTTAAAGCTCAAAATAATGGGCACCATGATGAAGTAGACATATTCATAAGAATTAGTACCGGTAATAGAGTAACATCCAACGTACAATCCGTATTTTAACCATATTAACTACCCTCAACTAGTGACAGAAATTTAAATGAAAACTGACTGTTTCGTTTAAAAAAAAAAAAAAAAGATAAAATAAAATCTACATGTGATTTAACTAGAAATATTTCTCCACTAGGTATCGTTTCGAGGTCTGGTACGCTGACATATGAAGCTGTATACCAGACGACACAGGTTAACCTCGGTCAGACATTGTGTGTCGGTATCGGGGGTGACCCCTTCAATGGAACAAACTTCATCGATTGCCTAGAAGTATTCCTCAACGACCCAGAGACCGAAGGTAAATTAAAACATTTATCATTTATATATTTTATTTCTATAAAATAAAATAAAAACATACAAGGTATATGTAAATATTGATGCTGTATTGTAACTTAGTTCAATATATGAGACTAGAATATAATTCCCTGTCATAACCTTTACTGAAGATTCTTGGGTCATTTTATATTGAAATTAATAAATAAAATGTTTCTTGTAACGTCAGGAATTGTGCTGATTGGCGAGATCGGAGGACAAGCAGAGGAGAAGGCAGCCGAATATCTCCGAGAACATAACCCAATGGGAGTAAGTGTGGACTACTCACACAATTTAGGAGACCGCAGAGAGCGTTTAAGACTAACTGTTGTGCTTCAGTCTCAAGTAGAATTGTGATTTAAATGCCATATCTAACCATATTATTCAGGGCGCATATATATACACATGTGCCAATAAGCACAAGTATTAGCGGTATTGAATAGGGTTGAGTCTAATTGCCTCCCAAAAAAATCGTGACAATATTGGTTTATCACGTGATATTGGCCTTTCAAATGATCATTTTCCATTAGTATTTGTTGAATGTTTCGGCCTTCTTCCATAGTAGCCTTCTTCTGAACCACATATTTTATCAAAGTTCAATAGTGATACATTAACCAAAAACCGATTTACAACTATGAATTCACTATTTAATCCTGCTCGTTGACAGACTTCCAAGTTCAAGCCAGTTGCGTCGTTCATCGCTGGTCTGACTGCGCCTCCCGGGCGGCGTATGGGTCACGCCGGTGCCATCATTGCTGGTGGTAAGGGTGGAGCCAACGAGAAGATCCAGGCCTTGAAGGATGCTGGTGTTGAGGTCACACTCTCCCCTGCCCAGATGGGAACTGCCATCCTAGAAGTAAGTTTTCCGTCATATTCCTAGACTTTCTGAGATTTTAGCGGTATATATATTTTTACTATTCCAGTCAGATCCTTCTTGAAATAAGAGAACGCTATGCAATTTTTATTTTTATTGAAGTTAACGGCCGGATTTTATTGCTCAAAAAACACTTACTTGGTATTCTTGTTATATTCTTAAATTATGAATTATATTCTTAAAATCTTGCACAGTTTTTACGCAGACACCGTGTAGTTATATTTCTCATTTCCTTCTTTCCATAGGCCATGAAGAAGGCAGGCAAGGCATAATGGAGCTGCGTTTTATAATCAGATTCTCCGAGAAGGTCGTGTGCTTAGATTGTCAAACTCTCGCTGCCCGTATCCCTTGTGAAAATGTTTTCGTTGTGAGGACAGCTCACACCTAGGTGCCTCAGGTGGACTCGTGGTATCCGAGAGAACCCGGCCCAACCCAACCCTGTCCACCCCCGCGAAGAAGTGGCCAAAAATTAATGTGGTCACAGATGTGATTTAAAACCCTTCAGCGACCAGCCGTAGAACGAACAAATAAAGACGTACAGGCCAGTGACGAGTCGTCTAAACAAACGAGAATTGTATATTTACCTTGGAGTCTGTGCATGTATATTGCAATCACCGATATATATGTCTGTAATCAAGGGGAAAGGTTGCCGTGGAATGCTTTTGGGTATTTAATTATTGCTATGGGTTATGGACGATATAGAATCAGTTTTTCTTCCTTATCTAGTGAATTCAAGGCCCCCAAATATATTCGCATTTGTAGGTGTTATTTTCTAGAGTAGGTATGAACGGTCGATGAAGCGTTTTTTGTCATGTTATTGTTATCGAATAAAGAGAATGTACTTGAGCGTCACAAGTATTTGAGGTGTTGTCTTTTTCATTAGCAGGTCGTGTACCTATTGTTGACTTAATTTCATAAAGTTTATTGGAATTGGCCCGACCAAAACCCCATTTTCCTTCACCTTGTAATTAGCTACAAATACACATTTTTGATGTTTAATATTAATCAGAAATTCAACATGAAGTAGAGGCAAAGCGACCTAAGTCTACAGCTGTAGCCTGTCCAGTGATTGCTATGCTAGAAATATTGTAAATAGACTTTCGCGTTATGGTACAGCAGCATATTATAAATTTTTTACAATACATCAGTTTTCAGCAAAGGAGTCACATAAACCTACAAATGTAGACGATCATAAAGCACTCTTTGGGCATCCTATCCCTATTGTGTTGGGGAGTGTATTTTTTAAAGGGTATCGCTACGTGTTCGATGATCTAGATATTTTATTGATTTCTGCATATAACTTAGGATATTATTAGTTCAATACATTAGGAACTAGAAAAAGTAAAGAAAATGGCATGGTACAGTGCTCAATTCTATGGGAAAGCCACTTGAGAAAGCTAGTTCTTAACTAAGCTAAAAGAGAATTTTTATTTTGTGGTCAGATGACCATGTTCTTCTATTGCTATCTTCGAATCACTTCGGATTAGATTAGTTGGCAGAATAATCAAATAGAAAATGGAAAAAAAATTACATGTTGCGGTGCTCATTTTTCTGTAATGCCCATTTAAGGAAAAAGTACTTCCTTTGCGAGGCAATCTGGCCCTATAGCCCATGCAATGGACATTGCTGCTTAAGTACTCTCTATGTGAAAATGAGACTATTATGCAAAATTCCTTCCCCCCTTTATTTTACCACCCCCCCCCCCCCCCAAAAAAAAAAGAATAACTATACCTTTTTTCGAGAAAAGGTCATGGCACCTTCTGGGATAGAACTCCTGATCCTCTGATTGCAAAGCAGGCATCATAACCACTACACTACAGATTCTGGGGAGGGCAAAAAAAGTCCACTAGGGAGGATGAAATAACTGAGCGGAGAAAGGTCGTAACTGATTTGTAATATGGCATTTGGCCATACATGATCTAGGGGTATGAAACTACTTTCTAGATAAAGATGAAATGCCATGCCTTTGATATTATGTATAAGAACATTCTTAATACCTCAATGTTTCTCAAAATGGAAATGTCTGAAAAAAGATATTGTCACTTGCAACCTTTCTCCACTGAGGTGACGAATTCTATTATACAACCATGTGAATGTGTCTTCTGGTTGACATCATGACTGACAGTGTACAATTTGTCATGACCCCACCCCCTCAACAATTATATTGGCTTTTAATACTAGACATTAGTTTTGGATCCCATGACCAATATCACCTACTCTCGTTCCCAAATCCTTCTGAAAGAAGGCTCTGGTAACAGCCAAATGACCTTGAACTTGGGATTTTGCTCGGTCTGGGCAACCCCTGCTGGTAGCCTGGAACCCGTGGACAGGAACCAGAATGTATGATGGTAGTTTTACCATCAGACTTTCTGGTTCCATTTCCTGTTCCTGTTTGCTGGTTCCAAGCTACATCCTTGGCTATGATGTATTTAAGACCTTAAAGTCTGTCACCAATATTTTCCATCTCGGAATCACCCAAAACACGGATGATCAACTTCACGAGGTGATAAAAACTGAACTGCTAGGGTTAGAGATGTATCACAACGTGTTCTAAGGAGCTAAGATATGTACCTTTCAATGTAAACTGCATAAGTCAGGAGTTTGTGCCACATGTATGTTTACTCCATGCAGGATGATTGATTGAGCCGCCCACCCCCACCCTGCCCAATCCCCTTACCATCACACACACAATAACATATTAACAATAGCGGGGCTACCCATAATATGTAATTCCATATGTGTCCCCAATAAATGGAAGTTTTGTTTACCCTGTGGCCATGATATAAGGACCTTACTCGTAACACAGCTAACAGGAATCATGGTTTTTGATACCGGCCCTATCTATAGAAGCCTTGTCCAATTTGTGTCGGAGTACTTGACCAGGTTACACCTCCGGTGGTAGGTGTTGTTATCTAGTCTCTTATCAGTGATGCTTTCATATCTAAATATTTAAGGACAGCATAGTGCATTAATACCCTATGCTTATTTTACCGTCGCGATGTATGCATGAATGCAGGCCTGATGAGTAACTCACCGTGCAAATACAAAACTGCAGCACCATCGAGTTAATTACTCGCCTGCGCTGTATTGGTCCACCACAACGACAAATGCACATAGATTGTGAGGCTTCAATATGTCATTGAAGGGTTAACCAGTTCAGATAGGTTGACGTGTGGAATCAACTACACACACAGAAAAGTGAGAGTCATTGTCGTTAAAACTGCCTGACTCTCAGGTGAGGGTAGTTTTAGCGACAATGACTCACTTTTCTGAGGGTGTACATACATCATGAGCTATCATTAATATGGATATTTACGATGGAAAAGTATGAGGCATTGAGAAGTGATTGTTTTATTTGTCAAAATTAATGTACACAAAAAGCAATCTAGGTGTTTAGCTACACAAAGAGTAGCCTCTAGCAAGTACCCTTTAGCAAGCAGCCTTAGAATGGCTTATCACCTTTAAGTAAAGATGTGCATTATGATATAAGTTTGTACAACGAAGCATGATACACGCTAATGTCAATTTATGTCTTATCAAAAACGATCCACAAAAATACCTTAGTCAAATCAAGCTCCATGTTCTGGGATAATAAAGATCTGCCTCGATGTCAATTCACACATAACGTGTCTTATGGTTAAACGTTGTATCACGTTAGAAACGTTACATTGATGTTAAATACGTATTTCTGTTAGCTGGGATGTTCATACATGCCCATACATGTCACCATATTCTACTTAGTTCACCATCATTTCTAACAGCTGAAATGGTACAGTTCAAATAATTATAATGTACCTAGAGTGCTTCAATTGATCTTTTTGAGACTATGTCTGTCTATGGCGGGGCCTATGGCTCAGGTAGCTGTGGTGTGCATTTGGCCTTCGCCAACAATGTCTAAGGCGATCTGGCGCCTCTTATCTTGTTTGGTGACCTTCCTGAGACTCCTTCTCTGACACATGACGATGAGCTCCGGCGGGGGGCAGAAGAGCACCCTAAGGGGCAGGGAGAAGATGACCAGTAGCAGGATGAAGATGCCCAAGACAACGGCCAGACTCGTCCTCTCAACTGGAAATAGTAGTATCAGGGTCACACTGATATTCTGGCCTTAGTCATTTTTGAATATCAGTGTCATTCTGACCAATACGCCTATAACTAACCTGGGATAGCTACTACAGACTAAGTCCCTGGGCATACAGATCACACTGTGCTGTGGCTACATTGTATAGTATGCCACAATACAGTGCCTCACAGGGCAAATCAGTTGAGGTTCGGTCTAGAATTAAAAAGTTGTGTTCAGCAACCCCAAAGCTAGCTGTCCTATAATTCGTAGCCCAACCCCTAAATTTCTTGACCATTTTCCACATCATCATCATTTAAGAAATACTGAATAATCTTATTTCTTTCGACCAAGGTGCCGGAATACAGCAAATCTCTACTGGCACTTGGAGGTACAACTGCATGAGTTGAGTTTGAGTTTAGATTTTTATTTGGCATTAATAAATCGTATACACTACAGACGTTTTTCATATTATGCCAATTTATGATTATCAACAATTGTCAATTCAGATCAAGTAGGGTCCATGATGATTATGAGTGTTTAGATATTTTGTATAGGAACTAGTCCATCAACCCAGCGCGTATGACTGGTCAGTATCATGTATATTTAGATTATGATACGCTCTAATGCTCGTAGGTCTGCATGATTCTTATTGAATGCACGAGTGAGTCAATGATAAAAGGATAGAACCACAACGGCTGTACTGCTACATATATCTACAGGAAATGCACCTACTTTTAAAACCAGTATCACACTTGAAGGTGTCAAACAGAGTGGAGTATGATAGTATGTGGGCCTGGTGCTGCCACTGTGCGGCCGGTTTGCCGCAATGGTCCTCCACTACTAGGTGCCGACAGTACAGCACATCCTGTGTCAATCTGCAGAAAATCAAACACCATGCGCTGTAGTCACATGTATATTATAGGTTGCTTGACCTAGAGTCAACCATGATCATTATATACCTTGAGAAGTCCACCTTAATTTTGTCGTCATTCATGTATGATGAGATTTCTTTCTGCGCACCACAATACAATACCAATACACATATATGGTGTAACTCTTTCCAGCAACGGCACAATAGAGACAAAATACCATAATATCATATGAATAATTACATAATTAAGATGGACTTCTCAAGGTACATGGTTGACTGTAGGTCAAGCTACCCTAATACCAACCGCCACCTCGTCTTTTCGGAACGTGGGTTGGGGATCTATTTTTTATGTATACAGGAATTAACATTATGATATTACGACTTTCAGAGGAATGGTTCATATAGTACGGAATTGCTGATCATCCTCTCTGGTATAAGGTTACCAGTACCAAGATGTATGATTGTGGATTATTTGTTAGGTTCCCCACCCTCCCCCACCCCTATCCATCTCCCTTCCTTTCTTACTTGCAGAACTCGTCGACTTGGGTCGGTGTAGTTGTTGGTCTGGCCATCATTGACTCGGGCACCCCGGTGTATGCCTTGGAACAGAGCGATAGCTCCGCCTTCAGTAGCACTCCAGAGAAACACTCTCCAAACTGAGTATATTCTGATAAGGGAAAGCCATACAGAAATATTTTATAAATGATCATCAATACTTTTCCCATTGACCCCTCAGGCCGACCTTTATTCATGTCGTTATACATAATATAATTATCTGGGCTGTGTAGCCATTGTTATAGGTTATATAGAATTAATACACCTGCATCTCCATTCATTGAGGAGCAAATGGTGCATCAAGTGACATGGTCAGATTATCTAGGCCAGTTAACTCCACGGTGACACAAATGCCACAGGCTTGCATGTTTAACCCCTATATAGCGCAGCCCTATAGCTGCCACCTCTATCTAATATATAACCTAGAACCTAGGGTAGTTTCGCCATGAGTCGGACACATGCCCTGCATGAGACGGACACTTGGATATATGTATGTGTTTATTCAAGCATTTTAATTTCTTTATTTGTAAATAAATCTAAGGTTTAGATTAATTTCTTTCAACAAAGAACCAGTAGACATCTTATCATACACGGATAACTAAAATGTCAGTGTCTGTCGCAGGGTTATGTGTCCGACCTATGGTAAATCTACCCTGATTATGTAAAGCGATTTGGTCACCGTGGACTATAGGTGGGCTTCAGCTAGGATCCGAAGACTTGTTGATATTGCCTAATGAGTGCATTCAACACTAAAAAGTTACTGTAGATCTACTGTAGAATCTACTGTAAAGTGGATTTACAATAGATTCTACTTTTTACCTACAATAAACTGTACACCTAGTTTACAGTAGACTCTATTGTACACCTACAAAAATGGCAACCAACTTTTTACAGTGAACCTACCATAAACTTGTGAGAAGCAGGCATACTCCAGCAGGGCGACTGTGTTCCTCATGACCCTTTTAGCATCAGGACCACAGTTCTTCTGCTTCTCGAGACACCTATCAGTCTCTTTGTATTTCCTGTGCATGACATGAAATTGCAATACATGTATATTTATGCCATCATGAAGGTATCAAAACTATACCAACCACATTGGCAATATCAAAATCTAATCTAGGTCGTCATTGAGACGACCTAAAGTCATCATTGTGACGATCTTGGATAATAAATAATTTTGTACGGTCAGTATTTTGTTATAATCATGTCTATTGTCCAGGTACTAGCTATTTAATTACATCAATCTTGAATAAATAGGCTAATACAGCATGCACCATTTATACTACATGTACAAATAACAGACATATGACAACCTATTGACACAATTCCCAGACGTTGACGACTGTTCTAGGCCCCTACTGACGGAATTGATTTTAGGCCAGGCGTGTCTGAAATTGATTATCGATTCTTGCAGTCATGTCACAGGATTGATTTACATGATTTAAACGTTGTAACCAATGCGGGCCTTTATCCCTTCCCCATTTCCCATGCCATGGTGTAAGCAGTATATGGAAATGGCATAGCGCAGTGGTGTAACTGTAAGTAGTATAATTGAATTGTATAGGGGTTGGAGTATATTTTGTGTAGTATGTTCTTTGGGTGAATCGTTTATGGAATTGCATGGCATTGTAAATAGTATATACATGTAATGGGTATGGTGTAGGTACGCTACTTGTTAATGTGACCAGGCACATGAAGAAAAAGGGTACTGAGGGGGGAATTGACAATTTACGTTTGTGTCAAGATCGAAAAATGAGATATTATGAGTTAAGATATTCCTTGTAGTTTAATGAGAATCGTATCTTGAAGATGTGTTGTTACTTGTAACTAAAAACGATAGACAAGCTCAAAATGCACCGTATCCTATGATAACTACTACAAATGACGAAAAAATCTGATGTGCTGAAAAATAACCAAAAAAATATAAATATTCTATGTAGATTAGTACACTACTTATAGAATGTTTAATCATTTATGGGCCGCATAGTTATTTTCCTAATGAATAATGTCCTTTATCGTCATGATGGAAAAATGTAGCCAAGGGCTGCATTCATGCATCATTATCCTGGGACCGAGCGGGGTTTATACATTCTAGGAGAATTGGAATGGTGCATGGATAAAGCCGCGCATGGCGAGTGGACTCGTTAGGATAACATTCATGTATCATGTTCCCAAAGAACACATACACTGTATTATATCAACGTACTCTGCAGTTCTTAAATATGGGTTAGGAGCTGACTCAGGATCGATTTTTTATTCCCCAATTATTCATGTTCAAAATGTCTCTAGAAATGCACAATCCACTTAAAGCATTATGATACTTATAAATGCATCAAATTTAGAGAAAACCATGCTCTAAGGACACCAGCGGACCCGTCACTATTCCCTCTGCAGCCCAGATGGCGTTATATAATGTTATCACTTGTGGAGATTTCTGATAGTGGCTCGGTCATGCCACCAGTGCCAACCATAGGAACTCTCTTCTGTATCATTATTTTTTGCTTTCCTGTGGGTTTTCATAAAAATGTTATGAACATTTGTAAAATTTATGAGGATGATTATTGAATGTGTAAAGGGTTAAAGTGGGTATATATCCGATTTTCTTTCAAATTCTAAATCTTACTTGAATGTATTCCAAACACTGTAAAATATTATATTTAGAGAATAGAGGTCAATTGAATGTCATAAATAGGTATTAATATGTCACAAAGGGATCCAATGTCCCACAACGTTGCCTTTTCTAGTGTTTTTTCAAGGAGAATTTTTCAGGCAGAATAAAAGCATGCACACATTTTTTCCAAAATGGCCATATGTTGGGCAATAAAATCTAATTAGACCAAATTTAATTGGAGGGAATTAGGGGGAATGAAATAGGAGGTCAAATATATTATTTGTGAACTCATCTTTAAGGAAATCTACTATTTTTGTCCCAAACATCGGATGTATTAACTTTAATAACTATAATCATGATGGTTGGCCTCACCTACACATGGCTGTATACTGACTATTGCTCAAAGCAGGAAACAAGAAGCGCGCCCGTGACGTCACATTGGTTAAGGGAGAGATACACCTCTGCACGTTGGTAACAGTGCAAGGAACTCCATCAACCATCTTGGTCACTCCCGGAAATGCTGATTAAAAATATGGAGAATTAGGTAAGTTTGACGGGATGACCAGGTAGATGTGTAATGCAGGTGGTTAGTATTAGAACTGACATATGATCATTATAAACACTGCTGTATTGTACGTTTGTAACGAGATGCGGCGATAGTTAATTTGCTGTATACTACAAGAATAAAATGTCTACCTTAAACCACCTTAAGGTTTTTTGAATTGTTTCTGTTATTTTCTTTCTCTATATCTGGTATTCACAGGGTTTCCTCGTCAACTATTTTAATACATATGCATAAGCATTACAATGAAATATATTCTAATAATACCACTTAAACCCTTAGTCCAACAAATCAAGTCAATATAATTGTATTTAAAGATAAAGGGAAGACATTTATAGCATTGAGACCTGATATAGACTCAAGGTACATTGCTTCATCGCCACTGACGCTAATAAACAGTTATCATTAAGCTGTAGACTTACCCATAAGCGACAGAACTAAAAGTACAGAACGCTCCATGGACACCTTCATGGTGCTACCTCTGTAGTCTCCCTATGCTGTACAAAGTAGAATACCATCTCCTCCAGGGTGGCCATCCTTTACCTGTTTGTCCCCAGGGTACTGCATTCACCCTACATAG
Organism: Harmothoe impar; assembly: GCA_947462335.1. Classification (NCBI taxonomy): domain Eukaryota; kingdom Metazoa; phylum Annelida; class Polychaeta; order Phyllodocida; family Polynoidae; genus Harmothoe; species Harmothoe impar. Next base: position 56,256,451 of record OX381707.1, on the reverse strand, counting down.
CACTGCCTATTGGTGCTCCTCTATGTAGACAGGAGGCAGTAACTGTGTGTGTGGAATACCATATACTCAGTCATGTCGTCTATCCGTCATAGTGTCAGTGGCTGCAGTAGGGGTGGTGTATGGTTGACCTTTGTTGTATGTACACATGCGGGTATCCACATGGTGTATACGTTATTTAACTGGCCACACTTGAACAGGTGCAGTATTATATACGGATGGATTGTTTAGTCAGGGTATTGGGGCCGCCATCTCTGTCGGTGTCTCTTTTCTGTGTGGTATTATTCTCTATAGTATGTACTAGTATATTATATGCTCCTTCTGCAAATGTTAGTTTATCATCATCCAATATTCGCATTTCCTAGCCATTCTTGTAACCCCCCCCCCTCAATATGTACATACATAATAATTATATACTGCATAACATTTTATTTACAGTCGATATTATACACATTTTCCAATAATTCATAATTACATATGGCGGTATTCATACTATACCACATTGTTTAAATCTCCGCTAAATGGGGTAAGGAGCTCATATAGTGCTTATTCTTTATAATGACAGCAGATTATGAAGGAATACTTGTATATATACATATAATATATGTATGTATATGTAGTATGTGTGTGTTTGTGTAAGAAGTCCTTAGACAACATTTCGGGCACGAATATGTCAAACGTAGCATGAAGACACCTTTTCTGTTCACAGAGAAAAAAAACAGCGTCAAAAGGGAGTCCAGATTGCCTAGAAGAATGACTCCCCTCTTTAGGGGATACCAGGCTACCTAAGGGAATTGAAGTGACTCTGGTTGACCTACGGGAGTCACCTGGGGAAGTCACATAGTTCCCTGACTCACCTGAGTCACATATCGACCTGGGCTCCCCTAAAGAGGGGAGCCATTCTGGAGGCAACCTGGACTCCCTTTCGACGCTGTTTCTTTTCGCTATGTTGGTAAGACATAATTATAGTTAAGTTCTAAATGAAAGTATAGCAGTTTGCATAATATCGTTTATTGGTCGAGATAATTCTCATATACCTTCAAGTATATCTAGCAACTTCTATTAAACTGACGAGTATGAAACAGTACTTACATCATTTACGTGTATGCAGCAATATGCTTCAGGATCACATAGTTGAGGGTACATATGGGATGTTTATGTCAAATGTCGTCAGGAGTTGTGAACACTAGGACCTAATTGAGTTGCATTGTGCTTTATTTCTTTCTCATTGTACAAACTCATCTTATGCATATTCATTGTTACTAGTTATAGACTACCAAGCTTGTAGCGAAACCCTGCGTCTTTTCAGGTGTTTGTACCTGGACCTCGGCATTGCCGATATCAACAAAAGGACCGGACCAAAAGAATGTATTGAAAATCATAATTGTCTAATAAACTGTTATGAGTGTACATAACCAAAAAATATAACATAATAATCCCTGTGACCCGTCCTCAGAAAACCAGCCTTCGGGGGGATTTTTAGTTCTGGGTTTGACCACTAGGGGGCATCAGAATGGTAAAATAGCGGAAAATAGACCCAAAAATGTTTTAAGGTATTTTTTTATGGACAATACAGCAGTCTCCTGAAAAAATATTCCTTCTTTGGTGCAAACATTCTATATTTGGAATGTAAATGGAACGTTTTCTATGGGAAATTGGCATATGTGCCACTTTCTGGTTGCCATGGAAACCATTCCATTGTCCTATATGGGACATTTTGGTCCTCATCTCTTGAGAATTACATCAGTTACTCAGAACTGAAAACAGATCTCAAGAAATTCCTCCTAGAACCAAATCTACACTAAAAAGTCCCACTTTTTTGGGTTATTTTTCAATAAAGTAATCTGATTTTTCGAGCTTTTTCAATGTTTATTATGGGATACAGTGCAATTAGAGCTTATTTATCATTTTCGGTTTCACATAACGACTCATGTTCGAGAAATGATTCCCGCAAGACTACCAGTATCATCTTACCATATTATATCTCATTTTAAGGATTTTGACATAAACTTTAATTATAAATTCCCCTAGATATCCCTTTTCACTGGCCTGGTCATAATTATATAGCCAGGAAGCAAGACTAGCTCGGACAAGACGAAGGTAGATCACATCACAATATTTCACATATGTTACTTTCACTTTGTTCATAAACTTCTTACGTGAGTCAATTTTCTGGACTTCATGGTCCAGTTGGTCCCATTTAGTGCATCCTCTATATAGTGGACTTTCTCTATACAACTGACCCCGAGGCCGTTGCAGTCATACTTTTAGTTTCAAGGTACTCCTGAGTGTTCGTACAGGCGCTACAAGGTTGTCCATATCCCTGCTGTGTTTATACACCAGTCCGAGCAGATTCTCGCGCCTTCTAACTGCCAACCATTTACATGTATATTCGGTGTGGAGTGCAATTCTAATTATCAGACGGGGGTCTCGTATATTAAAGTGGCATTCTCACCAAGCGTTTCCCACTCACCATTCTAATACTGTTCTAGTCTGCTATGTGGTAAGTGTGAGTGGTGAGAATACCCCTTATACTGTATACACTGCCTACTCAACAAAAAACGTTATTTAACATTTGCAAACGTTTTTACAGGGTTTGCAGGAGAACGTTTCTTTGAAAACGTTGTCTAAACCTTTCTACATGGTTCATATTACAAACGTTGCTATATAGAATGTCATTTAACCTTTCTATAAGGTTTAGAGGAGAACGTTTGTTTCCATGACACTATAATGATGTTTCTACATGGTTTAGATAAAAACGTTGGTATTTAAACTTAATCAAACATTTCTATATGGTTTAGATAAAAACGTTTTTATCCATTACATTATTGAACATTTCAACAGGGTTTGGACAAAAAACGTTTGTATAAAAACGTTATTTTGATGATGATTTACGTTTCCTTTGATGCATGTATCTGCTATCAGGGGGCAGCACTATCTATTTGATGGTATTTATTTGGTGCCTAACCACATTATCATATACAAAACGTGTTATAATGAACATTATCCCAATTTATTCTAATCAACGTAGTTGCAACATTTCATATCAAATCCTTTTTCATAGACTAGCAGCGAGCTAAATGGTATTTATGCAGTCCAGGATTGGGATACACATGCATACACCCATCTAGTGGGTATTCAAAAAATATATTGTCCCATTAGCTCAAATGTGCATATGTAATACCTACAGGTTTCTATGTGTAGCCCTACTGAAGATGGTATAGGACTTTGGATCTTACTGATGCATATGGTTGTATGTATGAAAGAGGATTTACCATTACATTCCCGAAGCAAAGTCAAAATGAAAATAATACAAAATATATAAAACCAGAAATATATTATGCTGGTGTGCTAATTTTTCAGCTGGGTTCCGTGTCCTCTGGCCATACTTTATTTGGACCCATAAAAAATGTTATTTTGATCTTTCGAAAACGTTATTTAACATGGAAATAAGGTCGCACTTCCAAACGTTTGTACAAAACGTTTATTTACGTTATTTGGAGTCAACGTTTTTACGTTAAAAAAACGTTAAAGACGAACGTTTTGCAATCCTTCAGTGAACGTTTTTTCTAGGGTTAAATAACGTCTTTTTGTTGAGTGGGTGTGGGATGAATGAAATACGTTTATCAATCAGCACACCAAGGTAGTTCAACTTAGTAACTAATGCATGCAATATAGCACCTTTGAGAGACAAGTCATGTAGTGTTAGGTCCCTCATATCACCCTCTGACTGGCACCAACGAACGTGTGTCTTATCAGAGTTCACAGTCAATCTGAACTTATTACACCACTCTCCGACAGCATTACAATCTAGCTGTACAAGGGTGTTAACATTGTATGTATCTTTATGACTAACCAGTGCATGTACGGCACTTCCCTCCTTAGCGGCTGAAAAAAGGATCTACATAATGTATATCCCGCTAATTCATGACCACACCCCCTGGTATGTTTGGAGCTGAGTCAAAACCCCCGGGCTCGGCCCCTGGTCACCCACTCAACAAAAACACGTTGATTTGACCCACAATAAACGTTTCCTCACAGATTGCAAAACATTTGTTTCTAACGTTTGATATACGTAAAAACGTTGACTCCAAATAACGTATTTAAACATTAAAAACAAACGTTTGGATATGAAACCTTATCATGATGTAAACTGACATATTTTAAAGGTTAAAATATAGTTTTTTCATGGTGAAAATGCTATCCTTTTCTGTGCCCGTGCTAGCTGCAAAATGAGCATACCTCATTTAGTTTAAAGCGAACTTGAGTAGCTTTTTTTTTGTTGATGCGTACTAAATAGGTGCTTATGATAGTAATCCTGTAGGAATGGTAGAACAATCATATATATATCTGGTTGCACTTCTGAAAGATTCTGATCTAATAAGATATTTTACAGATGTAATGCCTAAAATATGTAAATTTAGTAAGTGTTATGTCACATTGCAATTTAAATAATGAGGTGAAGCTCATCAAAATATCAGTAAAGCGTATAGTGCAGCCTCCCAGTAGAAGATACAGAAATCAACAGTTCTAAACGCTTATTAACGTTAGAAAAACGTTTTCATATACTAACATGTTTGTTCAAACCCATGTGGAAACTTTCAATAATTTGCTAAATGCAACGGTTTTTGCCCAAACCATGTAGCAATGTTCAATAGCGTTTTAGATAGGAATGGATTTCTATCCAAATCATAAAGAAACATTTTAATAACTTTTCGAATACAAACAATACATTGTTTTCATTTAAAACATTGAGAAATGTCCCATACAGTTTTAGATACCGACGTTTTTTTCCAAAGCCCATAGAAACGTACACTAACCTTGTGGGAATAAACATTCCCCTTTAACTTTCCAGGAAGGTTGAATAACGTTCTAGATAGCAACGTTTGCATTATGAACTATATAGTAATGTTTTGATAATGTTTTTAAACAAACGTTGTCCTGTAAACCCTGTACAAACGTTTGCAAGCGTTAATAAACGTTTTTTTTTGTTGAGTGGGCATTAATTCATAGTCCAGGTGAGGACGACTGCGTCATTGAGAGCGGGGTGGGGGCCTGGGGGTCAAAGGAATTAATCTGGTGAGATAACGCCCTCGTGACCACATATATATTGAGTCAGCCCATGTCACATTCAACAGCTGACGTTCAAAGGTGACAGAAACTGTAACCAGGCGTTGATATTGGCGGCACAGATTAGAAGTGAATCAATTTTAGAGATGGTAAGTTTTATCAACATGTATATATTATTACAGTAGTGTGTATGGTTCAGAAAAGCTAACAGGTAAAGGTTCATGGTAATTGCTGATTCTGATGTCCAATATAGCTCTAAATAGAAGGTTACGATGATACCAGAGGAGGATATTTCTAAGGCCAAACATGAAAGTAAGACTGAATTCCCGATGTTTTTTTAATACATTTAAACTACGTACAGAGCCCTCTTCACATGAGGTACTGTCTAGGGCTGGGGTGATATCAATGCGGACACATAAAAGGCTGTTACCAAAGCAAACGTTTAGAGGTTATTATTGTTCATCATATCGCTATTGGTAATGTCTCGGGCCCGACTGTACGTTTACAGTCTTAGTCCAAGAATCTTAGACTTTAAGGTTAAACAAAATCGGAACAAGCACTGAAACACATACTAAAAGTCCCTGCACATCCTCCTTGTGCTCGCTCAAGAATTCAAGATGGCGTCCAGGATGGGCAATAAATGCACTATTTCCCTCATTCTTTTTCTATTTTGACTTTTCATAGGCCAATTTGAAGTGTGTCTAACCCCCCTAAACCAATTTCAAGTTTTTCAACGGTCTTATTCTTTTGTTGCTAGGGCTGGCAGTTGCCTAGTAACAGGCATTTCATATTCATATGAAAGTGACTCCAAAGTGACCCGAATGGAAGTGACCCCAACAGAGCAAAGATGATATAAATGATTTGCTGTCGTCCATGGGTGCCTAGCAACGGCAGATACTTACCTAGCAATCACCTATACATATTTTCTCAAAATTGGATAAAAATGTCTAGGTCGGCCCTGCTTGGTAGGTAGGGTCGGGTAACCTGAAACACACCTTTTTTTTATTTGGCCTAAGCTGAATACTGGTTTGAGTTGAGTTGAGTTTAATTGTTTTATTGAGGCAAAAATACGTCTCGACAGTTTGAGCTACAACCAAGAGTTACTTTCTATGGATTGGTAGGAGGCGCATGTCTCAGTGTGAAGACTTGAGAAGTGAACCAATTTTAGTTAGAAATGAAATTATTATTATTATTATTATTATTATTATTATTATTATTATTATTATTATTATTATTATTATTATTATTATTATTATTACTATTATTATTATTATTACTATTATTATTATTATTATTATTATTATTATTATTATTATTATTATTATTATTATTATTATTATTATTATTATTATTATTTTTATTATTATTATTATTATTATTATTATTATTATTATTATTATTATTATTATTATTATTATTATTATTATTATTATTATTATTATTATTTTTATTATCATCCTTATTATAGTAGTATGTGTAGGGAGGTAATAATTATTATAATTATGTAGCCTATACATTGTATAGGCCGTTGCAGGTTAAATCGAGACATTGAGATCCGGGAAGGAACTTGAATTCCATTATTTACATGATAAACTCTCAGAGATGCACCTTCTGAAGATCAATATGCCTTTTTTAAATCCAGGCACGTGTATGTCAGACTGTGGGAGAGTTATGGGCGGCTCTTCAGGGAGGAACTGGTGAACATGTGAGTTCGATTCCAGAATTGCAGCATGTGAACCGTGCTCTGCAATCACCGTTGCACGCAGAAATGCAGTATATAAGCAAGACTGGAAGATGGAAAATACAGCTTTCGGATGATGGCCCGAGTGCTGAGTTCACCGCGGAAGTGTATGGCAACATAACTCATGATGTCAGTAATTCTGGTAATGTTAGAACCAACAGGGGGAAAATAGGATTCCCTGGAGGTACCTTTACTGTCTGGCACTATATTTAACATAATAAAGCCAGTACCTTCAGCCCCCGTCACTGAGCAGTTCGGTTTAAAAAATAGTGGACATGATATTATACCTTTGTCAGCCATGATTATGGCAATTTCTGTAGTCAATGTTAATGATATCTGTCCCCTGTGATTTTGCTATAAAGAAATTTGGTGTCATACATTATCTGAGTCATATAAACATTAAATTAGACATGTATACATGTGACACAACGGATTCTGAAGATTGTCTATAATCACTTTGTAACATTGTAGAAGAAAATAAACTAATTTTCAAAACAGAACTATTTTGTCAGTGCTATATATGTACGCTATTCCTTTTGCTTCTTTAGACAGGGTAGGCTCCTTTATATATTGCGGTGTCTTATACTCCTGGCTCCTGAGGGCCTCATAATTTCTTCCTATTGGTTTTAAATTTATCTAGGTTGTAATAAGTTTATCATTCACCCCTAGATCATTCCAGTAATGAGAACAATAAGTCGTATAAGTAACACTAACTTATAAATTAAAAATAATGTGAGCAGGCAAGCAGAAAGGATCCCGCGGGATAAGTTCCGAATTTAGCCACCAGGGGCCCCACCATGGCCTTAAAAGGAAGAAGTAAGCTACGTTCCAAGGTGGTTTTTTTCTGCAGAATACAATAGAATTACACAAAACATTCAATTTTCGGTTAAAAGCTTTGATATTTGGAATGTAAAAAAAATGTTTTAAAGCCTAAATGGGTGTTCCTGTTGATATAAGTTGTCATGGAAACGTGAGTTTTATTCCAAATAGAAGAAGAAATAGTGTCTGTATGAACACTCAAAGAGGTGTGGCACTATTTGTACCACTAATGAAACAAGACACAGGGAAGCAATTTATGTATTCTTGGGTTGAACCAATAATGCTATAGGGCTACTAATACGACAGGCAAAAATATTCACAATGGCAGCTATCTCAAGGTTACAATAGCAGGATTTAACAACCACTGGTAAGGGAAATGCAATAGGGTGGTAGTAGTGAGCTCCCCTCAAACAGTCAGGTCCTACCTGTGGATCAATGCATGAGATGATGCCTTCATGGGAGTATTTATAGTACTAGTTTTGGCCACCACGTTAAAATGGCCAAATAGTAAAATTTCCTTGGGGCACTTATTGTGCTTATTGATGGAGAACAAGTAGTCCTGTAAAAACCATTCTATCTTTGAATACACTTCACAGTATTAGGGATGTAAATGGCAGACGCCCAGTGATTGTGCTATAATTATATGTCTTGCTATTTCTCTTACACATAGGATAGATTCACCTGGAGTCGGACACATACCCTGAGACGGACACTTGATTTTTTGGCTATTCAAGCATTTTAAGCTCTTTATTTGTGAACAATGGTAAAGTTTAAGTGTTATTCTTTCCATAGAACTAACACTAGAAGTTATATTGTGCATAAATAACCTCGTCATGATGATGCAGAAGACGGCCTGGTCTTGAATGACCTCATCAATGAGGATAGTGTACGACCTCTCATACTAGCAATAAACCCTGATAAATCGTCAGGGCTGGAATCCATCAACAGCAAAGTACTGAAGGACGCGCTCATTCTCCTAGTTGGTAAGCTGGTAGATATTTTCAGAAACTGCCTGCTTGAAGGGAAATTCCCAGAATCCTGGTCTACCGGGATCCTAGTACCCATTCCAAAGAAGGGAGATCTTCACAACATCAAAAACTGGAGGCCGATTACCCTGCTCCCTCTGCCAGGGAAACTACTTGAAAAAGTGATGCATGGCTATATAAGCAACTACCTTGAAGAAAATGACATACTGAGCCCAACCCAATTCGGGTTCCGAAAGGGTAGAGGTACAGCCAATGCTGTGTTCACAGTACTAAAGGACTTGTTTGCAGCACGAGATGACAAGCTTATAACAGCTGCTTGCTTCGTCGACTATAGAAAGGCGTTCGATTGCGTAGATCACGTGACACTAATCGGGAAGATTGAGGCTCTGAACATGCCTAGGATAGTGAAAATATGGCTCACGGCCTATAGATCTATCCAACAGGCGACACCGAACCAAGGCTAACGGCAACCTATCCACATCAGCGAGAGTGGAATTTGGAGTGCCGCAAGGCTCCACCTTAGGACCCCTGCTCTTCGTGTTATTCATAAACGACTTGTGTGACTCACTGCATGTAGCCAAATCTGTGATGTATGCAGACGATGTAGTGGTATTCGTAAGCAATGAGAACAGTGACACGGCCAAGCGACTACTGCAGGAGGACTTAACTAGGCTGCATCAATGGTGCCTTGACAACCATATGACGGTCAACACCGAGAAGAGCATGACGATGCTTTTTGGAAGCAAGCACCGCATAGAGCAATGTGGAGCCCTAGACATGAAGATGGGAAATGACACGCTACCAAATACTGATACCTACAACTACCTTGGAGTGGAGCTGGATGGCCCACTAACTGTTAACCCACACACAAGCAAAGTAAATAAATCCGTAGGGAACAAAGTATTCAAGCTGGGAAGACTGAGTAAGAGGATCCCCAATGACTGTTGCTTAACTGTATACAAGAGCATGATTGCCCCTGTGATGGACTACTGCAGCTTCTATACCAGAAGTGCTTGTCAGACAGAACTGACAAAATTGCAAAGATTGCAGAACCGGGCACTGAGGATCTGCACCAAGAGCAGACTCAGGGAAGTTAGTGTAGATGCACTCCACACGACTACAGGAGTGTTGAAACTGGAGGACAAACGTAAAAAGCAACTGACGAAGATGATGTGGAAATCGGCCCTACAGGGAGAGGCCACCACGGGCGCGTTAGCCCGCACTAGAGGGGATAGAAAGTTGAAGTTCCGAATACGAAGACCAAAATCGGCATTCTTCCAGAAGAGTCCCTATTACCGGGGAGTTTCCTTATGGAATAAATTAGAACTAAGAGTGCAATTGCTTAAGTCGGAGGAAGACTTTGGCAGGGAGCTGAATGTGTTATATCCGGTCAACTACTAACCATGACAACCTGATAATGAACTGAACACTGGTAATAATTAACTGCTAATACTAATGAAGCAACTGTGAATCGGTCCTATCGAAGGCGCGTAATGGCACAATGATGTAATGCGTCGTGTGTCATAATTGTCTGAATATTGAATGTAAATCGGCTAATAACTACCATTACTATGTGATTGATACTTATGATACTACAAATATCATGCTGGATATGGAGAAGGCAGAAGAGGAGGACCATCCGAAGACTAAACCTCTATATAACACCAAAGTATATTGGTGCGCACAAAATCGCATGATCATATATTCATAATCATTTAATCATAATCATATAATCATAACAGTATAGCATCTAAATTAGAATATGAATCTTCAATCCAACGACCTCATTGCATCAACGCACATGTAAAAGGATTTGTTCGGGCAGAAAGTGTCGAAAGACGCTACGTTCAATAAAAGATTCAATTCAATTCAAATGTCCCTGTCCGTCTTAGGGTATGTGTCCGACCCATGGTGAATCTACCCTAATATAGACGTAACATAATACATAAGGTATAATTATGTATAGACATGAAACAGCATAATCCGTTCTGCTCCTTTTGGGTCAATGTTGGAAAACAATGTAACTCTTAATTGTATGTATATTGAATGAACTGCCTCAGTGCCTGAATCAAAAGAAAGGCAACATAGGACTGAGATATTTCCACGTGTGGTGCAATGATTCACTGACCACTAGCACAACTCATGGTGCAAGACCCATGTATCCTACAGACGTTGTCTACAGTTCTAGTTACAGTGCATACAAATACAACTGCACAGCAAACTATTGATGGCTGTGGTATGTTGGCTATAGAACATTGACAGGGAGTCCCTGATAGCTAGTACATAACTGAAACTATGATATATCACAACAAGACGGGTAGGGGTTGACACTCATTTTTATCAGCAGGAGCCTGTAGCTCTGGGTCTGGGATAAAATGCTTCTTATGTCAAAGAGAAAATCATAAATATCTCTGAATCTTATATGTAAAATATCAAATGAAAATGCCAATCATCGCCCTGATGATGAGTACCAACATTGCATAGCAATGATAATGATGTTTCTTCAGATGGATAATCAATGTCAACCAGTCAGTATATGAAAACCCGGTCTGCAGTTTGTGCAACCATGTGCATGTAGTAGAAAGGGCCATTACCATAAACTACACACCTGTATAAAAGCAGCACCCTGGGCCTTGTTGCAGGCAGTAACCACAACACACCTGAGCCTCCAGCACATGGAGTGTTCAGGGGTTACTCACACCGCGCTTACTTCCCTGCAATGCTGATTATTCAGGGCAAAGGCTAGGAGGGGCTCAGCAGTTTCCTAGCTGTCCGGGCCCCGGTGGGGGAGGGCTGGTGTAGAGGGGCTATGGGGTATTACAGACCTCATTCCTCCTCAGCCTGTTTTCCTACCACCCTGGGCCTGCTGTCCTCCTGCTGGACACTGGCTCAAGGGAGTTGTGTGCCCGTGAAAAGACACCATTTTTACCTCTTTTTTTTTCAAGGCCTGAGGGGTGATTGTAGCTATAAGCGGACCTGCCGTCATGAGTTCTTCATGCTAATGGTTGGTTACCTGAGTCCTGACGGCCCCCATCTGTGACAGTACAGTGCCCAGTGTATGTAACATTGTGACAGCCGGGCCTGACATGTCATTATGGGGGCTGGGGTCACTGACAACTCATACCACAGAGACTTCATGAAGACCAGCGATACTACCGGGGATTCCAAGGACAATGGAGCAGACTGATGCACTTCTAACACCTCCTCACTTCCATTTATTATCTTGATTATGGGTCCTATAGCTCTGTATATAATAAACTAGAAGTATACACATAACCAAAACTCAGAATATCACTGTTTATATTATCTCACATTATTCATCAAATAGGTAATTTATATCTGACTGACATTTATTTCTCAAATGTAAAAAAAACAACCAACTAGGTATGATATGTAGACTCTAATTAATTACATACCATTTTACAATCTAGTATAGTTGTGATCACGTACACGATCACAGAGGTGGCACGCAAACAAATGGTATGACGTTATACCTTCATGTTCAAACAAAAGAGAGGCATGCACAGGCATGTCTCATCCTGCTGACTCTTGGAGGTGTATTAGCCCTCCCCCACATAGGGCCGGCATATCAACTAATGGAAGCAATATAATTATACACACCATACCCAGAGCTGTTACAGACTCCATACCACACCCTTCTATTATAATGACTGGGTGTGAAAGAGGACGCCATGTGAACGAGGAGTTGAAGTACAACATATTTATTTCATGACAGGCGAAGGCAACCTTACTATACCTTAATACCCATAAACTATCTTCATTTAATCAGTTGTCCATCAGGCCAAAAAAAAAGAAGGTGTGTATCAGGCAACATGGTTTTAAATGTTGGAGGTACCTTGAATGAGTCGCGGACTGCCATATCGACTCGCGGGTCATCAAGACGACTCACCGATTCTTACTATAACTAGGAATATCATGAAATTATTGGACATTGATTCTTGTTAATAAGCAATTTGCTGAGGCTGGACAGTTAATTAGGCATGTGATCTGTTCTTCCTGACCAAAAAAATTGCTAAAATTTCAGAAAAAATATGAATATTTTGCAAAAAAAAAAAAATTCTCCAAAATCGGAAAAAAATGCTAGGGTCGGCCCTTTTTTGAAATTAGGGTCGGGTTGCCTGAAACACAACTTTTATTTTTTTTGGCCTTACAATACAAACATAGTAATACCATATGGACACATCGCCACAACTAGACCCACTAGTGGTACATTGAATGCAGTTGTATGCACACACTGCCCTGCTGCAGAGAAGGCATAGGGATCCCAAACTGTACAATAACTGTATTATAACTATAATTATACAATATTATCAATAATTACTATGCTATGATGTCAGTGGATGATAAAGTGTTCTGTTCTTCCATCAACAAACTGATCAAATATGCTTCTACTGCATACAGGTACCTACACATAGACATAACTAGTACCTATAACTAAGGCCGCAGCATTGGGTGAACCAAACATTGTATTAAAATTTTTGTTTTGTTTTGTACAGTTTTTATAAATTATCATCCACTATAATTACATATAAGTGAATTTAGATCATATTAACAACAGCAATATGTACCATATCCATATTAGGTTCGACCAATTCCAGCGAGTGCTAGTTATTAATCCTCAACTAAGTGTGACCAATTGTTATCTGCTAATAAAGAGCATTTGAAAATATAAACACTGACTCTATCATACACTTGCACCAATTAATTTGCAATATGGAATGGCCCTAAGGATTGACATGATGTTCATTCTAAGAAGACCACTGTCGGGGATTATCGGGCGGAACATGGCATATCGTTTTTGTACGTGTTATGAACGATTAGAAAAGTGAAATAAAAATAAAATTGGCGGACGTCATGAAATTCATCAACAGATGAATTTTGAAGAAATGAGCTTTTATAGGTATTATTTACAACAAGGGGAATACGTATATTAAAGCGCACTGCCACTAGGTAGCGTCACCCGACACTGCAATATACGAGATAGCTATAAGTTAAAATGGAGCGAAATCCCATTATATGGGTAAGTGGCACGATGATCTATTATTTCGGAAACCTAAATCTTGTTTTGTAGGCATTACAACAAATGTACCTGGACTCTCAGTATCTAAATAATATTATATTGCATTTACATCTTCAAGCTACTTATCACAGAGACTATTTCCACACAGCAGAGTGATATCAATATATATGCCAGCTTAGTCAATGGTTTGTCATTGTATGAAACTGTTAGCCATAACGGTGCATATGTGTCATCTGACCCTCTTTTATCATTTCTACAAACAACGCAAACCAAGCTATTTTCTTAATTTAAGGATATGAGTATAATATGCTGTCCCTATAAATTGCTGCTTTTGATGATATGCCGATTTGTAAAATTAAGGAAATGTGCAAACGGTCCAGGGAATAGCTGAGCCTGTCTGAATTTGCAACTACAATGCTGCAAATGTTATATGTGGCCCTCCGGTAATGGTCAGTATCCCAAACTAATCTGTCCCATTGGAATCTACGCCGAGCCTCCTCACTGTAGGAAGCCAGGGTATAGTGTGGCTCAAATAATGGCACAGGCCCATCTGTAGCTGACATGTATATTCGATTCAGCTCTCTGAAATGGCACTATGGATCACTGCATTCCTTTCCGTAAAAGTATGTCATTCTGGGGACAAGACTGCAAACACCTTTACTCCATAGACCACAATAAGTACCATAAGTCTTGTATTGAAAGCATCAAAACCAGTTCACAATGACAAGGAAGGCAAAAAAGTACCAAAATGAAGAAATCAAATTGTCCTATTTTTTTGGTATTTTAGTAAGGCTGACAAATTGTCCTATTTTTTTGGTATTTTAGTAAGGCTGACACAGTTAAATATGTTATTAATTTGTTTCAATTGCAATATAATTCGAGGTCAGCACTGCAACATGTCTGGCAGGCGTTCCTCCTGCGTGTCTGTATATAGGTCTCTACAATCTCTGGTACTAGCATGCAGGCCTTCTCCTGGATACCTTGTTACTGGTATACCTCTACAGATGCGTGCTGAGCCCAGATGTAGGTATTCGCCCAGGTATAGGCCCTTGTCCAACTTTGGGTCCTAGTCTAGATGAAGGTCCTCACCCGGATAAGATCACCACAAGATCATTAGATGAGAGGTCAAAAGAAAGGTAATTAGGGCTTTCTGCTTATACATCAGAGCATGTTTAGCCATAAAACCATGTCATTTTCATTGCAAAATGTCTAAACTTCTATACGTGTTAATGTGACTGAAGCTTGAAAAGGGAAGGATTAAAATGTAGTCAATCAAGCAATCGAACAATTTCTATTGTATCTGTGGGAGTGCATCAGAAATGTCATTATCATTTTCCTCTTCCGTTGCACAGGCGTACTCCTCCTTCATAGCAGCGCGTGCTTCTGGCGACAAGGAAAAACTGAAACTGGGTGTTTTCTCTGCTCGAGTTGGGCAATCTCCGAATATAACATGCCTTTTACGTTGGCCTTTACTGTCTGGCCTCCCAGTGTTTGAGTCCTCTGATGTGGCCTTCTTGACCTTCTTGAGGTTATTCAACTGCTCGAAGTAAAGCGTTTTGAAGTTTTCAGGGCCCAGCGACCAGACCAGTTGGCGCATTGTCTTGGACCTGGAGAGCAGGTCTCCCTGCGTACCGAATAGCTCATAGACACTGGTGGCTGAGCTGCTATGGGAAGCCTGTAGTTTAGTTGACCTCTCTGACCTCTCCCCAGTCTGTACCTTTCCACCATTGGAGAGTCTCCGGGGGCTTGCAGGTGAGTCAGCACGTCTTCTGGACAGCAGGGGGCTTGGGGACCTCAGCTGATGGTGACCAGTGTCCTGGGATGAGGTCCTCCTCCCAGTCTGATCTGCCACATTGAAGTCTACCTCATCTTCAGTGTAGGAGGAGGGAAAAGGTGGAGGTGAGAGTAGTGGCAAACGGACTGCTCCTAATGGGGGAGTTATTGAGGGGGATGGTGGTGGTGTGGTGAGGGCGCTCTGGAGGTGGACATTGGGCATTGAGTTGGTGCGGGGTCTCATAGTACCATCCCCCAACAGATTGTGTAGGTCCACAGACCAGGAATACAGGGGGCTCACTGGAGACAGGAACCTGGGGTCCTCGTCCTCGTCATCTGATGTCTCTGCTTCCTCCTGTTTATCTGTATGGGACACTACAATCTCTGGCACTACCAGGCCCTCCCCTGGGAACCTTGTACCTGGTACATCTATGGGTGCTGAGGCAGGGCCTTGTTTTGTCACAGACATGGACCCTTCCCTAGATGAAGGTCTTAGCCCAGACGTGGGGCCAAGTCCAGATGTGGGTCCTAGCCTAGGTGAGAGGTCCAGCCTGGACAAGGGTCTCTTCTTTGACATGTTATCGCCGTCCTCAGATACAGAGCCTCTCCTGGGATTGGACCCTTTACCAGTTGGAGGCCTTTGTATATATGTTGATCCCTCCCTATCCCCGTTCTCTTTCGCCGATCTGTGCATTCCTTCAGAGGGCTGAGGCGAGTTCCTTAAGAAAGACATGGTTGATTGGGGGTGGTCTGTGAATTGGCCAGGTCCCTGGATATTGGTAATATTTCCTATAGGTCTGTGGTTTCTGTCACAGATGTGGCTTAGTTTCCCGCGATTGAAGCCTTGTGCATGCAATGGTAGGGGCACTTAGGCTTCCACATGATATAGCAAGGAGTTGCTACCTTGTACACGATAGAAGATGCATCATCGGGAGATGTACTCCTTCCTGTAACATCTGTGGCTGGTGAACCCCTGTTATGTTTCCTGGTATGATAGGACTTCTACCATAGAATCACAGAAGATCTCTCCTGGCCTGAGAGAGTTTCTACATAAGGTGACAGAAGCGCTCTCCTGGTAGGATCGGACTTCTACTGTAGTGTGACAGAACGTCCTCCCCTTTTGTTGTGGCAGAAGATCCTCTAAAACTAATACAGAAGCATATTCTTCAATGAGAGAAATGCACTCCTGATCTACGGAGCGTCCTCGTGTCAGTAAAAGTGGCTGAGTGTGAGGTGAGGTCTTGGTGGCTGCAAACCCTCCGTCACTACACAGTGTAGGGTGTAAGGTAATGTTAATTATACATAAAGGTAACCTGCATTGTCCTGCATACTCAGGTGTAAACTTCTGTGTAGAATCCCACCCTGACTGTTGAGTGTGAGCTTTAGATCCACGGAGTACTGACCAGTTCTCCTCGAGGACACCACAACCGTTTTTCCAACACAGGAATAGTGATGCCATGCAGTATGCACTTATAGCGTCGAGCCTGTTCTGATGTTATTTCTCACAGAATGGTGCTATAGGTGCCACAGCCCATCCCCTACTTATAAACAGGCAGTAGGTATAAAATGGGAGGGTGGAGGAGGTTTATGGCCTTATGGGAGGAGGGGGGCTGTTCTAGTTTACATGTACGGCTCACTGGTCAGGCCGATTTGGCAGCGTGACCACCAACGCCTAGTCCTACCAAGTCTCCTGCCCATGCCTTATGTGCCTGCTACCTAAGGGACGGGCCATTTATTGCTATATAGCTTGCGAAGTTGAGGAATTGATGAATTCCTACGAGAGTTATAAATGTTTCTTTGACCCCTATCCCTGGGATGATGTTTATTTATTTTGGGATCGCCCCCAATATAATACGTATATACATTTTACCAATGTAGATTTAAGGTCAGATGATGCAATGCATGGTCGTTATGGTTTTGAGAAATGGCCATGAAAGTCTCATTGCATATAGCGAGAGAAGGTCAATGCGTCTGGGTAAGGTTTAGGTTTTAAAATGTTTACCTTTGTATTATTGTATGAAATTTAACCATAAAGACTTAAAAATAAAATGTGATGCCTCCCAGTGGTGGGGTTTATACACAAATGCCAACGCCCATTGATACCGTCTCTGCCGTATTTCACGAGTGGGGGCTGGGGCCATATTCCACGAAGCCGCAGGCTGAGTGGGATATGCCCCAGCACCCACGAGTGAAATACGGCAGGGAGGTATCAATGTAGTTGGCATTTGCATTTATTTTTTATTTGAAGCATATAATGGAGAAAATCTAGCCTTTTCTTAGCCCATTGAATACGGCCACATTGTATTCAATGGGGGACATTGAATACGGCCCTTCCTATAATTAAGCATAGTAAAGCTCGTATTTCAAAAAAATAAATTATAATTCTCGCTTCCTTCCCTCTATAATGAACCTTTGTAATGGAACTCCCACGAACATACTGTTATCTGCAGCATCTGAAAACCATGAACAACACTGAGCAGAAGGAAGAGTCAGTCTGACCCTCTCTCCAGAGTCAGCCTCTCTCTCTCTCTCTCTCTGTCTCTCTCTCTCTCTCTCTCTCTCCAGAATCAGCCTGACCCTTCCTTCAGAGCCAGGTATGTCCCCAAAATGACTTACATATTCTCGCTATACGATGTACTCTGGAGGCTCAATGTAGTTCAACACTACCTGAATATTGATGTCAAAGGGAGTTATGCTGTAAAAACTGTAAACATTATAAACATTAAATACCCTAACCTAAACATGTTTAAACTCTAAACATATATATGTTATCTTAAAATATTTAAAGAAAATGGTTTAGAGTTTAAACACATTCAATCTAAAGGTGTTGACTCAACATACCTAAAGAAGTACTTTCCCACACTGTTGATACACCAACACTGTGATATGGAATAACAGGTATAGCAATATTTTCTCAGTCATCATGTTGTACATAACTATTGGTTACTTTCCCTTGGTTATGATAAGTAATGTATGTGATGACACTCCAAGTAGGTGTTACAAAGTTCTATCTACTCCCCACAATAAGTATGATTATAATATATGCGTTTATTTTTTTAAATACAAGACTTCCTATGCTTTAGCATTGAAGGGCCGTATTCAATGCCCCCATTGAATACAATGTGGCCGTATTCAATGGGCTAGCAAAATATTGTTTTTTCTTTATAAACTGGCTTCAAATAAAAAATAAACACAAATGCCAACTACATTGATACCATCTCTGATGTATTTCACTCGTGGGGGCTGGGGCATATCCCACTCAGCCCGCGGCATCATGGGATATGGCCCCTAGCCCCCACTCGTGAAATACAACAGAGATGGTATCAATGGGCGTTGGCATTTGTCTATATAGCCATATAGTTCTAAACATGTTGAGAGGGAAAAACGTGTTAAAAATGTGGGACAACAAAGTGTGTAGAAGGGTGTTTAACTCCCAAACATGCGCATTTACAATCTCAACACGTTTAGAGTGTAGGCCCTGCTGGACACTGGGGGAGAGTCGGGCAATGCTGGACGCCCCCCCCCCCCTCAGAGTCCAGCTTGCCCGAATGCCCCCTCCAAGAGTCCAGCATTATAATTATGATTCCCTTCAATTTGTATTCAGTCTCCAAACAAAGGTCCCTCCATGCAACTGATGCAAGTACACATCCTTATTCTGTTATTTTGTCTGCTCAATAATAGGATCATACACTGTCTCTTATATTCGAGCCTCTTACGTTTTCTCTTAATAGATTCAGCCAACTTCTGGGATTTAATTTGGATGATATGTGTGCTAAATCAAGATCTTGGGGATCATGACAGACCCCAATACATACATATAAGTATATAATTATGTCAGAAAGCTCTTCATGGTATTATCACAGTCACTATTGTATTTATAATGAGGCATACATATTATAGTACATGTTGGAAAGGTCAGTTTTCATGATCATTTTTCACTCCACCAAGTAACTGACCCATATGTACCTGTTTATGACATATATACCTTAAACGGCTTGATCAGCTCTCTCACATGTTTGCACACAGACCCTCCAATGTCAATGATTTGATTAAGGACATGTACATGTTGACCTCCCGTACACACGCTTACCTTAGTAAGCTTACATTATAGTCTATGTGCTATTCTGACCTGGTTACTTTAAGTGATCTGAGGTGAGCCTCAGAGTCTTTGCTATCAGGCTGTAATCGATTTGGTACACACACGTGGCATTAGTAATATAGCCTCTTATACATAAACTGGTATTATGAGTATTACAATAGTGTATATGTATAGCCATTGAATGGTTATAAATATAGTAGGCAATAATACCATAATGCATTGACACCTGTACAAAGGTGGACTGTGTGGTAGGGATCATTACTCTGAATATATTGCAATTATAGACAACACGCTGAATGGGAATAACCACTGCACTGTGTCTCAGAAGATGTATATGAGTGTCTTTATGTTCTCCACGGGAGACTTTTCAGGGAACTACCAATTGTAGCTGTGTTATAAATATAATCAGCTGCATTTTCATAGAACAGACACAGAAATAGACATGTAGTCAGGTACATGTAGACATACACGTGTTAACCATACAAATAATAAATGAACATATTTCATAAAGGATGCAATGCATAATTCTATTAATATCCCCCTACAACAGTCGAAAAGCTTAGACGATACCAAGTCCTTTATCTTAAACCAATGCAGGGACACCCACGGCGTCTTATATACCTGGAAAACAAGAACTAATTGTGATATTTCTGGTAGTAGGTCTACATGAATAAGAACGGTGTGAAATCGTGTATAGCCTGGAAGACAGGACAAAAATTATTACATTTATGAGTGTTTGGTTCTAAAATGCAATAAGCGCCATTGTGAAAAATGCCACCATATTTCGACAATGGTATGACAGCCTTAGACAATTATGACAGCCTTAGAAAAATCACTAAGTACATGCGGCAATTCTGAAAAAATGGATTTGTTACGTTAAGGTACAAAATTAACTTAATGTACTGTGTCCCTCCGTGACATTTCCATCTCTATATTACATTATTTTATATTGAATCTATCCTTATAGTTATACTTTCTTTCAAAATATGAGCCTTAACTCATGAGCCTCGACTTGAATCCTACCTTGAAATAATATGTATCAGACTCAAAGAGGAACGTGGACAGGAACGTGTTTTTTTTGTGTGTGGATGTAGCATTGGCTACTTGTCACATAGAGTAGTGTAGATTCACCGTGATTCGGACACATAGGCCCCTACCCTGAGACGGACAGTGAAATTTGAGGTTATTTATGTAGGTACACTACTACTTATGGTATTTAGACTTTGGAAAGAACCTATACTTAACCCAGATTATCCTAACGACCTACATGTAGGTCACTTACAGTACCCTAAAAGGCATATCCCCTTGCTACAGAAAAAAATCAAATACATTATATATAGAAATTATTCTTTAAAGTTCCTCCCTTTAATATGTCAGAAAACTGATGAAATCAAGTTGCCACCCAATTAATGTATGGTTGCCATGGCAACCGCAAAACTATAAAATCTTATAATAGGCAAGTTGGTAAATTGGAAAAACGAATCTTGTCATTTTTATCAGATAAATAAGGGCCAGGTATTCAAAAGTTATTTCATATATAAAACTCATATATAAGAATCTGCATGCAAAATTTGGTTGCCATGGAGACGTAAGTTCCAGAGATATAGCCTCTTGTATAAAAGTGACCTACATGTAGGTCGTTAGGATAATAGGGTGTCTAATATCCTATGTATATATGTACATGGAATACAGAGCATAGCAGCACAAATGTAATGTTGTTCTTCATAATTATATTCATAAGGGATTATCCAAAACTTATCAAATTTTAGTAATTGGTCATGCTATATGACCCTCATAATTCAATTTATTATGAGTGACCTTGGCCAAGGTCAAGGTCATCAAGTTTGACCTTGAATGTACAAAACTTACTATCAAATGGTGTCTTTCTAATCCATAATTTAGAAACACAGCAGTTATTTTCACTATTAGAGTGTCCCAATGTATAATGAAAAACAATTACCGTAAAACCTCGCGTATAAGCCTAACTCGCGTATAAGCCACACCCCGACTTTGGGCCGATCCTATAAGCCGCACCAGCGATCTGAATAGGGTGGCTTTAGTACAGTCAACTCCCTCTTAGCGGCCACCCCTCCAGTGCAGCCAATCCCTCTAATGCAGACACTTTTCATAGTCCCAGACATACTACAATGTACAGAAAATGACCCCCTCCAATGCAGCCACCTCACCAAAGCGGCCACTTTTTCATAGTCCCAAGGGTGGCCACATTAGAGGGAGTTGACTGTACTGTACTATAGGAGCAAAAACTCGCGTATAAGCCGCACCTGGACTCTGTGCCGATCCTATAAGCCGCACCAGCGATCTGATTCGCGTACTAGCCGCGGCTTTTACGCGAGGTTTTACGGTATATAATCATTAGATATTCAATATGTTGTTGCCATGGAAACCATTTCACTAGTAGGTGTTACTATGCAAATGAACAATTTGATTCTGGGTGGCGCTAGGTGTTGTTAGGCAAATCAACCAACACTGCCTCTATTTCTAGGTTTTTGATATACATTACCATAATGAGTACCCGAGGATTGATTTATCAGGGCTCGATTAAATCGAAATAGGCATTTGAACATGTTTATTGACTGTTGCTAAGCAGATCAACAAACAGTACATCTGTTGCTAAGCAATGACCCTATATGATATAGAAACACACAGGTCATAATTTGAGAATTGGACCTTGGTCCAAGCAAAATCTCTAATATTAGTTGTCAAAACTCATAATTATCAGAATTATTGTCATGCTAAGAGGTAGAACTTCTGAAAAAAAATAATGAAATAACCTGGGTACTAGGTAAGATTCTAAAGAATCAGCTGTTTCTATGCAACCATGAGTGGTAGAACTCCATTCAGAATACAAGAATTATTGGATATGCTATGAGTATGTAGTAGAAGACTCTACCGTTCATTTGTTCATTGAGGGTGATTTTTTTTGTGTTTTTTTTATTGTTGTTAGGGAAAGTGTTTACCATGGCAACAGGAGGTTTTGCATGTTTTGGCAATAATGATGAAATTTGATTTCAAGCAACACTAAGCCTCCTAAAAATCTAACACCATAATTTCTAAAGGAAAAGGCAGGTTAACTAAAATTTCTAGGATTAGTTGTCAAAACTCTTGAATTGTCTGAATTATTGTCCTGCTTTGGGGTAGTAATGCAAAAAGATGAGGAAATAACCTGGTTGCTAGGTATGATTTTTAAAGAATCAGCTGTTGCTATGCAACCATGAGTCCTAAAAGAACCCCAATCATAATATAAGATTTATTGGGCATGCTATAAGCATGTAGTTGAAGATAGATCTTTTACCTCACCATTCACTTGTTTATTTAGAGCGATTTTGAGCCCTTATCATGGTTGCTATGGCAAATGGTTACCATGGCAACAGAAGGTTTTGCATCTTTTGGTGAATAATTACTTTAGAATTTAAGTAGTACTAGGCTTCCTTAATATGTAACACCATAATTCTGAATTCAAAAGCCAGGTTAACCTTTAACAAGTATGTGCAGAAATTCGGTAATAGCCTAGTATGACAGCCTATGAATATGATTTTCGACCTATGTACATCCAACCGTGGATTCTCCTAAAGACCTACATGTAGGTCAGTATTGAAATGGCCATATTACTGGATATCTTCATCCGATCACCATAAAATTTGAAATGGTGCATATTTAGGTCCACAATACACTGTATACCAGCTTTCAGCACTTTTGTTTCAAAACTCTAGCTTTAGTATAATTTGGGTTAAACTTTACCCGTGTTTACTATTGGTCACAGGTAAATGACTTAACATGCCTGAATAACCACACAATCAAATGTCTATTTTCAAGTTGTGTGTCCGACTCCAAGTGAATGTACCAGAGTATTAAAGCATTATTTTATCAGACATGCCAAGTTGAACAGTCAACAGATGAGTGGACAATGTACGCACATATAGATTTTGACACCACGGCGGAGCCGCGGCGTCCCCCCACTTGACCATCCCTAACCATGGTTTTCTCTATAGGCCCCCTCCCAGTGGGCAAACTTCAGTTGATTCAATGTTGATTCAATGTGTGTAGTGACATGATATCAACAGTTGATACAGGGTTGTCATTTTGTTGATATTGATGAGGTCATCAACGTTGATCATTCATCAGTGATTCAACATTGATATGGCCATTGTGAATCAACAACAAATAAACATAATAAAATGATTCACATTGATTTGATATTGACTACTTGTAAAATAGGTGAAGAATAACATCAAGTCCAAGTGCAATATATCTCTGTCTGTATTCTCCACAACTCCAGCATATATGTGATACATCAAGGTACAGCAACACACTCTCAACCAATCAGGGTTCAACCAATCATTGCGGACCAGCTCCCTCTCCATTCCCCCCACAGGGGTGGGGGAGGAACCGGTCAGGCACCTCTAAATATGGACCAGTGCACGTGCATGCTGCTACTGGTTGCCATGCTGGTCACTACTAGTCCCTACTCCCCGGCTATATATTACCCCACCCTTAACACACACACACATCCCTTACTGCCCCCCCCCCTCCTCCAAGGTACCCTAATAATCCTCTCCCCTGCAGGCTTCTACATCCCCTGCTCCTGGAGTCACGGCGGCTTAACCCTTCCCCGCCCAACACACACAATATTATTGGTATAGTCTTATGTAACAATCATATATAATTTTAGGGGATACACACATACAATCACTAGTCACCGACTACACACCTTTCCCCCCAGTCCTTCATAACTATGAAGGTACTATTCAAGATTTTACTCGCACGCCCTCGTCCCTCTCTAATCAATGTTACGCGCGATGGGCTCGGTGGGGATAGTGGGGTACAAGGCACCCCCGGGGGCTCCCCCCCCCATCGTTGGTTCGATGTAGGTCGGTGCCCGGCTGACCATCGCCACCACAGGTGACGGGAAACATTTCACAAATCGGTGATCCACATACCATTTCTGTAGCACGCCGATCCCCACCAGTCCCAAGATTACCCCTCCCACCAGTCCCACCGCCACCCACCCCACCGTGTCACTCTTGTCAGTGTCCACGGAGCCGGCCCCGTCCCCCACCTCCCCCTCCCATCCCCATTCCTCCAAGTTTACAATGGGGATGGTTACCTCGGCATGCAAATCAAGTTCTTGTAACACTGCTTTGTCCATGATCTTGGGCCAGCTATAGTTAATCCGGGGTAGTTGCAGTGCAGCCGCGGCGGGAATGGTTAGGTTGCTCATCTCTGAGTCAATTCCCTTGACCTTCCAGTCCTTAGTTTCTAATGAACATAAGTTAGCCAGTTCAATACTGTGAATGCCCAATACCTGTAACACCGCCGGGCTCGCGCCTGGACACCTCTTAATTACTCTAATGTTAACATAAGCCACTATTGTTATTTGTGATAATTGCCTCGAACTTCGGTACACTACAGAGTCCTGGTCTATTCTTTTGGCTATGGTTACATTGCATCTTTCCGGTCGTCTTCCCATTAGTAGATCCGTTTCACAAGTTGGTTTCATCCTGTGGACGGAAGGGTAGCACAGGAGGGGTCTCCCCCCTATACATGTCTCTGTAGTGGGTGTGAACGAGGTCCCTGCCTCTGTTGACAGTGCCATTGTGGGTAGTCCTTTAATCGTGCGTGTAAAGTTGGTTTGGAATGACATAGGGAAGTATGTCAATGAGTAGGTCATAAACACCTCCCTGGTGACGGCCGGGATCACTACCCTGAATACAAGCTGTCCCTGTTTGTTTTCCCACATAGGCACGACCTTTAGATGTGAGTAGTACCAATGAATGTCCAGCGGGACGTGCCCCCGCCTGCTTAGTGAATTTAATATAGTTTTTAGGTCAGATACCGGTAATATTTCCCTCGACAGCATTCCCCTCTCTAGTTGTAGTCGCTGGGCCTGGAATTGCGTGGCCGCAGCCAGGTATTGTTGTGCTGCCGCCTCGAGCATTAGGTATGTTTGATCAATGATTCTTGTGAGCTGTAAGTGTCGTATTGCATTGGCCTGCGACAATGACTGGTCACCCATGTGATTAATTATGCGTATTATCGTTTGTGTCTTTTGCTGTAATATATTTATGTCTTGTCTGTTTTGTCTAGTATAACTTCGTGTAGCATTCATGACGGTGATCATCCCTTGTTTATCTTCCAAGATTCTCCCCAATCTACTTTCTAATTGTTTCACCATTCGTGTCACATGACCCACCTGTCTGTCTGTGGCAAATCCAAACAGAACACGTCCCAGATCGGCCACTACAGTAATAGCCCGTCGTATCCTTGTCATCTCCTCCCCTGTCTTCTCTCCTCCATCACCTCCTTGTGCTGTGAGTAGGCCTAGGTGCACTTGGCCCTGTATGTCTGCAAGTCTCATTCTCCATACATAATGATCGATCTGGGTAGCCTGCTGCTGTACTAATTCTTGGTAGTGTTGCAGCTGCTGGTGCAGTTCTTCAATGTTGGGTGGTGTTGGTTGTTGTAGTACCACTGCTACCGACCACATACCTGATATCACTCTTGTTGTACCCTCCTCTGTCACCAGTACGCCGTCCTGTTGTAGTAGGGATGCCCCGGCCATGTAGAGCCATGCACCCCAACATGCAAGCACAGTCCAATACATCATGTACACACCGTCAGCGACACACACCCTACTGCTCTCCCTACTAGTCTGGTCTGCTGTACCTGCTTCTCTCGACTCCCTTGTGTTTATAGCTGTAGGCTAGCCTACAGCCCCCCTCCCCCTTTTAAGTACCTTCCAGCTGCCTCCTTATCGACCTAGTCATTGGTCCCAGCTCTTCCCTAAACATATCCCATGCTTGAAATAAGTCCTCCCTCCCCGTCTCATGATTTATTTTTAGACTAGGTACCAATGTTTCTGTGAACCTCAGGGGGGAGCGTTGATTCCACTGCTCTCGCTGCTCCCCCCCACCCCCTTGATCCTCTTCTCTCTCCCTTACCTCCCTCTCTTCTTGTTCTAATAATAAAGCAGGAACGTCAATACCCACTCAACAAAAAGACGTTATTTAACCCTGGAAAAAACGTTCACTGAAGGTTTGCAAAACGTTCGTTTTTAACGTTAGTTTTACGTAAAAACGTTGACTCCAAATAACGTAAATAAACGTTTTCTACAAACGTTTGGAAATGCAACCTAATTTCAATGTTAAATAACGTTTTTCAAAGGTCATTATTGGTCAAAATAATGTTTTTTTCGGTTTGCCAGAGGGCACCAAACCCAACTGAAAAATTAGCATACCAGCATCCATATTTTTGGTTTCATTTATTTTATATTAATTTCCTTTTATGTAAGCGATTACACTTGGGGCTGTAATAGTACATCCGCTATTCACTTGTTTTTCCTGACCATGCATACGTTCATCAGAGTTAAAGCCCTTCACTACATCTGGTAGGGATACACAAAGAGGCCTTTAATACATGTAGGTATTACAAATGCTGATTTTAACTGGTGTGACTATATAGTTTTAAAATACCTGCTAAATAGGTGTACACAGGTATATATTCCAATTTTAGGCTGCATAGATTCCATTTATCTCGCTGTTAGTTTATGGAAACGATTTGACAGAGAATGTTGTACTTACACTAATTAGAAAAAGTTATGATAATTATTATTGTGGCACATTTTATGTAAGATAATGTGGTGAAGCATCAGCAAAATACCATCAAAGGGATAGTGCTGCCATCTGGTAGCAGATAGGGATATCAAGGGAAACGTTGATTAACATCAAACTAACGTTTTTATACAAACGTTTTTTGTCCAAACCATGAGGAAATGTTCAATAATGTATTGAATACAAATGTTTTGTTCTAAACCATATAGAAATGTTCAATAACGTTTTAAATACCAACGTTTTTATCTAAACCATGTAGAAACATCATATAACATCATAGAAGCAAACGTTCTGCTCTAAACCTCCTATAAATGGTAACTAACATTCTAGTTAGCAACGTTTGTATTATGAACTATATAGAAACGTTTACGCAACGTTTTTACAGAAACGTTCTCCTACAAACCATATAAAAACGTTTGCAAATGTTAAATAACGTTTTTTGTTGAGTGGGTAGTCTCCTCCTCCCCCTCCTCCTCACTCCCACCATGGGGCTCCCGACCTCCTCCCTCCTCCGCACCTTTACTGGCGTTAGTGTGTGCCCCACCACTATCTAGTGGTGTGTACACAGCCGTGCTCTTGTGTACCTCTCGCATCACATCTGGCATTGCCTCTCCCTCTGGCGGTTGTTGGTCCCTCGTGGGATCAACGTCCACCCTAACTGTCCCCCTAGCTTCCCCATGTGGCTCCTGATAATCCCCCGTGTAATTATTCTCCTGCACATGTTCTGCTGTACCGTGTTGAGCCCTGTAATCCCCCGTGTGATTAACTTTAGGCTCTACTACGGCAGGGGGCAGATCATCTTGCTCTGCCGTATGTGTATTTGTTTGTGTTTGGTTGATACCCTCCCCCGTACCCTCCCTGCCAGGCAGCCCTACAACATGTGGCTCTGCTTGCTGTACCCTGTTTCTCTCCTCCTCTGCCCCCTCCTGACAACCCCTCCCCCCCTGTGGCTGCAGGATCATCCCTCCCCGTCCCTGTAGCTGCTGCTCACCATCTCTGTGCTGTATATCAATGTGAGCTGCTCTATTTAAGATCTCCTCCCGCCTAGGAATATAAATATCTTCCATAACTTGCCCTCTTGCATAATCATCCCTTCCCCGGTCCTGTCTACCTTCAATAATCCTCCACTCCTCTGCCTCTCGTTTCTCTACCTCTCTTTGCTTTTCTAATTCTAATTGCACTTTTCTTTTTTGTGCCCTAGTGAGCGGGTGAGTTTCAATGAGCTGCTCTACATTACCAGGTGAAGGTTTTAATCTGTCCACGTTCACCTTTAATGTCTTTAGTGTAGGGCCCACCAGCGTGGCTGTGGGTCCCACCAACCGGGTTATTAAGTAGCCCGGGTCATACTTTTGATCAAAAGATGTTGGGTTCATAACTTGCAGTGACACTGGCTGGCCCTCATAATAGGGGGGCGCTCTAGGCCGTTTATCTAGCCGTATTTTATTACGGTTTTGTTGCCTCAGTAAGTTCTCCCTCGCCTTTTCGTGACACTTTGCTAACTCCCCCACCCTGTCTGCCAGAACTGCTGCGTCTTGCCCTGGGGGAA
The DNA here is from genome assembly GCA_947462335.1 of Harmothoe impar. Classification (NCBI taxonomy): domain Eukaryota; kingdom Metazoa; phylum Annelida; class Polychaeta; order Phyllodocida; family Polynoidae; genus Harmothoe; species Harmothoe impar. The sequence continues at coordinate 56,227,751 of OX381707.1, read as the reverse complement.
TCACATGCTGTTTAATACATGGGTTGTACGGGTGTCGCCCAAAGTGTAAGTAGTACGGAGAGTAGCCTGTGGCGCTGGACACCGTGGTGCGGTACGCCAGCAGCGCCTCCCCTAGCACCTCATCCCACCTATGGGTGTTTGCTTCTACCAATTTGGATAGAATGGCCTTTACGGATTTGTTCGTCCGTTCCGTCTTACCGTTAGAGGCGGGATGCCAGGAATTTGTATATTTACAATTTACATTGTGTTTTTTAAAGACAGCTTTGACGGCCTCACATGTAAATTCCGCTCCTTGGTCACTAATGCATATCATTGGTGGGGAGTTTCGGGGCAGAAACTCCCGCTCCAAGTAGTGCACAATGTTAATGGCCCGCTTGTCTTTAATGGGGGTTACTTCTACCCACCCTGAGCAGTGGTCTACCACCACTATAGCATATTTATTCTGTTCCCTGGTGGTGGGTAGAGGACCGATTAGGTCGATACCCACTATCATCCCTGGCGCCGAGGGTAATGGCATACTCCCGGCGGGGGGGTAGGTTTTCTTTGGCCTATATAGGTCGCAAACCGGGCATTTGTGCACTATCTCAGCAATATCTTTTGTCATTCCCATCCACCAGTACGCCTCCTGTACCCTTTTGTACGTTCTGTCAAACCCTTGGTGGCCCACGTTGGCGTGTATTGCCCTCACCAGCTCTGGGTATAGGGGTCTAGGGATTACTATCCTTTCGTGTACCTCAGCCCCCCAGGGAGGTCTCAGTGTATACAAGACTCCCCCCACCACCGAGAATGATTTTTCAGTCCCTACCTCTTGTGGTTCTAACCCTTCGGCATATAGCTGCATACCTTTCTGAGCTGTTATTAAATCTGCCTTATCTAGATAAGGGTCACTCCACTCTGCCTCTCCCTCCTCTTGCTGCCCGACGGACCCTATCTCAAACAGTCTACCACACCGAGCTAACACATCTGGCCAGGGACATGCCCACTCATGCCATGGCGTCACCTCCCCTGTCTCCCCTTCCCCTTCCCTTGTCCCCCCCCCCTCGCTGAGCGTGGAGCTGGCGTTTTGTTCCATACTTATTGCACCCAGCTTTTCTGGGTCAGATTCGACCCTGGACAACATGTCAGCTCGCACATTATAGGCGCCCCTCCTATACTCAATCGGTGCCCCATATTCCGCCAATTGCACTGCCCACCTCTGGATCTTTGTGTTGTTTATTTCCGCTAGGAACAAGGCCTTAAGGGGTTTGTGATCGGTGATAATTGTGAAGTCAGCCCCATGCAAATAGGGTCTGAATTTCTTTAGTGAGTATATCACCGCATAAGCTTCCTTTTCAATAGTAGCCCAAGTGAGCTGCTCACTTCTTAGGTGGTGCGAGCAGTATTGTATGGGTCGCTCGAGCCCATCCTCACCTGTCTGCGTGAGTACTGACCCCAGGGAGTGGAACGAGCTATCAGTGTACAGCCTATAGGGTTTGCTGGGGTCAGGGAATGCCATGACGTCCTCTGACGTTAAACATTCTTTTAACTTTTCCCATGCAGCGTGTCGCCTCGTCGTCCACTCAAACGGCACCCCTTTTCTAGTTAGCTCAATGAGGGGCTCAGCATGCTCACTAAAGGAGTCTATACACTGGCGGTAGTAGCCACTCATACCCAGGAACCTCTGGACCCCTTTTACATTTCTTGGTGGTGCCATGTCCCTGATGGCCGCCACCTTATCGGGGTCGGGGCGGATGCCCTCCCTACCCACTATGTACCCCAACAATTTAACTTCCTTTTGTCTAAACAAACATTTTTCAGAGTTGACTGTCAGGTTACTCGCCACCAAGCACTGCATAACCTGTCGCAGGTGCTCGGTATGATCCTCCCCCCTTTTGGAATACACTACCAGATCGTCCAGGTATACTAACACAGTTTTTCCCAGGTGAGGGGCCAGTACTGAGTTGATATGGCGCTGCCATATAGCAGGTGAGTTGGTTGTCCCCATAGGCATTCGATTAAATTCATGCAACCCCCTGTGAGAAATGAAGGCTGTCTTGTCTCGAGACTCTGGCAGCACCTCCACCTGCCAGTATGCACTTTTCAAGTCTATGACTGAGTACCATTCAGAACCGAGTAGTGAGTCAAAAATGTCCTGTATATGCGGCAGGGGGTGTGCGTCTTTTACAGTTACGTCATTCACGGCTCGGTAGTCCACACATATTCTAACCTCGTCGCTGTCTTTCTTGTCTACTACTCTCATGGGACTCGCCCAACTTGAAGTGGATGGTGATATAATACCCTCCCTCAGCAGTCGGTCAAACTCCTCGTCCACTTTTTCCCTCTTTTTCAATGCTAATCTATATGGCTTCCTCCGTATAGCTCTCGCCCCCTCCACATTAATTTCCATATGAACATTTGAGGTTATTGCTAGGGGTTTCCCTCGCTCAGAGAATAGGGAGGGAAATTCCTGTTTCCATCTATCCAACTCTGTCCATCCCCCCTCTATACTGGCCATCTCTTCTTTGCTACAGCTTACCCATGGCACCCTCTCCCCCACCAACCTGACCTCTCGCCCCCCACAGTCCAATTGCAACTCTAATTCAGTTAATGCGTCTACTCCCAGCAGCATATCGTGTGACAATGACGGTGTAACATACAATTGAACCGGCCTACCTTTAACCTGGAGCGTGGCGATTCCCAGCGTGTTCAGCTGGTGCCCGGATAATGACTGGAGGGGTACGCCTCTCTGTAGCACTGGTGGCCGGTGCCCAACCTCACATATGTCTCTCCACTTTTCCTCAGATATCATGCTTCTTGCCGCGCCAGAATCTATTAAGCTGTGCACTTCCACTCCTGCAATGGTCAGTTTCACACAGCAGCGCCCATCCGACGCGGCCATTAGTTTCCCGTATTGTTCATGTTGGTGACTCCGTTGTTGGCGTATATGGCGGCTTGGGTCACCATGTCAATAGCTGCCTGCATGGACATGGGGTTATTGTTCATACGCGTGGGACAGTCTCTGGCAAAGTGACCCACCTCATCACACTCGTAGCAGCGCAGGGTACGAAACGGAGGTCTATACTGTCCTCCGTCATTCCTCCTGTCCTCCGCCCGTGCTATGGGAGGGTTACCTGCAGCATTGGGGGCAGGCTGTCCTCCTTGCCCTGCTGTGCTATTTACACGCCGTTCCTCCAGTCGTCCTCCTGCGTTGGGCCGTCCTCCTGTAGATCCCCCACTTATATAGTACACAGTAGGAGCCTGGTTTGGTGTATTGGTGGACCCTGCGCACCTACAACAGCCTGTGTGTGTGGTAGGTTCTGGCGATGGAAGCTGGTGTGGATCCTGAGTCACATCTTGTGGTGTAGTGATATTCGGCCTTGGTGTGGCGGCTGCGACCGGAAGTGCCACTCCTGGGGGTATGGTGCTTGTTGGTGCCTTTTTCAGTGCCTTCATGGACGATGCTAATGACTGCATATCTTTGTGTATAGCCTGAACACCTTTTAATGCATCCGTGAATTCTTTCATGCGCGAGTCCTGGACTGTGACGTTTGTTTCAGCTGCCGCACTGTTAGCATAAGGGTTCACTGCAGCCTGCATTGTAGAGAAGTCATTCTCCTGTAGGGCTAGAGCTCTTACCCCTGCGTTTGCTCCAGCGATGGCCGCAGGTACATCATCTGGAGTTCCTGCGCGCACATGGTACTGTAGCTGAGCATTGCTCAATCCTTCAATAAATGTTCGTTTCAACATTTCCCGTAACATGTCTTCAGCTTGCTGTTCTGCTGTATATGCTCTGCTGATTGCCCCCAAGAACCTAGTGCAGTATGCTCTCACTGATTCAAATGGTTGCTGGGACATTTTATATACTCTGTCCCTCATAATATCTAGTTCCTCTGCTCCCAAGTAGTGTGTTTCGATAGCAGTCTTTAATCCTTGCCATGTCGGTTGTAGAGGTGCTAGGACGCCCGCTAGATGTCGATTTACTACTTCTAGAAGATCCCCTTTGATCAAGTATCCAACCATTTCTAATACTAATGCATCTCCCGCAGCTGTCCTCATCGCTGCGTTCTGTATGCCTCGTATCCAGCCCCTCAGGATATCCTTATCCTGGCCATCTGCTGTACCAATGGTTCGTGCATGTTGATCTAGCTTCCTTCTAGTACTCTCATTGCGTTGTAAATTGAGTCTTGCTTGTTCCACCTCTTCTTGTTGGTTGTTATCCATTTCTCCTTCACTTGGTCTTCACCTATTTACTTGTGAGAGATACTCTATGTCCTAGCCGATGGTTCCAGTGTAAAATAGGTGAAGAATAACATCAAGTCCAAGTGCAATATATCTCTGTCTGTATTCTCCACAACTCCAGCATATATGTGATACATCAAGGTACAGCAACACACTCTCAACCAATCAGGGTTCAACCAATCATTGCGGACCAGCTCCCTCTCCATTCCCCCCACAGGGGTGGGGGAGGAACCGGTCAGGCACCTCTAAATATGGACCAGTGCACGTGCATGCTGCTACTGGTTGCCATGCTGGTCACTACTAGTCCCTACTCCCCGGCTATATATTACCCCACCCTTAACACACACACACATCCCTTACTGCCCCCCCCCCCTCCTCCAAGGTACCCTAATAATCCTCTCCCCTGCAGGCTTCTACATCCCCTGCTCCTGGAGTCACGGCGGCTTAACCCTTCCCCGCCCAACACACACAATATTATTGGTATAGTCTTATGTAACAATCATATATAATTTTAGGGGATACACACATACAATCACTAGTCACCGACTACATACTGATGCATAATTTGAGATTCAGCATATCAGATACAGTATTCTTATGTAGACTTCCTTCAATTTATATATTTTCATTACAACATCTCCCCCTCCTCCATTTTTCCAAGATTAAATGCTAATTCTAACACCATCCAGGGAAGGGGTACATGAATGACCTCTGATGATCACACTTAGAGGCGTTCACATCCATTTCAAACTGAACTGGTCATGACTGAGGCTTTATCTATTATTCTTAGCAACATAAATGGTGTCTTACTGAAACCATGCATGTATTCTTGTCATTTACTTCCAAATGTCAACCAAATGCACACACCATAATTGTTGATGAAAATTAATGACATTTTGATCAATTGTATACATTGATGAGAAAATAAGAGCTTACAACTGGGGAAAGTATATGTAGCATGGAGATAGAAAAGCTAATTAAGGAGTAGGTTGTGGAGGCACCTGGTGGGAAAGGTAGGAAAACCCATGGTTGATTCAAGGTTGATATCCAAACATTGCATCAATGTTGAAACAGGTGTTGGTTGACAATGTTGAAATTGCAACATTGTATCAATGTTGAAAACAGGTTGATCTACCCTGCAACCCTATATCAACCAGTTGTCAACGTTGAATCAAGGTGTTGTGCCCACTGGGCTACTGTATACATTGGTTTATAAACATCAGAAATATTGGTTACCATGTTGATAATCGTTTATAAATATCTTGATTCTTTTTACAGTCATTGAAGTTTAAGGCACATTTGAAATACGGTAGATTTAAATGAAATAAGAAAAGATTCATTATCAACAAAACAATCACATGCACAATCACATGCACATGTTATTTATATCATGATGTTCTAAGTTTCCACTGCAGTTCTTGGGAGCCGTGGATAGCCGTCCATACATTAGGCCTCTATCAAATTATAGTAGGCTAAATTATACATCACACCGGAGCCGGAGGTTGCCTGTGTGTATGTGTGTGGACGGGGGTCTAAATTGGTCTGAGCGTGACACACAATGACGAGGGTATGTGCTATTCTGACCTGGCCCGGTATGGTGAAAGTGTGACGGGAGGTGTTCAAAAAAGGCAATAATTATTTGTGTGGATGGTCCTGTAGGCCTATAGCCTACTTGCCACTGTAAAAAAGGAATGTGGGGACTATAGGCCTAGTCCATTGTGATGAATAGATGCTACAAATTAGCATAACATGATATGATTCATCTCGTGTTCGTTGTTGGGAGCCTCGTTCATCGACGCGGGAACCATATTCTGTTATCCGGCGTCTGCACGACTCTACCGCCATCTAGCGTGATAAAGTCTCACACTGTAGATGGCGCTGCCAGTAGCAAAATGGCGACCATTGCTGAGTAAGATGTAAGTCTGTTGTTATGCTTCACTGTTATTTATGTCTAAAGGGATTTATCATGGCTTATATATCCACTCAGTCATGGTCCTTTCAACCTAGAACAATGCTAATTGTTAAAATATGTTGTTGGTTGTCTACAAGTGTTGTCAAATGAGAATATCTGCAGTGACTTTCGAGGCCGGCTTGCCTTCACTTCAGTTCAGACAATATTTAGTCGAGGCGACTCCATTCACGATAGCTCATTGGAGTCGGGGGGACTACTATTGGGTCTTTCCGTAGGTATGCACTCAGTTGGCCTGTGGTCATCCTATCTTCATAGGATGACCAGCTTGTGTGGTCATACCTATAGATAGGATGACCACTTTGGCCTTCATTGTTCATTGCTGTCTAAGAAAAATACTGGGAATCCATCACAAAATTGTCTTTTTTGGCTGCTAGAAATGAGTACCAGCACCCACAATAACACAGAAATGTAGATTAAGGTGTAAGGTATTCATTTAATATTACTTTTATTGCTTGGAATAGAGTGGGGACTCAGGGAAAGTACTTCTTGTCGAATACGTTTTTGACCCCCTGAATCTCGGCTAGGAGCGCCCAGTGACCCTCCAGCAGGCTGTAGGCCGATCAGCTGCAGAGGGTCACGGCAATGACTAGACAATATTGTCTTCACTGACTTCAGAGGGCTCCTTCAGATCATGGTTTATAGGCCTGGTCTGTGTTGAGATCAAGGTTGATAGACCGTGGAGGTAACTAGAGATCTATACCGCTAGGGTTAGACTCATAAAGACTCTGGGAGTAAATTTTAATAGTTTTAGGGAGTGCTCATTTTTTAACAACAGGGGGGGGGCGGTGAGATTTCGCGCGGAGCGTGCGAATTTTTTTCACCCCCCCCCCTCTAGAGGGGTCGAAATTTTTTACCCCCCCCCCCCCCGGCAGACCGAAAATTGCGCGCGTTCGCGCCCCTTTGTAGCATAGTAACGCGCGGGCTTTTCCCCTCAAAACAGGTTGAATTTTGTTGCCCCCCCCCCCAAGAGGGGTCTGAATTTTTTACCCCCCCCCCCGGTCAAATTTTTTTACCCCCCCCCCCCAAATCCACCACCCCCCCTGTTGTTAAAAAATGAGCACTCCCTTAGCAAGACAAAATTTGTTAGCAAAACACACCACTTCTCAGGCTTCTGTCCCTTCTCAGCTTCTGTCCCTTCTGGTGGGATAGGCCTAGCTACCATACTCCGCTAAATTAGAAAGAATCACCCCCTTTCAGTGGGATATTTTAGTGCTCTCTACATAAGCGGCAAAATCACACCTGATACGGTGGTACACCCCAATAGCATAATGCTAAATTTGACACAAATTCTCCTAATTTAGGCCTACTTCTTGTCACTTTGGGAAGTTTTAGTGCGCCATTTGGGCCTAAAAATGTACCCATTTTGGCCAAAAAGATGCACCCCTATAGTATTAGTAGGCTTATGCCCCTACGGCTACGCCTTCCTCGCTACTTTTTGTATTTCTGTGTACCAGGGACTCGGACACTGCCAGTGTCCGAGTCCAAACATTGAGGATCAATTCCCTACTAAAAAAAAAACTACTTTCTGTTTCCAGATTTTTGAGGCTGCATGGTTCCCGTGATCTGAATCCAAGATGTCGGACTTACAGAGGAAGCTTCAACTTTCTGGTCTACCACCCAGACCTGCCCCCGGTGCAGGGTGAGTTTCACTACGGCTACCTTCACTTCAGAAGTAGACACTCAGTTAAATTCAGATTTACATAATGAGTATTTAGTTTAATTCAATACTCACCAAGCCCTAAAAAAACATGACGGAGTTTTCTTTTCTTTTCTCATGGGGCTAATGTACCAGTATCGGGAAATATACCGGGGGGTAATTATTTTTTTCACATAATTATTTTGTGAAAAAAACACATTTTCAATAGGCTCCTCAACGCAGATCTGCAGAGTTATTCTTCAAAATGGTTTGAGTGCCATATTATGTATCCTCAAATTCTGTTTGTCCAATTTTATGAGGATTGAAAAGTTTTTATTACGAAAATAACAGGTTATGAACATGTGGTTAATTATGTCATCTGCCTACAGACCGAGTGCTGCTAGGGGTGGCAGGAAAGGGTTCGGCCGACAACGCGACTACAGCCCCGCTCCATGGGGAACCTACTACGAAGCCAAAAAGGATGTTGTTGTGGATGAACAGAATGTATCCTCTTTTATTCTGCTGTGAAACTATAGTCCATTGTTTACTGGTAGTTTGAAAACAATCGATCAGTCGAGACCTACATGAAAAAAAATGTGCTTTGTTAATGTGATGAAAAAAAAACCACACAATTATTAAATGAAACAGTATGAAGTAACTACCGGTACACATATTCACTTAATCGATTGAATTAGTTATTTTTCACTGATTTATATTACCACGTGAGTAAAACCCACTCTGGTTAATATAAGGACTCTGCATGGTATTAGTTATGTGGTAATGATGTTTTCTTTGACTCATGGTGTCAGACGTTTCGCGTCTACATGAGTGGCGTTGAGGGACCAGTCTGCTTCTTCCTCCATGGCGGTGGGTTCTCGGCACTCTCCTGGGCCTGCCTGTCTGTAAGTGAAGAAAACTGTACATACAAAACTATGATAATTATTTCTCGGAATTGGTATTTATAGGTAAATAAGCTACTAATCTAATTTTTTTAATTTGCTCTTATTTTCCTTGAAACATTTACCAACTGTTTTCCAACCATCAAGTGCATTCTCATCTGCTGAAAGTCCTTGGTCTGGGTACATAATTCGTTAGAATACATCATTAAAAATATTGGTTCTTCTGAAAAATAACAATACTATGATACTAGTTAAATAGATACTCCTGCATGTTTTAAAGTAGCCGCTGTATGCTGAACGTGCTAGTAAACATGAGAAAACAGCCAAGTTAATTAGCGTCTTTCCCACTGTATACAGAAAATTCTCACAGGACTGGTCACGTGTCGTTGTGCCGCTATGGACTTCAGAGGACATGGTGAGTAACTAGCAGTTAACTTTTCATTAACTGATTTACGATTTTTGATTTGTTAATATTAACCAAACCCAAGAAGAAAAAAATTCTGTTTCATGTTTCTTGAATCTACATAGCAAACCAGGGCCGATCCCATATCTTTATGTATAAAATATCTGACTATCTATAAACAAAGACATCAAACATTTAGCTAACCTTTGGTATATCGAGGTACACTCAACACTGTGTCATTACACATATAAATAGTATTACTGCTAAAGCTGTGGATACTTGTATTTTCAGGTAATACAAAAACTGCTGACGAGAGCGATATGTCAGCAGAGGTTTTGGCCACGTGAGTCTTTGAAATGTCTCTTCTATATTATCCTCTGATACTGATTATATTTATACCTATACTCTCTGTAAATATTATACTAACTAGTATGCTATAGTAGGAAATAATATCGAAAGATATAGAGTAACAACATGATGTATTTGAGTAGTATGTGATCCAATGACACGTGTTAATGGAGTAATTCTTATAATTTGAAGGTTTCAAGTGTCTATGCCAATGAGAAAATAACTGTAGCCAGTTAGCCACTATATTCTGGGTTCCCTTGTGGACATGATATATATCTGCTATTTCCAGAGACGTGGGTAAAGTTGTACAAAAGTTGTATGGAGACGACCCCCCGCCCATCATCCTAGTAGGCCACAGGTGTATATAGACAATATTCTCAACGACCTTTTAATGTTATATGAGGATAATACTGTATGACTAAAATACTAAAATTAAGTGAATAGCATACATTATAAATATGCATGATATAGACGTGATTACCTCGATATATTACCATGACCTCTATTGTATGTCGGTAAAACTTGAATACAATGGAACCAACATGCTTTAAACCATTGTTGATTCTATGTATTCTGCCTTGTATGTCGGTAAAACTTGAATAAGGGTGCATATTTTCTGTGTTAACCTGAGAATACCCGGTCATATATTTATTACTCCAGTGGTCAGCTCAGATATATAGTTTATAAATCTGAATATATTCAGAAAAAAAAGGTGAAAAAAAAAGAAATCTAAATGATATTAAATCAATTTCGTCCTGCATAGATATATCAGTGCAACACCTTACTATGATTGTTCTCTCTGTGCGCAGTATGGGAGGTGCAATAGCCGTGCAGACTGCAGCCCGTAACTTATTACCGTCACTTATCGGGCTGGCTGTGATAGACGTTGTTGAGGGTACAGCAGTGGAGGCTCTTAGTAGTATGCAAAGTTACCTTCGAGGCCGGCCGAAAACCTTCAAGTCACTAGAGGCAGCTATTGAATGGTGGTATGTATCCGTTCAAGATTATCATAAGTAACATACACCATATATATATACATGTAGCCTTTATGTTACATTACGGACTGAAGAGAAGTTCTAGTGAAGACATAGATGTAGCCGTAGTCATATAGGTACTTGTAGCGCTAACAGTATCGCTTCATATGAGATGGACGTTAGGGTCGGCATGATGCATGATGCTGTCCTTAAAGGGTTAATCATATTGCAAGTTGTGCCCACGTGGTGGTATTTGATGTCTGTATCATGGGTATCATACTTAATACTTCTCATTGTTTCTAGTGTAAGAACTGGGCAAATCAGGAATCTAGAATCAGCCAAGGTCTCCATGATTGGCCAACTGAAGAAGTAAGTAATTTCTTATGATGTATATAAAAAAATTCACACGGTCAGGTTCGGCGACCTCCTATTGGCACGGCTCAGTTTAGTATAAGTGATATTTGATAAGAATTAATGGATGGATTACATGTATTTCAGAGAATAGGTAACTTACCTGACTTATCCCAAAGAGAGGAAAGTGACTTATTAGCAAAATGACTCTTACCACGTGTTGAATTTTGTCAGCTGCCTATTTGTTTATAGTATAGCTTTATTGCTTAAAATGTATGGTTCAAACCCAATGTCAACCTTCCCATACTGCCTATACTACATCTCAATAGTTATATTCTACCCAAATTATAACTAAATCGGCCACTATTCTCTACAGCAGAGCAACAGTAAATTATATCCTAGGTTTCACATATAACATTAACACACTATTGTTCAACCAGGAAGGGTGCTGCCGAGTCAGCGGAGGCAGGGGAGAGTACAGACGAGACAGAGACGCCTCTATCCAACAGTCGCGACACGATACAGGAAGAAGACGAGGATGCACCATCACAGAACCAGAATGCTGTAACCTCACAAAACTCTTCACACCCCGCCCCAAGCACCTTTAAATCTCCTGCAGTGAGTGTTGTACCCCTACTATACCATACCTCATTTTAAGATGATAATGTAAAATAAAAGTCTATTATACACAGAAAGTATGCCGTATGTGCTGCGGGAGCGTAGGGGCATCTTTTCTGCTTGGCTGCTCACACTGGCCTGACATGAATACTCCCTTGTTTCTACTTTTAGCAGTCAAGCAGAAAGGATGATCCGCACTCCCCCATGTGGTTTTACTTACAAAGCTGCATGGCTACTCACATAATAGATACAACGTACTTGTGTCATCTCCAGGAATATTAAAGATTTATAGAGATTTCTAAAGTACATGTATTGGAATCCGTGTGCTCTACATAGCCTGCCATGTCCATTCTAACGTTGTGTGTTTGTAGACAGATGAGTACACGTGGCGAATAGACCTCGGCCGGACGGAGAAGTATTGGCGAGGTGGGCATACAATTTTTATAACACTTTTTAACAGGATCAAGAATGGTGACATAAAAACTCCCCACTTGTAACCCTTTGGTTCCCCCTTTCTTAATTATGTTATCTAGGTGGTCCCCTGATAGAAGTGAATGTTTTATCCATATGGTTGAGCCTCGAGCAGTGACCACCGTCCTCTCCTTGCTATAGGGTATGTTGCAAGACAGTGTATGAAGAGCTCAAGCTTCTCATAGTATGTATAAAAATATAAAAATGTATAAAGATCTATTAATCATTGATATTTCTAATTATGTACAGGTTGGTTTGAAGGATTATCAGGAATGTTCCTTGACTGCCCCGTCTCAAAGATGCTCCTACTTGCTGGTAAGTCAGTTTGAATAACTAAATAAAAACACGTTTTGGAGTATCTTGATGGAAATGTGATTAAACGTATAGCAAAACCAGTTTTGTATATCTATATAATGTTGTCAAAACTGTATTTTATAAGAAAACCTTAAATGCTAATACAGTTACCTTGAAGGATTTCACTTTGATTACTTTGATGAGGCGGAACTAGATAGAGTAGTTATGATCGTAATGCACATTTAATAAGATACTTAATATCCTTTTTACTTGCAGGTATAGACCGGTTAGACAAAGAACTCACTGTTGGACAGATGCAAGGTATGTGTACACAACATAACCACAATATGCCGGCTATTTTAATGAGTCATCTGTACACGTATTAAAGAGGTAAAATGGTTTAAATTCGCAACTCAAATTAATGAATTGTTTAAAAGGGCATAGAATATTAAAGCACCCTGCTGGCTTTATGTATTGTATTAAACACCTCGTGTTTCTCGTGTCAGGTAAATTCCAGATGCAGGTGCTGCCACAGTGTGGTCACGCCGTGCACGAAGATGTCCCAGACCGGGTAAGTAGCAGACCGTTTGAGCATAAGTTGGCACAACATTCAGTACAACGTTGAATCAACGTTAAATCAACATTAAATCAACGTTGATAACCATTTTGCGATATTGATTCCACGTTCTGTCTCCACTGGGTAAACATGCATTATGTAGTAACGGATTGTGTAAAAAGTTACCTTACCAATGCTAACCATGCATTATAGTCAGATAATCTATTATCTATTTGATAGAGTTTACATTTCAAACTTACCGTGCCTGATATAACATTATATTAAGTATCTTATCCATAAAATGGGATTGCTTTACGGCCTTAACATGCTTTATCACTGATATAAAGGTCAAATTGAGGTTGCATCTATGGTCTATGAGTGGGAAGGTTAAGTAATAGATAGACAATGGTTTTGAAAAGGTATACAGAATTAACCACACCTTTCTGGTGGGGCCAGACGAGGGCGAAGCCCAAGTCACCCTACCAGAAAGCTGTGGTTAATCCTACTTACCTTTTCATAACCATTGTCTATCTGTTTTAAACCACGGTATGCAATATACCCAAGGTGCGATTCCTTTGTCTTTGCCCTCCACCGTGGTTTAAGGTTGCAGTATTTGTATATGTGGGTAGGGCAAGGGCCAGGGATACAGGTTTCAGCACAGGTAAAGAGTGTGCGCTAGGTGATTAGGCATTAGTGTGTGATCCCAGTAGAACTTTTCAGAAGATAATTGCCCAGATACAGAGAGTGAGAGATGTGTTTTTGTCACCAGGTCGCTGAGGTTCTGGCCACTTACATGCTTCGTCACAAATACGCCACGGCCAAAGACAACTTCCAAATGTAAGTGTATCTCTAATTTGTGTAAAACTGTTGCAGTGGAACGAGCCATACAGGTTTACACTCTACGTCCAGATAGAAATAGACTCACAAAGATGTTAGTGCTACCCGTAATAATAACAGTAAATATTTGAGTCGACACGTATTGAAACTTGAAGCTATTGCAGGTATAAAAAAAAGAGGAAGAGATTTAAATTGGATTCTGGGATGGGAAATGTAATCATATTTGACCTGTAAGAGCCGCATTCTAATTTAATTGGGAAATACCCATTGTCGCTATGATGCATGATTTTAGCCCTGGCGAGTCTACTCGACAGCGATGCATCATGCCGACCCCTCGGGAGTGAGTCAGTCCTGTATGGTCGGCATGATGCTTGCATGCAGCATTGGCGAGTTACTCATGCAACAAGACGATAAGGGAGATAATGCAAGGGCTATATGGAACATTAATGTAGCTATTGTGTCCTTTCTTGTTGGTTTCAGGTCCTTCCCGGCCTGTTGATGACGATGAGATGTAGCTTATTGGACAGTTGGAGAGTGTTAGGACAGGCTTTATATCACAACACCAGTCCCCATTCACGGCATCTCTCATATCTCATCTATTTATTATGAGGATCTGCATGGGCCAAATCCGCTATACAACTCCCATCGTTAAAAATGACTGCACATACCGGTACATACATTTTACAAAAGTATTTAGGCAAATGTTCGCACGAATGAGTGTTTGATTAACGATTGTTTTAAGTGGTATACTTTATGGTTTAGTGAAACCAGAGCTTAATTTGTATACCCCGATTCATGCCATTTAGAACAAGCTTATTCAACAGCTTTTATTTACATAGAGAACGAAAAAGTGAGGCAATGTTTGTATCACAAAGGAGCTGCATACTATGCTGCTGAAAATGTGTAATACGTGTTTGATGTTAATAGTCATATTAAAATCATTACTAAGTAAACCTCTTTCTTTCTGTCTAATAGAGCGATGAAAAACGCACGTGTTATTACCAGAAATAAAATTTCAAAAATCAAAATCATCACAATAAGCGTTATCTGTATATAAATCTAGGGAGTGGTTCTATTTTTCTGTTGGCACTAAATGGCTCCAATATATATTTATTGTTTTTTGTGGAACTACCGGTGTATAGGTCTGAAGCGTCCTGACCCACGGACTTGCACACTTTCATGCTACATGTATATACGACTTAGACGCTACCACTAGCAATTTCTTCAGTAGCACGCCCGTTTTCGCCTATTCACACAAAACACATGATCAGTGTGCCCTAAATGGGTACTCAAATTTTGGAGTAGGTCACTCCGTCACTTTTTAGGAGAGACTGCGTGTCACTATGTCACGTTTTCCATACTAGGAACTTATGGAAATGTCTGTATCCGTCGAATCTTAAAACCCCTGTGTCACATATAGTCGAACTTTACATGTACATGTAGGTGCACTTTAATACGTAGCTAGTGCCTAATGAGGTGAATATATCATCGTGACGTCCCAGTGTTCTCCATAGTTACAGGGAACATCTCCTTTTTGACAGAGTGTGTGATGAATCTCTGTCTCCGTTAGCAGAGAGCCCCATAACAAGATGTCCTTGATTGACTCTACAGCGGGTACATAGTTGACTCCGGAGCCAATATACTAAATTTATACTGAATAGGTTTGGTAACCATGTATGTTTGTTCCCATACAACATTCACTGATGTAGCAGCCAGATAAAGGCTAAGCTTCCTGCCAGTCCAACAGGGGTGAATCTGGTATACATGCCCGGCTGTCCAGCTCGTGAGTGTTGAGGCATTGTTGCTTCAGCTGCAAAAGAAATTGTATACTGAAGTCATATCAAAATCTACACAATATGATGCACACTTAAAGAGGTGAAACATACTTCAACTAATGCCTCATCTGATTTGAAAGCGGGGACATGGATAAAAAGAGAATATCTAAATTATTGAGGAGTGGCGCTTTTAGAATTATCAAAATGTAGCATGAAAAAATAATGCACAGACCGTGACCATCTTTAATGAAATCGAATGACAGCTAGACCGTTAGCAAGTCAGGAACTTGCATTTACTAGGCGCCTTTATGTACAGCTATACAGAGAAATCCCCAGATTGACCTGCCATTTTATGGGATATAAGGGATCTACCCGCCACATAATCCAACATGTCTCGGAGAGGTCTGTATAATGCCCAAGGAGTCTGGATGCTGTAATTGATATAGACTCCTTGTAATGAAACCAAAATATCCCCGCAATTTCAAGCGATGGAGCAATGTCAACCAAAAGGCACACATCCAAAATGGCTACCAAGTAAGGCCACACTTTTTTTTATTATTTGGGTTACGGGCCTGCCGCACTAGGAAAGCCCAAAATCGGAATAAAAATAAAATTTGGAATTGACACTTTTTTTTTTATTCCCTCCGATGTGTGTTCCAGAGAAAACAAAATAAAGAAAAAAATAAAAGATATATGGCATAATATACCAATGGAAAGCTAAAATCAACAGGAAAACAGCTTTCTACCTTTCATTAAGGTAAAATGGGATGTCATCATTTTCTCGATTTTTGAAAATCTTTAAATAAAATCTCTTCATGTAAATATTGTATTTCTATTGTCGGATCATCCTTTCTACAGTGGGTGGTATTTTTATTTTATTTTTCCCTCCGACATTACGTTATACCCAGTGAGGACCCGCTTAAGCACCCAGGGAGAAGAGAGACATTTATTTTGAGTATATGAATTTATTTGGATTTTATGACACATTGAATAAAATACATTTTATGTGAATTGTAAAATGAGTTTTGGTATAAGAATAAAACCTTTTGATGAACCTATGGTTTTGAGTATTTTACAATTATACACATACAATTATGAGATGGATTATAATGTCACCTGGACGTATATTAAGAGTAGATGTACATGAATATGAGGTTGTAAGACCATGTTTAAAATATAGATATAAATACACCAAGGCCCAGCATGTGGAATTTAAAGTCATTAGAGCTATTTATCTATTGCTTTTGAGAGAGCTTTTGATACTTTGTTGGTGTCCGTTTTAGGCCACTTAAAAATGATTATCAGCTTTGCGGATACTTTTAGGAAAAAAGAGGTGCGGGCGGGAGGCTTTTTATTTTATTTGATATTTCTTTTTTTGTGCCATGAGGGCGGCCAATTTTTCTTTTTATTTGGGTTTGATAAAATTTGATAGGTTACTTGATATATAAGCCTGTATATATCCATCATAAATGTTGGAAACAACAATCTAAATGCATTGAGCTTAGAATGGGGAGTAAAATGCTTTTTAAATCTAGTTCCTACACCAATAACTGGTTGAGATATGGTTATTTCTGTATTTCATAATGTTACCCTATTCATCCATGCGGGATTTTGGCCATATTTTTTACAAGAAAATTAAATAAAAAGCACCCATGCGGCCCTTTTTAACTGGTGCGGGCGGTGTCTGCAAAGCTGATTATTTTTTTTAAGTGGCCTTAGTTATATAGACTCTGTGGGCGTTTGAAGACCACGCGCCGTATCTCTGGATTTCCAGTTCAGAGCATCCTTGCTGGAAGGCAGTGGTTGACGCTGCCTTCCTGATGGAGTGCAAAGAGTATAGGCGTGCTGGAATGTTCAGTGTCTTGAGGGCTGCTGCCCACACTGATCTCACCACCGACAGTGGGAGAGGTGTGGTAGTTCCTGGGTTTGTGTACATGGCTTGGTCGGGAGCCATTGTGGGGGACATCTGAAGCACCTGTTTGATGGTCGATACTGGACAAAACAGTTTGTTTGATGCTGGGTGGAGAGTCACGTGACGCATCTGACCCACTTTCTGTTGGTTCTTGGCGTGTTTTATAGTGACCTTGACCTTCTGACCCACCACCACGTCCGCCCTGGTGAGGTGGTGGGCTGGCCGGAATGTCCTGATTGAGTGTGGGGCTACTTCTGATTGTCTGAGCCCCGCGAAGTATATGGTCAGCAGGATGGCTCGGATAGTGACGCCCTTTGGCGTCACCGGGAGGCAGTTGATGACGTCCTTGAAGACACTGAGGGGGACGGCCGGCTTCACCCTGGGTTTGTAGGACTTCTCCCGTTCTACCGCGTCCAAGGCGCGCCTCACCCTGATGTGGTTTATGCCATCCAGGTTGGCTCCAGACAGGGTGAGGAACTGCCTGACATGGCTGATCTTGTTGGCTAGTGTCCCCGGCGCCAGGTGCCTTAACATGATGAATTCTATGTAGAGGCAGATGTCCATTACAGTCGGCGCTAGGGTATTCAGGTCGTAGTCGAGTGTGAATTTCACATATTGATGCACTGCTGACTGGTGGTTCTTGCCCTGACCTTGTGACCTCGCAGCTTGTTGGCGTTTCTCGGCCAGGGCGGCGAGGGCGTTCTTCCTGCCGTCTGAGGGAGAACAAATGGTACACGTTTTGAATGAAATACATGCATGGGCGTATTTCAGACAGGTTATAGAGTTTGATGAGAGAGTCAGCTTTCTCCCTGTGAGTGGCTGACATGTGTGAGCGGCTAAGGGCATCAGCAATGTCATTGTCCTCTGACCTGATGTGGTTAAAAGAAAGACTGATCTGTAGGGTGGCTTGTAGGGACCAAATGGCCCTAGCTGATTCATTGAGAATGGTATTTCGTGCCCTGCCATATTTCAGGGCCAGTACAGCCCCCATATTGTCACAGTGGACCAGGATGTGGGAGCCGCGGGACCTTTTAGAGAGGAGCGTGTGCAGGGCGACCAGGACATTTGCAGATTCTAGTTCTGTTATGAGGAAGTCATGGCCGGAAGGGGGGCGTATTTCTTGTCTGTACGCCTGTGACTCGTCGGCACCCCCTAGGCCTGTGAGCGACGCGTCCACCCAGATTTGGCCTGTGGGGTGTGGTGGTGGGATGAGACCGACCCCGTTCCACCCGTCACACAGCTCACTGAAAGTAATGAGGTCATTAAGAATGGCATCAGTCATGGGGGTCCAGTCTCCGCGCATTTCACGCAGTGCCTGGAGGAGGTTGTGTAGGAAGGGGCGTGCCGGTGCAATGCACTTACACACATGGAGGAGACGTCCAAGGAGGGACTGGAGGGCCTTCCTATGGATGGATTTCAACAACAAGCATTCAGACAGGGTGATTTTTATGTCAGACAGTTTTTCATGAGGTATGGACATTGACATGGTATCAGCATCCACCACGATTCCCAGCCATTTCGTGGACCTAGCTGGGGGCTGGGACTTCTCAAAGGCCTCAGGAAGACCTAGTTCATGAAACAGTTGTTTTGCACGTTGGTACTGAAATTGAGCAGTGGGTTTGTCCCTGGCGACCACGACCAGGTCGTCCAGGTACATGATCGCCTGCACTCCCTCCTCGCGGAGTATGCCGACGATGGCCTCGGCGACCCGCTGCATGTGGGCTGATGAGCAGCGGGCGCCGAATGGCATGGCGACCTCCAGGTAGGATTGTTGGGCCCAGGACATGCCCAGAAGAGGCCAGTCAAGTGGGCATGCCCTGAAGTTCTTGTATGCGCGGGAGAGGTCTAGGGTGAACATATGCGCTGTTGGCCCTGCATGGATTAAATAGTTAATGAGGTGATCAACAGTGGGGAGGCCGTGCTCCCTTATTTCACCCATTGCGGTGTTCTTAAAAATGAAGGCGTTCACCGACTTGTCCTCCGGGTAGGTGAGGTCAGTGATGACGCGCCTCTTGTCGGGGTCCCCTTTGGGCCTTGACATGATGGGTGCCGTATGCGTCCATTCCTGAAAAGGGGGAACAGAAAATGGGCCAATAATGGCTCCTAGCTCAACCTCTTTCTTGATGAACAGTTCAATCTGCTCTGGGTAGTCTACTCCGCTGGGATGGTTTTTTGTGGGGCCATTGTCCGAGGTGGGGCCCATGTACCCCAGGGGAAAACCATAGTGGAGGTAGTCAAGGAGGCGCGCGTGTGCGGGGTCAGCACCGAGGTATCTCCTCCAGGCATGAAGTTTCAGCTGGCTGGGAAGAACAATACGGGCACAAAGACAGTTTGGGAGGCCTGTGGCCTTGACCTTAGAATATATAAATTCTAAATGTTGGGCGTGTGGGCCCAGTTGGGCCCATGCGTGTGACGTGTTGGGCCAGTGTGCCTGTCGGTGGTCCCTAAACGCCATAGGTGAAATGTCAACATCATTTAATACAAAGTTATGTTCACACATGTGCCGGATTTTTTCAAAGTCCGGGGCTGCAGAATCTGGAACTTGATCAGAAATCGGGTTAATGTGGGCAGGGGGCTCGTGGGGGCCGTCCATGGCCGCGCTGGGGGGCGGTGGAGGCACTGCGGAGGCGCTGCTAGATCTGTGTGTGAGCGTGGCGGTTTCCACGTGGCATTGTTTATGTTTTGGCGGGGCCACGTGCGTTTGTTTACAAACATTGGGGAGCACGTGGCATTGTTTACCTTCGGCCGCGTGCGTCGGGGCGGCCACGTGGTTTTGTATGTCAACACGATCTGTGGGAGAATACACATCAAGACTAATACAGGTTGCATCAGGGGCGTACGGCACTGTACAAGTAACAGGGGGAGTATGTACCTTATTATACTGTTCCTCCTGCAGTGGGAGTGAGCCCTCACAGCCGTTGAGGTGCGGGTCACTCCATACTAGTTTTTTGCAGGATAGAATGGTGGAGCCTGCGGGCGCAGCTGCTGCGGCTGCTGTGGGACGAAGTGGCCCTGAGGCTGTGGGGGCGGTGCCCACTGGTGAGGGGGCGCGTGCTGTTGTTGTTGTTGCAGTTGTTGTTGTTGTTGGGGCGTGTTGTGTTGTAGGTGCGGGTGGCGTGACCTGCATGATGGGAGTGCATGGTGTGAGTACCTTTTCCAGCCCCCGGCTGCACTATAACAGTGTGAGCAGTAATGCATGTACCTGTTACGTCCAGCATTGTGGTGGCTCTGCTGGGGGCAGCCCTTTTGGGAGTTGAAATCGTTACATGTCACCTCAACTTGGGGTTAGTGTTTGTGGTACGGGACAGTGGGCCCTGGCTGCGGAAAAGTAGAGGTGTTAACCAGGCGGAGGGTTGAGACGGACTGAAGCTCCGAGGGAGCGGGGGTATAGGAGGAAAGGGTTTTAGCCAGGAGTGGCAGTTAGTGTTGTGAGACCTGAGACTCAGCTGGTCACTTCCGGGCACGCAATGACCAGCAATCCTCCCGCCGAGGATTACTACACCATTGGGATATCCAAGCTTTCTGTACGTACAATAAATAAAATACCCAGAGGCCAAATTTTATTTTATTTTTAATTTCTTTTATTTCGTCCTCCGTGCGCTGATACATTTTTGAAGTGTCCGTAACCCAAATAATAAAAAAAGTGTGGCCTAACCAGAAAGTTATTCCCTAAACCTTTTTGAGGGATCAGGAGTCGAATTCACCTGTGTCTTAATTTGTTGCGGGTTTATTCTATAATCAGATAAGAGTGTCTTACCCTTGCAGACAATGTTGGCGGTGGGTGGCCACCAGTGGCCTGTGCGGGAACACCTGTAGGTCCTGGAGCCCTCAGTGTACCTGTAGCCCTCTGCACAGGTGTAGTGCACCCTGTGCCCTGAGAAGTAGGGTCCAGCGTCCTTAGACCTCACAGAGTCCAGGTCAGACGGCAGGGGAGGCGCCCCACACGTTCCCTCACTGTTCAGCAGTCCAGGCCCAATGTTGTTCTTTCTATAAGCTTTAGTTTTAACATCAGAGATAGTAAATGCAAAATAAGGCCAAGCATTGCTTTTATTAACTAGACATTTTCAAAATTCCCCAAAAAGTAGGTGCATGGGAACCCCCTCATTCTACTACATTTGTATACTATACTTTTAGTAGAATTCAGTTCACAAGAATTGTGCAGAAATACCATACTGATAGGCCTTCGAAAAAATGGCTGAGGACGTTTCATAAAAGGTTGAAGACATTAAATAAAATACTGCAAGTATTGGATAAAAGGCTAAAGTCATTTGATAAAAAGCCCTTGGATAAAAGGCTAAATGCATTAGATACATTGTACAAAGCTGAAGGCGGCAGTGAATAAACTACAGAAATCTTTGGTGAATGTCTGAGGCATGGAGGTTATTATTCATGTTCTATACCTACATTTACACCTGACAGAAGTTCCACTCCAGGTGCCATCCTTTCTACACGTCCTGAAGTTAGTACCGTCCGGTATATAGCCCTCCTTACAGTTGTAGGTTATCCTCTCTCCATAATGCAAGATAATTCTATCCCCTGGCTCAATGTAGCCATTTTGTAGATGTATTGAAGGTATTTTACATTTGATCTCTGCAACATAATGCATGGATAGGTTCATAAAGGAGCGCTGACAGAAAGGGTGATCCCAGGACCATGCCTCGTCCAAATCTACACGCTCATTCAGGTCCTCCTACATAGTGTTGCATAATACAGAGATAAGTAATGATTATGCAGTGTAGTTACTATGTCTTCCTTTTGTTCTCACCACTCTCTGCGGGTTTAATTACCAGGGTAATTCTTATAATTTCAGTCGAAATTGAGAGAATCCACAAAATCAAGAAATTCCCCAGTGCATATCCTAGTATATCATGAATAGAGCATATTCGTTATAAAAAGCATGCATAACTTTCGTAACAGAGCTGAGTGTTAGAAATGACACACATTTAAAATAATATTTTACAGTTTTGCGATATCTTGAATCGTTGAACTACGCGATCCCACAAGAGCCATAATACATCTTTCAGAAATACAAAAAAAATGTTTTTTTTACGGATTGACAGTTTGATAGCACCCAAAGTACATAATCAAAATCATTTTAAAATTTTACTTTTCGCATTGACTTTGATTTCTTTTTCAAACATCAGTGTGTCCCTTGTCGTGCTCCGTATTTCACTTACTATTGCACCTTGGATGTTGCCCACTCCAGGTTCCATCCTTCTGACATGTCCTCTGACTCTCACCAAGCAGTAGGTAACTGTCAGAACACGAGTAGGTGATGCTTTCTCCATAGTGAAAAGGGTCAATACCCAAAGGGTCCACGATCCCATGTTTAAGACGATCTGCTGGCCTCTTGCATGTGATTTCTGAATGAAGTGTATGGAATCAGTAATGAAATGAGCACTTGGACATAGCCTGAAAGGATGAAAGGGGGCACGAGGAGCATCCTTTCTGTTTGGCTGCTTAAAAATAATCGGTAGGCTGTTAATACCATGGAGAAATGTTTTTTCCTGTTATATATGTTGTGTAATTCCAAATGGAGAAACTTACCTAAGCATTGCACATTGACCATCTTGGGCTCCCAGTGGCCTTCATCCTTACATTCATAGGTTGTGGTTCCACTGATATACCTGTATCCCAGGTCACAGCTAAAGGTGACAGTCCTGCCCAGGTAAAAGGGTCCCTTATCAGATGTTACAACATAGGACTCTTCAGGCACTGGAGGGAGGTGGCCACAGGTGGCTTTCTGGGAGGGATCCACTGTGCCATCTGTAATTTAATGATACATGTGTACATGCATTAAAACGAGGATGGCAGAGAAACATATTGTTAAGTATGTCCTCCACCGCCAATTTGGCGGAGGAGGAACAGAGATTCATAGACTTGGACTTGAACTTGAAATTATTTTATTCATCCAGCATAAAGATAGGACCATGTCCCGTCTTTCTAATTACAATATGCTAAATGCTTATAGAATCCTCTTTCCTTACAGTGTTGTAGACTAGGGTAACCTTACACTGTTATATCTACTTACTTATACACGTGTTTGAAGGTGCCCAATCGCCGTGCAAGTTACATGACGACCAGAACATCTGTCTATTACAGCTAGAAAAATAGTAAACCATATAATTTTACCATTACTACATACCACATTCTTAGTATCGTCAACTCAATGCAAACAAGTATGCAAGGTATCATGTGTCTTAATATTACAATTATAAGACTTGCAACCTTTTTGCACTGATCGAGGAGGCAATGAAGTAATTATCCGAACTGGGTGGTTACTGCAAGAGTGTGCCTTAAGGGTTAACGTTAATCAAATTACATTGAATTACTGGTAATAAAGTTCATGAGATTGATATTGAACTTTTATGGAATTTGATGCACTTTTAGTGTTTTTATGAGGATAACTTGATTAAACAACAATATTGGTGCAGTGACTAGAAAACAACCAGCCAGGTGTTGTGTACCTGATGATTAAGGTGGATGGGTAGGTTGTCACTCCCTGTAGCAGGGTGTATGTCCCATCCTGCACGTGTGGAGAACCGCAGTCAATGGCTGCCAAGTAGAAGGATCATAGTGACAGTGTTTACCATGCCACACACAGACAAAACAGATGAAACTGAGGAGAAACCCAGTTAACGAAAAAACCCGTTATACAACATTTTGTAACGTTATACAACGTTATATAATGTTTCTCTAAGGCTCCTTACTATGGCATAACGTTATATAACGTTTTAAACCGTTATTTTGACGTAAAATAACGTGTGTGTTTTTGTTAGCTAGGAAAGTGTGCACTGGTGAAACTTCCAACGTGCAGTCAGATAAGGATGGACCCATACTGCATAGCTCATTACGACTTGAGCCACACTGTTAACGGGTTAAACATATTTGGCTGTGACAAACTAAAAGTTACAACTTACTATAATATAATAGTATATAGACCAATGCCAACGTCCATTGATACCGTCTCTGTTGTATTTCATGAGTGGGGGCTGGGGCAGTATCCCACGAAGCTGCAGGCTGAGTGGAATGCACCCCAGCCCCCACGAGTGAAATACATCAGAGCGGTATCAATGTAGTTGACAGTTGTGTTATTTTATTTTATTTGAGGCCATTTAATGAAGGTAAAACAAGCATTGAATACGGCCTTGCAGTGCTTAAGCATAGGAGATCTTGTATTTCCAAAAAAAGATTACAGCCTACCTGTGCAGGCTATAATGTAATATACCCGCCTACCTGTGCAGGCTATTGGTCCCCCACCCCAGGTCCCATCCTGCAGACACAGCCGACTGGTGTCCCCCAGGGGCCGGTAGCCGATGTTACAGGAGTAGTGGAGGGTGGCACCCTGGAGGTAGCTCGTCTGGTAGTCGTCTGTGATCCAGCCGTGGGACAGGTGCGCTGTAGGCCTACTACATCTGATAATACGTGCTGAGAATAGAGGAAAGATTTCATTATTGTTTTTATCAATATTGTGGCTGTCCTCATTATAATATGAATACATTTTCATGTGTTATCGCTAAATAATGTTAAATGGTCAATGTAAGTTGATTGTTTTATATTACTTAATATCATGCAAGAATTATTCATTATTGTTAATAACCCGAAAGAAGATATTATTTGTATACCAAAGTATAATTATTATTATTTGGTGTGGTATAGTTTATTGAAATTGTAAGGTACCATAAGTGCTCATACGATTTAGAAAGTAATAGACATCAGATCACTGTCAAAGTGTTAAACTACGATGCATGATTGTTTATTTCATTAAAACATATACATTTATATAACAGATTATTATAAGACTGGTGACTTTTCCGCGCTGAATACGCTTTTTCTAAATGGGATTAGTATATTCATACCATCTCATATATCATATATAAAGAAACAACTAATGTGTCTCCATGGGCGTTTCTTATGCATAAACATAAAGGTATACGCATACCATTCATTCCTTAATGTATCTACTTACGGTTACACACGGGTGTGATCCCGTTCAATTGACCGTCTTCCATGCAGGTCCTCCTCTTGAACCCAGCAAGTGTGTATCCTCCAAAACATGTGTATTCAATGGACTCTCCTATGTTTAGGGTATTATTACTAATACTGATATCTTGACTGATATACCCATTTCGGAAGCTTTGGGGTATAGAACATACTACATCTGGAATGTAAAGGGCAATTTCCACTAAAGACGAAATTGTTTAAATGATGTAATGGTGAAGTTTACAATTATACAATTACACCTAAATTGTACAATTATAATTGTATTTTAACAGTCATCAAAGCCCCACATTGTGGTCTTCATGCAACTTAGACCCAGATTTTAAATTTACAATTAATCAAAGTATTGATAACAATAAGTTTAAAGTAAAACCATTGTCTTTTATGTGTCCAATTAAAGAGAATAAAAGCATAATAAATTATTGGCATTATGAAGGATTCAGATGATGGGAGATATAACTCATTATTTGTGGCCAGGTGAGGGAAAACGTGCCTCCAAGGGGGAATTTTAGTACTGGTTTTGGCCACCAGGGGGCAGTATATAGGTAAAACACTGAAAAATATACTAAAAAATGTTTGAGACCAATTTTTCATGGGGAATCCAATGATATGCTTAGACTTATTCCATCTCCACTGAAAACGTTCCATTTTTGGAATGCAAAAGGAACATTTGTTGCCATGGAAAATGGGCATATATGGCAAATTCTGGTTGCCATGGAAGCACTCCATTATTCCAAATGGGAATTTTTTGCCACAAATGTTTTTGAAAATTTCACAAGGAACTCAGAATCGAAAACAGACCTCAGAAATTCCCTCTAGAACCAATTTTAGGATAGAAACATCAGATGTCTTTGGTTATTTAAAAAAAAAACTGTATTTTTTACTGTATTGATAATAGAATATAGTGGATTTATAGCTTATTTGCCATTTTCAGTTGGTTTGACAAGCAGTTACAGCAAAACTACTTGGGATATCTTAAGATATCTTATTTTAAAGCCTGTAACATAAACTTTGAAAAGCCATTTCCCCCCTGGAGGCACGTTTTCCCTCACCTGGCCACATTTCGTTAGTATAATTCACCCCTAACAAAGGATGTGTGTAGCCTAGTATAACGTTGTACCTGGTTTACAGTCGTAACCAATGCAGGGAGATGGAGAGACATGATACATGCTGAGAAGTAGTAAAATACCACAGACGTACAGACCCATGTTGATATCACTGTCTAAAGGAACACGTTTTCAATTCGCAATCAATAAACGTTTTAACCACACACATGACCTATATGTTAAGCTACAGACAATATAAGAAAACACATACATGTATCAAGGTTTGAAATTGTAGTTGATAGTTTACATGCGATTGAGGTTGGCGGTACTCTTTAATCTAGTATGCTTTAATTTCTATTTCACAAGAATTGACCCCATTATATCATTTTACTCAGTAGGTGCATCTACTCATGCAACTACTCATGCCTTACATAGTAAATGTTTTAAGTAAACCTTCAGATTGGACTAACACGTATGCAATTATACTTACACAATAGTCGAAGATTCAGGTATTTCCTAATGCCGTAGCTTGCCTTATAGTAGTACAACTCAATATAGTGGCGCCACCAGAGATTCAATGTTGATATAGTATACGCTATCCATGTCTTAGTATCAGAGGAGCACCTATACAGAATGCCCACCCTGACCCACCTATCTTTAATACATGTATGACTCTTCTGGATGAGGTAAGCTGATAAGCCTATATAGTTCCCACTCCGTTTACTGATTGGCTACACTGAGAACTTGACATACTTTGAAGGGAAAATACCTGGCGTACATAGTAGGTGTTTACTGATAACAAATTGTATTTTCACTTTTGAGTCACGCAAGGCATAGCTATAGAGCATACCTATGTCTAATCAGTAAGTCTGATATACCAATGTGGAATCCATATTCACAGCCTGAATTTACGAACAATGAAAACGTATTCTTGAGGATGTCTCCTTCATTTATTATTTATACACATATATGCTATTATCTTGGAACTTAGGGAATCAATTTATGATTTTTGTTTAAGCAAGATAGTAGAAAAAAGTTTCAAATTGTCATTCTGAATTGACAGCTTATTCCAGCGTTCAGAATTACAAAGGCCTGTTTTCTCGCCCTAATGTAATTATGATTAATAATCTAGTTTTCAAACAACTCGAACTTTGGTTTATCATTTTCATCGTCGAGTGATGGGTTTGGTGCATCATGCGGCCAAATGAACATGTCGCTTTGAGACATCATGCGGCCCTTAAAGGTTTAACAAAAATATAAAACCATGAAATGATTTAGACAGAATTGGCTTTGTGATATAAAATCTTTAATGATAAATGAGCAGTATACATATTGCCACTACAGGATTATGTTCCACCTCCTTATAACTTGCAGTAAAGCACGAGAGATCATGCAGGAGTTATATCAATGTGTGACGCACACCTCTTGATATAAATTATGCCATTTGTACATACATATCCCTATATACGTTAGCAGTAATAATACAAGGTTTGAACAGAGTAACCAATGATACATGTATCAACAATGCCAGGGATAAGACTAGAAAAGCGCGCCATGAAGTGGGCGGAAAATTGAGAAAGAAGACATACCTTTGTGGGGTTTTAATGAAAAGTATAGACATTTATAACATGATTATGTTATGGACAATGTATAGCAGATGTATAGATGTATATATATAGCTTTGGATACTACATGACAAAACGAGAATACCCCTCATGATATCAGCGTGACCACCTTCTAATATCAAGTACATGACTATAGTTCAAGTGTAAAACAAACAACAATAAGCTTATCATACATCTATACCAGACGACTTTTTCATAATCTTTGTAATTGTTTGAATGGTTAAAATGAGCAGCTCATGTATTAGTAAACAATGATAGCAGTCACCAATCCAGAGAGAAGTATGCTTGGACTTGAATCTACTCCAAAACGAGAGCTGAGGTAAACACCTCCAAGACCATAACCTGTTCTGGAAGGGAATTCATATAATATATATAGTCTGCCATTTATTACAATAGCGATAACCTTTATCATTATCCTGTGGTAGACAGGACTAGGCTACACTTACTTGACAAAACCCGAGCTGCCACCTTCTACGAAAGCTAAGAACTATATGATTGTAGTGGGTTACACTTTGTACCTTTTGTGCCTGGGGAGTTTGGCTTCCTGTATCTTAATGACAAGGCTATTTTGAAGGTCACTCCAGTAAAGAACCTTTCAATCTTCACTGGACTTAATTGTTTTGCTAAGTATCTAACATATCCTCTATGTTGCAATAGTTATTATGTTCCTCTCTTAATTTCAATTCACGCGAAGTTTATGTCGATGCTTTGCTCATTATGAATGCAGCTGGTTTTAGAGTCAATATGTACCAATATCAAGATAAGATGCTGCAAGCTATTTAGCGGAAGCTTTCTGGATTTACCAGTGGAAACATCACTAGGGAAAATATATCTTATCCTTGGATCCAATTACATTTATTTCTATGTGTACGCATCCAAAATACATGGGACAGTAGCTAGGTTCATACACATGCTTACAAATTCAAAAATATATCATATTATATTCATCTACATTTTATTCCTGATACAGGCGGGACCCGGGCCCAGTGGGTGGCGGGGCAGGACCAGGGTGGGACCGCAGCACCAGGTCGGCCTGTGCCTGTCCTGTCAGCAGGGACCCGTCTGTGGTGGGGTGGAACCCGGGTGGGACCGCAGCACCAGGTCGGCCTGTGTCCGTCCCATCAGCAGGGACCCGTCTGTGGTGGGGTGGGATCCGGGTGGGACCGCAGCACCAGGTCGGCCTGTGCCTGTCCTGTCAGCAGGGCCCCGTGCGTAGTGGAGTAGAATTCTGAGTGAGTGGCCTCCCCAGCAAACAGCACCATGGGCTAAAAGAAGGGAAAACATGGAATAATCAACACACGATTTAGTTCTAGTATTAGTAACTCAATTACTATCTGTAACATTTAGTCTGCGATAGGCACTAAGAGATTCTGCCCCCCACCCACAAATAAGCACTGATTCCTAAACATTGCAGCATTTGGAGCTTGAATGACTGGTGCTGTGACTGACTGAAGGTATTATACAGATACTTAATTTTGAGGTTCATTACTTCATCTGCTTCTCCCCTATGAGCCTCTCTTTAGTTATGTCCCTCCTATCCAAATAGAAATAGCCCTCTTCCCCAAACAGCTGACAATAAGTGACTCCTTACCTGTTTTGTCTCCGGGTGGCAGATGGGAGCAGCTAGGGCTGTTTGTACGTCTGGTGTGGAGTGGACTGGTGGGAAGCTGTAAGAGCCTCGGGTGTATGGGTTAGAATACCACCTGGTCCTGCAACATTAATGTGCCCATGTATACATACAAGGTTTACCAAGGGGCTAGTCAACTTGTACATTACTTCAGACAGTCAGAGAGGCTGCAAAGATCATTTAAAATATAGTACTCAATATATTTGCAGGTGAATTTAACTTCAGTCCAATCAATTGATATCTAAGCCCCGATAATACCTGGAAATGGCTAGAATAAATTGAAAGGGAAAGAAGAGAAAATCCTAAAACAACTCACCTTATGACCTTAGTTGGGGGTGGGACCTGAGTGGACAGGAACCTGGTCAGTAGTTGCTGACAGGCAACTCCCACCTGCTGCTCACTCAATGTCTCCATGTACTCTGCAGCCTCACCAGTTATCCAACCTGTAAAAGGCAGAGTGGAGTCTGAGCACCATCTTATGGCAACGCACTCAATGGGTAGATAGCCAACGATTTATGGTGGAAATTATGCATATGGTTAGGCCTGCAATGAGTTATAACTCTATTAGTATTACCAATATAAAGAAATGTGAAATAAGGCTCACTGAATTGATTTGCCAGTACTGCGGTTAGCATAGGTATCATGTAAAGGTGTGTTATGCTTAAAACAAACATTGACAGACCACCGGTATAACATACATTTTCTAATATTGTACCAATATTGGCAATTCAATGTTGGCAGGACGTTGAAATATTGACCGCTACGGTGCCGACATTGGCCCAACATATCCTTGCTAGCTGTGCGAGGATTGAAAAAAAGAGTCTTACCCTTCAACGTCGGAGCATGGCCAACATTATCTACATACATGTTGCATATCTTCTTTGTCCATGAACTTTCCAAAGATTCCCCCTGGTTCTGACCGTCCACCCACGTAAACATCAAATTATTGACCTTTGGAGGTAGAAAATTCAAATCTTCAAATTCCAAGAATATTTTGTCCACAGTTCCAATTGCCCAGTTCTTTATTGCAGCAATCTTCCACTCTGGCAGCGCAGGAGTGAAGAAATGCTGCATGTTTTCTTTTAGGAATCCTAGTGAGGCAGTGACAATCACATGGTCTGCAGTGAATACAACACCATTGCTACATGTTACTCTACAAGGGAGCTGCTCCTGCCTCCAACCTGAGCCATTGGAGACCTGCTCACAAGGCAGGAATTCTATATTGGTGACAGGGTGCTCCAGGAGTATCTTATCAGTTGGTATCTGAGATTGAAGGCAGTGTATAACACTGCTGAAGCCATGAGGGAACACATTATCAGGTCCATCTAATTCGACATAGCCACCGAACATCTTCAGGGATACTTCATCGAGGTTATCACAACCGCTGATACTGGTCTCCCACTGTATGCGATGATTGAGGACAGCACGTCTCAACCTGGAATCCTCTGCAGGTAAACTGAAAATTTAAGAAAGATTGAATATGTCATGATATTAGCAACACCAGTACATAAGAGCTCACATTCAATTCCTGACGCCAAATGCTTTTAGCCCCCAGGTTAAAAACAGATTATGCCCCTCCTAATTTAAGGGAAAACATGTTCTCTACAGTTATATGTTATTGTATTTGCCAAGAGGTTATACTCTAAATTTGACATTGTGAATACAACATCTGATACAATGACATTCAGATATAAAAAGACCAAGTTATACCGAACCATTTTTAGTATTTACCCATGATCACTCAGTATATCAAAATAAACATCTGGCATTTAATAATTACTGATAGGTTCGAGATTGGCTTTATCTACAAATGAGAGGTACAAATGAGAGATATCTACCTGCTTAGCCATGGCTCTAGTTGATCCTTGATGTACTGCCCCAGGCCTGTGTCAGTGCTGTGTGTGTCAGAGTGGTGCACAGACTCAGCAGTGTTGAAGGCACTGTGGTACTTGTGGAATACCTCCCTTACAGCGGCCTGGTCTACCTCCACCCCTTCCTCTGTCAGCACCAGCCTCTGGTACCTGAAATACAAATTGACGACTGCCATTATTAACCCCTTCACCACTGGGTTTCTTGTAACTCAATGCAATTTTGTGCAATATATTGGCTTACCGCGTGGAAGGGGTTAATGTGCTCAGTAATATCACCTTTTAGTTGAACATACTAAAAAAACATTATTTTTTGATTGTTTAAACTTTATTTTATGAAATAGGTTTTCAATGAGGTCAGGGGTCACAATAGCTCTCCGATTTGTCAAGTTGGTGGGGAATGTATTTGGACTGGTTGTTGTTAGCAATAGCATCCTGTGTCATATACATTCCAAATGATGAGGCTCCTGATCATTGGGATATGCACGGTCAGCTCCCTCTATGAGGACCACTAGATTGATCTCAAATAGGGTGCCAGAAGAGGGGGGGGGGTACTATTTGATTTAATTGATGATTAATTTGTTTAATGTCCATGCATACATAGTACCATATGGGACTTGGGGTGGGGGTTAATAGGTTTTAACCCTTTAAAGGTAGCAAAGTATCCTATGAGCTTTTGCCATCAGATGCATGTATAAAACATTCATGCATTGTGCCAAAGGGCCGGCATTGTGCCAAAGGGCCGGCATGAAGATTATGAGCTTCAACCAGATGTATAGATGGTTGCATCCATTCATTTCACATGGAATAGAAAACGTTTTTTTAGTATTTATGATTATAATGGTTATCACCAATACTTCAATTTCATGCAAACTTGTATTGAGGCACCTGATACATGTCAGGCAAAAAAGAAAACACAAGCATATGCCTGACATAGAGCAGAGAGGACGGCACCAGTACAGGACGGAGATACAACAGGTGTATTCAATGAAGGAAATTATAAGTTTGAATGTGTTTTCACCAGGCATTTCTTTATTCATCATACAGCAGACGCCCCACACATCATTTCTAGGCATAATCGATGGAAACTGAGGACAATTTCTGATTGACATAGCCAAGCAGATGGTTGGAACAGTGTAAAATAGGGGCTATTTGATCTAAAAAAAGGCCTAAATGCTGTCAGATTTTCCACTTTTGGAAGCATCATAGGTGTCCTAGACAGAATATTAAGACCATTTATAAGCATCAAGCAAAGACTTTGCAAGATTAATGCTTTGGAAATACATACCCCTAATATAACCTCACACTGGTTCCCCCTCCGTACTTTATGATTGTAGCTCCAGTGACTAGCTTTGATTTGCCCCTGCTGTCAGGTCCCTGTGTGTAATGGTTCAATATATTCTAACATATGCTTTCCGGTCACCGTCATACTGCATGTTTGCCTCATTCTGAGCGTCTGTTTAGAGGCTCATATCTTCCAAGGTAAAGGTGCTAGAGCTATCAAAATAGGTTCAGAAGAAGGGAAATTTTGTTTTAATCGTTTTGTGGACTTCCCAGGTGTACACTGTGAGTAGTTTTCCTGTAATAGCTGTCAGAGTGATGAAAGGTAGCAAAAAATCAAAGATTCCAGAAAATTCTGTCACCGTTTCCATGGCAACCAGTCACATGATTTTCAAAATATGACAGTGACAATGCAACAGTCATACAGCATTTTATCTTAGCTTTAACCTGATACTTGGATCACTATGGTAGGTTGAGGGGTTGCAAAATTATCAATGACCCTTCAAAACATACAGGGGAAACTTTAAGTTTTAGTCCCATATATGGTGGGAAGATAGTGCATTGCATACAGCAGGAAAGGCAGCACCAATAAATAACTCACATACACCAGGGAAGACAGCACCAGTACATGAATGACATACAACAGGAAAGACAACACCAGTACATGGCTGACAAAACAGGAAAGACAGCGCTAATACATGACTGAGATACAACAGGAGGGACAGCACCAGTACATGGCTAAAAAAAACCAGGAAAGACAGCACTAATACATGACTGAGATACAACAGGAAAGACAGCATCAGTACATGGCTAACAAAACAGGAAATACAGCATCAGTACATGACTGACAACAGGAAAGACAGCACCAGGACATGACTGACAAAACAAGAAAGACAGCACCAGTATATGACTAACAAAACAGGAAATACACCATCAGTACATGACTGACAACAGGAAAGACAGCACCAGTACATGGCTGTCATGCAACAGGAAATACAGCACTGGCCAGTACATGACTGACAAATAACAGGAAAGACAGCACCAGTACATGACTGACAAAACAGGAAAGACATCACCAGTACATGACTGACATGCAACAGGAAAGACAGCACCAGTACAGAACTGGCATACAGCTGGCTTGTACCAACTCAGGATTAACTTCCTTTTGTGATTACATGTAGCAGAGGTAATTGATAATTTGATGATAAAAATGACTTTATATGGGCTCAGTCACAGCTCAAACTATGCATTTGGGTCCAAAAACATTGGAAATCACAAAAATATTTTTTTCAAACCCCCGTAATCCCCCGTACCTGGGGTCCGAAGATCGGCCAAATTGTGAGAAAACAGCCAAAATTCAGGCTTTCAGATTCCTTCTAAAATCAAATCATGTCTTCATGAAAATGATCAGAAACCTTCATATGAGCTATTTTGAAGGTCTTTGCTCCCTTACAATCACATCCCTATACTGCCATAAAAGATCCTCATGACACCTAATCAGGCAGATTAAACCCTTCTGGAGGGTCCCTTCTTTCTGTTAACTCCCCTCTATGACCCCCCCCCCCCCCAGCATGCACCAATAGCTATCAGATAACTCCCCCCCTTTCTCCTCTATATTACCCTATACTGAAACAATGTATTAACACCTGTCTGATAGCTTGAACCTTTCTTGAGCGCTCCTTGTTCCTGTTAACCACCCCCTATGACCCCCCGCCACCCCATCCCCAGTAAACACAAAGTTCTACATTGGTCAGAAGTAGATCTACGTTGATTTTCGGTCTGAACTACGTAATTTTAGTAGGTTTATCAATGTCAAAACGTTAAGGTTTATTTACCAATCTCAAACCTACAGGTCTGATTTACGTAGCTCAGACGTAAAATCTACCTTTAACACATTACATCTAATTCTACATAGTGGGATTCAGACAAAGACTTGTAATATATTGCTGACAAATTTACATTAACAAACAATATGCATACAAAATAAGAACTATAGTTTTCAATCTCATTTCATTCTACATTGTATGTTCTTGTTGTTCAATTGAACAGCCTGACGGTATAGATATGTTGAATAGTTTTGGCTGCAGAGAGGCTTTGTATTTCTTCCATTACCACCAATGTGGTGTCCTCACAGTAAAGTGCCGCAATGCACCTATTCATGCACAATGCTTTAATCACCTGTCTTTTATATATAAATATTCTATTGAATACGGTTTATTTGCATGATGTGGCCAGGTGAGGGAAAACGTGCCTCCGGGGGGATTTTTAGTACCGGTTTTGGCCACCAGGGGGCAGTATATGGGTTAAACACTGAAAAATATACTAAAAAAATGCTTGGGACTAATTTTCATGGGGAATCCAGTGATATGCTTAGACTTATTCCATCTCCACTGAAAACGTTCCATTTTTGGAATGCGAAAGGAACATTTGTTGCCATGGAAACATGGAAAATTGGCATATATAGCAATTTCTGGTTGCCATGGAAACACTCCATTATTCCAAATGGGAATTTGTTGCCACAAATGTTTTTGAAAATTTCACAAGGAACTCAGAATCGAAAACAGACCTCAGAAATTCCCTCTAGAACCAATTTTATGGTGAAAATATCAGATGTTACAGCAAAACTACTTGGGATATTTTAGCTCAAGATATCTCATTTTAAAGACTGTAACATAAACTTTGAAAAGCCATTTCCCCCCTGGAGACACGTTCTCCTTCACCTGGCCACTGATGTTGAATTCATAATTAATGAGAATTTACTGCTTGGATGTGGTAGATTTGTTAAAGAGCTGTAAAATTCTCTCCATAATTAATAGTGCTGCCACCTAGTGTGACACGGAAAAGTCATCTACCCAATTGAAGTTGAAAAGTTACGTATTCTAACGTAGATCTATATAGATTTTTTTATGTAGATTTACGTCTGAATGAGGTAGATCAATGTAAATCGGACATCTACGTCTGTTGGACATAAATAAACCTTAATGTTTTGACGTCTACAAACCTTCCAAAATTACCAATCTCAAACCTTTTGGTTGGACATCTACCTAGAGAAACCTCTGAGCTACGTTGGAACTACGTAGGGTGTTTACTTTTTTTTTTTTTTTTTTAATAGAAAAGTTTATTGATCAATCCACGACATGAAGAAGTGATAATATGTATGATCAATTAGTTGGTATCAGTTTCGTTGGCACTTATAATATGACAACCATTATATTATGAATCAGACAAAAATGAGTATATACAGATGAGCATGAGTGTGTAGGGTTTTGATTCTAGATTTTTGATTAGGGAGTCCAATTGACTCTAACCATTTAGGGTACATAGGTTGCTACACATTTAAACAATTACATACAATACAGACAACAAATTGATAAAATACAATAAAAATACCAATACCAAATATCACAGGTATGCTTATACAAATCAATACGGTTGCACTATGTGCTTAGTCTTTTAGTAGAGTCTCAGCTCTAAATGTCTATTTATGACTGCTAAAATCTCTCATTGAGAGACAAGTTATGAGCCTCATAGGCCTCTTAGTAAACCCACACCGAAAATGAATTGTGAGTACCACTTGAAATTTTATTTTTTTATGGCAGAAACAAGTTGTTTCATGCTACAAATCAAGATGATTCATTCATGTAATAGAAAAAATAACACCAAAAAAGCTGTAAGAGACCAATTGCCTCACTACACATTATATAGAGAATTTACAATAGGCAAATTAGGGGGAATTTGTAAGAAGAATGCTGTCATCCAGTATTTCCATTTCACTATCTTCCTCAGGGTCAGTTCCTTTTTTGCTCTTCTTGTGTAGATCAGGGATTTGTCTGATACGGGCCTTGAACTTCAACTTCTGTTCTGATTCTTGGTACCACACATCTAACAAGTCCCACATCTGGGAACCACGGTAGAGTGGTGATCTCTTATAAAAATCTCTTTTTGGTCGTTTGACGTCAAACTTCTTCTTCCTGAAAGTTCTAGTTACCCTGGCATTGTCATTTGTTTTCAAGTTGCGGCCAGTTGCTGCACACTTATACATGTAAACTAGGTGCATTTCGTCACGCCTCCTGCTCAACATTTCGACTCCACACTCAAAGTGAAGGTCTTTTATGGACTTATCCCTAACATCAGTCTGAAGACAAATTCTTAGGCCCCGGTTCTGGAGACGCTGCATCTTGTCAGTCCATTCCTTGTTAGCTCCCCCATATAGGAAGCTCCCATAGTCAAATTGACTTAGGATAGTGGATTTATAGACCAAGATTGCATCTTCTCTAGACATGAAGGATCTCTTTTTACCAAAACTAAATAGTTTGTGGTTCACCTTTCGGATCACGTCTTTACATGCTTCTTCCATTGTCATAGTTTCACCTATCTTTACGCCTAGATAGCAGTACGATTTAACCCGACTTAGGTTCACCCCATCTATAGTGGGGTACATTTCCACATTGGCCTTTACCTTTTCTCTACTCCCACTCAACATAAATTTGGTCTTATCCCGGTTTATTGTTAGCCTTAGAGCAACGCATTTCTCCACCACTTTTTGCAGATCTACTTGGAGATTTGAAACCGCGGTAGAAGCATCTTTGTCCGAACAGTAAAAGACCAAGTCATCTGCATACATTAAGCTCTTACAATTTACAAAGTCTGAGCCTAGTTTGTCGATGTAGTAGATAAATAGCAGTGGTCCTAGGACCGACCCTTGTGGGACTCCGTAGTTCACCTTTTCTTTAGATGACTCAAAATCACCCACTTGGGTGAACTGAGTGCGATCAGATAAATAACTGACGAGCCAAGAAAACTCACATACCTGTAAATTTAAACCCTTCAATTTTTCTAGCAGATATGAGTGGTCCACCGAGTCGAAAGCCTTTCTTAGGTCTACATAACAGATGGCAGTCACCTCACTTTTGTCCCTGTTTGTATACAGATCGTTGGCTAGGTTGAAGATAGCATCTCCGGTTCCTAGCCCACTCCTGTAGC
The DNA here is from genome assembly GCA_947462335.1 of Harmothoe impar. Taxonomy (NCBI): domain Eukaryota; kingdom Metazoa; phylum Annelida; class Polychaeta; order Phyllodocida; family Polynoidae; genus Harmothoe; species Harmothoe impar. The sequence continues at coordinate 56,190,056 of OX381707.1, read as the reverse complement.
CAAACTGTCTATCAGATAGTAGTTCACTTTTGTCAAGACAATCTACAAGATGTGAATGCATACACTTCTCAGCAATTTTAGACACCACAGATAGCAAGGAGATGGGTCTCCAGTTATTTATGTTTTTTAGATCTCCCGTTTACTGGGTCCCCACCCTGACCCCGAACTAATAGCTATGAAATAACCCCCCCCCTCGCCTCCATATTACACAGTACAACCATCAGCCCAACCCTCACAGTGCACAGTATTGCCTCTCATTGTATGTATCATGCCTGGGAGTGGAACAGTGGTGTGGTTAAAAGAGGGGGCCCAAAGCACTCCCCCCCCCCCCCGCAAGTCAAATCTGGGTTTAATATTTGGTCTAATATAAAGATATGTATTCATCTGTCCTCAAAGTTTGATATTAGGTTCTACCAACTTACCCTTTATTCGATATAGGGGATGGCATAGGTCTACCAAGCACTAGGCCTATGTTATATTTTCATATATCTGAATATTATAGCAGCACCCTCAGATGTGGCATGTATGCCCGTCTTTGACAAAATCTGATCTTTAGCATTGCAAATGAGGTATCAGGGTTACCTACCCCTCCCAACAATATCATTGCAGGGTTTATTATTGGCTTCAATAATATTTAGGGTTCTGAGTATCTATTTAACCCCTCAGAGTATTGAATTAAATAATTGTCTCTTGTCTTACGTCTAGGATCCCTCTACCATCCATCATTCTATGCATTTAACCACTTGGTTAAGGAGGAGAGTCAGGGTTTTTATTTATTAGTGATGTTGATATTAGATCTCAGCTATAACTATTATAGAATTACTATATATAATACGTGTAAGAACATGAAGCAGTCATCTTGACTATAAATACACATGAGGTGAGGTACTAGGCATAGAATGGAGGGGGGGTTGTGACAATTGGTAGGGTAACTCAAAATGAATACCGAGACCTTTCAGAAGGGTATTATCTATCTGATCTATAGGCCTACTCATTTTAATATTTTGACAATTCAAATATATTGAAGCAAAGGCCCTCCAAAATTTGGGTCATATTCATGCCATCACAAAAATAGAGCCTGTAATAGTCTCTTTGGGTCCTTTACCAGTTTTCTGTTGAGGTGCTAAAGCCATTCATGTATGATAAATAAATTATAGCAGGTCTGATGGTTGGAGTTCTTAGATGAAATGAGGTAGCCCTCCTCTTTTGTCTGTATCAGGTAAGGGAGGAGGTCCGGGCCCCCTCCATATCCTCCCCCTCTTTTAAACACACCACTGTCTTACCCCCAAGACCGGCTAAGGTATCTGTGAATGACTATTGATGTTCAAAGATCCTGACAATATGGGTACAGTGTAATATAGAAGGGAGGGGGGAGTTATCTGATAGCTATCAGTGCATTCTGAGGGGGGGATGGAGGGATTAGGGGGTCATAGGGCGTAATTAACAGAAACAGGGGGCCCTCCAGAACCTTTCATGATGATGGTTTATGGCAGTATAGGGACCTTATTGTATAGGAGCAAATGCCTTAAAAAAAGCTGATTTATAGGTATTTTACCATGGAGGCACCCCCTCCCAGAGGCGGAAACACCCCTATAATCACAACAATATGACTTTAAATGGTCTCTTTGGGTCTCAAATGAAGTTTTCTGACCATTTTCATGAAGGCACGGTGAGGTTAGAGTAGGAATCTGAAGGCCTGAATTTTGGCTGTACGGGGGGGTCACAGGGGTCAGAATATTTTTTTTTGTGATTTCCCGAGTTTTGGGTCCCAAATGCATAGTTTGAGCCTGTCCCTAAAACCGTACGACAAAATTAGCGATTTAACACCCCCCTACATATACATGTAGCATCAGTTTATTCCATTAATTTGTAAGAAAGATCACAAATTCGTTTTAATCTAAGCTGTATGTACATTGACTTGTGCATCTCAGTTTAACACTACGGTGTGATGACATGGCTGTGAGTGTATACTAAACACTACGGCTGTGTGTCCAGCACCGCCGCACTCCCAGTCATCCATGTGAGGAGGCATGAGGCGGGGTACTGGTCTGCGGCAGTGGGCCCCGCTGAGCTCTTAAATTTGGAGGGGCCTTTAAACCCAAGATAGGCGCCTTTCCAGATCCTATTTCAGTGCTTAAGGAATATTTCAACACCCCTGTACCCCCCACCCCCCCGCAGAGGCGCTCTTTCGAAACCGGCACTTTATTGCCATGATACAGTAGCTGTATAATTGTCAATGTCACAAATTATGTGGATCTAGAGATCTAAACATACAGAATCATACCATTTCAAGTATAGCGCTACTACCTAGTGGGCCATTTCATAACCAAATGCTTGACTCCCTTATGCATTTACTGACTCCCATGGATAATTCAAGCCACATGTGACATCACCAACTAACATTGAATCCATGAATTATTAGGAGGGAGGGGGCTGGGGACCTTGACTCTGATTAAAAAAAGAGTCATGTGGCTTTTAAACAAGTGTGCTAGATGGCATTACAGCCGTTGTACTGTAGTGCCACCTACCTGGTAGTTTGTTTCCTTATTCTGTCTTGTACACTTACTTATGTGACTCCTTTAGGGAGTCCAGGCAACCATTTACTCACCTATGCTGACCTGGACTCTGTTTGATCTAATTGAAATCGTGTCTGAGCCATTAGAAGGGGGATCCAGACAGTGTGGAAAGTGAGCAAAGGGGAGGTATGACTGTCTTTCTATAGCCTGGACAGCAGAGAAGGCAGCATCAATAGACCAACAAGACTGACATACAACATGAAAGACATCACCAGTACATGACTGACAAAACAGGAAAGACAGCCCCAGTACAGGACTGAGATAAAATAGAAAAGTACCAGTACGTGACTGACATACAACAGAGAAGGCAGCATCAGTAGACCAACAAGACTGACATACAACATGAAAGACATCACCAGTACATGACTGACAAAACAGGAAAGACAGCCCCAGTACAGGACTGAGATAAAATAGAAAATGACCAGTACGTGACTGGCATACAACAGAGAAGGCAGCATCAGTAGACCAACAAGACTGACATACAACATGAATGACAGCACCAGTACATGACTGACACTGCAGGGCTGGGCACCTGTCGCCATGTCGCCAAAAAGTGGGCTTGAAATTGGCGACAATGCCCTCCTGATCTCAAGTTTTCTAAAGTTGAAGGAATTTTGTAAACAGTCCAACTAGAACCGGAATTGTGATCCAATTCAAATTGCCCCAGGACACATTATTTGACTTTCACATTTTCAAAATTTCCTAGCCCTTTCTGATGTCCAAGGGCCAGGTGTAGGGAGGGGGATTTGGGCCCTAGATAGGTAGTTGAATTGATACCATTTTCCGAGAGTGGGGTTTGACTTACAACCAGAGTTTTCTGGTACACATGAAAGAAATTATGTGGGGAAAAAAAGATAATTCTAGGTTCCTTGAAAGTCGTTCCTATATATCAACAATTTAAGTTTTCTGTCTCCAAAAATACACCAGATTACTCTATTTTAAGTCTAGACTTTTCCAAAATCTTTCGCTCCAAAAAGACTGTCCTAGCCCCAATGATAGAGGATGAATACAGATCTGTACCTTAGTATAAATTGTGCCAAAATGCACCAGATTGGAACATTTTAGGCTTAGATTTTCGGAAATTTCAGAAACCTTTCCCTCCCATATAATTTTCATGCCCCAATCATAGAGGACAAATAGCCTACAGAACTGAGCCGTAATATATTTTGTTCCAAATGCATCATTTAAAGTGTAGTCTTCCCAAATTTTCTATGGGGGAGCGGGGAGCATAACTGTAAATGTATATGCAGGATGCCATTTTTAGTGTATGTCCTTCCAATGCATGTCCATACTTTGGCTACAGCCAGTCCTGTATTGGCTCCAGGGCTTTTCGATATGCCCACCCCTGACTGACAAAACAGGAAAGACAGCACCAGTACAGAACTGGCATGTTTTTGTGATTACATGTAACAGAGGCAAAGGATGATTTGATAATAGATTAAAGACCTTATATGGGTCCAGTCAGAAAATTAATACAGTATTGTTTTCCAAATGAAGTAAAGTGCCTTAATATGATTTAGTCTTGAATAGATAGGTATCTAGCCATTCTATGTATGATATAAACATGATTATGAACCAGATCTTTGATTTGTGAAACTCATTTATTGAATCTGGGCCTGCATACTGTAAACCGCCTGTGTTCTCCACTTTTGGATATCACTTCATTCTATAAAATGGAGCTTCTTGGCTGTGGACTCGGGATACTTTGCTGCATTCTCTGGGTCTCATCCTCAGCAGCTATACAGGTCCTGGGGAGAAAAGTGCCTGACTTCGAACTTGGGCTCATGCGATACATTGGTACAATGTTTATGGCTTCTTTGTTTTTGTGGTTCAACAAAATGAAACTTGAATTGCCTCAAGACTCCTATATACATGTACTTATGATTACCATTTGCACAATCAGCTACAACTGCTTGCATTTCCTTGCAGTGTCGATTCTTCCTTTGAGTTATGTGTCGATTGAATTAGTGTGCATTACGGTAATGGTAACTATCCTATCGAAGATGCTGTTTGATAAGACACCTAACATGATAATCTCTTCCTGCATCTTGGGATGTATCCTTGGCGTGATCTTTTTGGTTCAACCTTGGAGGGACTTTACTGACGGATTTACACCAGGATTCATTACCTCTGCAATGAACAATACCATTTTGGCTGTCAACTCTACTCCAAAGGGATCTGTCACAGTAAGTCCAACATGGTGGCTTATGTATGGATTCATTGCTCTGCTGGGTGCAGCTGGGTTTGAGACTTTCTTCATTCTGCTGGCGGGGGTTTACCTCAAAAAGGTAAATCCAGCTCCGATGATATTTGTCATGACAGGTGCAGCCATCCCAATGTGCCTCCTGTGCAGCTTTTACCTGGAGCAGCCTGTGTGGATCACTGATCCCTACACCATCTTACTTGTCTTCATACATGTGGTTGGCACTGGAGGAGCTCAGGTGTGTCTCATCACTGCCTGTCAAATGATAAACCCTACGCACATTGCGATAATTGGAAACCTTGAAACTGTGCTGTATCTAATTCTACAGTACACCATTCTTGGTGACTATTTGTATGGCAGAAAGAATGCAATGGAGGTAGCGGGGTGTGTACTAATTGTAGCATCCATTAGTCTGAGTGGAATGTTTAACAATGAGGAGAAACATGAAGACTTGGGAACATAGCTATCATATTTATGAGGCTGAAATGATTATAGATCTCTTATAGGTGCTTAGTTAGAGGGTCTAACGGAAAAGATAAAAGAAAGAAGCCTAATGTGCAATAAGGTGTCTTAGACAATAAGGTGATGATGACCATCTTCTTGTTGAACCATTCAGGCAATAAAACGTATCAAAATAGTACTTCAAGTTCAAGTATATTCTATAAATTTCTGCATGGTTTTACAAGAGCAATACCGGGCTGATTGTACAGACTTAATGTCAATAATTATAAATAGAAGAAGAATATCAATAAAGAATCAAGATGATCCCATCATGTCTCGTTTCTTCAGATATTTGTTATAGATATTATTATAACTTTTCATTTAAGGTTTTCTTGTTCTGAGAAAAATTCTAGCAAAACTTTAGTTTTGGGACAACCTCTCCACCATTTGATTCCAGACTATAATTAAATGTTCATAATTAGGTCCAGAATTACCTTGACGTGTCTCGATTGGACTTCCCTTCCTTGGTGGGAGATCCGGAAGGTCTCAGAAGTTTGTGTTGTTTGGCAAATTTAAATACCGAATTGCCCTGAACGCCATGAATCCACTCAGCACCCATCTCCTTCAGTGAAGGTCTGCTGGCTGTTCCATCTGTATAGAAAAATACATACATAATTATGGGCACTACCATAAATTCCAGCGTATAACCCACACCTTGCATATGAGCCACACCCCAACTTTGGGAAAATCCTATAACCCGCACCTGGGGTATGAAAATTATGATTTTAGTACTGTTCTTTACTCTCAAAACCCCTCGTATTACCCACCTCTCGACTTTGGGAATATTGTATAACCCAGATGAGAGGTTTCGTTTGTGTACAACCCATAGGTCAGACGCTGGAATTTACAGTACAGCTGAAAGACTGGTAAGACAATGGTGTGACGAAAAGGGTTTCTGCACGCTCTCTCTTGGGCAGCCTCGGTCAATCCAGGCCCACTCCTGCCTGATGGACCTTTTTGTATCTAATAAGTGTAACCTAGTTAGAAAATGATCCAGGATCCTGGATCATTTCTTAATGCTATAGCTCAACCATTGATTGGTCAGCTACGGTCACATGATCATGAATGAGGTTGTGCATGACATTGTGGGTTCGAATCCCACATTGGCGCATGATGTAGGTTAATTTTTTTTACATTATTCGTTTAGCCCATTTGAAGCATAAATCCCGCTATACTGATATAGTGATATTACCTATTAACTTGCTGACTAGGTACATCAGTGTAATTCAAATTCATTGTACCAATTCACAAATTACTACAAATTGAGCTCAAAATCACAAAGATTAACTTTTTTGATCCGTCAAACGGATTGAGTTGAGCCAGAAACTAGTTTAGAAATGTTGAAAAAACATTTTGAGCAGGTTACCTCATGTCCAAATATGGACTCATAGATCAGCAAATAATCACTTAATGCCCGAATCCCAAATGTTGCTGGACACCTGTATAGATTAAAGTTACTAGGGCCTATCTCAGCTTATTTTGGGTAATTCTAAATTTTAGGTTAGAAAGTTGGTAGACTGTCATTCATCATTTAGCATAATGAAGTCACAATATGTTGTCACAAATGAATAACTGTCCGGCTCACAGAAATCAAAACCTGTTAGGGGTGCATCATAACATCATTGGATTTATCCTGCAATCACAAGACAACAACCTGTATACAACCAACTCGATTTTGGGGCGTTTTAGCTAGTAATGTACCTTCAATCAGAACATTATTTTAACATGTGTAGATCATTCTCATTTTAAGAGCAGAAGCGTTTGGATGTCAAAGGACATAAATCCATTCCAGTATTGAGTCATATGGGCCTAGTGCATTTCATAAAGATATTCTAGGATCAATAATTTATCTGTGTGTGGTGTGTCTATATGTAGATATGAGGACTCCAGTGACTGATATTATATAGCTTTAATATCTCCAAAGTAGGTGTACAATAATTCCAGTTCATACAGTCAAAAGACTTATATCAATTAAATATCAAATGTCCAAATGTTCCCAATGTGGGGGCTGTAACACTTAGTGTCCAATGTCCAGTGTAGGCATCAAGCCTCATGTGGGTATGGGCAGTAGGGAGCCCCATACCACAGACTGCTGATATGGCCCTTCCTAGGGATGGGAGCCGCTCCTGTTGTATGGTGACGGCCGGAGAGGTGCGGCCCATGCTGTTCCTCCAGCTGATGTTTGGTGTCATATTCACCATAGTCCTTCTCTGATACCTCTAATGCCTCTGATGATATTGGAGAGATGTGTCAGTTATAAAGTCCACATAATCAGGATATTACATGAGGCAGCTACGTCAGTTTACCCAAAATATCCTGTGAGGCAATGTCACTCTCCGACGTAGCGCAGGCATGATACTCATCGTGCGTCAGTGGCAATAACTGTTCGAGCATTACACTAAGAGTACAGACTGACGTCACAGTGTGTGTCACAATGCTGTGTCAGTATCCCCAACAGCTCAGTCAGTACAAACACATCAATAATGTTCTGGTATCCTGGTATAACTAAGTACAGCTTCTAGAATACAGTGGTATCTGAGAAAACAATTTGGGTTTCTATTCTTACTTGGCTATTAGCTCTGTCACAATTTTATGTTATAATTATTACTACCGTAAACCCTCGCTTAAATATGCCTAACTCGCGTACTAACTGCGGCTAATATGCAAGGTTTTATGGTAATACGTTACTCAAAAGGACTTTGCCTATAACTCTTTGAAATGGAGAAGACTAAGGTGAGTTGGTCAGTACTGACAATATTAACTAACCTAGGTGGGTCGTATCGGGAGCCAAAAAAAGACTAACTTGGTTAGACTATAGTGACTGAGAGATCACTAGTCGTATATATGGAGCCAAAGAATATCAGTGTACTTACCATGAGGCAGGGTCCAGATGCGACCACCCACCCTGTCAGTGGCCTCCAGTACAGACACAGAGTGGACCCCTTGGTGTATGAGTTGTGCTGCAGCAGACAGTCCGGCTATACCTGCACCAACAATCACCACCCGGGGTGTGCCACTCACTGCCGCCATCACTGCAGCCTGCTCCTCCTCACACACAGTGCTGGGGAACTTGGTGGTGATGTGAAATAGCTGTGGAAAGAATGATCCTATTTAACACAATATTGCATATCCTTTTTGTAGTTGTCCTTACAAAACAAGATGGACACTTGTGTACATGTATCACTTTAGAGCGCTTATCAGACCAGATTAAATTCAATGGGAAAATTGACATGGCTTTCTGCAGCAGAAAACCGTTTTCCCTTAGAAAAAAACTGCACCCCGTGGTTAGTACTGCATTCATGCATGGGGTTCCTTGCATGAAGTTAGGCTTGCAGGTGCATTGAGCAACTCAGTGTGCCTGCGTCCCACCAGAGGTAGCTGTGCTCGCCTCAGACGCCGTCTACCCACACAATGATGAACCATATAAACAACAAATCCACAAAGAATCCTCGATCTGCTCTCATTCTATCCTAGTAGTATAGTATGTATCGGAACGGGACTATAGTTAAGTACTGTTTATTACTCAATCGACATGCAGCCAATCAGAGGCCTCCATTTGACCGGAAGTGACGTCACATGCCCATATAAGGGCATACCGGAAGTGACGTCACGTGACCTTGACCTAGTTAGAGGTCAAGGTCATGACTCAGCCAATCAGAGGCTTCCATTTGCCCGGAAGTGATGTCACACGCCCATATAAGGGCATACCGGAAGTGACGTCATGTGACGTCACACGCCCATATAAGGGCATACCGGAAGTGACGTCATGTGACCTTCACATGTACATATAAGGGCATACCGGAAGTGACGTCAAGCGACCTTGACTTAGTTAGAGGCTTCTGATTGGCTGGTACACCGGAAGTGACCCATTTATGCAAATGAGGGGCCTACTTCTGGTCAAATGGAGACCTCTGATTGGTTGGGTCATGAAGAAATGTGTCTCTTAATTTAATTTTGTTTAGGAAGTGATCGATTTTAGGATCACGCGACCGGAAGTGACCTGATGAGTCACGTGACTAGAAGTGACGACGACACATACCTTAATTAGACGATTCAGCAGCGACCGGAGGAAGTGTCACTTTAAGAGGACACGCTAGTTAATTGTTATAATTGTTTTACTTACTAATAAAAGAAGACGTATGAAAATAAACACAACAATAATTTTATTTTATTTTTTTATTTTCTTTTTTTCAATTCTAATAACACTCTATTTTTGAAAAGATGCGCTCAATCAATCAATAACACACTTTTTTCATATTTTAAAGGACTCGTTGTCACACCGTTAGAATGCACGCGACGCTTATAATACAAGTAGCGCACGTCATCTTTCTCTATGGTGTAAGTGGCCATTTTTGGTTCGTACCACTTTTGAAATTTATATTTACCGCAAGGAGAGTTTTTCGTTTTCGAAAACATTTAAGAAGACGACTACTTCTGTACACTTTTTTTTAAGATTTTCTTTCACCGGTTCCGCTGATTTGATCGTAGCAAATGTAAGTCTTAGGGTTGACACTTGGGATCCCGTCACCTTCTCACGCCGCTTTTTCTTTTCTTTCTGAAGTATGTCTCTCTCAGGCGAGGTTTGACTACACACAGGCAAACATCAGAGGCACCCAATAGCGCTAATTCTACCTTCAGACAAAGGTCAGGCACGGCTGGCCTATAATAGACGAGTCAAGGGCTATTCTAGTGAGGGTCAGGCTACGCAGGACATTCAATAAAAAGCTGGAGTTTGGCAAACTTGCTTTTGAAAGTCTGACCATGCGGGATCCTCATGCCATAGTCTGGCAATGCTGAACTCTTGGGAGAGTATGCCGGACTCTTGCTGGCCAGACTTTCAAGCAAATTTGCCAAAGTCCAGCTTGTTATTGAATTTCCGGCGTAGCCTGACCCTCAGTAGAATAGTCCTTGACTCATCTATTATAGGTCAGCAGCGCCTGACCCTTGTATGAGAGTAGTATTGGCGACATTGGCCGACTCTGATATTTACCCGTGTGTACGGCGGGAGGAGGGGGTTCACAGCCACTGCTTGCGCTTATAGAGCGCTACTAGCGGAGGTCTGGATGAGGAGACTACGGTGTTTGTCTTTTGCTTGTGCAGCTGCTGCTGCTGCTGCTGCTGACGATGTCACGGATGCCGCTGACAGATACTGCTGCTTGTGCTGCACGAGACTGAGTAGCCGCTATTACTAATGCTACTAATACTAGTATGAGAAAATACATTTAGTCAATTGATTAAATCAAGGAGGTTTTCTGACTTCAGTGGATCGTTTAGCCATCGGCCACGGGCAAAACTTGAAACCATTTTATACATGGGACAATTGGCAGACTCGAAACGTGTTGGTACCATAGGGTCGATCATGTTCATCATCAGTTCAGGCAAAGGAAGTGTGTCGACAGCACGCGAAAACTTCATGTCTGAATGTTTCAACACAAGACTTTTTATCACACTCACACAGCTGCTTTGAAGAGTGAATCCTTGACCAAACTTGTGCTTTTCCAACACAGCTTTGGCCTCTTTCTGTGCAGTAAGGGATCTCTCTTTCGGGTTCATCTCAGTGCTGTCTAGCATGTCCTCAAAGTCTTTAACATAATGTTCCAACGGACTACAAATGATGGACTCCAGATCATCGTCCGCATATGTCGTCTCCTCGCACCATATTGTGTCTTCGCCTGTTTCGAATTCCGTCATTTTCTTGACAATCTCCTCCTGAGTGCCTTGCATATATCGAAGCTCCTTCAAGGAGTTGATAACTTGTATGGCGAAGACTGACAAACTTGAAGGAATTTCACCACAGTCAGGCCAAGTATACGGAGCTAAGAAAAATAGCTCCAACAAAATCTTCTCCCTCTGTCCAAATGAAACCACTGTTCCGATGAAGTTGAAGCATGCTTCTATCCATTGCTCCTTGGTGACGTCCTTCCAATGTTTCTTTACCTCACAGGCATCATAGGGCACCGTTTCTCTTCTTGCTTCAACTGGGAGTTGCTTTTTCTTTCTTGGACTCATTTCGAGAGGGTTTCGATGCTCTGTAGCGTCAACACTTTCATAAACAAAGAAAATAGCAGAACTAACCATCGTAACGTGCTGAGCGAGCGTAGAGTGGACGATGCTACGAAGATGAAGGGCGGGTGGAGAAAGTGTGACTGGTGACAGGGGTGTTTCACTCCTTATGTACCCTGTCCTAGATAAGCCTCTTAAACGGCTGAAAAGACTCTCTAAGTACAGAGCTTCTACCGCAGGTGGGTTTAGACTTAAGCAGCTTAGTTCACACACGTGTCTGTTAGAAAAAGCTACTTGCACACGCGCTTTCTTTTTTTTTTTCACTAGTATTCACCTTCTGCCGACTTATAAGACACCTATACACTCTTTCTCGTGAAATCTATGGAAGATGATGGAAGGACCACTGACTACATTTTCTTTGATCAGAGCGTGGAGGACGGCGTCGAACGGAGGGAACGTTGTGAACACAGCTTATAGGTTTTTTGGAAGAGGTCTTGTAAAGTCAAACTGGCGAGAGAGATGGCGTCTTTCAACATGACAATGACAATGCTGCTATGTTGGAAAAAAATAGCGTGATTTTTTCAAAAAGCTTCTATGAAAGATTTGACGTCTTCGTTGTTGTAGTGGATCGAGTAATCTGTCATAGTTTGCTTCTTCTTGTCATACTAAACTTTCTGACATGTGACGTAGTCGGATTTCGGCCATTTTGACGCCCGTCAGGTCGCTGTCAAAAAGTCGATCTCGGTGGCAGGGGTTTTTTGTTTACTAGTTTCTTGGTATACGTCATCCATTCGTAAGTAAAGCAACCTTTCTCTTCGTTTGTAGTGAAAGCTCGCAAATAATTCGCGTAGCTGTAACCAAGTGCTAAAAAAGTTGACTACTACGTCAACTATTGATTGCTTCTCTTTATGACGCTGAATTGTTGGTTTCTTCGGTCTCCGGAGGCAAATAACGAGTGAAGGCGTATTTTTTGATCAGGTTCAAGTCGTAACTCTCCGAGTTGAAGCGTACGACTGGAGCTTGACGGATGTATCTCAGAAGCCGCTTCTTCAGTTGAACTAACGGTTGTCTGGTGTGAGCTGCAGCGAAGCCGCCTGGAGAAGGGGTGAATATCGCTTCCTCTAGCAGGAGAGCTTCACCTATCGCTACATGTAACTTCGCTAAGGTTGGTCGGTAAACTTCTAGCACAGCTTTCTCGATGACTTTGACGTTCTCGTTTATGTGATTTTTAAACTCGGTCTAACAAGGGGTCGGAATCTGCGTCGGATTCTCTGACGTACGCTGCCCCTCCTACCCCGGAAAGTCGTATGCGACGCTAGCCGACATCGCTGCATAGAGGGCAAAACTTAGGTATCGTTCTTAATTTTTCTACGGGTCACTCGTGATTGTACGGTCTTTTAAAAATTTTGAAACACTTTTCGCAAACGTCCTGCGGCATGTTTTTCTTTTTTTTGTTTTTTCACTTATTTACCAAATATTAAAAAAATAAACGTTGTTTATCACTTCGAATACTAGACGCCTCTTACCACACGATGCTATTAGCATAGTGAAAGACGTCTGTAGTGTAGGATCGATTTCAACAGATGTCCATCTTACTGCAGGGATCAGACGAGAGTCGTCAACACTGGAGTGTCACAGCTCACTTTTATTTCTTTGGGTACAGCTGCATACAACCCTTGAACATACATTGCGACGTCGCCGCGTCCCATGTAGTCTTCCAACACTTTCATCAGAGCCATAGGCTCAGACGTCTCGTTGTACTTCCAAGCTTTCAGCACTTCATACACAGGGTTCTTCACAGTCCTGTCAGAAGGCACAGGTTGAGAGATGGAAGTTACTTCATGAGAAGTCAACCCTAAGTAGATCCCTATGGTCTTCCAGTCTCTAGGGCAGAGCTCAGCTAAAAGAGAGAAATATTTCTGCACTTTCCACTCCATGTCTCCACTCTCTAAGCCATCCCACATGTCATGCTTGTCCATGTACTCACGTGAGAATTTGATGAGGTCCATACGGTAAGATTCTTCCAAGGCGGTGGCTAGGTCCTTCCACCTACTAGTACAACTTTTCTGGTACCAAGTAGTGAACATTTCTCTAGCTTGAGTTATGACACTTGTCTCACAACTGAGATATCCCATATCCTTCAAGTTCACTTCAAGGAATGAACCTAACCGTATGTAATCTGATGTCGGCAACTTACCACTTATTTTCAGTAGCATAGCGTCTGACAAGTATCCTAACGGCTCTGCTTTGAAGTATGATGATACAGGTACCGCTGCAGCAGAACCAATAACAGGAGCAGCGTCTGCGCTGGTATCAGACGACTCGTTGTCGGAACAGGGCAACCACATGACTTCGTAAGGTATTGGTGAGGGCAGGCGACACGGACCGGACGCACTACCAGTGGAAATGAGGTCGAAAAACGGACTGTGCGCCCGTGACCCTTCGGGTTCCTCGTACGCCTCGTCGTCAGCGTCGTTCTCTGTTTCACCCTGTTGCTTTAGGACATGTATGTCTACTACGCGCTGCTGAGGCTGAGTGTCCGAATAGCTGTAAGTCTCAGCGCGAGCAGCGTTGATGGCGTCGGTTGATGAAGCGGTGGAGAAGTTCTGTGCAACGTACTGCGTGTCAGTACTAGTAGCGGTAGTCGCAGCAAGAGGTGTAGCAGCAGCAGCAGTAGTAGCAGCAGCAGCAGCAGCAGCAGCAGCAGCAGTAGCAGCAGGAGCAAGCGCAGCGCTAGCAAGTGCAGCAGTAGCAGGCGCAGCAGTAGCAGGCACAGCAGCAGCAGGCACAGCCGCCTCAGCAAGCGCAGCAGTAACAGGCGTGGCAGCAGCAGCAGCAGCAGCAGCAGCAGGCACAGCAGTAACAGGCGCGGCAGCAGCAACAGCAGCAGCAGCAGCAGTAGCAGCAGCACTAGCAGCACGAGGATCACTAGCAGCCGCAGCAGGCGCAGCAGTAGCGGCAGCAGTGTGCTCAGCAGCAACAACCGTCGCGAGTGTAACAACGTCGCTACTACTGCTGTGTGCGCTCGCTACAGCGGGAGGGTGATAAGCCCAAGCGGTTGCGGCGGTAGTCTCAATTTCAGTAGCAAGAGGAGACGCTGACAGTAAACGATCACCGTTCTGCGTATTCTTCTTGTTCTTGAACTCGATTAGATCCTTGGACGACAGTAGTTGTTGTGTTTTGCTCATGGTGGTGCCTGTAGAGAGCAGCAAAAGACTGAGTGATTGAACGGGTGTTTCCAGGCCTCTTATATACTCCTTCTCGCTTCTAGAGCTAAGCTACTTACAGCTCTCTTCAGCTGCCCGCCGGCTGACCGGTGACCATTCACAAAGAGAAACAAAAAGTCATAAGGCATGACGTTTTCAGCTGGACCCCTTTCCCCCTCCCCTTTGAGAGATCGACTGACACGAGCTAAGCTACTTACTACCTTGTTCAGCAATTCAACGTGAGTTAGCTGTATAAAGGATTAAGCAGTTGCTGCCGCCAGCTGACCGGCGGACATTCCCAAAGAGAAACAAAAGACATAAGTCATGACGTTTTCAGCTGGATCTCTTTCCCCCCTCCCTCTTTTTTTTTGAGAGATGGACTGCCATGAGCGGGCGGTGTACCGACTGTACTAATTCAACGCGCATTAGCTGTATAAAGGATTAAGCAGTCATGAGCTTAGAGTGTGTATACAAAAAACTACAGGAGGCGTGTAGTGTGAAGCAGGACCCCCTAAGACGGGAGTGTCTGTCTGTGAGTAGAGTCGTGTGCATGTGGTGAGCGACTTAAGTGTAAAACAAAAAAAATCACCGCCTCCTGCCGTGGTGAGTAGACTGGCCGGCGGCGGCCGGCTAGTTCAATAGGGGTGACAGCTGACTAAGGCTGTGCATGAAAATCCGATTTTCACCTGTCCTCTGACGTTTGTTACAATGAATGCCAAAGGGGGAGAGAGTTGTCCTCAGGTAGGGGGTAGGAGGTAAGGCTAATGGCTAAGGAAAAAAAACACCATTTTCAGCTGGCCACCACAGACGGCGATGACATACCCCTCGGCATCTAAGCTCTTAAGAAGCTCTCACGGAGCGGAGCGGCTGCTGGACAGCTGGGGTGAGTAGACAGGTCGGCGGCGGCTAGCTAGTTCAATAGGAGTGACAGCTGACTAAGGCTGTGCATGAAAATCAGATTTTCACCTGACCTCTGACGTTTGTTACAATGAATGCTAAAGGGGGAGAGAGTCGTCCTCAGGTAGGGGGTAGGAGGTAAGGCTAATGGATAAAGAAAAAACACCATTTTCAGCTGGCCACCAAAGATGATGATGACACGCTCCTCGTCATCTAAGCTCTTAAGAAGCTCTTACGGAGCGGAGCAGCTGCTGGACAGCTGGGGTGCTGTTGGAAATAGGATTAAACTCCCTCTGTATAAAAGCTCTGATTTCTGTTGGAAAAAAAACCATAGCACCTTTGACCACAGTAACGTCTACTACCACCACCACCAGCACCACCGTCGCTGCCACCGCCGCCGCCGCCGCCAGTCACAGCTGATCACCTCATTAAAAAGCATGTGACGTCGTCGCTTCTAGTCACTTGCTTCATCAAGTCGCTTCCAGGCACGTGATCTTAAAGACCCTCACTTCTTAAACAAAAAAACGAAGAGACACACTTCTTCCTCTCGAGAGGAAGAATGACGTATATAAGGAGGCTGACACGTGTATAGGTGCCTTATTAGTCGGCAAGGGGTAAATACTAGTGAAAAAGGAAGACAGGTGTGCAGGTAGCTTTCTAACAGACACGTGTGTGCACTAAGCTGCTTAAGTCTAAACCCTCCTGCAGTAGTCAAGTAGCATGTGAAAACTTACTTAACAGATCACTTAATTGAGTAGAGACTCTGTACTGAGAGAGTCTTTTCAGCTGTTTAAGAGGATTATCTAGGACAGGGTACATAAGGAGTGAAACGCTGCTCTCACTCATCGTAGCATTGTCCACTCCACGCTCGCTCAGCATGTTATGAGGGTTATTTCTACCTTTACAGCTTCTTTTCTTATCGAAGTGTCGACGCTACAGAGCATCGAAACTCTCCAAATGAGTCCAAGAAAGAAAAAGCAACTCCCACTAGAAGCAAGAAGAGAAACAGTGCCCTATGATGCATGTGAGGTAAAGAAACATTGGAAGGACGTCACCAAGGAGCAATGGATAGAAGCATGCTTCAACTTCATCGGAACGGAAGTAGTTTCATTTGGACAGAGGGAGAAAATTTTGTTGGAGCTATTTTTCTTAGCTCCGTATAGTTGGCGTGACTGTAGTGGTGAAATTCCTTCAGGTTTTTCAGCGTTCGGCATACAAGTTATCTGGTCTTTGAAGAAGCTTCGATATATGCAACGCACTCACGAGGAGATTGTTCAGAAAATGACGGAATTCGAAACAAAAGAAGTATGGTGCGAGGAGACGACATATGCGGACGATGATCTGGAGTACATCATTTGTAGCCCGTTGGAACATTATGTTAAAGACTTTGAGGACATGCTAGCCAGCACTGCGATGACCCCGAAAGAGAGATCCCTTACTGCACAGAAGGAGGCCAAAGCTGTGTTGGAAAAGCTCAAGTTTGGTCAAGGATTCACTCTTCAAAGCAGCTGTGTGAGTGTGATAAAAAGTGTTGTGTTGAAACATCCGGACATGAAGTTTTCGCGGGCTGTCGACACACTTCCTTTGCCTGAACTGATGATGAACATGATCGACCCCGTCGTACCAACATGTTTCGACTCTGCCAATTGTCCCATGTATAAAATGGTTTCAAGTTTTGCCTGTGGCCGATGGCTAAACGATCCACTGAAGTCAGAAAACATCCTTGATTTAGTCGACTGACTAAATGTATTTTCTCATACTAGTATTAGTGGCATTAGTAATAGCGGCTACTCGGTCTCGTGCAGCACAAGCAGCAGCATCTGTCAGCAGCAGCTGCTGCAGCAGCAGCACGATCAGCACAAGCAGCAGCTGCTGCAGCAGCTGCACAAGCAGCACAAGCAGCAGCATCTGTCAGCAGCATCCGTGACATCGTCAGCAGCAGCAGCAGCAGCAGCAGCAGCAGCTGCACGAGTAGCACAAGCAGCAGCATCTGTCAACAGCATCCGTGACATCGTCAGCAACTGCAGCAGCTGCACGAGCAGTACAAGCAGCAGCAGCTGTCAGCAGCTGCAGCAGCTGCACGAGCAGCACAAGCAGCAGCACCGACAGCAGCAGCAACAGCAAATCAGCAGCAGCAACAGCAGCAGCAGCAGCAGCAGCAGCAGCAGCAGCGGCAATGTGGACCGCTAAATTCGAGATGGTGACATATCTGTTTCTTAGAATCGACATTCGACATGAGGTCTAGTGACATTTGACATGAAGCTTGAAAAACATAGTGACAGGTGACATGAGCAATTCTTAAAATCGACATGAGATATGAGCATAATTAAGCGACATCGACATGCGCCATGACTATTTTTTATTTTTTTTGAAGACAACCGCCATAGCTTTCTTATCCAGACCTCCACTAGTAGCGCTCTATAAGCGCAAGCTTTGCCTTAAGAGAGCTGTGGCTGTGAACCCTCTCCTCTCTCCGTACACACAGGTAAATATCAGAGTCAGCCAATGTCGCCAATACTACTCTCATACAAAGGTCAGGCGCTGCTAGACTATAATAGATGAGTCAGGCTAGGCCGGACATTCAATAACGGGCTGGACTTTGGCAAATTTGCTTGAAAGTCTAGCCAGCAAGAGATGCACATCATCATAAACGCGATCATGATACCTTTCATAGTAAGTAGACTCGCCTCTCTGCCCTCTCTTTTAGAGAGGGCAGAGAAGCGAGTCTCACTCTTAAAAAACCCTGCCCCTCCCCCCCCCTCCCCCCCCTCCCCCCCCCATGCATCTTAAAGAGTGCCCCCCAGAGTGCCCCTCTCCCCCTAGAAAAAAAGAGCCACATTTTTAAATTATTTTTTAGCAAGCTTTTTTCAGCTTGCTTTTTTTTTCTTTTTTTAAATTTATTTATCCATCAAAATCTCAAGTGACTTATTTTGAAAGCCAACCTAGTAGTCACGTGACCCCCTTAAGTAGGTCACTTCCCGTCACGTGACCTATTTGAATTTCCCGCCAACATGGTGGTCACGTGACCCTCTTAAGTAGGTCACTTCCGGTCACGTGACCTATTTGAATTTCCCGCCCAAAGGTCACGTGACCGGAAGTAGGTCACTTCCGGTCACGTGACCTATTTGAATTTCCCGCCAAAAGGGAGGCCTCTCATTGGCTGCTTTTGAATTTCCCGCCAAAAGGGAGGCCTCTGATTGGCTGCAGGTCGATTGAGTAATAAACAGTACTTAACTATAGTCCCGTTCCGATACATACAATACTACTTATCCTCCATCTAGAAAACCAAAGCCTACCTCTGTGTTGTCGTTAAAATGGAGAGTTGTAGCTGGTGTTTCATTCTAAACCTTTTCTATATGGCTGACGAGAAAAACAGCTAGGGAATGTGTTGTGAAAGACCATGTATGTGGATGATGACACTACTCTCTGCTGCTGGGACCTCCCTATGATGGCTGCACGGGGTGGCTGCACGTGGTACACTGGAGCCCTTGGCCGTTTGTGAGTCACACAATAAACACCCACGTGGGCACTGCATGCATTGCAAAACGTGTCGTAAGATTTCAATAGTTATACAGAGGGATACCAAAAGGCAATATGATAATTATGGATGGTAAATCCTCTCATGTACCCGATGCAGGTCAGGGATGTAGATAATGCATCATGTGTGGGGGTGTACAACCGTGATGTGTATCAAGCGACGTGATGTGTAGTACTACACATCAGGGCTGACCATGGAAACTTGATCACAGTTGGATGGTTACTACACATCACGTTCATTTGATACACATCACGTTTGGCTGGTCAGCCGTGATGTGTAGTAACTGTGTAGTTACTACACATCACGTTGTTGATACACATCACGGTTGTACAGGGGGTCTAGATGCCCCCCCCCCCCCATGTCGCATGTCGAATTTAAGAAATGGCCATGTCATGTCACTTAAAATTCCCATGTCCCATGTCGCCCCTAAGAACCTGTCATGTCCCATGTCGATTTTAAGAAAAACCCTATGTCATGTCACTTAATAGCTATTTTTCCTGTTTAACATGGGCAGAAATTTTAGGAACAGCACCCGGGATCGTTGCGTTTGAAGGTCGTTACGTTTTTGTTTAAAACTGAAAATAGTGCTATTATATAGGACAGAAAGGTCTTCCTCGTCACCGCGCCTATACCTCATAACGAACGTCTCTTGGGATTTTCTGAGTTAAAATGAAACGTACATATTTACATCCCTTAAATTGCAGATCCATGAACTCGTAAGTTAACAATTTAGAGTACCTCAGTGCCTTGTTTTTTCATGATATCATCTTGCCTGATGAAAAGTCATAAAATGACTTGAAACGTTGCTTTGATCAGATATGCTATAAAATCACGATCAAGGCTCTACTTTGTCAAATAAAAACTGTCAATATGAATTCCACTCTGATTTTTGTGATGAAAATATACGTCAAACTCTTGATTACTAAAAATGTGAATTTAGTTTGGGAGTCTACATTGAAATCCCGACTCATTAGTTTCCCATTAGGACAAAAAAAGAGAAGGTATGTTTCAGGTTACATGGTCTGAAAATCTAGGGTAGGTAGGTCGGATTTTTTTATTTTTTTAAATTTTTTTTTTTTACTTTAGCCTGAAAAGTAGCCAGAAATCGACTCACGAACTACAATGCCGACTCGCCGACGACCGCCTCGACTCGTGAACTATCAGATCGACCCTTAAATAGCCCCAAAATGACCCAAAATATAAATATCTTTTCAAAATTGCATAAAAAATTCTAGGGTCGGCCCTGTTTTGCTAGGTAGGGTCGGGTAACCTGAAACACACCTTTTTTTTTTATTTGGCCTTAAAAGAACACACAAAGAAAATGCCTTTGTCATGTTTATTAGGCCTACTACTCCGGACCCTAGGCCTCTAGTTTAAAAGAAACAGTCCGAGGGAATTTAGAACCCAATCCAGAAATTAATTCAACCAAATTCTAAAATGCTAAATGTGGTTAAAATTTGATGTAATCTCACATATAAGTTACTGGTCGTGGGCAGATAACCCGTGATAGCTCAGTTGTTAGAGCGGAGGACTGTAGTGGTAACTCGGTGCTGACATCCTTAGGTCGCTGGTTCGACTCCGGCTCGCGGGAATGTCGATTCATTTTCTCAATGACTTGGATTTTGACTTTTTGTGTAGGTCTGTTTTCCAGCTATTCATAACCACTTTTGAATAAATAGAGGTCGGATAGTCAGCATTGTTGCATTATTACGAAGATCTTAAATACTAGCTGGAAGATATTAAATACGAGCATGCTAGTCTAGATAATACAAAGAAAACCACACATAACAGGATATAACATTACAAGAAAACGACACATAACATTACAATGGGGGTAGATGCCTAATTTCGACATGGCGACATGGCCATTTCTTAAAATCGACATGCGACATGGAGCTTAGTGACATGAGGGAACATTTTAGTGACATGACATAGGGTATTTCTTAAAATCGACATGGGACATGACAGGTTCTTAGGGGCGACATGGAACATGGGAATTTTAAGTGACATGACATGGCCATTTCTTAAATTCGACATGCCACATGGGGGGCCCCGCATCTATAGACCCCCATTACACATAGAAAGGATCTGCGAAAAATGCAGGCCGCACTAGGGCCCCTTTTCCCAGATATTTCAATTCACTCCATGCAGTGACCCTATTAAGAGCGTGAGAATAAACAATTTCCATGGGCGCCTAAAATAACATAATTATACAGAAATGTAAATCCCGGATCTACATGCAAGAGGTATCTATCTATCTATCTATCTATCTATCTATCTATCTATCTATCTATATATCTATCTATCTAGCTATCTATCTAGCTATCTATCTAGCTATGCATCTATCTAGCTATGCATCTATCTATCTATCTATCTATCTATCTATCTATCTATCTATCTATCTATCTATCTATCCATCCAACCATCCATCCATCCATCCATCCATCCATCTATCTATCTATCTATCTATCTATCTATCTATCTATCTATCTATCTATCTATCTATCTATCTATCTATCTATCTATCTACACTCTAAAAAATGTGTAATAACTTAACACTTTTGTAACACACTTTTTTGTATACTTATTTTACACACCCTTTTTTTTAACACACTACACACTTTTGTCAAAAGTGTGTTAATCTTAAAAGTCTGTTGAGATAAAAAGTGTGTAAAATATAAAGTGTGTAGGAGAAAGTGTGTAAGAGATAAATATGTGTGTTGCTTTATAAAGTGTTTAGATATATTAAGCGTGTTATTCAACATTTCCTGGCACTGGCTGCTGACGGAATACCTCTAGTGCACCAACAGGCAAAATTTCATTAACCACAGCATGTATAACCACCTGTGCAATGGTGGCTAATTGTGGCAGTCATCCTACATAGCAAGGCCTTGTACGGAATGACCTCATGCAGATTGATGATGATGATGATATAGTTTTAAAACCAACACAGCCGAAGGCTGGTCAGCAGGTCCACAGGGCCCACACGGACCGAACCTGGGTCATGCAGATTTCAATTACACATTGACTTATATTATAGCTGAACACACAGGAAAGGTGTCCTATTCCTTCCACATTTGTTAGACCTCCATAGGACAGGATATTCAGTCTTTAAAGGGAGTATTACTTCTTAGATTCATACATCTATTGAAGTTACACTTAATTACATGTTTAAAATTTGATATCAAATCATTAAACAAGTGCAATTACAATCTTGAAGTGTGACTGACATTTTTAAAACAGTGCTTGTGGTGCCATCTGGTGTCAGTAGAAATGTGTGTATATCATACACACTTTTATTCCCTACACACATTTGACAAAAAAGTGTGTAACTGTGTTGAGAAAAGTGTGTTCACGCTCAAGTGTGTTGAATATACATGTGTGTCAGGCTTTATCCATGTTCCCGCAACACACATTTTTTACAGTGTATCTATCTATCTATCTATCTATCTATCTATCTATCTATCTATCTATCTATCTATCTATCTATCTATCTATCTATCTATCTATCTATCTATCTATCTATCTATCCATAAATATATATTTATTCATAAAACGGTTGGCCGTGCATTACAGTGTATAGCCTCAGAGAAGTCACGTGACCGTTCGTACAGGGTAACAGTGCACGCTGAGCACAGGGCCACAGCAGTGAATAGCAAACAAACCCACAGAAAACCTTAAAATACCCACGAAAAACCTTTAATAAAACCACGAAATTTGTGTAATAGTTTTATAAAGACAATAGAACACTCTTTCTTCACATATGGGTATAGACCCCTAAAATCGACATGGCGACATGGGCATTTCTTAAAATCGACATGGTGACTTGGGCATTTCTTAAAATCGACATGGGACATGGCCAGTTAAGTGATATGTGACATGGACATTTCTTAAAATCGACATGTGACATGGGGCTTAGGGACACGAAAAAAGAATCTTATATAGAGTTCTTCAAATTTGGTCCCTGTGGGTATCCAAATCCCTAAATTTTCCTGGGGCCTGCGGCCCCAAGACCCCCTTTTATAACACTCTTTATGCTCCTTTCCTTAGTGACACTAGTGACATGACATTTTCTTTAGTGACATGTGACATGGCCATTTCTTAAAATCGACATGCGACATGGGAACCCCCCCATCTATCTACCCCCCCCCCCCCTCACATCTCGACTTTCAGTGGCTATATCATGCTCTCTGGTCCCAAGCCTTGTGAAGGCTTGACACCATCATGCATTAGGCCTATAAAGCAATAGAGAGTCTCGACATGAAGAATATCGTTTTATATTCTCTAAAAGTAATAACACATACCAGGTTCGGTCCGTGTGGGCCCTGTGGACCTGCTGACCAGCCTTCGGCTGTGTTGGTTTTAAAACTATATCATCATAACACATGTAGGCCTATATAATATGGAACAGTTGTTATATTATGCAAAAGGCTCATACTTTTAGAGGTATGTTATCTGGAGAAGTTGGTTAATGTTATTAACGCTAACGTGCAGACATGATATTAGGGACCTTTAGCAAACCCGACGTAGCTCATTCAACCCAGACGTATCCTATGCCTTGAGCACTGCTGCGTCTGCGTTTATTGAGCGTTTACGTGGTTGCTAAAGGTCCCTGCTATAAAGAAGAACCAAGTATTGAAATAGAACATGCAATTGTAGAGACTTATTGCCTCAGGCATAGCTACTTTTCAAGTGGTTTCAGTCATAGACTTACGGTACATTGGATACCGTATTGATCTGTGCAGGTGTCGGGCCTTTCACTAAGCGCCACATTCTGAAATTGACGAATGCACTGTACCGGTTTACAAACACCATACACTATGCATACGTCAGAACATGTCAATACGGTAATGTGAGACTGAGTTGAAAAATCTCATTCTCCCCGACGGGGAATTGAACCCCGGTCTCCCGCGTGACAGGCGGGGATACTAACCACTATACTATCGAGGACGGCTGTATCAGTGGCAGTAGGTAAAAGAGACTGGTAAAAGAACCATTTCTAGTACCAAATACCTCGAGTAGGTCCTAACGAATAATTTCCAGAATAATTTCCAGACATAGGGTACCACAGCGCTCTGACCTAAGTCATATTTACGTTTGTGTTAGTTTTAGACTTTGTATAAGACTGTAAAATAAGTTCTAACAACCATTTAAAAATCACCCAGCCATTCTGCATTATAGTGGGTGGCAATGGGAGCCACGCCTACCTGTGGATACCTGTGGCTATACCTGTTCATCCTCCACCCCAGCTGTTCATTGATCTGTGAGTGGGTGATTATTGGTTATCGATAAGGCTGAGTGCTAGTTTGGTGGGGTCTGCAGAGACAGGCACTTAGACCTTACCTCTAAGCTACCCGACACTGATGATGGGGAAAGTTGGCTAATCTGAACCACTAAGAATTAACTCTGCCCTAGACCCAGGTCTAGGCCTATATATTATTATATATCATGATAATATCCGTAGTCTAGGCCTAGTAAATATAGGCTGGCCCTATCGCCCTATGACATTGGTTCAGATTGGATTCGTTAGTGGTAGACTGTATACATTTGTATAGAAGGGTATAGAAGGGTCAGTAAATAATTTCTGGCTGTGAAAGAATCCCTACACTCTAAGAACAGTGTGTTGTGGGAACATGCTTTAAGAGTAACACATATAAATTTGCAACACACTTTGAGATTTTACACACTTATGAATTGTAACACACTTTTTGTCAACTCACTTACCTGCTTACACACTTGAGGTCATAGAGGTGTGTATCATATACAAAAGGGGGCAGCAGCAGTAAAGGTCTATCATGTACCTATGCTACATTCTTACAGCCATATAGTAGCTGTCGCAGTGGCTCAGTGGACTAGTCTTTGGACTGAGAACTTGAAGATCCCCGGCTCGATTCCCTATGGGGCTGACCGTCAAATGGAAATGTTTATTTTCTAAGAAGGACCATAATATTTTAGCCCCCCCCCCTCAAGAAGTGTCAAATTTCTCTTCCCCTCAGGAGGGGTTGAACTGTTTTACAACCCCCTCCCCAACCAATCCCCTTTACTACAATGAAAGATATGACACCTATTTACTTTGCAATGAGATACATACAAAAACTGTATTATTTGAATCTCATTGAATGAGCAAACTCACTCGATCCATATTGGAAATAGATGGGAAGTTTATTCTCTTCAACTATACACACATGCTCTTTGCATGAACAAAATAACCATCCCATATAAGACCTCATTAGAGGTTCTGCAAGGCTGTAAAAGCATGGCTTATTAATAGCTGATTAACTATTGTCTTTATAATAGATATAAAGCCCTGCAAATTATTAGTCAGTGCATTGGCATCCCTCAATTATGGCGGTCTTTGTATTGTCTAAGAACCACTTCCTGTCATAACATATCAATACCCAAGGGTAAGTTATATAGCTTACTGGTAACTGGTAAGAGGTTGTGTGATCTTTGAGAATACTTTGTGTCTCCTCACTGTTGTGTGTTCTGGTACCTATTTGAGTGGGGAATACACCATGATTGTACAAGGAGATTTGGTGGCCTACTGAGCAAGTGGCTGGACAAGTGTGTGAGAGGTCCTGGGTTCGATCCCCAGAGAAGACCTGGCACCAAATCTTCCCAAGTGAAACAAGTTGTCCTGACAGGAGTCGCGTCTGTAAGTGTCGGTAGACAGACTGCGGTGAACCTTCGGTGTCCTGGTCTCCCATGAGACTTGCACCGATCCGCTTCAACCCGTAGAAGCATAATACACTTGCGACTGGTAAAGATATAGCAGATATCAGTGTTGACGAAGGTGGTCCTAGCCGGGAGGGGAAAAGGCTACAATGGACCACTGGAGACTCTGAGAAAAGGTTGTGAGAGCAGCCATCCCACGCTATCTGACAGTGGTACGGTCAAGGCACATTGCGTCACAGTCACCAGTTGGTTATCAGGTGTGTCAGTTTCGCCAGGGTCATGAGCTAGGATGTGTTCAAAGTGGTTGACTATGATTTGTTCACTGTCAATACAAAGTCAGTTTTGATATAATACTTCTATTCCCACTTTTCTATATATTATGAGCGGTTCAATAAACACTTTTCCTAGATATAAGAAGCATTTAAAAGTGATATGCACAGTATATGCACAGTATGAACATGAATAGACCTGACAAGAAATTAAATAAATCTATACTAATTTAACTCTTAACCCATATAGAAAGTAATCATACTTGATATTGAAAAAACAATAATTGTCAAGGGATTCGAACCTGCATGGATAGGACTCATGTGCCAGCCCCTAGACCACTCAGCCACGGCACCTGACACACTCTGTGAGGTGTAGAACAGCTATTTTAACCCCCACCTCCTCAATACCATGGCTTTGTACACCAACACACTTTTTAGATTCAACACACTTTTGCCAAAAGTGTGTAGTGTGTTACCACAAAAAAGTGTGTTAAAAGTGGCTTCAGAAAAGTGTGTTGAAAAGTGTGTAAACGTAACACACTGTTTTTAGAGTGTAGTGGCTTAGGGTAGAGCGCCCATGAGATGACTAGCTGGTCTGTTGGTACCATGAGTAGACCGGTATATGTATGAATCAAGGTGCCATCAATTATGGGGCCAATCTTCCACAGGTCTACATGGGAGCGATCGTCCTCGGGGTCGATCGTTCTAGGGACTATTGTCCGTAGGGCCCCTGATCCCTGCCCCGGTGTACTCAAGGTACCAACAAACCAGCTAGTCATCTCATGGGCGCTCTACCCTATTAGCAAACTCCACGGGGTGCTATGGGGGATTTATACAACGGAGTTATAACTCCACGTGCAACCTTTCAGAGCGTCTAGTATATGCCCCAACAAGTGACACAGTAAGGTATATGGACTCTTTCCAATACACAGAGAGTGTATACATGTAGGACCTTTAGCAATTTCTAAGTAGCTGCGTTTAATGAACTTTACGTCGTTGTTGCTAAAAGTCTAGTAATACAACAAACACGTGTTTCAACCTTGGCGGAGAGTGGGGATCGTATATGAGTATACGTCGAAAAGCATTTTGTCTGTGCCCCGATAGGTTTAGATTAATCATGGCTGACCTTTTTCAACAACCAAAAATTAACATTACTTTAATTCAATTAAATAGATTTAGTTATGTTATAAATTATGCATTTTTGCTTAATATCCATCACCCTGCCCCCTCAATCCCGCACCCCTGTTGTGAAAAACATGCCACTCCCTAAATAGGCTGAATAATGCTATTGCCATGAATAGTTTATCCATATATATATCCCATTTACGACGACAGCGATCGATGTTATGTAAATGAGCTATTAATTATCGATACGACATGATTCATGTGCAACCACATCTAAATAAAGTAAATTCGCACTACAGCTAAAATAGCCCAAATCGAACCAAGTGTTTCGCTATTCCGTGTTAGATTCCTCACTTCCACTTATTAGCAGTTTAGTGCGACAACACATTTTTTTCCGGATATAAACTTAGTGGGATCCCCCTGCGTGTGAGCGGTGAACTGGAGCCTAAACATGGTGAAATATTGATGAACAGTCGCCTGGGAGCTGAGGGGTGGGAGTGGCGGAGGGGGGTAGAACTGATCATGCGGGTGTAGGGGGGGGGTACTCAGCATTATATATCCTATTTTAATGGGTTCTTCTTTCATTAGAGAATAAGTGAAAAGTATAACGATACGGGGAAATGCAATAGTTGTGTTGAAAAGGGTGGAAAGAAACAAGGACAGAATGGTTCAAATGATTCAAATGAGTTCTCAGAATGCAGTGGATGACAGATCATTACTATTATATCGGTTTATTATTCTGGACTAGTACGACTAACACTCACTAGAGGTACCACGTATCCGGTAGGGTTATTACCCAATCACTGCTGGCTATTACCTGTTGTTAGCATTAGACAGTCAAAGGTGTACACAAGAAAGACAAATTCTACAGTAAAAATGATTTGGATTATTGGCTTACTGTTTCAGTAGTAGCGTCAGGGATTAATCATAAGGAGTGCCCCCCACCCCCACCCAACCCCCCACCACCACCACCCCCACCCACACACCTTCCCCTCCCCGTGGGAACAAACGCTGCAGGTAAGCAGGGAGGTACACAGTCTCAGGTATAAGGTACTGGAGTAATAGACCCAGGAGTAGCAGCAGTAGTCACAGGAGAATCAAGCCGACCAGCAGTGATCTCCTCCTCCAGTGCTATATGTGTGTGGTAGCAGCATGCAACACACCAGCCTTGAGAGGCGGCCTGAGCAGCTTGTAACAGCTCATTGAGCAACTCACTATAACGCCACCACCTGCTCCTAAACCACCCAAGGTGGTACCACAACACAACTGGACCTTTATAATACATATCAAAGCCACAACAATGGCAGCAGCAGCAGTTATGGCAGGGAAATTACCACCAGGAGTAATAGACCCGAAAAAAGCGGCAGCAGGAGCAGCTATCAGAGCAGCTCTAAAGCCTGAGGAAATAGCCGGTGAGTGTTTGGGGAGCCAGGGCAGGGTATCGAACCATCCTCTGGATCCCTTTCTTGCAGTCATATTACATGTATATAGAGGGTGTGCCATTGTGTTGTGAAATGCCCAATATAACCATGATTTCTGGTGTGCATTTAAGAAAGGTGACTGACGCGTTAGCTCTGTAGGACAAACGTGGAGGGGGAGGGGGTAGTGGGGACGTATGTGGCGGAAGGCCAACCAAGACCTATATATATTGCCGATTCCATGTACTAGTTTTGGCATACTCATGACGAGATCCCCTATAATTACAGTTTAAATAATACCCAATGTGAATTTACAAACTGAAACAAACAGCGGTTTAAAAAAAACAGGAAATTGTAGGTATCTGCAATGCATGTAAAGCAAATTATTCGGTGAAAAACCTAAACCTAATAATTAATATGGAATACCAAAACAAAAAGTGCTATTTTACTGTAGCCTATTGTAGATGTCATCTGCATTTTCCACCTTTCAGATTACACGGACGCCTTCCACCTGTTTGACAAGGACGGAGACGGCACCATTACCACCAAGGAGCTGGGCACTGTGATGAGGTCCCTGGGACAGAACCCCACAGAGAAGGAGCTCAAGGAAATGATCGTGGAGGCTGATGCTGACGGTGAGTGGGCTAATATACGGTTAGAGCTGACGGTGAGTAGAATGATCATGATGTAGGGTTAGAGCTGACGGTGAGTGGACTGATGTAGGGTTAGGGCTGACGGTGAGTGGGCTGATGTAGGGTTAGGGCTGACGGTGAGTGGGCTGATGTAGGGTTAGGGCTGACGGTGAGTGGGCTGATATAGGGTTAGGGCTGACGGTGAGTGGACTGATCATGATGTAGGGTTAGGGCTGACGGTGAGTGGACTGATCATGATGTAGGGTTAGGGCTGATGGTGAGTGGGCTGATCATGATGTAGGGTTAGGGCTGACGGTGAGTAGAATGATCATGATGTACGGTTAGAGCTGACGGTGAGCGGGCTGATGTAGTGTCAGGGCTGACGGTGAGCGGGCTGATGTAGGGTTAGGGCTGACGGTGAGTGGAGTGATGTAGGGTTAGGGCTGACGGTGAGTGGACTGATGTAGGGTTAGGGCTGACGGTGAGTGGACTGATGAAGGGTTAGGGCTGATGGTGAGTGGACTGATGAAGGGTTAGGGCTGACGGTGAGTGGGCTGATGTAGGGTTAGGGCTGACGGTGAGTGGACTGATGTAGGGTTAGGGCTGACGGTGAGTGGACTGATGTAGGGTTAGGGCTGGCGGTGAGTGGACTGATGTAGGGTTAGGGCTGACGGTGAGTGGACTGATGTAGGGTTAGGGCTGACGGTGAGTGGACTGATGAAGGGTTAGGGCTGACGGTGAGTGGACTGATGTAGGGTTAGGGCTGGCGGTGAGTGGACTGATGTAGGGTTAGGGCTGGCGGTGAGTGGACTGATCATGAAGTAGGGTTAGGGCTGATGGTGAGTGGGCTGATCATGATGTAGGGTTAGGGCTGACGGTGAGTAGAATGATCATGATGTAGGGTTAGGACTGACGGTGAGTAGAATGATCATGATGTAGGGTTAGGGCTGATGGTGAGTGGACTGATCATGATGTAGGGTTAGGGCTGATGGTGAGTGGGCTGATTATGATGTAGGGTTAGGGCTGACGGTGAGTGGGCTGATGTAGGGTTAGGGCTGACGGTGAGTGGGCTGATTAGGGCTTGTGTAAGACTAAGAGTGCATCCGGGAATGTACCACGTATAGTGAGGTTAGTTAATGTAAGTAGTATATGAAGGATGGAATTCGCAGCAGGGTTAATATAGCAACACTTGCCTATATCACTGGTCAGGATGAGGGAAATGAGAACAACTTCTGACAATAACAACCTGTGGTATGCCGTAATCTTAAGGCGAAGCTCATTTCTCACTTCAATAGATAGGCCTTGGTTATACTTATAAGCATACATGATGTCAAATGTGACATGCCACTATAGTGTCATGGGAAGCTCTATAACTCTATCCTTGTGTGACCTCGTAGAAAATGCCGTGCTTGCTTTGAACTAAATAATCAAGTTAAGCTCTGCCGAATCATGAATGTTGACTTCTGCCCCAACAGGCCTACCCCTTCTCAGACCCCCTGCTTACCTACCCCCATGTGTACGTAAATACACCCTTATTAGCAAGTCAAACATCGATACCACTCTACCTTGGCTTTAAAGCCATCAGCAAAGGTCTAGCCTATACA
This sequence comes from Harmothoe impar, assembly GCA_947462335.1. Lineage (NCBI taxonomy): Eukaryota > Metazoa > Annelida > Polychaeta > Phyllodocida > Polynoidae > Harmothoe > Harmothoe impar. Next base: position 56,159,409 of record OX381707.1, on the reverse strand, counting down.
GCCAAAATCGATATTAGCTAACGCTGATGCCGACGTTGCAAGGTTCTGTATGATTCCTGATGGGGCAGCGCATGAAGACCCCTATCTAATGTGACCTTTCTATTTAAGTTCATTTGTCCTTTATTGTTGGTAGTCTGCATTAATTTGCAGTGAATAAAGCCCCACTTCCAAAGCTCGTGTTCAAAGACAATGATACAAATGATTGTATGTACTTAAGGTTCCTATTTCATACTATTCAGATAACATAACTATAAGAAGGACTTTCATTGTATCAAATAAGGTAATCTGGAGATCGATGTAGTCAGAACATTTGACATTTTACTGATAACCAATAAAGTAATGATGTGCGCATTTACATAATAGAAACTGCAAAGTGTTCTATGGACGATTCAACGGCCATTTACATTAGGCCTATTCATTTTTGCCTTTTTCTCAATATTATACTAAAAGTAGTTCTCATCATAATATGTCCCGACATTGATGAAACAAATTCTTACCTAAAGCTGCTATACAAGCTCAGATATATAGCTTTTCAATTTTTTTGCATAGTTATAAATAGTCTCCTTGTTGGAGCGTACTGATAGCATCCCGACCCATTTTCTAGTTTTAACCATGCTATAATATTCAACGTTCCTGGTTCTGATGAGTCTACTTCTTGCTCTGATAATATTGCCCAGAACTATTTTGAGAAAAGTTAGTTTTTCACATCATCAATGGAACTGGAAGATGGTTTAAGAGCTGAATATTCTGTTCTAATATATAAATGTTTCATACTATACCGTTTGATAGCTATTGGAATGTACTCTTTCTATTACTGCTTGAGCACACATTCTAAGTTGGGTTACCATGACAACCAGAAGGATTCTTTTCCTGACACTGACGAGTCTACTTCTTGTTCTGCAGGTAACGGCACGATAGACTTCAACAAGTTCCTGACACTGACGAGTCTACTTCTTGTTCTGCAGGTAACGGTACGATAGACTTTAACAAGTTCCTGGTTCCTGGTACTAATGAGTCTAGTCTTGTTCTATAGGTAACGGCACGATAGACTTTAACAAGTTCCTGGTACTGATGAGTCTACTTCTTGTTCTTCAGGTAACGGCACGATAGACTTCAACAAGTTCCTGACACTGACGAGTCTACTTCTTGTTCTGCAGGTAACGGCACGATAGACTTTGGCGAGTTCCTGGTGCTGATGAGTCTACTTCTTGTCCTACAGGTAACGGCACAATAGACTTTGGCGAGTTCCTAGTGCTGATGAGTCTACTTCTTGTTCTGCAGGTAACGGCACAATAGACTTTGGCGAGTTCCTGGTGCTGATGAGTCTACTTCTTGTTCTGCAGGTAACGGCACAATAGACTTTGGCGAGTTCCTGGTGCTGATGAGTCTACTTCTTGTTCTGCAGGTAACGGCACAATAGACTTTGGCGAGTTCCTGGTGCTGATGAGTCTACTTCTTGTTCTGCAGGTAACGGCACAATAGACTTTGGCGAGTTCCTGGTGCTGATGAGTCGACAGGTGCAGGAGCGGGACACAGAGGAGGTGCTGAGGACCGTGTTTGGGGCCCTGGACAAGGACGGTAACGGCTTCCTCACGGCCTACGAAATAAAGCAGATCCTCAACAACATGGGGGAGGACATCACGGATGAGGAGGTCAATGAGATGGTCAAAGAGGCCGATGCAGATGGAGACTACAAGATCAACTTTGAGGGTGAGTAATTATACAGGATCTAAATGAGTGTACATGGACTTGTTGGGTATACTGAATGAGTGACTGAAGGATAAGTAAGGTAGCCAACCGTGGTCGAGCTGGCATCCATGGGTATTCCACATGAATGCAGTACCATTAATTAAAGTTGAAGTCATTCATTACAACTAGTATGTGCACAATATATTTCTAGTAGTAATTGTATCATTTACCCAAATAAAAAACTTCAAAACACAAAAACGGTCAAAACTATTCCATCGACCAGAGGATTACCGACGTTAAATGATGTTATATTATCTAGGCCTATACCAATTTAATGTACAGGCAGACGTGGCTTACAGAATATATTATCATAATACATCTGTACACTGAAAATTCTGGGGGTTAGTCAATGCTAATATATCTTAGTCAAAACCACTAACTTATCAGCATTATTAAATCGAACTAAGATTTTGCTAAACTATGACTAACATTTTACTAACCAGCTACCCACAGGAACTCCACACCAGGTGACAGCACAATCAAATCATGAGATATTTATCTATATGATAAGATTGTAATTGCACTTGTTATCATGCCTAGAGGTAATCTTTTCTAATTTTGAATATGATATGGGGTCTAACATAATGTATGCATGTATCTACTTAGCCAGATTAAAAAGAACACCTGATCAACCTATTCCAATGAGGTTTTCTGAATAAGACACCTTTTTTGTGTTTTTGAAAAATGCATATATCAAAGACAGACTCAAGTCTCTATATGGCCAATTCTACAGGACAATAATTGTTATGTAGACAAACTGGCTTCAATGGATGGAGTTACCATTGCACAGGTAACTCATGATGTGGTTGTTGCATATTAACCAGGGCCATGCCACTGACTGGTTATAGATGTACTAATCACTAATGAATGACTACCGTAAATTCCTGCATGTAACTTGGGTTATACTAGAACCAAACCTCTAGTGCAGGTTATACAATATTCTCAGGTCTATGGGCAGGTAATACAAGGATTTTTGAAGGTATAGTACAGTACTAAAATCACAATTTTCAAGCCCTAGGTAGAGGTTATAGGATTCTCTCAAAGTCGGGGTGTGAGTTATATGTGAAATGCGGGTGTACACCAGATTTTATGGAAGCCTCATAAGTTCAGGTGACCTGGGCAATGCTAACTTTTAGCTTAGGGTTAGCAGCAAAACACTAAGATAGGATAGGAACTTTGGCCACGTAATTTTCGCTAATGTTTGTACAAAAGTTAGTAAAAAGTTAGTACAACCTACTAACTTTTTTACTAACATTTGAGATTCAATATTTTTAGTTTAGTAGTGTAAAGCATCATGCGGCCCTTAAGCTGGGACTCCACCACCCGATTTTGTTGTCACAATCTAGCAGATTTACTTTTGTGAGAAGTGGATGCCCAGCTAGAGCGGCAGTAAGTTGTTGTCAACGATGAGAAAATAACACAAACCACCATGAAGGCTAATACTCTATAACAGCGTGCTTATAAAATATGCACAGGCTGAACGAATCGATGCTCTACATAGGGCTGTTTCTGGAAGCCTCACCAGCTCTCCACAACACGCTACCATGGGCCTGTTGCTATACTGAGGGTTTGGTAGCTCGCAGTATTCAGTAAGCCCAGTGACTCAAGGATGGGGAAAGGCAAACTCCGTGTCTATCCCTTCTCTGAAAATCCCTAGTTTGAAAGGGTTAGTCAGTACAGACTAACCCAGGTTGGTCATATGAGTGTTAGTCACAATGGCAAAGTTATATTCAAAAATGACCAAGGGGTCAGTCAGTAGTGGCTAACCTAGGTCCATCATTGGTGTGTTGTATTTGTATACCACTAGTTGGGGCCACCTGTGATGACCACTCAGTGGCTCCCCCTGGAACTAAAAAGACTAAGGTGGGTTGACCAACCTAACAATAATAACTAATCTAGGTTGGTGGTATAGGGAGCCAAAAAATGACTGACTAGGTTAGGCACTATAGTGACTGAGAGGTTGGACGTATAGGGAGCCTAGGAATATCAGTGTTCCTGCATGGGGGAGGGGGGGGTCACAAAAGTACGTTTTCAACAAAAACAAAACTTGCGTTTCAAGTGAAGCCGTCTACTGCCTGATGGGATGATGTTGTCCCATTTTTTGTGTTATTTGGGCAAATAGTACAATTACAGCAGTAGTGCATTACAAAAGGAGTGCAGTAGTTGTATTCCTGATAACAATAGTATTACTTACCCAAATAAAACAATGAAAAATACACCATTCCATTGACAGTTGGCTCTAGGTGAAAAAAATGCACATGTAGGGGGAGAAGCCAATAACCTCTCTAAAATATCTCCATTTTGTTTGTATTGGCGACAAACAGATGCCAATAGCCCGGGCTCCACCAGGGCGGCACAGGCATCTGCGAAACCATGCGATCTTTTTATATGTTTTGATTTGCATATTTTGCTTCATTTCGCCTGATTTCGCTTCATTTCACATCAGTGTCGCCCTGAGTGTCGCCCTGCTTTTGGCGTTACATAGGGCGACACTGCCGCGAAATGAAGCGAAATATACAAAAACAAAACATTAAAAGGATCGCACCATTTCGCAGGGGACGGTGTCGCCCTAGTGGAGCCCAGGCTATTGACCTACATTTGGCCGGACTCCACTAGGGCGACACTGCTTGATGCAAAAATTGGCGTTCTTTTAATCCTTTGTTCTAGAAAATTTCGCTTCATTTCGCCCTGAATATCCCCATGAACAGGGCGACACTCAGGGCGAAACACGGCGAAACACAGCGACAAATTGGAAAACAAAGGAACTAAAAGAACGCTGTGTTTCGCCGATAGCTGTGTCGCCCTATAGTGGAGTCTGGCCTATTAGCCCGGACTCCACTAGGGCGGCACAGTGTCCTGCGAAACGGAGCGATCTTTTTTTATGTTTTGATTTGCACATTTCGCTTCATTTCGCCTCATTTCGCTTCATTTCGCGGCAGTGTCGCCTCAAGGAACGCCAGGGGTAGGGCGAAATCAGGGCGAAACCAGGGCGAAATCAGGGCGAAATGGGGCGTGTCGCCCTAGTGGAGTCCGGGCTAATGTATGTATGACCTAATGCCAGTGTATGAATTGTCATCAGCTATGGTTGTATAAAAGATCTCTCATATTTTATCTTCGCAGAATTCATGACGATAGTCACGGCCTCGTAAAACCAGTTCCAATTGACGTGTTACTTGGAAGATCTATCAAAAGGCAGCACAAAACTAAGGAAAAAGTCAAATAACTATGCTGCTGTGGAGGCCCATACTAACACAAATGGCCAATTGCTGTTCTAACCATTGGATCTACTATCACAATATTTACAGCATGTTTACATATCTTATATGTAAGTTGATATTCATAATACCTCGCGTGAACCATGACACACTTACCTCGGCATTTAGTATAGCTTTATTACTTAGTGATTTATATCATGCAAAAAAAATGAATATGCAACACAAATAGTAGTATACTTATCTTTAAGAACAGAAAGGCAACTTGTTTGGTTTAAATGGTAGAAACCTAAAGGTTCTATTGACAACATATAGCATGAAACTGTATTTCCTTTATTTATAAAGTTGCTTATTGATTCCTTTATTTACGTTGGTCACCTTTTAATGACCATGGTGTAGCTGATAGATGTACATATTGATAGTATCACTGCTGATCCTGCCAAAGTCAATTTGATTTGCTAAATATCTCTAGCAAGTATTGATATTGTTTACAATGTGAATAAAATAATGTACCTACATGCTCCGGTTTTGCAACACTCCTGATTGGAGGTCCCGTTTTGCAACACTCCTGATTGGAGGTCCCCTAGATGAAATCATTGATTCACACTGGTCAAATTCACCAAGGAATATGTAAGCATTAAACTGTAAGAACAACGTCCCCTGCTGGTTCTAAGCACATTCTTTAATTGTCATTATTGTTTCCAAGGAAGAGCTTTAGAAAGAAATATTTTGAATAAAGGAATCATTGAAAATGAAAATATACATAATATGAATTAAAATGATTGAAGCTGTCTCCCTTTGCTCTATGAGAACGATGGGTAGTTTTGGTATTGGATGAGGGGGCTGTACAAAAGACAGATCCTATATACATATTGTCAATGTGTTGCCCAACTGAATTTATTTAAGGAAATCTTTATTGTTATTTTTATTGTCACAGTCTTCAAACTCTTGGTGGTTGGTGGGTGGTATGCTGGGGCGGACCGTGGACCTACACTTGCCTTTCCCCTGTGCTGTATAGCCCGGACTCCACTAGGGCGGCACAGCTACCTGCGAAACGAGGCGATCCTTTTTTATGTATTGATTTTCACATTCTGCTTCATTTCGCCTCATTTCGCTTCATTTCGCGGCAGTGTCGCCCTAGTTATCACCAGGAACAGAGCGACAATCAGGGCGACACTGCCGCGAAATGAAGCGAAATGAGGCGAAATGAGGCGAAATGAAGCAGAATGTGAAAATCAAAACATGAAAAAGGATCGCCTCGTTTCGCAGGTAGCTGTGCCGCCCTAGTGGAGTCCGGGCTAATGGGATAGAGAAACATATTCCGCCTTAGCAAGATGACCAATGGAAGGCACCATTCCAGTAATATCAGATGTACTCCCTCAGGTCTCCAGCAACCATATCAAGCAAATCTCGTGGACGAGATTTAATAGGGATGTTTATATCAGTCCTCCTTATAACGGCATTTCACTGCATCAGCTGTCCACATTGGGATAGTGGTTAGGACACTGGCCTATGTAACTGCAGCGGTTCTGGCTTCGAATCCATGCAAGGTTACTTTTCAAAGGTATTTTTGGTTGGTGAACATTTGTAATTGATAGTATGCATACAATTCTTTTGTTAAGATCAATTACACATGATTAGTATATATATATATATATTATATATATATATATATATATATATATATATATATATATATATATATATATATATATATATATATATACATATACCTTTATTACCACCTTTGTTGCCCTCTAGTAGAGTTATGTGGACCTGTGTTTGGGTAGTGGTAATGGCATGGGAGAGATCCTGACAATCATTGTCAAATTTACATGTGTCATGAAGACGTTGTTGTTTGATGACTTGGATTACAAACACGATGTTGGAGACATATTCTGGAGTGGATCGTGTTCATCATTGGGTTCAGTATACACTTGGTGGTTGGTTGATAAACCTCAAGATATCCTGTCATCATGCACCCATTGACTCTTCAGCACTCCAATAACTCAGCTCCAGATTGAAGTTGCATGGCAGGTATAAAGTGAACAGGAAATCTGTATCTCATTTAAAAGAGTCATGAGGCATACTCGGTGTAATGGAATTGTTTAGGTTTGCCCCTCTACCCATAAACGCGTCTCCTTCACTGAAAACCCAGAGGAAGGTTCCTAGCCATTATGACGAGGTTGTCATAATGACTAATGGACAGTGCTCTGGAGAATGGTGTATGAATATAGTCTCTAATCAGTTCACCTCACGAGAGGCATCACTTTCACATATTTGGTTTACTCTTGATTAAACTAAGTAGCTTTACTTGTTATAAATAAGTTGTGTATGGGTGAGAATGATGGCCTTGAAGGTATAGAGACTACTCTGCTCCCTGTCACCAGTTTATATCTCATGATAGAAAATTTACTTCGTTCAATTTACCCTGGGTGGCAGCACGTGACGGTGCATGTTCCATGTCTAACACCCAGATATACCCTAGGTTGTCCCAATGACTACCCAATGGTGTTGAGACTTGTCATTACTGATGACTTGAGGTCTTCAAATTTACAATTCCTAAAACAACAACCTTAAGGTAGTTAATCTGACTACCCAATTAATGTGACTACCTAAGGTTGTCATTATGACAACTTTGGTCTATATGGATCAGATATGACTACCTTAGGTCGTCACAATGATGACCTAAGGTCGTCACCTTGACGACCTAAAGTTGTCAATTTTGGTATTGTCAAAATGACGACGCTGAGGTTTTCAGTGAATTCCTGCACATTCCCTAGAAATATTATCAGCAATGCATTGCATCGTCACTTACAATTTGACCACGCGGACTCTCTCAATTTATATAATAAATAATTATATTTCTTCTGAACTTGATCATCCACCACAGTTCCTTTTTTTGCATTGCCTTGCCAAAACAGTCACTACAGGAACAGCAAGAATTAAGAAAAACCTTTTTTTTCTATTCAACTCAATATCTATAGTTATATTATCATTATTACCTTAATAGCAAAGTTAGATTTTTCCATTGGCATTTCAAAGGTAGACAGTAATGTGTGTCATTTATAGATGGCAGTTCGATCTATAGGTGACAACATTTTCTAGTAGAATGTTACCGAGGGGGGAGGGCATTTTCTAGGTAGACGCTAATATCTTTAGATGTATGTGTAAAGGGGTGGGGGGGGGGTCTCTTAGGGGGGGGGGCTTCATGAACCGGCTTCCTGCCCCCTTTTGGTGAGTTTTCCTGTTTTATTTCAGCCAATCCCCCACTGACCCTGTCTGTAAATACTGTCTCAGTAAACACGAGTACCTTGTGTGACCCCCTTAACATGGGGAGATACAAACTTGGTACCTTTAAAGCGGGGGTGTCTTCGCTTAGTAGAGGACTTCATGGTAGAAAGGGTTAGAACAGCCCTGAACTACCTTTTTTAAGTCAATTCTTACCTATGATACTATAACATCTCCATTTTGTTATAAATAGTATTCTAAATACAATTGAAGTAAATTTGTAAAATGTTATAAAGCATCATAACCGTGTGCCCAACCGGGCACCTGGCGCCCTAAACATCATACATGACATTTCCCTTGCTGGCATCCATTCACTCTCATACTGTCTCTGTCTCTTTTTCCCTGTCTCTTGGTCTGTGTCTCCCTCTCCCTATCTATATCTCTCTACCTACCCCGTTCTACCTCCCTCCTCACCCTTACCTGTATGTAGCAACAATCTAAATTGCCCGTCGTGACTATAGGGCCCGGAAGTGACGTCACAGACAGATGGGAGGGTGTGTCCCGTATGTTGGTCTGTCAGCTCTCCAGTCCCAGGTAACCACGCCTATACAGCAGGGTATACCCACCACACTTAGACCAGGACACCTGGAGGAACCAGGGCACCTGGAGGAACCAGGATCAGACATCCTTATACACCACTCACCACAGTCAGCCTGGAGGAGTTATCATTAGGATTCATATAGCATATTACACACACAAGGTATTTTATTATTTATATACACACTGTAAATAGTAAGTGTATGTATACAGCAAAATCTACTTTAATTTTACAGCAGCTACTGTAGCCCTTTTTTCAGTAGATTCTACTGTTTACCTACAATAAACTGTACACCTACAGCAGATGCTACTGTACACCTACAAAAAGGAAATCAACTATTAACAGTGCATGTTCCTATGATTCCTACAAAACAACAAAATACGACACATTTTAGGATTCATGCCAGAACTGGTACTCACGATGTATGAGATTATTAAGATGTAATCAACCTACATGTTATGTCTACCCCTGTGTGGTTGCTCAGACTCAAATCATTTGTCTCATACTAAATACAACAAACACAAGTCTACCTTAAATATGGTGCAAAGGAATATCATTTGTTCAGCAGAATAGCAATGCAGGTGGAAAACGGGTAAATAGTAAATCTATAAAGGAGGGTAAATCTGGGTAAAGAAGCTCTGGGGTACATTGGGGGAGTAGCCTAGATAAAGCAAGCAGTTCAAACATGGGGTGTTTGCTAACAGGGCTGGTGTCACCCCGTGACCGTCCTACATGTGCCGCCATTTTATATTTTATATCTCCTATACCATATATATAATTATAAACCTATCCAATGTCCATGTATATATATAAACCAAAGATAATTGATGTATAATTCATGTTAGACGTCCATAACATAGTTTTATCGTTGCTGAATACCTTACACCTAAGATCCACAGATATATATTGTCAGAATCAAACGGCACCGTACTACAGTATCTATTCCAAAGTTTCTATTCAACTGTATCATAATTGAGATGATTTGTGCAAGACCATCCTCTATAGGATAGTCTGTTAACGTGTGTTATTCTGTCATTTCTATGGCAGATATTTGGTCCAAGATGATTCAAATAATCGTTGAAGTGGGTTCTGTATAGCATACAGAGATTTATTTGAACAGGAAATATCTATTTATAAATACGTGAGGACATTCTTTATTTATTTCAGATGAGAGCGTTTGTAGAAACATTGATGCATATTTCAGCACTGCTGGTTGCTTGTTTCACATTGTTACGGGCCAATACAGTCGGACCTCCGATAGGAGAAGCGGTAGGTTATGATACCACTGCTTGAATATTGACAATTTCAAATTAGGAAGAAAGAGATGTGTGTTTGAGCTCACCCGAACCTATCAATTTTTAGAAACTGTAATCTACAATCAGAGATTACATTGGCAAAGTCGTCGCATCGACATGATCTTTGGAAAACCAATAAATTGTTTGTGATTCATCGTTCTTAGCCACCAAACCTGTCCAAAATACCTTTTTGACAAAATTTCCCTCAGCATCTCAATCCATGTCTAGAGAATAATGCAACGTAGACAAAATTCCCTAAATACTGCAATGATTATGCCATCATTTTATCTTTGTGAATCAGCCCCCAGGAGAATCATCTCATGATTTAATATTTGCATTTCTTACATACATATACATTTTGGGTTCATAAGTTTATAGCACATAGTTTATAGTGATTTTCAAAATATTCAAAAAAAGACGTCAAATGACCCCAATGCTCCCAAGATCGATATGATTAGATATGTGTAACTTGTAAGTCTCAACGATGCAAATACATTGAACCATATCACATGCAGTCGATTCGGAGATAACACATAGGCCTAAATCAATAAATTAATTTTGACCCCCTGGATGTACCTTCTGACCGATATTAATTCCCAATCATATGGATACTGTGTTAAACTTAAATACATGTACACCGTAAAAAGTTGTTGTTCGTGAACAGCAATATGTGCTGTAACTATACAGTACTTTAGCTGTAAAAGATAATACAGCAACTTTTGCTGTACACATACAATTCTGTTACTGTAGATGCAGGTTCGAATCCCATAACCAGCAACCAGAGGGAGAGAGAGCAGAGAGGTTGGAGGGAGTACCATACTCCACAGCTCAAATATGACCTGATCTTTTCAAAAGCCTATTGATGCAGGCTACATATAAGTGATTGCCCCTCTAGCTCAGTTAGTAGAGCAGTGGGAGATGTAGTCTGAGGGTCAGCAGTTCTAGTCCCGGCAGGAAACTCTCATTTCTCCTGATGCAATTCTAAAGTATAATATATTTTGGTACACTGAAATGTTACTATTGAAAATATGCAGAGGATAAAACCAATGTATCTCTACAATCTGCATGAAAGATAGTAAAATTTACTTTGAAAAACATCTATAGGCCATCAAGATTACACTCTAAAATTCTAAAATTGTCCCCAGGGACCCTGTGTTGACCTTGTTACCATTCACACATAAGTAGGAGGTGTTTCAATGCACCTGACATGCAGGATTCACTGGTGTAGTGGTCATGGTTCAGGACTATGCATTGGAACCTGGGGGTTCAAATCTCCAAGATGTTGAATATGTGAGCCTTTTTAGAACTCAGGTCTGCGTCTACAGTAGATTCTACTGTAGGTCTACAGCAGAATTTACTGGAACCAAAGTTGCCCCCAATAGTTGCTGTACAGGAACACTACTTACTTCTAACAGTGTAGCAGAATTGTATTTTTCATTTCTCTTCCAGTATGATTTATTCCCTGATCTTGTCAACTGTGGTAAAACACTTGGCTGCATCCGAACACCAGAAGGATGTAAGAAAGAGGACTGTGTGGTCCTGGTTACTTGGAAAATCGAACCTGCCAACCCCGCAGAAATTATTGTAGAAATAGGAGGCACAAATCCAGACAACGACTTCCTAGGACTCAGTTTCTGTCTATCTAACGATGCGGCACTGGTGAGGTCCACTCTTTTATACCTGTGTATGAGATACTTATAGTCATGCTAAGCTCTATAATTGTTTAGGGTAGGGAAATGTAGGCTCTTGGCGAACTAAATTCACACTTTGGTAATTAAGAGATTAACGATCTGCAAATATACACTTGTTCTATAGCCGATTGTATGTAAGCTTTGATTTGATACCAAGTATATTTGTCCATTTGTATCATGTTTTTCCATTAAAATTTGCAAAAGAAGATGAAAATCTCCAAAACCATTTTTGTCAAGCATAGCCCAACATAATATTATTGTGTAAATACTGGAGGGGGAGACACTGCTTGCTAGCAACACAGGCAGCCATGTCCCACCTACAGGTGTGATAGGTTCGGGTGTTTACCTGTACCGCTGAGGGCTGCGAAAACGGCCGATTCTCTATTCCCCTATTTTCCCTTTTTTTTTGTAAGAAATAAAGAAATGGAACCTCGGAAATTTCTTACACCCCATGAAAGGCAAGGCTCAAAGGATATCAGCCCATGCATTGGGTTTCCAGAAAAACCAAGCTTTTGATGGAATTATTGTGGGCAGATTTGGGGAGTCTCAAAGTTGGACCCGTCTTCTATCATCCGATCCGATGGCTTTAAAATAGATTATCCTGATACCCTTGGGGTGTAGGGGGCACTTTTCCCTACATCTAGGTCCCTACATCCATCTGCCTAAAGATTCCCAGCAGAATTATCATCAGGAGGTTTCACCCATCTTGGAATATATGATTCTAAAAGATATTGCATGTTAGATTGTATTTTCTTTAGTTATGAATGGATTTTAGGTTACAACAGGACATATCCATGGCTAAATTATATTCTCCCTGAATATAGGGTGTAACAGAATATTTACAAAGACCATAAATACCAATATAGACCTGTATGCATATTGTGTGATGCTATTGCTTTAATATCCTTTCGGAATCCCTTGCTATTGTGGCTATTAAAAACATGATGGTCTATCAAAGTGTATCAAGTGAAGTAGAGAAACCCCAGTCTAGTGCTAAAGGTAATCAGGTAATCTTAGTCATGGCTGAGTACACATGTCTGCGACTCGTGATCAGCCTAGACTGTCGCCAATATCCTCAGTACAGGGTAGGGCGTTCAGGTAATTTTTATAGAGTGTAGAAAAGTTGCGTTTTTTGTGCAGGATAGATAGACAGGATCTTAACTAAGAGAATTCTGAAAGAATTATAAATCTACCACTAAATTCTGAATTGACTGCACAAATAGCCTGTGCCAGAAATCTATTCTAGTACAGGGCAGCTGCAAGGCAGCTATCAATTACTAGTGACAAAATATGGGCCTGCACAGGGAGCACACACTCCCCAGTTTCTACTTACTCATTCATATAAAACCACTAGTGGAAATGTACAAATCTTTGCATAAACCATACATTGTGTGGAATGAAACCATAGCTTTCCAATGGTATGACCATATCTGTAGTTATTGGAGTCAATTAGCCATGAATGGGACATGAGTGTAAACAGAGGGGAGAACAGCTGGTTGTCTGGGCCGTGGCTGGCCGCTCTGAACACCCTATATACAGGGGTCTAGGAGTGGTTATGATTACTAGCACACAGCCAGCAGTAAACTTCACGTTTCTATTTGCAGGGAGATGACAGTTGTATGGTATGTGAGCTGGATAATGGCCATGTAACTACCGTCCTATCATACATAAACTCCGCAGGCAAAAACGAGCTGATCACCAACACAAATGTAAGAGTGTGAAATTTTGTTTAAAACTAATACAATTGCATGACAGATTAATTTCACAGGAAAACAGTGAAGCAGGAACGGGGATTAAGGGGTACAGCAGACTCACATAAGGTATTCGACATTCCCCTATGGCATCAAAAATGGAAAGACCTGTAGCTGAGTAGAAGTGCCCTCGCATAGTTTTGAATTAAAGCTATCTATACAGCAAAGAACCCAGAGGGAGTTGTCTATCAATAACGGTACCTTACACATGGGGCAGTGTTGTGCGGAGTACCTCAGGGAGCCACAATTGGCCAGCAAAAGTCTTTTATGTATACATATGTATATGAACGATGTTTGCAGTGGGTAGCTCACATACTATATATTATTATATTCAATTGCACCTGAGGCTCCCATGTTTAATATGGTGGGATGATTTTTCAGTCCAACAGATACTTTAATCCGATGTGACGAATATAGCCATCATTGGACTATGAAGAAACATTATAATTGACTGCAATACAATGATCATTCTATCAATCACCATTGGGCTACCTATCCTCATCTTTGTATTTTTCTTTATTCAAACAGAATGTAAACGAATTCGTGAAAGTAGATGCCGTCTTCCGCAACAGATATGTGTGGTGTAAGTCCAAGCGTCCACTCAGGTTTCCCACTCCAAACACTAGAATCTTTGATTTGCAAAGTGTTGGAGGAGAGTGGCTTCAGTATTACCCAACAATCGCCTCCCAAAAGATTTTTGGTAAGCATTATTCCCATGTGTGTATTATGGAGCCCTGGAGGTGACATCTCCATATATATTTTTTCTGCTGTAATCTACTCGATCACTAAATCAGCTCAATTATTCAAAGATAAAACAAATACCCTGAGAATAGCAAATATCTCGAGATAACAAATTTGTAAGGGAATGAGGAGGGGAAGAGGACTTGTGAGTGTAGAGGAAAAAATGGTGGACATATGAGAGAATGGACATAGTGCCAAATAGACAAGGGAGCATGAAGGGAACATTACTCCCCAGATAATTTTGTGATCCTGAGATAACACATATCCTGGAATTTCAGATCTAGGAATCCTTGTTATCTTTAATTTGCACATATGAATATTATTCTGTTGAGCCTGTTCTCTTCATATAATATGCATGGTGTTCTGTTTTCTTCATCTGCTATATAGATGGGGTTTACCAGCCAGCAAGTAAGAGAGTTATATGGTCAGAGAAGATTTCAGTCAACGAACCAGATTCCATCAATAGCGGTTCACAACGTTGGACTCTATTTGGTAAGTATGGTCCTAGAGGAACAAGCATGGACTAACACCCAGCAACTTGCAAGGGGGGGGGGGCGCAATAAATACAAAAAGAAATGCACAGAAAAGTGAATTATTAGTCAAAAGCAATACATCTTATTGATATTTTTACATAGGCTTGAGCCTGTTAGTAAAGATTTTCTTGGGTAGTAAGTATAGGAACAGCAAGTATTGATACCAAAGGTACTTCACACAGAAATGTTATGTAATAATGATCATCGTCTACCATTCAGGCATCCTTCCACTTCTAGCGGTCATCTCCCATCTACTGTAAACATCGGCATTCAACTACTATCTGTATAAAACTCGTCAAATGGTGCAGTGCTTCAAGCCTCCATATGTATTTGTCGTCATGATACACCAATGCAGAGCCAGCAAGCACATCACCGACACTTCACTATGTATTGCATCATGCTGACCCTTCACATTGGCCGTACCTGACACAAGCATTGGTATGATACCCTCATATAGAATTGATCATGGTTGGAAATTAAGTTTAAATATTCAGTTATTCGAGATAGAAATCAATTAGAAAAAACACATAATATTATATTTGTCAAATATTCAATTTACACCCTTTCTTGATAGGGACAGAACAGTGGCACATTGAGTCAAGCAGAATGTATTGCATTTATGTAATCAGAGCCTGAATTTCCCTGTTATATTTCCAAATATTAAGGAACAGAGAAGTGGTTATGCTCTCAAAAGAAAGATAGGGGATATATTTCCGTACTGACTTTCCGTTTACTCTCCATCGTTGATGCGGTCCGATTCTCCAAAACCTGCTCATCATTTGATGGTGATCTATAGGTCCTCCCCTCCCACCTCCTATTTCAGTGTCCAGGAAAAGCGATGTGGCAGCACATAATATGTACACACAAAGTGTAGAGACAAAGTGTGGGATAAAATGGCCATGTAAAAGTTGGTAGAGCTGGACAGGTACTTAGAGATGGGACCTCTTGTAAGAAATGACATTTCTATTACTAAATCGATTGTAATAGCATTGTTGATATAATTTAGTTATATTAATACTATAATATTGCCCACACTACATGTCAGAAATTGGCTAGATTGGTTACACCTTAAAGCCCTATTTTTCTGTGGCTTTCTTTTTTATGGATCAACATTTTGACTTTTCTGTGGGTTGAAAATCCTAAAAATTGAAAAAAGGTATATTGAAAAATAAAGAATGTGTTATCACGTATTGATAATTATGCCACCAAGACATAACCCTGGTCTAGATTTCAACAAATGCATCTTTGTAACAAAGCTCCTGATCGTATTAATTTGTGATGTAAGTTGGGCTAGTCTATTAGATTAGTCAAATATAATTCATCGCCGTGTACATACCTGAAAATATGCTTTAAATTAAAAAGGAAATCATTAAGGAATATGTTACTAAAATAGCCAAGTTTATTATGATATAATTGTAAATAACTACTTTCGTATAACAGAAATACTAAATAACTAACTACTACTAATTTATCATGGGCAGTCTGCATCTGTATGATACTGTACAATAACTGACCACATGCACACAATATTTTTACACATATTGTATTACACACATTTCCCATACTAGGTATGACCACAGAATTTCACTATACTTTTAAGTTTATAAATATTGATAAAATAAACTCTAATTGAATGTATAAATTAGTGATTTAACGTGTCTCCCGTTTGCACTTCATGATTAACAGGAACACATGAACGGAAATGGATATACATTTATGTATGAACTAATAAAGAAATAAAATGTCTGGTGTTGAAAATGGATCCATTGTTTTGTTAACTTTTGTGGCGGCTAATTTCAAAATACAGGCAAGTGTGGTCCTTTTTTTAAATAATCAATCCAGGTCTGGCGCTCCAAAAAGCATAATGCTGGAAGGGACACTTTTTGTGCACCCTATTAGGGTGCTTAATGTTTACTATATAATTTGGTTCGATCATTATCAGAAGTCAATACATTGTGCCCTGGATAATTCCACAGATATGTTCTCGCCCCTTTCCCTTTCCCAATCCTCTCCAGCTTACCCGTATCAAAGTGACATAATCACAATTCACATTTCTAGTACTGCTCTAGTCTACCATAATAGCTAAGTGTGAGTGGTGATATTGCCCCTTTTACTTCACTCAGAGAGTTCCTCCAATTCACAGAGTAGGTAACCTTTAATCCTGTAGTTTCCAATTAGGAAAGGTCAAAAATTGCATGTTAGGAAGGCTATGGTCATTGCTGGGAGGGAAAGTAGGTCGTTACTTAGAGCAACAAATGACACTATCCATAGTCTAACCTGAATTTCAAAAACATGTGGATGTGTATACGGCCCACAGGGAAGGTATTGGCAGTTTGTAGTAAATGGAGTCCAACATTAACAGATCGAGAGGAATTATCACTTTTGGACAGGAGGAATATGGTTCAGGAACACATTCAAACCTAATGACTTGGTTTGCTATCATTTAAACAGCAATTTGGATCAACAGAGGCTATGTTCATTGCCTTTAGATGTGACTTCTAATGGCTCAATGATGCTAAACATAATGATCTAGTGAACCATAATTAACAAAGCCCCATACTTGGAAATTATATATCCAGGGAGATGCTGATATTGCCAGGGATATCCAAAGTGGATAATGTTTAATGGATATAACATGGATCGACATTATGATTTATCGGAGTCGTTCTATTGGCAGTGTACTTATATCAGACACTTCTTATTGTCTAGTTGATTTCTTTATGAATGACTAGTTATAGAAAACAACAGGAAATAATTGGACAATATTCCTCTGGTGAAACTGCAAGGTATATTTGCCCATTTCTATCCAAATCAAGAGTATATTTTTCACACATTCAATGGTGCAAAATGCATAATATTCCAGCACCACAGCATGGCAATAGATACAGACAATAGATACAACTTGATATCGTGATCAGCACATGAAATCCTCATGATCACTGATAACTCCGTGCCAGGTCTATTGACAGACCTATCGAAGCTAACTCAAGTGGAGGGGCTGTATTAACATAGAGGCTACTGATACCTGGCCTCCCTACAGCCAGATAGCTAGCTGATAGCACATGCTGACTGGAGGGCGTGGGGACTTATTAATACTCCATGGATAATAATTCACTGCGCACCTTGATCCACCAGGGCGGAGGGTGGGAGGGCTGACTGGTTTATTAGGCCCAAAAAAAAACATGTTTCCCGTCACCTGACTGATTCTTGTAAAACAGGGAAATTTTAGAAATATGTACGACTTCTCCGAAAATATACATTATTGCACAATTGCCAGGCAGTAGTGAATATATATGTATATAATTATGTGCTTTTCATTTGTACATCTTTTAAACAGAAGTCATACTATGTAGTCATTTCTATTTGTCAATCAATATGGTCACCTGTCTTGCACCCCCTACAATGTTAATGGTACACTGTTAAAAATCCCCCGTAGAAAAAAACGGTGATTCACTGGCAACAATGGCTACCAAGCTTTCACCGTTTATTTTAGGGTCACAATTTTTTGGAAGTCACAGTAATCATATACAGGCTTTCACCGTTATTTCTAAACAACCACTAAGGATGATTAATTAGCTCTTATAGTGGCTCAAACTTTTAAGGATTATTTCTTTTATAATAGTGATTTGCGTAGACATATTATTCTTCTCTCGTATATATGTTCTCAATTCACTACAATTATCTCCCATGTCTGATTTGGCTGAATGTTCAATTTATAAAGACATCTTTGTGACTGGATTTAATAATTATCATGAAATAACCACTGTAAGACATAGATAAATGTCTCACATTACAATTACAATCTATAAGCAGAAGTATGCTAGGATTGTTATAAAACAACAACTACAGTGATATGCATAAATCTATATTTCTCATTGCCACACAATAGGTGTCTATGGTATCCAAACTATTTGCTGGTGTCCCACAAAGGAAAATTATCTATTCATCATGAATATTCGATCAAGCTTAGGTTTAGACTAGAATGTTGATGCTGTATTGAGAAAAGGTAATGGAGAACTATTTGATTTTTCCACACAGATTTAGCCCACTTTTCATGGCTGAAGCTTCAGAGAAGTCTCCTCTGGAACTAGGCTGCCACCTAGTTGGAATTTCAGTGTAAAAGAAATAACAGTTCTTTCCGTTAAATTTAATGGTGGATCTCCATATAATCAATGGTAATATTTAACAGCATAAAACACCATAGACAAAAAGCAAATCATGGAAAACATTAATAGCATATCACTTGAGTGGGATGCCTCTGATTTATGCCCATGAGATGGTTTGTTTCTTTTTGTCCCACTCTCTCCTACTTTTGGATAAAAATAGATGGGTTAGAAAGAAATCTCGACTAATATAACCCAGGCCTTCTGACCTTGTTATGTTATACCTGAGGCAGAGCTGCTTCCCTTGGCCTAACTAGACCACTCCAGGGTGGTCGTTATGCCAAGCCCTGGAGGGGGCCCACAGACACTGCCGGTCAATCGGAGCGCACAGGTGGCCGATAGACTATTCACGGGCACCTCCCAGGGACGACTCAACACCCAGAACCTGCAGGAGGACTTGCGTATGGAGCGCTACGCCACCTCTATAGAGCGGGCCAAGCAGGCCACAGAGCACGACCATGCCTTCCAGCGGAAAACCTTCATCCAGAAGAGTGAGCACCTCAACGAGGTGAAGGAGCAGCTCAAACTGAGGTCGGCACGTCAGCAGGACGCAGCTCGGGAGGCCGAGCAGCTCACACAGCTTAACAGGGAGCAGCTCGTGGAGTTAATGCAGGGCCTGGCCGCCACCCAACAGGAGGAGGTCATAGTGGAGGAAAACCCAACGGTAAAGATGCCTCCAGCTAGAGGAGGAACCATGAAGGAGGGTGCAGTTTTGACTAAGCTGTCCTCTGTTCCTCCCGAGCGAAAGATCTCGGGGTCAAAATCGGGAGCCCTCATGCCCAGGAGGAGAACTTCAAAGGACAGCGAGCACTCCTTTGTTGACTCATTCGCAGGTAGTCAGAGCTCCTGGAGGCCGAGCTGGGACCCTGAGGAGGAATCCAAGGAGGGCGTCGGCAGTTCCACGGTAGCCAAGAACCACTCACGTAAATCCAGCGTGCTGGGGAGACACTCGGCCTCCTCCCTTGTGCACCCGGCAAGTAGTCAGGAACCGTCTCCAAGAAGAAAGAGCAGCACTGGGTCTTCTGTGCACAGTACCCCGCAGAGGGTGTCCGACAGTCGGTTGGCACTGAGCCGTCCTCCGCTCTCCAGAAGGATATCCGCCGCCTCCTTTGCCTCCTCCGCGACTGCATCCTCCTCTGTTGTTGCCCCCGGGCGGAGTGAGGGCAAACGGAGTCGTAGCACAGGAGACGCCCCGGATATATCCACCCTGGGTGGTGGCTTATCTAGAAGGAGTTCACAGCAGCAGTTGGGGGGCCTGTCCCGGAGGGCATCTCGGCAGCAGTTGGATGTCGGCGACTTGAAGCGCCTCACGCGGCGTATAAGCAAAGTTAATACCGACTACCTGACGGACCCCAGTCTTATGGTGGAGGAGGAACGTAAGGTGTTTGAGTTTCTGCAGAAGACACAGCCTACTGGAGGAGGAGGAGGAGATGCTAGCCAGAATGATATTAGGAACACTGATTACTTTGCGCGGAAAACAAAACCGCGTATGTCGGTCGTCTACACGGAGAGTGCCGAGAAGCAGCTTGCACAGATCTTCGGCAGCGGCATCGTGGAAGACTTTCAGAGCAACAATGGTGGTGCCACACCCTCAAAGGACTCGGGAGCAGGGCCCTCTGACGGTTTTCTCCAGAGACTCTACCAGATCCCCAACTCCCTCCCAGCCGTGTACCTCACCCACACCCGAAGCTCCATGGTGCGACCACGCAACTTTAGTAATGAAATCGAAAAGCGCAAAGCTGCGCTGCCTGTACATAATCAATTTGAGAACCTGCGCTACTGCCGCTACCTCCGCATCCCCATGGAGCACGAGAGGGATGAGGGAGGGGAGGAGGCTATGGATAACAGCCAGGAGGGACACATAAGGAGAAGAGCTACTTGGATGGCCCCTCGGACGGTGAGCGCCTCATCCAATAAGAGGCTCACCACCACCTCCTCCATGATGTCAGAACTGGCCAACAAGATACAGGAAGCAGTAGGCGCCACGCCGCAGGATGCAGCGGCGCCGGGTTATACTAGTTCCCCAGCTGTTCCTTCCAGCAGGTTGGATAATGAGGCGAATGACTAAAATATTTCATGGGATTATCAAATTGCTGTGATATACATTTTTATACTTATAAGTTACTTTGACTGTTCTGTTCAGTGATATGCTCACAATGTACATGGAGTTTACTGTCACATAAAGGATAGAGGAAGTTGTTCGATTTTTCGCCCAGGTAAGAACAATTAAAACAATTTTTGCCCCCACACTTACCATCAGGAGGGGCAATGTTTTGGTTCCCAACCCAAATTGTTATATTCACTGAAAAGGAGTGAAATCTATTTGCTATCCTATACACTAAAAGAGTCTAAATCCCAAGAAGCAGAAACATGCATGACTCCAAGGCCAACCCAATATTAGCCATAGTAAGGGTAACTCAGTATATACCGATGATGCATCTTTGCACCATATCTAGATAAATGTGTAACTGTCAATACAATATGTGATAGAGGAAGAGTTCTGATTTAAATGATGAAGCGCGATGCCAAGATGTGTATAGTCAAACAGAAAGGATGCTTGAAATACTCTCACATGATGCATCATCTCTGCGTGACTCTGTGCTGCTCACATACAACTAAATAATTCATTGACCTAAATGTTTTTCTTATAAAGCTTTACAGCTAAGAGGTAGAGGAAAGTAGTTTCTTCACCAACTCTAGGCTGTGTCTCACGAACTTGGGCCAATCTTTTTGTCTATGACCGGGTGCAATCTATGACTGGGTGCAATCTATGACCGGCTTGGAAAAAACGCCTTACTTAGTACAGATGAAGACATAAATTATGGAAAATGTTAATGGGTGTTTTAAGACTTTATATTACTCATTTTATCTACAATTTCTATCTACATCTGCCCTAAATAAACTGTTTTCTTTCAAGCCGGTAATAGATTGCACCCAGTCATAGATTTCACCCGGTCATAGATTGTCATAGACCAAAACATTTGCCCAAGTTCGTGAGACAAAGCCTCTAGTAATTAGTTATGTTCAATAAGTAGTATAGTATGTATCGGAACGGGACTATAGTTAAGTACTGTTTATTACTCAATCGACCTGCAGCCAATCAGAGGCCTCCCTTTTGGCGGGAAATTCAAAAGCAGCCAATGAGAGGCCTCCCTTTTGGCGGGAAATTCAAATAGGTCACGTGACCGGAAGTGACCTACTTCCGGTCACGTGACCTTTGGGCGGGAAATTCAAATAGGTCACGTGACCGGAAGTGACCTACTTAAGAGGGTCACGTGACCACCATGTTGGCGGGAAATTCAAATAGGTCACGTGACTGGAAGTGACCTACTTAAGGGGGTCACGTGACTACTAGGTTGGCGTGAATTTCAAAATAAGTCACTTGAGATTTTTATGGATAAATAAATTTAAAAAAAATAATTTAAAAATGCGGCTCTTTTTTTTTAGGGGGGGGAGGGGCACTCTGGGGGGCACTCTTTAAGATGCATGGGGGGGGAGGGGGGGAGGGGGGGGAGGGGGGAGGGGAGGGGAAGGGTTTTTAAGAGTGAGACTCGCTTCTCTGCCCTCTCTTTTAGAGGGCAGAGAGGCGAGTCTACTGGTTCGTCTACTTACAATGAAATGTATCATGATTGCGTTTATGATGATGTGCATCATGATGTGACTATCTTACAACCCTATAAGAAATAAGCAAGGTCTCTCTCCTATACATGGGCGTACTTACACTGGCTATTTGTAAACTAATGAATGCGACTTCCTCGTTAAAATCAGTATCTACAACTCTTTCAATCCTAAGGCTTTTTTTTTGAGTTTATTCTTTTGTTCAATTTTGGGCCCACCTCAAAAGAGGAATAGGCCCTCGCTTGCTCATCAGAGCCGGGGTGTAGAAGGCCCCTGCCCTGTCGGGTACGTTCTGAGATAGATCGCCCTCTGGTACGTTTTGGTTGGTTTGGAGCTCTCAGTCGACTGTCTTATGCACCCGAAAAAAACCAGACTTTCGGTGTCTCATGATAAAACTGGTGCGTTATACTAAGTGCTGGATTACTTTCTCATTTTTTTATTGTTCTATCAGATGCTTATTTAATTTTTGCACTGATAAAAACAGCTAGCTTGTACAAACACGTGGTCTATTTAAGCGTTAAGTGTAGAAAATGAACAGAACAGTGCACAGAAAATAGAGCTACCGACTACATTTCGCCCAGTCACTCAGCGGAGAACAAAAGAACTACTGACGTAGTGTACCCGCTATTCCGACAGTTGGCGCCACCGTTCGAATCTTTATACTTTTCCCGCGTGCGACATGAAGCCCTGGGGTGGGTACTGGCTGTTTGGTTGTAGGTACTGAAACATAAAAAACTACAGCCAGCCCATGTCATGGTGAGACAGCTCTCTTATTCCCCCTTGAGTAGCGTCCGTAGGGCCTATGACAAAACCTAGTCCCGTACACTGAGCAGCTTCAGGTCTGAAGGCTCATACAGAAAAATGTGTGGGTGTGTGGGTGTGTGGGTGTGTGGGTTGCTTTACGCCTTAGTTAACAGCTATGGTCATTTCAAGGGCGGTGATGGTGATCGAATCTATGGCCCTTTTACCGAGACAAGGGTTTCTTTTACATCCCACACTACATAGGGGTGTGTGGGTGTGTGGGTCTGTGTGTGTCTGTTCGGTCTGTGTGTGCACGCGTCTTGCACTCCGGAACATGTTCAGACACGTTCGAACTTGCTCGGACGTGCCTGGACAGGTCTCACACGCCGACCGTGTCTGAACATGTTTTCACCTTATAGCTGCTGCCGATGCTGCTACCGCTGCTGCCGATGCTGCTGATGTTAGTAGTCGCGTCGACAAAGAATCGTCATTTGTCACACTTAAGCCTCTAGTTAAATGCGCGACGGGTAGTAAGGCTACCAACGCGACGACCGGATCGCGCTCTTGCTTAAAGGTGCACCTCAACTCAGTGCGCCTTTAACACCCGTCCCAAATAGGTAAAGTTCCTGACGCAGCACAGCACCTCCCACCAGTAGCCAATCAGCGCGCCGAACGCCGGACACACCCCCACCGTGTGAGCCTCTAAGTAGGTCACACGAACCATACTAAGATGCCGACAGGACTAATTGGTCCGTCCGCGGTGGCTGCGAGAGATTGCGGGCTGTCTAAATTCACTGCCATGATTGGCAGAGGGGGGGAGCTGATTACCCCTCGTCGGATGAATTGCGGCGGAACCACAATCAATTTTTCGCAGTTTTAGATAAAAAGAGATCCAGAGCTATCCGCTCGTCCAAGAATTATTTTTCTATCAGCCCGGGATCACCCCCAAATTCAGGCCTAAAGTCCAAAAACCCAACATTTTTTTCCTATGGGATTTTAAGGTTGAAGCGTTTTTTGTGACCTCAAGGAGCAGCTCACGGGTTCGAACCCTGTAAACGCCTTGACGCGCTTTCGTCGCCTAAGGCGCCTGTGGCTAGACGTCTTGACTAAAACTTAGTGAGGGTTCGAACCCGGAACGTCTATATTAGCCGCCTAATTTCTACTAGCCCCGAAAACGAGAGTATCACATCTATATAGGTCACCCATGTTAGCCTTGGTTTAAGTGCGTGCAGAACCGTGTATTGTGCATTTATGCAGCATACAGATATGGAGACATGCTGCTACAGTGTCAAATTGATCGACATTGTATGTAACTGGACATGAAGAAGGATATTTTTACTTAGTTTTCTAAAAAGAGGGTAGTTCTCGGTACTCCTCCAGCAGCAGTGGTAGGGGAGTCGGACAGGTACTTAACCCTATTTATAGGGGCGCTAAGGTAGGGAGTTTGATAAATTTTTGAAAAATGAGTTAAAAAATACATAGTGGTTCCATTAGTATAGATCTCTATGAGAGCTTTTCAGATCTGCTTAGATCCAGAAATATCATGGTGAATGCATCTGAACATATTTCCCATTTCTGTGATCTAGGCAGGAGAGGGGCACTTTCACAGCAGTTAGGGGTTCTGTAGCTCTAGCCCTAGGCACCCTTCTAACTCAGACAGAACAGGTTTACTTAAAATGGCTAGGGTCATTGTTGGGCAGAGGCACATACATCTGGATTTCACATACGTCTTCAAGAACACAATTACCAACATCCCCATGGTAACAAGTTTTAACAACTCATATTTATTTATTACATTTTGACATGAAGAATGTCACCATAATATTGTAGGCTACAGAAAACAGAGACTCTTATCTTTCTCCACTAATGACTCCATTCATGTTGACTGCCATGATATTGTGATTAAAATGAGGGGTTTGTGTTTTTTTATAGCTCAAGAAATGAGGTCAGGAGGGCTATTTTTATGCAATGCACCAGTGGGGGTGCTATTAGGAAGGGTGCATATTTGATCACAGAAACGGGCAGACTACAGCGGCAGCGCTATTTTGAACTCTCTAGAGGCAAAGGGTTTGAGATGAACGTGTCCCATGTCGCATGTCGATTTTTAAGAAATGACCATGTCACATGACCCTAAGTGAAAAAGGCGTTGTCACTAGTGTCACTAAGGGGGAAAATGTAGGGGCACCGTAATTGATACAATCGGACTCTTGGGACCATAGTCTACTAAGAATTTTTTTTTTTAATTTGACCACCCGCAAGGCCGGAATTTGAAGGAAGAGTTGAGGCGCCTACTTATACAGTAATTGAGAATTTTTTATTCATGTCACATGTCGATTTTTAAGAATGGTCTAATGACACAGATAGCGCTAAACTTAAAGACCTACTCCCCGCTCCCTTAGTCTTTCTATACTGAATCCGGGACTTGCCGGCGAGGCCGACAAAGGGCTGACCTAATGAGCTCACAGCTGGACTAGATACCCAATGTTTTGGATTGGAGAAATCAGCAGAGCAATAAATGCGTGGTGAGGCTGGTGTTATTTTCAAGGGTGGCCCCTGTGAGTTGTAAAATTGGTGCTAAATGTGGTAACCAAGAGGATGCTAAGTTTATTGATATTGTCCGTTAATGATACTTAAGGTGGGTGTTGTCTAAAGTTTTAATTGATATTACCAATGTGGCCAATAATGACTTCACAGTTGGGGCCTTCGCCCGCAGGTCCCAGATTCAGGGTATTCTTTGTTTATTGTGTGGCCCCTAAAGAGGGGCCGACTAACTCCTTAGAGTTAGTTAGATGCTGCCGCTGTGCTATGCAACATCAGCGTAATTAATTACGCCTCATGTTGGGCAGCATGGATCACTTGATGGGTGATACCTCAAAGCACAAACACGGCAGAGCCGTGTGTGGCATGCGAGGACCAGTGGGTCAGGGGTGATCCGTTGCAGACAGAATACCGATCCGTGTGAGGTTCTGACTTTCTATAGCTTTTTATAAAGCCTTAGATATGGTGTGGTATTTTTCATCTCGCTATAGTTTAGTTGGTATTTAAGGAAACCGCCTCATTTCTATCAGAAATACACAATATTGAATTGTTTTTATATTTTAATATATTAGAAGCGCGCTTTGTTGCCTATATAGCTCATTATGCGTTGAAATGCTCGCGAGCATCGTAGGAATGTACAAAACCCCTATTGTGGCGCCATCTGACGAAAGAGCGGGGAACTATACTAGCGCGTTCGTTATTCACATCTTTGACAGGGACTTGGTTGGTTGTTGGGCTGCTTTACGCCCTAATTAACAGCTGAGGTCATTTCAAGGGGGGTGATGGTGATCGAATCTATGGATGACTGAAGGTGGAAAGCACACCCCTACACTTTTACCGAGGCAATGGAGCTGCTCAAAGGGTGTGGCGAGCTAGACTGGAGGATGTAATAACTAGGCGGCAGAGGGGACAAAAAGACAATCTCGTAGTAGTAGGTCTACTTGGATCTTGAGTAGCCGCCCTTGTGGTTATAATTACCTAGACTAGTTGGCTCTGCCAGCCCGGTCAAGTGAAAATTGGTAAGGAGACTATGAACTAAGCTAAGCTCGGATTTTAAAATGGTCTATAAAAGTATAATAAAACTATAGCGCACCCTTTTAGATTTGATGATAAGACACAGCCTACTAGGTATACGCATTTGTACAAGGGTATCATTGTGTATAAAATGCTCTTTTGGTACATCATCCCGACTCTACACGAGCACCATTTTCAACGACAGATAGTGCTGTAGTGAATTTCCCATCTCAAGGCGAGCCCCGCTAATTATGGAGACCCTGGAGTAGGATTAACATTATATCCCAATGTCTGTGGTGGTCATTTATGACATGCAGACTGCACCCTGGAGGTGATAGATCTGACCACAGGCCCGCAATATGGGGCTCCCCTCTGAGAGTATCAAGGTTTGCGTATAGTCTCCTGCAGTTTAAATCTGTTACCTCCCCCTTTGTCGGCCTCGCCAAAATCCTGGGAGATTCACTTTAAACTTAAGGCTTACCCTTTTTTATTCTTTGTTTATTGTGTGGCCCCTAAAGAGGGGCCGCGGTGTTGATTAATTACACCACATGTTAAGCAACATAAGATCAAACCTCCCTCAAAAGCGTCAAGGCTCAAAGTCCTGTTGGACGGGAACCCTGTGTGGCATTTGAAGACGAATGGTTGAGTGATCTGTTGCAGATGCCGTTCCGTGAGAAGTTCTGACTTTATATAGCTTTTATATCGCTTTAGTTATGGTGTAGTATTTTCAATCTCGCTATAGTTTAGTTGATATTTCAAAGAATCTGCCTCATTCTATCAGAAATACACAACGTTGACATGTTTCTTATATTCAATATATTAGAAGTGTGCTTTGTTGCTTATTATAGGTCATTATGCGTTTAAAATGTTCGCGAGTATCGTGGAAATGTACAAAAACCCTATTGTGGCGCCATCTGACGAAAAGAGCGGAGAACTATACTAGAGCATGTAATCGCCAGACCAGCAGGCGGCAGCAGAGTGGTCAAAAGACAATCTCGTAGTAGTAGGTCCACTTGGATGTTGAGTAGCCGCCCTTGTGGTTGTAATTACCTAGACTAGTTGACCCTGCCGGCCTGGTCAAGTGAAATTAGTAAGGAGACCGCCCATTAACGTGCTCCACAGTCTTTAGACAGTTAAGCCTATAGTCAAGACCGGAGAATTTGGCGAGACGCCCCTCTGGGAGGTCATAATCCTCAATGTTAGGTGTTAGCTCATTAACATCAGATACCATATTAACAACCCATTTAAAATGGTCATTTTAAGAGCAACTCACCCTATTCTGACAAAATCCTATTAGCAAGTAACCTCTGTATAATCCATACTGCAAACATCTGCTACTTCGAGCGTCTGCCTCGTGACTGATAGTGTACAACAAGACGAAGTGGGCAGAGATAAAAAAAATTGAGGCTCTTTATATAGCCGAGAGAGCGGCTAATCTGGATGGTCTAAGCTTGTTTTCACCTAGAGCCCCGACCTCTTCCAGAGAGGAATCAAATCGCTTTTCACCTGAACCCTTCCACCCCTAATCCCTCAGCATGAAAAGAGAGATAACGAGTGTAACGTGCGCTACATGTATATGGGATTATAGCTGGTGAAGAGATAAAGCCGGGTCACCACCTGCGTATACAAAGACTACAGGGGGTGATTAACGACAGGTGTGACGCGCTAGCCCGTGGACGGATTATCTTTTAAGCTGACGCTTATTCAACTAGCCAGCCGACGTCCCGCGCCACTCACTGCGGCAAGAGGAGGTGCTTTTGTTTTACACTTGAGCCGCTTACCACATCGTCTCTACCTCACAGACAGACACATGCCCCCTGTAGCTTTTTTTTGTATACACACTCTAATCTCATAACCTCCTGATCCGTTATACAGGTAACGGGTATTCTCTTTTAAATAGCTGCCAGTCAGCCTGCGGCAGCTGAAAACGACGGTAAGTAGCTTAGCTCTAGAAGCAAGAAGACGTATATAAGGAGGCTGACACGTGTATAGGCGCCTTATAAGTCGGCAAGGGGTAAATACTAGTGAAAAAGGAAGGCAGGTGTGCAGGTAGCTTTCTAACAGACACTATGTGCACTAAGCTGCTTAAGTCTAAACCCACCTGCAGTAGTCAAGTAGCATGTGAAAACTTACTTAACAGATCACTTAATTGAGTAGAGACTCTGTACTGAGAGAGTCTTTTCAGCCGTTTAAGAGGATTATCTAGGACAGGGTACATAAGGAGTGAAACGCCGCTCTCACCCATCACACTTTCTCGACCCGCCCTTCATCATCGTAGCATCGTCCACTCCACGCTCGCTCAGCATGTTATGAGGGTTATTTCTACCTTTACAGCTTCTTTTCTTATCGAAGTGTCGACGCTACAGAGCATCGAAACTCTCCAAATGAGTCCAAGAAAGAAAAAGCAACTCCCACTAGAAGCAGGAAGAGAAACAGTGCCCTATGATGCATGTGAGGTAAAGAAACATTGGAAGGACGTCACCAAGGAGCAATGGATAGAAGCATGCTTCAACTTCATCGGAACGGAAGTAGTTTCATTTGGACAGAGGGAGAAAATTTTGTTGGAGCTATTTTTCTTAGCTCCGTATAGTTGGCCTGACTGTAGTGGTGAAATTCCTTCAGGTTTTTCAGGCTTCGGCATACAAGTTATCTGGTCTTTGAAGGAGCTTCGATATATGCAACGCACTCACGAGGAGATTGTTCAGAAAATGACGGAATTCGAAACAGGAGAAGACACAATATGGTGCGAGGAGACGACATATGCGGACGATGATCTGGAGTACATCATTTGTAGCCCGTTGGAACATTATGTTAAAGACTTTGAGGACATGCTAGCCAGCACTGCGATGACCCCGAAAGAGAGATCCCTTACTGCACAGAAGGAGGCCAAAGCTGTGTTGGAAAAGCTCAAGTTTGGTCAAGGATTCACTCTTCAAAGCAGCTGTGTGAGTGTGATAAAAGGTCTTGTGTTGAAACATCCGGACATGAAGTTTTCGCGTGCTGTCGACACACTTCCTTTGCCTGAACTGATGATGAACATGATCGACCCCATCGTACCAACATGTTTCGACTCTGCCAATTGCCCCATGTATAAAATGGTTTCAAGTTTTGCCTGTGGCCGATGGCTAAACGATCCACTGAAGTCAGAAAACCTCCTTGATTTAATCGACTGACTAAATGTATTTTCTCATACTAGTATTAGTAGCATTAGTAATAGCGGCTACTCGGTCTCGTGCAGCACAAGCAGCAGCATCTGTCAGCAGCATCCGTGACATCGTCAGCAGCAGCAGCACGAGCAGCACAAGCAGCAGCTGCTGCAGCAGCTGCACAAGCAGCACAAGCAGCAGCATCTGTCAGCAGCATCCGTGACATCGTCAGCAGCAGCAGCAGCAGCAGCAGCTGCACGAGTAGCACAAGCAGCAGCATCTGTCAACAGCATCCGTGACATCGTCAGCAGCAGCAGCAGCTGCACGAGTAGCACAAGCAGCAGCATCTGTCAACAGCATCCGTGACATCGTCAGCAACTGCAGCAGCTGCACGAGCAGCACAAGCAGCAGCAGCTGTCAGCAGCTGCAGCAGCTGCACGAGCAGCACAAGCAGCAGCACCGACAGCAGCAGCAACAGCAAATCAGCAGCAGCAACAGCAGCAGCAGCAGCAGCAGCAGCAGCAGCAGCGGCAGTGTGGACCGCTAAATTCGAGATGGTGACATACCTGTTTCTTAGAATCGACATTCGACATGAGGCCTAGTGACATTTGACATGAAGCTTGAAAAACATAGTGACAGGTGACATGAGCAATTCTTAAAATCGACATGAGATATGAGCATAATTAAGTGACATCGACATGCGCCATAGCTATTTTTTTATTTTTTTTGAAGACAACCGCCATAGCCTCCTCATCCAGACCTCCACTAGTAGTGCTCTATAAGCGCAAGCTTTGCCTTAAGAGAGCTGTGGCTGTGAACCCTCTCCTCCCTCCGTACACACAGGTAAATATCAGAGTCAGCCAATGTCGCCAATACTACTCTCATACAAGGGTCAAGCGCTGCTGGACTATAATAGATGGGTCAAGGACTGTTCTACTGAGGGTCAGGCTAGGCCGGACATTCAATAACGGGCTGGACTTTGGCAAATTTGCTTGAAAGTCTGGCCAGCAAGAGATGCACATCATCATAAACGCAATCATGATACATTTCATTGTAAGTAGACGAACCAGTAGACTCGCCTCTCTGCCCTCTAAAAGAGAGGGCAGAGAAGCGAGTCTCACTCTTAAAAACCCTTCCCCTCCCCTCCCCCCTCCCCCCCCCCTCCCCCCCTCCCCCCCCATGCATCTTAAAGAGTGCCCCCCAGAGTGCCCCTCCCCCCCCTAAAAAAAAAGAGCCGCATTTTTTAATTATTTTTTTAAAATTTATTTATCCATAAAAATCTCAAGTGACTTATTTTGAAATTCACGCCAACCTAGTAGTCACGTGACCCCCTTAAGTAGGTCACTTCCAGTCACGTGACCTATTTGAATTTCCCGCCAACATGGTGGTCACGTGACCCTCTTAAGTAGGTCACTTCCGGTCACGTGACCTATTTGAATTTCCCGCCCAAAGGTCACGTGACCGGAAGTAGGTCACTTCCGGTCACGTGACCTATTTGAATTTCCCGCCAAAAGGGAGGCCTCTCATTGGCTGCTTTTGAATTTCCCGCCAAAAGGGAGGCCTCTGATTGGCTGCAGGTCGATTGAGTAATAAACAGTACTTAACTATAGTCCCGTTCCGATACATACAATACTACTTCAATAGATCTGGTTGTAGAATGAATATGTGGTAGGATATGTTATCTCTGTATTGACATGTATAGCCCGGACTCCACTAGGGCGAAACATGTACCTGCGAAATGAGGCGATCTTTTTTTATGTTTTGATTTGCACATTTCGCCTGATTTCGCTTCATTTCGCCTGATTTCGCTTCATTTCGTGGCAGTGTCGCCCTGATTGTCGCCCTATTCATGGGGATAACTGGAGCGTCACTGCTGCGAAATGAAGCGAAATGAGGCGAAATGTGCAAATCAAAACATAAAAAAGATCGCCTCGTTTCGCAGGTGCATGTGTCGCCTTAGTGGAGCCCAGGCTTATGTAGGACACACTTAATGTACATAAAGGTATGTAAGATGTTATACACGTACAGATTGTTTGATGTAGCAGTAATATGTGACTGTGATATTGGTTATGGGAAATGGGATATAGTGGTTAGAAGAAAAATGTTAACTATGTTGCACAGATCTCTTACCATTCATAAATTGTCTGAACAAAAAGTGTGTTTTTTAATCTAAAACAGATATTATGTGTATGTAAAATGCATGTGTTTTCCGGTTGAGAATATCAAGGAGATATACCCATGCATGGTGTGGATCTATGGGTGATTATGGTATCACGGGATGTCTATACACACATTATACAAGGTCATTTCGTTCTACTGGATTCAGATACTCTGGTTATAGGCCTACATGGTGTAGTTGTATATGATGTCTACATGCATATCGAGCAATATGTATTATGCATATGGAATTATATCTATAGAATCAATACATGATAGAATGCTTAACAGCAAATTAATACCAACATTAGTAACACAACTTATGTAATATATAGAAAACTACAAATATGCGATTAACCATTTAATTGAGGTTACATGTATATACTTCCGTGACCAAAAAGGAAATGCTATTTTAATTAAAGATGGGTTACTACATCACATAGGATTTATTTTGGAGCCGATAATGTTTCTATACATGTGTGTAGCATTATATGCACCCATGAAGTTTTTCTCTTTTTTTTGGGGGGGGGGGGAGTCTGCACCTGAGGCCATTCAGAGGAGAATCATCTCATCAATTCATGTTTTATCTTTGTAAAGAAAGGGTGACAGGTTGCTGTATGGAAGTTTAGAGGATAATGAGGCTGTGTCTCATGAGATTATAACAATTGAAACGTCTTTGATCGGGATTAGTCTTTGCCCAGGTGTAGTCTTTGACTGGTGTAGTCTTTGACCAGCAAGATTCAAAATGGCTGAAATAGGGGCTATGTACACAGAAATGCAGGGAAATTTGTAAGATATAGTGTTAAAATATCCATTAACATTTTCTCAGCAATCCTGTGTGCATAGCCCCCATTTCTGCTGTTTTGAAACGTGCTGGTCAAAGACTAAACCAGTCAAAGACTACACCTGGTCAAAGACTAATCCCGATCAAAGACGTTTCATTTGTTACAATCTCATGAGACACAGCCTCATCATCCTCTAAAATTCCATACAGCAACCTGTCACCCTTTCTTAAAACGTTCTTTTTACATTCTAAATATAGAAGCTTTTCACCAAAAATGGAATGTTCTGAGTTTTTCCAAGCTTATCACAACCAATGCCTTTCATGGTTACCATTAGTGCCCTCTGCTGTATGAGGTTCGGAATTCTGGTATTGTCAGATTGACGACTCTTTAACAACCTTTCACTGGCTATGGATTTTCAGTGTACCTTTGTCCAAGTCTGCGCACTATTACATCTTGTCTGATGAGCATTACCTGTGCTCATTGATTAAGTGGCTGCAGTGTCCATTAATCAAGATGTATTGCTGGTTATTCGCTTGTACTTGTTCTTTGAAAGTAAGTTAGGAGTAAACATAATTTTGACAGCCGAGTTATGGGTAATTATTTGCTAACTACAAGCCTGGACGTCTCATATGTGACAAAAGGTGGGAAAACGTGACATTTGGGGGAAATCTCGGTACCCCTATACCGAGGTCTTGGAGAGTGGCTAGTAACATGACAGACAGGTGCTGTGTGTAACTAGCCACAGTGGGGCAGTAGGAGGGGAGGTCCTACACACACTAGGTCAGGCCTATATGTCTTTAGTGCCATAATTTTCTCCACAGAGGGCAGACCTGTATAGTGACCATACCAGTAGCCTAAAGGTCATAAGACCTGCCAAGGTGTGGGTCCTGCCTGTGAGGTGTACTCAGACCTCAGCCCCATGCTCTCTGTGCCCCAGGTATACACAAACAACACAGGGCATCTGTCAATCACACAGGCCCAACCACCCACTCAGCTCAAAAACTTGGAATTGTATCCCGTTATTCTACTGATTCAAGTGTCATACGTACAATTATTTTGGTATAGCTTGGTCTGGCAAACATTCATAAGCTACCATGACAAAATATAGAGGTGGTAAGTATCTATATTCTAGTCAATATACAAATATGTCATCTCCTTCTGACAAACCATGGTCTAGACTGACAGGCCACTTGCATATACCCAATTTGAATGCTATTTATATATGAGAGCTGGGGGTTTGAGTTCATGTCTTCAGCTACAATTTGATGCTTCAAGCATCAACATATTTGAAATAGTTGCTGAGAAATGACATCTCAAACATGGGATGGTAGGGACATGTAGGAATTCAGAATAGACTGCAATTCGATCACATATCAATTTCAAATGATCCATATAAATCATAATCATTAGAAATTAAACCAATAAATGCATATTATTGTACATAGATTTGGATCTGGTAGAACATATTGGCATTCTGTTTTCAGTTCTGAAATCCTCATGGATGGGGCAACTGGTTAGGGATACATTTTTATTCCAAAAGAATGAATTGATGGTTGCCATGGCAACCAAATATCAACAAATGGGCTAAGAATGGCTAAAAACGTTCTTTTTACATTCCAAATAAGACCAATTTAGAATAAAAATAGAATTTTGATAATAACTTCAAAAGATTGAAGGACTGAGGAGATGACCGAGGAGAAAAGAAGAACAGAAGCACTTGTTTAAAGGATTCTGCCCAGGTACCATCACTACTTGATCATTCACTAAAGTATCTCTCCCTGAAAATCTGATTAACCGTTTAGACGTGTTCATTTGTCGTCACAGTGTAGCATTAATTGATGGCCCTACTGACACCATTTTAAAACTATAAGATTGGAATGTTGAGGCGTCCTTGTTGCGATCCCCAATTCTGATACAAACGATGTTTACATTTTGCATTCATTACAGAACTACGGATGCCCAGAGGGGCCAGAGTGGAATTATGGGGGGGGAAATCAAATTTAAAATTTAAAAAAAAACATTTTTTTTACATAAAAATAGTGATTTGAAAAAGTTGACTGGTAAACGAAAGAAGATCTATTCCTTCTTCCCTCGTCACAAACGGTTTTGAATATATATGAGGCCTCAAAATATCATGTTTCATTTTTGAAAATCACTTTCAAACCTTTTAAAAGTCTGGCTCTTTGAGGAAACACCATGACAATATGACGAGATTCTCGCTGGCTTGTTCATGTAAATGACATTACCAGGTGCAGGACTACCCTATGTTAAAGTGCAGGCTGATCAAACACCCCAGCCTGTTTATACACCACGCTTTTACACTAATCTACACCTGCTCAGTACCTGCTCAACTACAGGCTGTTCAAACACCCCCAGCCTGTTTAAACACCACGCTTTCAGACTGTTATCTACACATAGCCTGTTATATAAGCCATGGGTTTGCCGTATGATTTATATCAACTCATTTGTGATTTTCCTATTTACCACAAGCCTTACTACTATACTGGATTGCACATTGTTTGCCTAAAAAAGGTTTTAACATTCATAATTATGTATATTGTTATTATGACTGTGGCAGAGACATTGCTATCAGGAGAGGCGAAAGGCTTTATATCAGCTCCTACAAGTACAAGGGATGCCCTGCAGTGCTATCAAAACCAGAGCAACCGCTGCAGAGAGGTGTCTACTAAGTGTGTGGTAAGTAGTGCTGAGTTACGTATTGGTTGGTATACATGTCCTTTGCAACTCATTAGTCCACTTTGATTTAGATCCACCTGTGTCTATTTCTTTTTTAAAGTTTTGAAATAGTTTTATTTAGCTTCTCACAATATACAAAACGTGCATAGGCGAAGTCAATATTCATGAAAATCTTTCATAACAACATCATTCCAATCAGTTATACATATGTTAATACAATGTGGTGGTGAAAAATATGAATGAAATGTAACAATGAGTGATGCAAGTTTTACACTAGACAAGATTGATTCTCTGTTAGGCATTCCCTCGTATCCCACCTATGTATAGGGAACGCGATACATGTATACATGTATCGCGTTTAGTATGTGATATATACTATTTTGATTGTACTTGAGGCATAGAAGACAGGTAAAGGGAGTAGCACCATGTGGGCCTACAACCCCGGGCGTCCCTCCGACACAAACTATACAATTGACATGGTATGTGAGTTGAGACTTCAGACACCACAGCCTCGGTGCATACCTAAAGTTATAACCGTGTTATAGTAAGTAGAAGAATACACAAACTATAGCTCCCACCTCCCTAACATGTGTGTATGGGGGACAATAAATGCTCCCTGAATAAAATACTCCAACTATACTCACACCTACTAGACGCGGTATAGGAACGCACATGTACACGTGGCTGCAACGTGCAACTTGTATTAGGACTGAAGCCTTCAATAGGCCCGTGTCCTCTATATCTGACGGTTTTGTCGGCACCAAAACGTGTTTGTCAGCTACAAAACAGCGTTGTATATTAATATTCTAGTGGACAAGGTCTAATAAGGAATATAAAGGGATTGATATGGGTGAAATAAATGAAACTTGACTTATGCAAACAACCCTAACCTGCCACTGGGAGAATCTGTCTGTATAGCTAAAGTGACTCAGATCAATGATGGGGTATATTGCCTCACAAAGGGTAGATTTCAATGGATTTCATAAGGTATTTTAGAACACCGTCAAGTGCAAGATATTCAATTATCACCGACATGTCGATATTGGAAATTTAGCAAAGGTTCTGGGGACACCAGAGAATACTATTATCAATGCATTAGACAAAATAATGTGTATAATTATGTCGCTTTCAAATGAAGACACTGTTTGTAAAATAGATCAAACCATAATGTATGATACAAACTGTAATCTAGCTGGATACAACTGTATGCCATGTGTCCGTGTAAGCTTGTATATAATGTATTTCCCTGGTATATTTAAATATATGTGTAGTATTGTTTAGCATTTATCTTGTATTGTAGCCTATAGTCTATAGCTTATTGAGTAGATCTAGAGTTTGATATGATAGCCGTTTTTGCAGGATACATATAGGTCAGAAATGACTTATTTTATTTGTCAATAAAATGTTTTATCATCATATCATATATAGTCCTTGGATGCATGTTACATCCTTTCAGACAAAGACAATGTATATCTGTTGACTCTCTCTGTATGGTGCTGTTGACTCGTGGGATTCGTCACGCTGGGATGGTGTCTCTGTCTGCCTGTATGTATGGCAGGGGGCTAGAGGGGAGGCTGGGGGAGGGGGAGGCAGGGGGAGGCAGGGGGAGGCGGGGGGGTAGGGGGGCATGGGAGGGCTGGGGGAGGCTGGGGGCTGGGGGCTGGGGGAGGCATAGATAGCTGGGGGAGGCTGGGGGCCTGGGGGAGTCAGGGCAGACTGCAGGGGGAGGCTGGGGAGGGCAGGGGGAGGCAGGGGGAGTTGGGGGCTGGGTCATCTATGTAGACAGCTGCGCCACCTAGCGGCTATTTAATGCACTGTGAGCCGCGTTGTCACCTGTAACATCCACACACTGAGTTCCTCCAGGGTCCCAGTAACACATAGCTACTGGGTATTGTATAAATTAACATTATCCCACAATCAACAGGAGGAGGCACATCCACACACCACACACAGCTGGAGGAGCCTTGTTTCACTTATACACGATTCTATTCAACTCTACAGGTGTACAGTAGGACAGGAGCATGGTTAGGGAGAGAGTTAAGGCCACCATATGGCTGTGTATGGTCCTGCTGGTACTGAGTCATACCTGTGTGCAATACTGCAGTGCTGAGGGCCAAGACTCCACAGGAGGAGAGGCAGAAAAGGCAGAGGAGAGCCATGGAGTGGTTATTGGTATAGATCTGGGCACCACCTACTCATGTGTGGGCGTCTATAAGGATGGTAGAATAGAGATAGTGGCCAATGACCAGGGAAACCGTATCACCCCCTCCTACGTGGCCTTCACGCCGGATGGGGAAAGGCTGATTGGGGACGCTGCCAAGAATCAGTTGACGTCCAACCCAGAGAACACAGTGTTCGATGTGAAGAGGCTAATTGGGAGGAACTGGGACGAGCCCTCGGTGAAGGCAGATGTAGACTTCCTACCCTACAAGGTGGTCGACGCAGATGGCAAACTCAAAGTTAAAGTAAGTGATAAGACACGTGATTATAATGTATAAAACAACCTATAACACAGCAAACTTGATAATTAGGAAATGAATAAATGAATGAAACATCTGTATAATTATCATGCAGGTAAAAATACACCAAGATTACCTCTCAAATACACGTGTTGCTGAGTGCCTTTCAGGGAAAACTAGATATCTTTAAGGCGTATGCATATGCAGCAATAGTCCTTACACTTTATGTATTAAGTTCTAGGGCCTGGCCCATGTACCAGTTTCACCATGTCATTAAATATTATTTGAGCATCATAGTTTATCAAATAAATTTCATAATAATGCACAAGATCATTATATATACTGCATCAACCATTAGGCCTATTCCTGATATCATAACTGCATACCTGGGCCCCCAATACACTAAAACCAGGATGTAGAATGCCCATGAAACATAGCAAGTATACTCATTAATTATAATCAGAAAATGCCCAGGAGCATACTCTGACCTTTAGGTATCTACAGATCACCTGTTTCCATAATAAACTAGACACATTCACCATTAAACAGACTGAAGTAGTTATATACGGGATTGGCGCTGCAGTACAGGTACATTATAGGCAGTTCTTGATTATATATGAGGTAATGAAATAATATAACACATATTTGACCATTCATTATGTCCCCATACATGTTGCACATACAGGAAAGCATTGATTTCGTTTTTAAGATGACCTCCAAAAAACAACAACTGACCCTTTCAATGGGACTTAACTATTGTGGAATGTTCACTTGGTGGACAACACTTTTTGTGATTTCACAGATTATTTTTAAATGACGCACAAAATTTAGATGGGCATTGCGGTCATTTCTTATGAATTAAACAAAACAAATACTGATACCAGTTGATATTCAATCCTTATATACGTAAATTCAGCGCAAGGTGACCTTATACAGCAAATCTTGTACACAGAGTATCAAATATTTATGTAACTATATCTGGTAGAACCAGTTCATGTTCCTCCTAACTCACTAAACCCACTATTATATTTAATGTGTCATATGGTATTCTATAGGACCTATAGTTACTCACAGGCGCGTGTAATATTGGTCATAGTACCGTCTATGCATGTGCTCATTACACATCTGTATTGTACCTTCCATAAACGCTATAAAAGTTCCTGTCGGTATGTGAGTGCACAATTCTTAGCCATGGCGATGTGGGCACAACGTGAAAATATCCAATAATGGGTATCAGGTGGCTATGCGATAAATGGCTGTTATTAGAACAGTAGCATCCATAAATTCGTGATAGAGTCTAGTTAAACCAAAATGTAGGGCCAACCACAAAGCTATTTCGGCCATACTGTGTACATGTATTAGATAGGCGACTGGGATGACCTCATTAGATTATCAATTTATAAGTTAGTGCTTAAGAATGTATCAATGTCAATCTTTATTGCCATGGGAAAAGGTCACATCATCCAAACTTTACTAAATTGAAATATCTGAACGTGGATTCGTGGATGAAAATTATTATGACTGCTGAGAGAACCTTTTGTCAATTAATATCCCTTATGAATTCAAATTTTCTGTTTGGCAGGTTAATGTTATGGGGAAGCCTCGTGAGTTCACACCAGAGGAGATCTCGGCCATGATACTGACCCGGATGAAGGAGACAGCCCAG
The DNA here is from genome assembly GCA_947462335.1 of Harmothoe impar. Taxonomy (NCBI): domain Eukaryota; kingdom Metazoa; phylum Annelida; class Polychaeta; order Phyllodocida; family Polynoidae; genus Harmothoe; species Harmothoe impar. Next base: position 56,119,624 of record OX381707.1, on the reverse strand, counting down.
GCGTACCTGGGTCAGAATGTCACAGCGGCAGTCGTTACCGTCCCCGCCTACTTCAATGATGCCCAGAGGCAGGCTACTAAGGATGCTGGTGCCATAGCAGGACTCAAAATCCTCAGGATTATTAATGAGCCGTATGTACTTTATAATTCTTGGATATAACTTTAACTATTTTCAAATTGGGACAAAATGTCTGAAGGATGTGAAATGAGTTAGTAGGTGCTAGACATGTTTGTAGTTTTAGTACTTGATTTAAAAATAATTGGTTTCTTTATAGACATTCATAAATAGTTACCCAAAGAATATTGTCCACTTGGGTACTTCTCTGGCCTGAAATAACAATTGTAATAAGTAGAAATAGATACAAACAACATGTTTCAGTATCTCAGTAGCAATGTTGCATATCCCCGTTTGCAGCAAACAATGAATTCCCACTTTTCTCTTTCAATGTGTAAAAAAATCAATTCCATTACAGGACAGCTGCAGCATTGGCATATGGACTGGACAAGAAGTTGAAGAAGGAACGTAACATTCTGGTGTTTGATCTTGGTGGTGGTACCTTTGATGTCTCCATTCTGACCCTGGATGAAGGGGTCTTTGAGGTGCTGTCCACAAGTGGAGACACTCATCTGGGTGGAGAGGACTTCGACCAGCGCATCATAGACCACCTGCTGAAGATCATCCAGAAAAAGTCTGGCCAGGATCTGAGTCAGGATACCCGGGCAGTACAGAAACTACGTCGTGAGGCAGAGAAGGCAAAGCGGGCCCTGTCCTATGAGCACTCAACATCTATTGATGTTGAAGATATCGCTAATGGTGTGCATCTCTCTGAGAAGCTCACACGTGCCAAATTTGAAGAGCTCAACATGGACCTCTTTAAGTCTACACTCAAACCTATCGATACCGCCATGAAGGATGGCAACCTGAAGAAGAATGACATTCATGAGATCATCCTGGTTGGTGGTTCCACTCGGATACCGAAGGTGCAGCAGATGGTCAGGGATTACTTCAATGGGAAGGAGCCGAGTCGCGGGGTGAATCCTGATGAGGCTGTGGCTCATGGGGCTGCAGTTCAAGCCAGTATCTTCATGGAGGGGGCTAACACTGGGGACCTTGTCATCTTAGATGTGTGTCCACTGTCACTTGGTATCGAACTCCATGGTGGAATCATGTCGGTGTTGATCAAACGAGGCACAACCATCCCTACCAAGAAGTCTCAAGTTTTCTCAACAGCTGTAGACAACCAGAAGATGGTTGAGACTCTTGTCTACGAAGGAGAGCGCCCAATGACAAAGGACAATCATCTTCTTGGGAAATTTGAGACCACAGGAATCCCCCCTGCACCAAGGGGAATCCCCCAGATTGAGGTGACCTTCCAGATAGACGTGAATAGCATTTTGAAGGTAAAGGCACAGGATCTGGGGACAGGTTCTGAGGGGAGCATCATCATACAGAACGACAACTCACGGTTGTCGCAGGAGGACATAGAGCGAATGATCAAAGATGCTGACACCTTCGCTGAACAGGACAAGCAGTACAAATTGAAGATTGATGCGAGAAATGACCTAGAAAGCTTTGCTTATTCCATACGGACACAAATAAACGACAAAGAAAAGCTTGGAGCAAAGCTCTCAAATGAAGACAAGCAAACCATTGAGAAGGCAATAAGTGAACAACTCCAATGGTTAGATGACAACCAGGATGCTGATGCAAAGAGCATTGTGGAGCACCAAAAGACCCTTGAAGATGTCGTACAGCCCATAACGACTAAGCTGTATGAGGACAGTGGCAGTAAACATCCCAACCACGACGATCTATAATGACAACACACTTAAGAGGCTTTTGCATTTACCATGTTAAGAATACTTGCGTGAATTGTTTGCGGAACTTAGATATATAACCATTTGTCTTCCAATGTTTCAAATGTGATTGTTACTATTGCATAACTGGGGATGGTTTCAAAAGTGTGCCATAATATTTATATTATGACTGTATGTAGACTTAGGAGATGCTTAGTGTGGATGCTTAGGTCTGTGTTTGGATGTTATTCCCTGCTGTAATTATAACACAGGCTATACTGGTTATACATTTGAATATCCTATAGGTACTGAATCTGTAACTTTACATGACGTCATTTTGATGGTCACTATCTTAATTTCTGTTATCATGTCTTACAAGGACTATAATTACTCCAGTAACAATACCAAAAAGGACTGAAATAGCTGTAAAGAACAAGTAGAGTGTGCTGTATTGTAACTTCTAGATTAAAAGACAATAAAAACTGTATAACGTTAAAGGTTTTGGTAAAGGGGGACAGGGAGAGGGAGGAATCAAACAATATGTATTGTAACATCTAACCTGTCAGGGGCCATCCATAGATTAATTCACACGACTTTGGGGCATTTTCTACAGCCAGTCACCCATCCCATTGTTACACATGTTACCCATTGCCTTTATCATTATGTCAAACGCAGACCAACACCCCACCCCCTCCGACGTGACGAAATTTATGTTTATTTGGTAAGGGGCCATCCATTAATTACGTACGCACATTTTTGGCCAAAATAGACCCCCCCACCCCCCCTGTTGCACCATGTACGCATTTGGACTACCCCCCCCCCCTTGCGTACATACACATTTAGCTTTTAGCCCCCCCCCCCCACTGATAAAATGAAGGGGTCTTATCAAATTTATTGAGGAACTTTTAGTGTTAATAGGTGCGTATGTAGGGGGAGGAACGGACTCCTTTTTTGAGGATGTGTATCTTTTAATAGGGGGAGGGGGCGGAGGACTTTTTAAGTATATTAGTTTTCACCGGACCATCCCCAATGATATTGAGAAATATTCGCTCCACCCCCCCCCCCTCAAGAAAAGAAGCAGCCTATACCTCTCCTCATGATATTGAGAAATACGCCCTACACCCCCGGCATCAAAAAAGTATTAGCATGTTATGGTTCAAAACATGTACATACACCAACAGTACTGGTTAGGGCAAATTTCCCAAAGTATACTCTGAGGGGGGGGGGGGGATTCAGGGGGTGGGGGAGGCTGGTCAAGCTATAGATGGGGAAGGGTATTTGCAAAAGCAGAACTTAATGACAAGGGGGGACCAGGGGGATTTCATTATGGGTAGTTAGTAGGAGGGGGGTGTCAAAAAATATTTGGCATGTTTGGAAAATCCGAAAGAAAATTGTCAAAATTTGGTTGGATATTTGGACCTAAAAAGGTACCAATTGTAGACTAAAATGACCAATAAAATCGGCCCTATGCGTACACAATGCGTATGCCAAAATGGGCCTAGACCCCCCCCACCCCCCCCCCTGTACGCATCTGTACGCATTTGGCCTGACCCCCCCACCCCCTCTTCATGCGTATGTAATTAATGGACGGCCCCTAAACGGTAAAATATCCATCCACTTCAAACAGTTATGACCATTCCCTGGCCCCACATAGTTAGTCATACTAGGAAACAGGGTTAATGCTGATAACTAAATTGACATTTTACTAGCAGGCATGTCAAATTTAGGCCAGAATACGACTAGTGGTGTATGAATGAGTAACATGTGATTTATATCACAAATGGTACAGGGTTCTCTCAATGTTAGTGTTAGACTTAGAAGAAAACCCATAAACATGAAAGAAATGATATATGTACTTCTGAATTAGAATTGCACTCTAGATGTAGTGGAATCATTTGCATAAAACGGTCTCTGAATGCTCTCTATAATTGTGCAGTTTGTACATGAATACCATATAGCAACTCGTTTTTCTCGGACCATATTACTGGACTAGAATATTTATGAAATAGCAAGTATTAAAAGGACCAAATAATATGGTCTCCCTAACCGTGGCATACACCCAGGCTTACATCGGATTCCTAAAATGCAGTCCATTTTTTATATGCTACAATCCCTAATTTTCTTCGAAATTTGATTTCTGACTATCAGGTTTCTTATAAATGCACTTTGCCACATTCAAGGGAAAGGTGGTTTAATAAATAGACAAAGGTTCACGAGTTTTAGTCTGTTGGCTGGGTTATTTCACGAGTTGACTGTCAGGCCGTATTTCACGAGGCCGTAGGCCGAGTGAAATGCCGCCTGACAGTCAACAAGTGAAATAACCCAGTCAACAGACTAAAACGAGTGTTCCTTTGTGTTTATTTTTTACCTTTTTCGATTCAAATTAAATTATCAGGGCCTTTTGGAAGGTGAAGGGCTTAAACTAGTCTTTTTCTACATCGTTCAAATGTAAACAAACCGCCATTTTGATGACGTCACAATTAAGGCCGTGAAATATGGACATGGGTTATTTCACGGGGGTGTGAAATACGGCGCTCTTTGGTTAAATCAATGGCACTGCAGTATTCCATAAAAAATAATGTATAAATGTATGCAGGGAGATGTATACATAGGCCAACATGAGTATTGCATAGAACATAATATTATCATGAGTGATCATTGGAGAATAAAAAACAAAAGGTAGTATTATGAAATGGGATTTATTTGGAGTTTTCAACACTAGGGTGTGGTGTGTGGATGGGGAGCACTCGTTTTTAGGATGAGTTTCTCAAAGATGATGCTACCCCCGGCAGCAGTTGGGGCTGAGGCGCCCACCCCCATCTTCAAGGCACTGTCCTTGGGAACATCCAGATGACAGATGCGAATTAAATCCCACTTCTCCCCATCCGCCGATGCTTCAACCTGCAAAGTCAAATAAAGTCATTAAAGTTTATGCAAATTCTATTGATTCATTCAACTACTGTTTTTTCATTCCAGAATATTGAAAGTATTAAGTGGCTCGCGCACTGCAAGAGACTCTAAATCGGGAGTCATCGAAAAACATCAGTTATTAGTCCCTGGGAATTTCTATTCGACGTTTTGATTGGTATCAAATTAAACCTGACAGTGCAGCGAATGTAATGGGGTGAAGGAAATATGCATATTTACAACTTTCGCAGATCCTTATTCTCCTAAAATGTGAATTTGGTTCTCTGAGAACCTGCAAAACCCTTTAGATTTAGACCTCAGCAAAAAAAACCACGCTCTGGTCCTATTTCTCATGGCTTAGTGATGAGGAACAAGTATATTATTTGGAGTGGCCTAAGCATGGTGCGCAGTACTCTCGTTCCCAAATCCTTCCGAAGGAAGGCTCTGGTAACTGCCAAGTGTTGGGATTTTGCTGGGTCTGGGCAACCCCTACTGGTAGCTTGGAACCAGCGAACAGGAACAGGATATGGAACCAGAAAGGCTGATGGTAAATCTACCTAAAACTACCATCATACATTCTGGTTCCATTTCCTGTTCCTGTTCGCTGGTTCCAGCATACCAGCAGGGGTTGCCCAGCCCCAGCAAAATCCAAAGTTCAAGGTCATTTGGCTGTCCCCAGAGCCTTCCTTCGGAAGGATTTGGGAACTAGAGTAGGTGCGCAGTAGTCAAGAGAGAACAGTCGCCCCCTCCAGGATACCGCACACACTAACACTATAGGGGAGAAGCAGCTGAACTAGCTACCTCTCAGTCGGTTGGATGCAATATATTTTACCCTTAATTATACCTTACCATAACCCCTACAATACCTATTAGTACAGCAATTAAGTATACACGAATTCTAGAGGCTCAGTCAAAGAGTCTTACCACGAAATCGTTGTGCTGACGGAAGATGCGGATGTGGAGGTGCATTGAGGGCCACACCTGAGTTGACCAGTCACTGTGGACGTTGGTGACCACGCAACTTAACAACGGCTTACCGTCAACAAACTCCAGACCCTGGAGGAACAGCAGAAGGCAGATCCAGGTTATAACAATGTAGAAACAAAGCATAAGTAAATGAATGACATAATTATAAGGATAAATCAATGATTGATATAGCAGAATTGACGCCTTTTCTGAATACAATAATACATATTCACCCTAATAAAAGTGAGCGTCATTGTCGCCAAAAGCACCCTCACCTGAGAGTCAGGCACTGTCTGGCTTTCAGGTGAGAGTGCTTTCGGCGACAGTGACGCCCACTTTTTTTTAGGGTGCTGTTGGTATATTAGAGTAGCGCATAACGCTCTATATAGTCTTAACATAGGACCTAGGCTATAACTCACCGTTTTTATCCAGTGTTCTGTATCTAGGCGGACCGCCAGACCCCCCTGAAAACAAGCAGAGGGTATCAGATAGGCATAACAGTTTGAGTTGTTTCTATACAGAATATTGAGATGAGCCAAGCAAATACAGCACCCTAACATAATTAAAGCTGGGCCGTCAGCATATAAGTTCAGCATTTTCCATAATATATAGACTAAAATAACAGTTCCACAAGAGGGCAGCAGTGTTCGGACAGGGGACCATGAGCATTATCCAGCTACAACATATTCACCCTTTCTTGTGCCTGTAAGAGCTGAGCTCCCAGCCCTTAAGAGCCCTCTTGTGAATCAAAACTGAACTACCGGGGTATATCCAAAAGTGTATTTGGCCTCACTTCAACCATGACGGTCAAGCTTTAAGTATAAATAATTAATACTCTATTTGGAATATCGCATGAGAATAATTAAATATGATGTCATCACGAAGGGTGTAAATGCTTTTGTACCTTCACTATACATAATTATTATCATGTATATGATATCAGGGTCTAAGCAGCTAAGGGGAGTCTTGGATGTAATGCCGCCATACGTATAACAAGTATACCTGGTCAAACTGGTTGATTGCAGTGAGTGTGAATGCAGTTTCCATGACCACATATGGTTCCTTGGATGTAAGGTAAAGCACGTGTCCATCATCCTTCGTCAGTGGGGGCTCGTAGAAGGTTCTATCATCAAGAGAATTAGAGAGAGGATAACACTGCGCTAATTTGTCCCCTAAAAACTATAAGCTATGGTAATAGAATTAAGCCCCCATCCTCTTTCAACATACGTGGCCCTACTTGAAGCCTGTGCTCAACAGTGTCCCACACTTCCTCCAGAAGCGCCCAGGTCCCATATCCAAGATACCATCAACTGTTTATATATCATGATTTTGAGAAAGCATCTTTAATCCTCCCCACGTATTTACAGGACATTGATATTAGGAACATTAGGAACTGGATAAGGAGAAACCTCACTAACAATGAATGGATCGGTGCAGGTGGGGGGGGGGGATTAGTATGCTTACACCCGTCTAGAATGTTGAGCATTTGGGCATCCACACTACTCTTAAAAGATGACCACTACATCTGTATAAATATGTTAATTGGACAGATAGGATCCTTTAGTAAGCATAGTATTAGTGTGCTACTTACTTCTGCCAAAAGTCGTGTTGCGCATCCTGTTGTAAAAAAGAAGGACGGTTTCAGTTTTCATGATTAGTAAACATGATGTTATCGTGGCTTACTTTTTTTTTCAATAATTTAATATGAACAGCCACCATCCGACCTTGAGATATAGACTGTAGGAAATAACCTGTAGAAAGAGAAAGTCGTTGCTATACTCTGCTGCGCCCCCGTCCCTGACCCCCCCCCCCCCCCCCTCATCCCCTATTTGGTCAAAGATTGTCACTCCCTAAATCAGTCATAACACTCTTATCAGTAATCGTGAATATACGATAACAACAGTATCCTGACCTTCCTGTGTGTAATCTGGGCATGTACATCAACCCATCAGTCTCTATCATCCAATGCTAAGATAGCAGTGATAAATCAGTACTGGGCCAGTCATAATAATGAATGGACATCGCACACACACAGAAAAGTGAGAGTCAGACTCTCACTTTTCCGAGGGTGCATTACAAATTATCTTCATACCTTGGGCTGGATCATATTGGGTGCCATTAGCATCAATCCTTAGTGGCTGGGTGGGGGGGAGGGGGAGGGGCTAAACAGCTGCTGAACAAAGTGTCACATGATCATATTTAGATCTTAAAACTATTACTTGGTAAAATACTAGTATAGAGTGGACCCTGTGAAATAGCCACAAAGACTCTCACACTCAGTAGTAGAATAAAAGTGGCATTAAAACCACATCATCAAATGCCTTATTATTGTAGTTCATCTATAGAAACACGAGATGGCGTTGTGGTTTGCAGGCTGTCATTCTGTGTGGAGATTGGGCGTCACCAAAGTAGGCTACCTCTCTGAGAATAAGGGAGTATACCCGGGGGATACAGACATGTTTAGCCACCAGAGGCTAATGCATGGTATTTCATGTAACTGCATGGGTTTGAGTCTAGACCAAGAATCTGCCAGGAAATGGATGCCTCTACTAGATTTTACCCGATCAGAGAGGGATTCCTCAGTCGACCTCTGTCTCAGAATGAGCCCAGATCTGTCCCAGGCCGATCCTGCTGCGCTCTGCCCATGCTAGATAACATCTAATAACCCAGGGCCATAGACGTGTGTACACCATTGGTAAATTGAGTGAGACTAGTTTGTATCATTACCAGAATAATCTGCAATCCCCCTTTGCCATCAGCTCCCGTAGGAATGCACTCAGCCTTCTTGGGCTCGTCCAGCCACTGTAAAGCCTTGTCTATCCCAGCAGAGAAGTCAGTAGAGAATAGTGTCACTTGGTCGGCCATGGTGATCAGGTGAGAACTGATGGTATACTGGTGATGTCCGCTGCTACCTTGTCAGTGTGGAGGCTGTGGATTGGGGTTATCTATACGTGCCCTTATCCAACCTGGTGATCAGTGTTCCTGATAATAATGTTATTATGTAGAGCAAACTGCCACGCCACGTAGTCCTGGACAGGAGTGCGTTCATAACAATACACCAATTGATATGGACAACCTCCACTAGATGGCGTTTCAATTCCTCTTAGTCTAGACTATGAAATATGAGAGTGTAGAACCTTATCAGTCTATAGTGACTGTAAAATAATAACACGGACATATTGATTTAAATAGGTTATGTTAAGCCAATACAAACATATTGAAATATAGCAGTTTCAAAAACAAATTTATTGTGAAGTTGCTCTTATATCTATCCTCTTATTTCCAGCTGTTATGAATCACCATCAAGTCTGTTCCAGTGAAGATGTCCCCATTACCTTGATTCTTCGTATAGATACCACCATTGGGTATCTTGATATTTGGCTTTATCTTCGCACCCCCTCTTCAATGCCTCACAAGGAATAATAGTTTTGTCCGGTTTTCAAGACAACGAATTACATAATACTCACAATAATATATGTCTCCTCACAAAACTTTATATAAGCACAAGCCACAGTCACATCAGCGCCCAACAATATAGTATGCAGGCATACATTGTAATTGTATTATACAGACGTTTTATGCCTACACATTTCAAAAGAAATATTTATCATTTATCAACCTGGTACCCTTGGCATACCGTCTCAATAACCCAATCAACCTACCACTGTACCCCCCCCCCCCCCTAGTTAGATAAGGAAATGCTGTTTTCCGTCATTCACTAGCTGGGCCGAACAGGTACATAATGTCCAGCATTTAATGTATATTAGGCTAAATATATAGATAGCCAGATGGATAGATAGATAGATAGATAGATAGATATAGTGATAGCGATATATTGCTACAAATATCTGGACTATAAAACTATACTATTTTACAGTGACATGTACATGGGCCTTGATAACTGAGCCTATAACCTTTGTCTATATAAAAGCACAGATACGTGCATAGTGGATTATAATCATGATAAACAACAGGTGTCTATGACATACCAAAATACAAAGTCAAAGATTTGGTGGAATGAGCTGCTCCTTCGTCCAATAAGATAAGAGGAAATTGACCATTCAAGTAATCATTAATCGTAATAAAGATGGGTTAGGAGATAATCCGGGGTGGATTTTGTATTTTCCCGTTAATTGTGTTTGTAATGTATATACAATTATAACATTGTGTGTACCTTTTTAAATCTTTCTGATACGTATAAATGCACTGGTGAAGCTAATTCATGTGACCCAACACTATTCCCACTGCAGTCCAGATGGTGTCACACATTGTTATCGCCTATGGGGTATTCTGATGGTAGCTCGGTCATGCCACCTATGGTCATTTGAGGAAGCATGTCATACATCAGCATTTTAACCTTTTCTACAGCTTTAAGAATGATGAAATGTTCCAAAATATATTCTGCTGAATGGGTAATATGTTATTACGTAATGATGTACTGTTTGCAGCGATAACTATTCCCACTAACCCATCTTTAAAATACACACCATGTCTCAAATATACTATATTGAGTTAGTTTGCTGGGTGCTGCTTTGGCCAGGGGAAGAGGAGAGCAAGGCCAAGGTTAAAGGTAACAAAGTATACAATGGCCATGAAACGGTCCAGAATGATTGCTAGCCTCAACCACTCTTTGTCACTGGACACACAGGACTTCACACCGATTCCATCAAGCTCCTCCTTAATGGAAGTCACCTTTTCTGACACATCCTCTAGGTTAGATAAGATATCCTCCATCTCACGATAATGCTGCTGACCCTCTGATTTGATGTCGTGTATTGGTTTCGCCCTATTCTCCCTCGCAGCTGGTGCCTGGGCCTCACCACATGTTTCATGGCCTTCTACGGTGGTGTGGTGGGTGTCAGCCGGGGAGCTATCTGAATATACCAGTAGAAGAGGACCCAGTGTCCGTACCAGCGCCTGGAGGATACCAAATGGCCATATTGACATTTTAGTGAAATTGAGATATCATAAATGGCGTTTGATATTTTCGTTTTTCTGCTTTACTGCTTGGATACTTCACAATGCTAACAATGTATTTATGCAATAATCTAGGGAAAAACACAGAAATGCGTAGATGATAGAAAAACAGTGCTTCAATCGTTCAATTTATTCACTGACTGACATCATTTGCCACTATACAGGTAAATACTAATGAGGCCAAGATGGCCTCACTATAATGGTAGGATGAGTGATGTCATTGAGCACCATTTAGACAGTTACAAAAATGCCTATTCATGAGAGGACAATTGTTATGTTTTTCATCGAGTATAGATTGATTTATGATGTTACAACTGCCCTACTCCCTGATGTGTTTTATGCATGTTACCTCCCAAGGGAGTTACATTCCACCTTCACAGTGAAATTCATTTGAAGTCTCACATGATTGCATATCCAGAATTTGGGGTACAATCTCGGTGAGGGTTGAAACAGCTGTAGCAGGATCTATGAATATGCCCAAATACCATACAATTTGCCATTATGTGATGTCTGCCTGGTTACTCCCCACCAAATCTACATTTTGGCCTTGAGTGGATAATGTGAATGTAATGAATATACAATGCCCACACACACTGACCTGGACTAATGGGATCACTGTCTAATTGCAATGATATGACAGTGTATGCTCATCGTATAAGGCTCTGTTATCAGTGTGATTCTCATACAACAGAAAATGGGTTCGAGTTGATAGAAAGAATTGACAAATGGCCAGAATCAAATGCAAAGTCAATAGCGAAAAATTACTAACTAAAGGATTGTCTTTTATGTTGAACACAATGAGCATGTTTGCGAACCTTGAGTCTGCCGACACAAAAACAAAGAAAGATATATCAAAGTGTAAGTCAATATAATCAGATAATAGTATTTAGCATAGAATGAGTATACCTTGTTAATCCAGAGGGGTACTTTTGCCCCAGATTCTCCTCTTTTGCTTATGTTGATGCTGATGATGGACAGAATTATTCCTACTATGATCAGCAGACAGTTGAACCCATAAAATACGCCTGTAAAGAGAAAAGCCAATCCATATATAGTTTGCCTCCATAACAGATTCCTAGAATGATTACCATTGAGACATATAAGAAGTTACTGAGGACATGTTTTTATCTTTAGTTCAGTGTGGTTTGTAAATGGTACATCTTTTGTTGTGGACCTATCATATGTGTGCCTGATGGGTACAATGTGAACAGTGTATTAGTTGAATGTTATGGTCTGCACATATCTTTCTAAAAGATACAAACCTAACTTGGGGAATGCCCCTGATGTTGGTGGCACTGATGCAGCAAGGATCAACATAAATACCATGAAAGCAGAGAAGAGTCCAGTACCTAGAAAGCAAATATAGATGAGGATTGTACAGGTGTAGTCATTTGAATTAACTTAATAGACTTGATTTCTTGTGAATGTCGAACAAAGGGGGTGATGGCCTATATATGGAGGGAATTTAGCACAATTATACGATAGCTTAGAATATTTATTTCAAATTAAATGGCAGAGATTTAGTGCATTGTAGTAGTAATTACCCATTTAAAGGGGACTCAGAGGGCTCCCAGCTTTGTCTATCATGCCCCTGAATACCTTTCTTTTAGATTTTCTACTTGAGATAAAACTCATTGCTCTATTGCCGTGCTTTGCAGTTCAATCATAGGTGTTAACTCCCCCCTTTTTAAATGCCCCATATGAATACAGGTCCCTGTATAAGCACAGTGGGTAACAATGACTTGAGCCTTAAAAGATATAACAGCTGCTATCTAACGGAATTCATTTCAAAATAGATTTCTTTATGTGTTAGGAATGGACGAAACTAACCAAAGTTCAATCTATCTGGCCTGGTGGGTGGAATGCAGAAGATGAGACAACTCATGAGACCCAGTGCCACACATGGTATGGTCAGAAGTAGAGTCATGAAGCCAGTACGCCGACGCAAAGTCAGAGTCATGCGAAGGGACTTGCGCCTCGAGTACATCAAGGTAACACCGACCGCTCGTGGTTGATCTACCTCTGCTGTTGCATTTTGCACAATTTCCCACTCATCCAATTCACGGAAGTTGCCCAAATAGGTGTCCAGATCAAAAGGTGTAGAGGAACCCTGCGCAGTAATGGTAACACAAGTTGAAGTCAGGTGATGAAGCTGTTGTGGAAGCTCATAACAAAACATCTAAAACAATAGAGACTAGTTAAAATATTATTGGTACTGCTGACTGCATATAACAAGTATATGTTTATCAACTCCACCCCAACGCCCCACTCCATAAGAGTTTCCATACCTTTTTCAATTTTAAGAAATACAGATTGAAGATCTTTATGTCCTTTTATCACATAACAGTACCATCAACCTTTGAAAATAAATCAATAATGTAATATTGATAATCTAATTTGCTGAATAAACTTTTTTTTTTTACTCTGTAATAAAGTTGAGGGTTGAGGTAGCTTGATCGGAAGGCTATGCTTTGGAACCACATGTCACAGGTGTACTCGTCCCATGGGAAGTCTTGTAGTGTGATCAGGCATGGTACATTGAAGATCCGTAGGGGTGACCAGAAAACACTGCCATTAGACCACAAACTCAGCATTGCTTTATCCTCTTCCTGGGTGAGTGCAACTGCACTGTTTAAGATGTGGGATAAAAAAAATACATGCTTTACTGAAGGTGATGTTAGTTTGAGTGAGGAATGATCAAGATCTGCCTACATAAGGAATAATTAGTAAGTATTTCGTAGCAGACATTGAAAATAATTTGGTTAAATGATATCTTTTGACAATGAATAATCATATGAGACATAATACGTAATTATCAAGCCAATTTAGTTTTAGTACTTTTGGGGGCCTTTCAATTTACATTTCTGTTACATGTACTTTAGATTTATTCTGAACACTCAAATAGGGCCTACATGTGTAAGGCACCCATTGCAACATTTGTTGTGATCAAAATCGGTCATTTCAGCATACCTCCCCCTGTATACAGACTCTATTCTATTTGCACTACTGTCTTTTTTCCTAGGAAACCTCTGTTACCTAGCAACAACAACTCCAAACATTGCGTGTCTAGCAACAAGCACAATGAATAGGTATAGAGCGTATTTGACCATACTTATTTAGAGGTCATAGAGAAAATGATATAAAATTGCACTACAAGATTAATTCACATAATTATGTCTAGAGTCAATCAATCTGCCCACTAAATGAGGCACAGCAAAAGAACAATAATGTACCTGTTGACCAAAGTGATATCTGGAGTCCACATCATTTGAATAGGAAAGTATAGTTTAGCTATTCCATTGTAATCAGAGATGTTCCATGTAAGATTTTCATCAAACCAGTGCTGTGCATTGAATAAAAAGAAATTGTGCTGACATCATTAAGATACATAGAATATCATTTTCATTGCATAACATTCACGAACAAAGGACGCTTTTCATGAATATTTTTGAAAGATACATATCTCCAAAAGTAGGATGCAAAAATGTGTGCATCATGCCGGCATCATGGGACAACGGACGTCAAGAAAGTCTTCATATTTTCTCTAAACATGCTGCATACTGGGTTTGAATAATCACACAAGACCAGTAGGCCTGTGTCCACCAAGATTTATTAGACTGTTTTGATGCCAAAAAGCACATTTTGGCACCAATAAAACAGTTTTCTTTGCGTCAACATGACATTGTGTTCATCGGCGCCAAAACGTGTTTTTTGGCGCCAAAACAGTCTTATAAATGCCAGTGAACACATTGTCAACATTGGGACTTATTGAACAGGCAGCTGAAGTCAGAAGCCAGATATGAGGGGGAAATATCACCCTACTACAATACGCAGCAAGTTCAAATACTGCTGCATAAAATATGAGACAACATATATAGCACTATGCAAACTTATGTATTGTCTGTCAGTCGTATATATTGACCGACATCACATCCAGGCTGCAACTACTCCATTAGCCATGTGCATATTCACTAACAGTTGGTGTTGGACTGGGGTCTAGCAAACATGCAATGATGAATGAGAGAGTCGGCCCAATCATATAGATGCATTTTACCGTACATAAGCCTAATTTGCATATAAGCCTAACGCTGAGAAAGCTAAAGCTAAGTTTTACCGTGGTCAAATTGCCCCTCATGCTATTATGATAGAATTGTTTATTGTTTATTTGCTGGGTTACACAACTTTATATAATAATCAACCAGCTCATAGAAGTTGTTTCATCTAAAAGGGATACTGCCCAGTCAGCTCTTTCAATGTTCACCCAACAGCATCATGGTGAGACCCATGTCCATATTCTGAGGTAATTTCCCTGGTGGGTAAGGGAATATGTTATGTGTGTAAATATGATTCTGCATTGCCAACTGGTCTCATGTTATGTCCATGAGCGAGGATTAACCTGATGGGCCTGATGTATAGTTTGGGGGGAAGGTGAAAAAGTGGGAATTTGAAAAAAAATCTACCATACTCACATATTCTATGGGGTTTATGCTTGATTATTGAAAAAAACAACCGAACTTACCACCCTACACCATGCAGTGACGGTGAGCTGACTTTGGCTTGTCTGTACACCAATCTTCACCACACGCAGGCCAAAGTGTACATTAACGGCTTCATCTGCTTGTCTCACCGGTCGGACATATTTTCCAAATTTCTCTGCACGCTTCATGAGGTCACCCACCAAACGTGCCTCTGCAGGAAGGCTGCCATGTTGTTACCATGTAAATTATAAGCAGAAAGTTCATCTACTCAGGATATTAAAACACAGAATTAATGATGATGAACAATTTAGATCAGTGGTAAAATGTAGAATGATCCATTCTTTTGTCAGATGTAGATCTCTGTATCAACTGAGATATTTGTAAATTCATATGAACCAACATGACGATGATATGAAACATGCATGTATTCTGGTGTGCAACCTACATGCGTTCGGTATGATTTCCATGCAGTTGTACTTTCATTAGACTACCTATTGCAAATAGTTTTCTCGCTTTTATTTCAGGGTCTGTCACCTCATTATAGAGCCGTGCCAATAGTCCAACCAGTTGCTGGTCAAGTGAACTTACCTACCTGGGTCTTGACTAATGGTGGGGTGGACCAACAACAGTATAACCAGGAACTTATAGAAGCGGCTACCATAAGTTCCTTGTATGATACAAGCCGTACATGTAGGCAGGGCCATCATCTGCAATGGTATACAATGTCATAGCTGCTTGCAGATGGGCACAGTGGGAACATAAAAAGCAAATGCACCCGCTATGCAAACCGCATGTGTGGTAGATGTGGGTGGGGGTGGAGGGGAGGAGTATGGGGTGAATGTAATCCATTAGGGACTGAGGCCAGGGGTCTAATTCATAATGTTTGGGGATAATATCGGTAGATATGGTAAAGAGTGTAAGATTTTGGGGACTATCTAGAGGAGTAGAAATGTACATTTTTGTATATTGTAATCTATAGAGATATTCTCCTTGAGGCTGATTAAGGGATTATTTGTTGTTTGAGTGTATTCACCAAATACAGCTGTGTCAAGTAATGTGTTGATGAAAACAAGCGGAGGAAAGTCTCATCAATGTACACACCCACCCTCCTTTTTTGCCATATATTATTTTATGTCGATGGTAGATCTCCTTTAGGGTAATGTATAGAATTAACCTCAGAGTGCATTGTGAAATTCAACAGAAATTCAGAAAGGAGAATAAGTGCTGGGATTGCCCCTTTCGGCCTCAGATAAATGTTCACATAAATGTTGCTATTATGAATTAGACCCCAGACCATTTTTTCCCTTTTACTTATTTCGTGAGCAATGACTGATCCCCTAGTATCAGGCTGTGACTAACCCCAGTCCATTTTAGTGCCCAAAGCAATGATAATAAATCGATGCAATTCGAATGCATACTGCCGATCCACATTGGTCATTCTCTGCACTGAAAGTGTAAATTGAACAGGTTGAACAGGTTGATATCTGCAGGTTAGAATCCAATATCAGAGGGTGAAAATGGTTTTAGAATATAGAAAGAGACCCTTTTCTGTCATTTTTGCATGAGTGATGCCTGTTGGCACAATCAGTGATTTCCTGGATGATGTCAGATTATAATCCCCCGTGCTGACTTGTAATTTGTACATGCTAAGCACTTTCCCTCATTGAGCTGCTCCCTGTAAGGTTGTGGTGTTGACTCACCTGTATGTGCTGCTGTCCCTCACTGAGCTGCTCCCTGTATGGGTGTGGTGCTGACTGACCTGTATGTGTTGCTGTCCCTCACTGAGCTGCTCTCTGTATGGCTGTGCTGCTGACTGACCTGTTAGTGCTGCTGTCCCTCACTGAGCTGCTCTCTGTATGGGTGTGGTGCTGACTGACCTGTATGTGTTGCTGTCCCTCACTGAGCTGCTCTCTGTATGGTTGTGGTGCTGACTGACCTGTATGTGTTGCTTTCCCTCACTGAGCTGCTCCCTGTATGGGTGTGGTGCTGACTGACCTGTATGTGTTGCTGTCCCTCACTGAGCTGCTCTCTGTATGGCTGTGCTGCTGACTGAGCTGTTTGTGCTGCTGTCCCTCACTGAGCTGCTCTCTGTATGGGTGTGGTGCTGACTGACCTGTATGTGTTGCTGTCCCTCACTGAGCTGCTCTCTGTATGGGTGTGGTGCTGACTGACCTGTATGTGTTGCTGTCCCTCACTGAGCTGCTCTCTGTATGGCTGTGCTGCTGACTGACCTGTTAGTGCTGCTGTCCCTCACTGAGCTGCTCTCTGTATGGGTGTGGTGCTGACTGACCTGTATGTGTTGCTGTCCCTCACTGAGCTGCTCTCTGTATGGTTGTGGTGCTGACTGACCTGTATGTGTTGCTTTCCCTCACTGAGCTGCTCCCTGTATGGGTGTGGTGCTGACTGACCTGTATGTGTTGCTGTCCCTCACTGAGCTGCTCTCTGTATGGCTGTGCTGCTGACTGAGCTGTTTGTGCTGCTGTCCATCACTGAGCTGCTCTCTGTATGGGTGTGGTGCTGACTGACCTGTATGTGTTGCTGTCCCTCACTGAGCTGCTCTCTGTATGGGTGTGGTGCTGACTGACCTGTATGTGTTGCTGTCCCTCACTGAGCTGCTCTCTGTATGGGTGTGGTGCTGACTGACCTGTATGTGTTGCTGTCCCTCACTGAGCTGCTCTCTGTATGGGTGTGGTGCTGACTGACCTGTATGTGTTGCTGTCCCTCACTGAGCTGCTCTCTGTATGGCTGTGCTGCTGACTGACCTGTTTGTGCTGCTGTCCCTCACTGAGCTGCTCTCTGTATGGCTGTGCTGCTGACTGACCTGTTTGTGCTGCTGTCCCTCACTGAGCTGCTCTCTGTATGGCTGTGCTGCTGACTGACCTGTTTGTGCTGCTGTCCCTCACTGAGCTGCTCCCTGTATGGGTGTGGTGCTGACTGACCTGTCTGTGCTGCTGTCCCTCAGTGAGCTGCTCTCTGTATGGGTGTGGTGCTGACTGACCTGTCTGTGCTACTGTCCCTCACTGAGCTGCTCTCTGTATGGGTGTGGTGCTGACTGACCTGTCTGTGCTGCTGTCCCTCACTGAGCTGCTCCCTGTATGACTGTGCTGCTGACTGACCTGTATGTGCTGCTGTCCCTCATTGAGCTGCTCCCTGTATGGGTGTGGTGCTGTCTGACCTGTCTGTGCTGCTGTCCCTCACTGAGCTGCTCTCTGTATGGGTGTGGTGCTGACTGACCTGTATGTGTTGCTGTCCCTCACTGAGCTGCTCTCTGTATGGCTGTGCTGCTGACTGACCTGTTAGTGCTGCTGTCCCTCACTGAGCTGCTCTCTGTATGGGTGTGGTGCTGACTGACCTGTATGTGTTGCTGTCCCTCACTGAGCTGCTCTCTGTATGGTTGTGGTGCTGACTGACCTGTATGTGTTGCTTTCCCTCACTGAGCTGCTCCCTGTATGGGTGTGGTGCTGACTGACCTGTATGTGTTGCTGTCCCTCACTGAGCTGCTCTCTGTATGGCTGTGCTGCTGACTGACCTGTTTGTGCTGCTGTCCCTCACTGAGCTGCTCTCTGTATGGGTGTGGTGCTGACTGACCTGTATGTGTTGCTGTCCCTCACTGAGCTGCTCTCTGTATGGCTGTGGTGCTGACTGACCTGTATGTGTTGCTGTCCCTCACTGAGCTGCTCTCTGTATGGGTGTGGTGCTGACTGACCTGTATGTGTTGCTGTCCCTCACTGAGCTGCTCTCTGTATGGGTGTGGTGCTGACTGACCTGTATGTGTTGCTGTCCCTCACTGAGCTGCTCTCTGTATGGCTGTGCTGCTGACTGACCTGTTTGTGCTGCTGTCCCTCACTGAGCTGCTCTCTGTATGGCTGTGCTGCTGACTGACCTGTTTGTGCTGCTGTCCCTCACTGAGCTGCTCTCTGTATGGCTGTGCTGCTGACTGACCTGTTTGTGCTGCTGTCCCTCACTGAGCTGCTCCCTGTATGGGTGTGGTGCTGACTGACCTGTCTGTGCTGCTGTCCCTCAGTGAGCTGCTCTCTGTATGGGTGTGGTGCTGACTGACCTGTCTGTGCTACTGTCCCTCACTGAGCTGCTCTCTGTATGGGTGTGGTGCTGACTGACCTGTCTGTGCTGCTGTCCCTCACTGAGCTGCTCCCTGTATGACTGTGCTGCTGACTGACCTGTATGTGCTGCTGTCCCTCATTGAGCTGCTCCCTGTATGGGTGTGGTGCTGTCTGACCTGTCTGTGCTGCTGTCCCTCACTGAGCTGCTCTCTGTATGGGTGTGGTGCTGACTGACCTGTCTGTGCTGCTGTCCCTCACTGAGCTGCTCTCTTTATGGTTGTGATGCAGACTGACCTGTTTGTGCTGCTGTCCCTCACTGAGCTGCTCTCTGTATGGGTGTGGTGCTGACTGACCTGTCTGTGCTGCTGTCCCTCACTGAGCTGCTCCCTGTATGGTTGTGATGCAGACTGACCTGTTTGTGCTGCTGTCCCTCACTGAGCTGCTCCCTGTATGACTGTGCTGCTGACTGAACTGTCTGTGCTGCTGTCCCTCATTGAGCTGCTCGCTGGATGGTTGTGGTGCTGACTGACCTGTTTGTGCTGCTGTCCCTCACTGAGCTGCTCCCTGTATGGGTGTGGTGCTGACTGACCTGTCTGTGCTGCTGTCCCTCACTGAGCTGCTCTCTGTATGGTTGTGCTGCTGGCACACCGAGCTGCTCGTGGCGGTCACGTGACTGTCTGGGTGCCTCTATACTGCATGAATATAACAAATGCTGGCACTATACCTTACTGAGCTCCCAGCTGGATTGTATAAAACCATACCAATAGTGCCCCAGACACTCTTCAATTTGGCAGGCACGTTTTTACAGCGCATAATACAGTGCCACAGAGGATACGCTGGGCCCCGGCCTATCCACTACCGGTAGGTGGCACATGCACAGAGAGCCTGTGTCAGACTTATCCCCTGACTGGGACAGGTCCACATTTACCACAGTTGCTAAGCCTGGAGCCCTTGATGGGGGGGGGGGGTCCCCATATGTTGCATGTAGATTTTAAGAAAGGCCCATGTCACTTGTCACTGAAAAAAGCCCATGTCACTAGTGTCACTACCACCCAGCAAATTAGTTTGACTTAGTTTCTGGAACGTGCACTTTGTGTGACTGTTTCCTAAGGAACTAATTGGCACAATATGACACCATACCCCATAGGACAAGAAGTGGCACATACTCACACATATTCACACAAATTCACACATATTCACACAGCATCATGTACCATGGCACAAAAATGTTTCCAACCATATTGTTTCACTTTTTTGATTTTTTTTTTTTTAAAGAAAGGAAAGTCTGTTTAGTTTGTAATACTCATTATATTTAGAAGTTGGCATAGGGCACCATAGCAGAAATCTGTTAGTGCACTCACTGCTGTATATGGGCATACTATCTCATTCAACAAGATTTCTACCATGATAGTGTAGGCCTGATGAAGTTGTGTACAATTCATGCCAATTATCAGCTGTATACACATGTAACAAAAGGTCAGACCTTTATCCAAACAAGATTACCAGAGGAAAGGTGTCTGTGGTCTGTCCCTCTTAATGCAGCTTTAATCAAATCATATGGTGTGTTTTTCAATCACAAATGGAACTTGATAGAATTAGAGGTGTATAGCTAGGTCTAGGTTGCATTGACAACATGTTATTATGGTTATAAACAATGAAAATGATTCCATCTCACCCATGAGAATAACAAGGAACAACAAAGATGACACCTGGTGTCAAAACCATGCACTATTCCAACCTGACAAAGTGATAATGGTTCTGTTTGAAGATGTGTGAGTGTGTGCCAGAAGGGGAACTAGGTGACACAACATCACACAAATACCTGTTATGTGTGACACCAGGTGTCATCAAAGTTGATTGTACCCCTTTTCCTGATTAAAGAGAATGATTTTCCTTAGCTATAAATATCTAAACAGGGTCCCAATGTATTGTGAATCAGACAATGCACCTGTCCTTCTATTAACATTCATTATGTATATAAATAGATGCCATATCATTTTAATGAAAGCAGCATTAAGAGGTCCAGATGATAGACACCTTCCCTCTGGTCATCATGTTTGGATAAAAGCCTGGCTATCTCCTGCTGCTCATGTGAACTCTAATGTTGATGGTTATAATGGTACATATATGACCAGGCGAGGTAAAAGACCCCTCCAAGGGGGAAAATAGTAATTAAAATTGGTGTCATAATCTTTGAAATGAGATATCATGAGCTAAAAAAATCCTTGTGGTTTTGTGGGAATTGATTTTCAAACATTAGTACATATCACTAACCGAAAATGGTAAATAAGCTCTAATTGCATTGTATCCCATAGTAAATGATGATAATTATGAAAAACCGGTTTTATTTGAAAATAACCAAATAAAATTGGATCTACTAGTCCAAATTTGGTTCTAGAAGGAATTTTTGCATTCTGTTTTCAGTTTTGGTTAATTGATGGGATTTTTCAAGAAATCCAGATTATTTCCTCCAATTTAGGCTTTTGGAATGGTTTCCATGGCAACCAGAAAGTATCATATGTGCTAATTCTTCACAAAAACGTTCTTTTTGCATTCCAAATATAGAACGTTTACATCAAAGATGGAATTATTTCATGAAAATCATTGCATTCTACATAAAAAATGGTTTTGGAACTTTTTTCATGTATTTAACACTCTTTTGCAACTATGGTGCCTCCTGCTGGTCAAACCCAGAGCTAAAAATCCCGCCTGAAGGGGTCTTTTCCCTAGATGGGTCACAGGATTATATTCATCAGCCCTATGTTGAAATGCTAGGAACCTGATTGAATGAGTTTGTACAAACCAGCAGCACACACACCAATAGTGTGATATGACTATCTATGTCAAATACTGCTGGTTGTAAAAAGTATTACAGTATTTCCTATCTTTTAGTAATTCATAATGAAACTAAAAATACATGACTAAACATTTTGGTTTAGGGCATTATATATTTTGTCATTTGGTGTGAATAAGCTTTTTTAAAATCTGTCAGAACTGTGTGAATCTGTTCCATGGAACACTGTGTCAGTGTGTGTGAGTCTGTTACATGGTATACATGTCACACAAAATGCACGGAATGAGCACACAGTTCCAGGGGTAAAACAGGGTGAAACAATCTGGAACTAATTTGCTGGGCAGATGTTGTTGATTAGGCACTTTATTGATTGAAACACCACATTGGGGTGATGAACTTTATTCAAAGCCTCACTTTAGCCAAAACCTGCATACAGGAGATTTGTATACATGTCTGGCTGTTCCACAAGGCAATACACATCTTAGACAAATCTATGATAAACTCAAGCAAGATTTACAATTAAAGGAAGTATTTATATACGAATTACATTTGTGAATGTAAATATACATCAATAACCAAGACCCATACCTGAATACAGCTGTTCTACAAAGAATTTCGGCACCTTATATGTCAAGTTAAATGTTATTTCAAAGTTTATTTACGTCTAAATGAGGTAGAACAAGGTAATTGAGACACAAACGTCCATTGAACGCAATTAAACCTTAATGTTTTGACGTCCACAAACCTTCCAGAATTACGTAGTTTGTACCCTATACCTACGTAGATTTACCTCTAACCAACGTATTTGTGTTTACAGGGAGCTACAAATACAAATATAACACACCTAGGTTAGCCACTACTGACTGACTCCTCAGTCATTTTTGAATATAACTTTGCCATTGTGACTAACACACATATGACGAACCTAGGATAGTCTGTACTAACTAACCCTTTCAACCTATGGATTTCCAGTGCAGCCAAGCAGTTCCTCATTTATAATACCTCTATAATAGAACGCTGTCATATTACACTTTGTACCTTTGGAGATCTTTGGCTTATGTAACCTGGCAAAATTGTATGATATTGCATGTTATAACACCACAATACTGATATGAATACTTACTCTCAATAAAAATCAACACCATAGAACGAGGATATGTACTTAGTGTGGTGTGTGGAAGAACGTCCCCTGAGGATGATTGTGATCCGTAATAGAATAATGATGATGAGAGTTGGTACTGTGAACAAGTTCAACATTGTATTGAATTTTATCCACTCGGAGGGGTGGCAGACTTGAGGTATGAGGCCGACTTGGTGTGAACCTACCCTATTAGCTTTATCAAGGCTCAAATTGTATTTATATTTTATGGTACAGTGGACAGGCTGAATGCAACTATATTTATCACCACAATGTTTAAACAGCATTAACTTTGATATCATAGTAATGCAGTTTATAGTAACTGTTGGTTCATCTAATGCTGCTTTGGCCAGGGGAAGAGGAGACCAATGCTAAGTGCAAAGACAATGCAATATATAAAGGTGAATGACCGATCCAGAATAACTACCAATTTCTGCCACTGGTTGTCAGTGGAAACATGGGATGGGATGCAACGTTCATTCAGCTCTTCCTTCATGGAGGTCTTCTTTTGCGACACATCTTGAAGGTTACATAAAGTACTCGTCATCTTGGGATTACTTTTTGTCTCATTGACTATCGTTGAAATTGCACTGATTTCACTTGTACTGTGTACTTGTGCCTCACTAATCTTAAAGGAACCATGACCCTCCATTGCAGTTTGGTTGGTGTGAGTTGTAGATCTAGGAGGATGTGCCATTAGTCGTTTCCACATCAAGACCTGGGGAATAAAGATCAATCCATACTGAATTGTTGCAGTACAGCTAATAATCTTAGGCACTCAACAAGTTATAGGGAGGAATAGTCTGGGACAACGTGAAGCTTTTTCAAATCGGACGAGCATTTTCAAGAAGGATATAAGCGACACGTATTTGTGTACATTGTATTGCTGAATATGATAATCCCTGGTGAAATGACACTTGACTAAGTAATAGTGATGATATAGACATGAAAATAAAAGGGCTGCCTGCGTGCGTCAGTTTATGTATGCGACCCTACATGCTCTGTAAAGAATATTTTTATAACTATACTTCCTTTTCCAAATACTGTAAATTCGTGTAATGCCCAACTCGCGTATAAGCCGCCCCCTAACTTGGGAATCCAATAAGCCGCACATGGGAACCAATTATCTAAAAACTCTGTCCCAGTGGGCACAGAATTCAGTCCAATGTTGAATTCACCATTGAATCAACATTGACAACCGTATATCAATGTTGATTCAATGTTCTGTGCCCACTGGGGTTGATCCTATAAGCCGCACTGGCGATCTGACGCACGTACTAGCTGCAGCTTCTACGCTAGAATTTACGGCGGATCGTGTGTTGATAATTTTGGAAATTTTAGCTTTCCATATACTAAGAAAGATTAGATAGACAACATCATGAGAACATCCTCTACTTGCTAAAATGGGCCACATCATTAGAACATGAATCAGAGAAGTTATTGACCCCGTAAAAAGGGGGTCTGGATGGGGGTCTCAATTTCCCATGTCGATTTTAAGAAATGACCATGTCATCCTGTCGATTTTAAGAAATAGCCATGTCACCATGTCGATTTTAAGAAATGTCCATGTCCCATGTCGCTATCTCTAATATTCTTCATGTCGCATGTCACTAGGCCCAAAAACGCCCATGTCGCCATGTCGAATTTAGTGGTCCACACCCATTAAAAACGCTACCTACCCAGCAAATCGTTGTCACCTTTGGCCAACTTTGGTCATGCCGAATTTGGTCATGCTAAAACCGGACCAAATCTGCTGAATTTGTTCATGCCGAAACCTGACTAAATTTGTCGAATTTGGTCATGCCGAATTTGGTCATAGCCAAGCTTCACCAAAGTTGGCCAAAGCTCACAGTTATCAAATGAACTAACAAACTGCCCCTATCCAATTCATGAGTCAGTGGTCATGTGGATTTAGTGTTTGGTATATATCGTTGGTACTCCCAGTAACAGGGTTCAATCCCAGCAGGATCCTTGTTTTTGTTATGCATTCAAACGTTTTTGTTCCTAAATTTGCGTTATAAACCATAGCCCTATAAAAATGTTAAATGGTGTTAAATGAGGGACCAGTTAATAGTCTATGACCAGGTGATGTCTGTGACCAGGTTGTCTATGACTTGGTGATGTCTCTGAACTCGTGATGTCTATCACCGGCTCCTGATACCCACATGGGTACCAATATGGAAAAAAACCCAGAATGGTTTAAAAGTTAAAGTGTATTAATTTCTAAAACTTGGTAAAATACATTTATTAGATTTCTGTGTACATGTGCCTGATCTTAGGCCTTTTCTTGCTTGCCAGTCAAAGAGTTCACCCGGTCAAAGACGTCACCTAGTCATAGAGGTCACCCGGTCATAGACTATCAATTTGTATCGATCTGGTCAGACACAGCCAAATACTGTTCTCCACTGTTCATACTCTTTGGTAGTTGATTCAAATCATTTGTCCCTGTCATACATAATATTGATTGGTGTCGTGAGCTGAATCTATGTCTTAACTACATAAATCACGACCTACTTGGGCAAAATTACTTTCCTAAATTACATTTAGGACTGAGTTTAAAAGATATACCCATTTCACCTTGAGTCAACCATAAATTCACCCTAAGTCAGTCACCTCATACCTTAAGTCAGCCATGACATTCTCATCTCTAGAATCCCTCCCGGAATTCTTGCCTTAGAACTCTCCCCCACCCTTGCGAATCCCCCTCCACCCGGCATCCCCCCCCTTTTCACTTTAGGGTTAAGGATAACAGGCCTAAGTGTGTAGTGTGTAGTGTATAGAGGGCAAGGATGAAGAGCAAAACAGGGGGAAACTTTATACTAGTCCTACATACTGCATCTCAATAATTTTATATTTAGTCTTCACTCTCATACAAGTGATATGTAGTTGTATTAATCATGTAACTGTTTTGATTATTTCACATTTGATAAATAATTTTCCTCACTACTGTTAGTTATAACATATTTATAGACAATACATGTATTCATGCCAGTTACGCCATTGATGAAAAATTTGACTCAAGGTGCATTTCGGCTGACTTAGGGTGAAAAGAGCTCTGATAAATGCTCTGATAAATCATGGAATTGAATATAATAAAGTAATATAAGGCCTTGCAATAATATATAATATGTATACCTGGCCTGGGGGATACTGTGTCTATGAGGCTGTTCAAACTGGGCAATAATTAGCTTAAACAAATCTATAGGTTGATTCTTGTAAATAAACATTTATTTACGTTCTACCAGAGGTTTGTGTATCATGAGACATAACATTGGCTATCACTGAGATACCCCTCAAAAGAATTTAAAATTGCCAAGAGGAGTAGATGAGTTGCTTTCACTAAAATGACAATGAATTCATCTGACATGAAAACTCAGTGTTACTGAATTTGGGTTTACCATTTTTAGCAACCTAAAGAATGCACTAGTATTACACAAAAAGGCAAATCAAAAGGCTTAGGCTTAGCACAGAGGAACATACCTTGACAATCCAGGCAGGTACCTTTGCCCCAGACTCGCCTCTTTTAGCAATGTTGATGATGATGATAGACAGAAAGATTGACAGTATGATAATCAGACAGTTGAACCCATAAAATACCCCTGTAAAGAGAAGAGCCACATTAATTTATTACAATGCCAGTGTGAAATTGTCCCTTCCGTCTGTGAAACTGGGGTAATGGAGTTGTATAGTTTATTTCATTACACTGGATCCAATGCAGTTGTTGAGCTGTAATTGATGGAAATGATGCTAATGATTTTCTTCAATAACAAATTCAATAAATTTAACAAAAATGTTAAAACATGAGTATATTGTATTGGTAAAATAGTTTTATCTGTACAATGTCATGTCTTTTTGACAAATACAAACCTAACTTGGGGAATGCTCCTGATGTTGGTGGTACTAATGTCGCAAAGATCAGCATAAATACCATGAAAGCAGAGAAAAGTCCGGTACCTAGAACAAAGAAAGACAGTACTGTAAACGTAGATATTTTCGCGCTGTACATATGTTCGCGATTTTTAAGAATCGCAAAAATATGTACAGAGTAAAAATGTATCCAATATAGCCCTGTAACTACCATCTTCAAAAATCTGCGAATTTAAATCCCAGTGAAATTGTACTTTTTAGCAAATCCGCAAAAATTTATATTTCTCACTGTTGTTTAGATTATCGGTATGTTTAATAGTACTAACATAAGTTGGTGTGAGAAAAAACAATAGCTTATAGTTGTATATGATTACGGGTTAAAATGATAAAAAATGCAATCTCTCAGTCTATTGCCAATATGTACAGTAAAGGTTTTCCTTTTATAACTCCCGAATTCCCATTTCATATTGAAATCTAGAGATATGGTGCACTTCTTTTATACAGGCCCTCTGAAGGGTAACATTCAAAATAGCAAACCGTAGGACAATCTATCTGGTCTGGTGGGTGGAATGCAGAAGATGAGGCAACTCATGAGACCCAGTGCCACACACGGTATGGTCAGAAGTAGAGTTATGAAGCCAGTACGCCGACGCAGGGTCAGTGTCATACGCAGGGACTTCCTCCTTGAATACATTAAGATAGCACCCTCGTCTCTTGGACTTTTAACCTCTGCTGTAACGTTTTGCACTATTTCCCATTCATCTGATTCACGAAAGTTGCCCAAGTAGGTGTCCAGATCAAAAGGTGTAGAGAAACCCTACAGGAGCCAGCACATAACGAAACATTTAGAACAATCTAGCCAACTATTGAATTCTGCAGTTGAGTATACTGAATGTGTATGCATATAGTGCTATTTCCATCGCTTCATTTTCATCATTGAGCCTCATGTTACACAATTTTTTTTGCCAAATTCTAGACCATATATAACCAAAACATTAGTCTTCTACTCTACCTAACCCATGTTCCTACAAAGAGAGAAATGTGAGCCTCATTATCACCTTCTTAGGGCCAGGCACAGCCTGACACTCAGAAGGTTAGTATTGGCAACAGTGCTGAAGTCTGTAATGATTATATATAACAAGAATTCATCCTAATGACATTTTGATGAATAGCAATAATAGGATATCAATTTTTTTACACTGTAATAAAGTTGAGGGTTGAGGACACTATCTCTGTAGGCTATGCTTTGGAACCACATGTCACAGGAGTACTCATCCCAGGGGTAGTCTTGGAGTGTAATCATACATGGTACATGGAAGATCCGCAGGGGTGACCAAAAAACGAACCCATTAGAGTGCAAACTCAGCAGTGCTTGATCCTCTTTCTCTGGGTGTGCCTCTGCACTGATTTTGATATGGAAATGAAACAATCAATAAATCATTTATAGTAGTAGTGGTTGGCCTAAAGGTATTACAATGAACATTGGCTTGGGAAATATATTAATCTCAGTTGTGTGTGATATTTTTAAACCATTTTGATGACTCAATCTAATTAGTTAGAAATGGGAAATGGCATTCATAACCTAAATGTACCTGTTGACCAAGGTGATGTCTGGAGACCACATCATTTGTAGAGGAAAGTTTATTATCTTTATTCCACTGTAATCAGAGGCGTTCCATGTGAGAAACTCGTCATACCATTGCTGCATATTGAATGGAAAGTTATTGCGATTATTATGTCAAGTGGCAATACGTGTATCATTGGGTTCATAAAAGATATTCAAGCAATGCATATTCATTATCATCCAAAAGGTATACAGCAAACAATATCTCAAAACATTTTAGTACGACGTTCCCAAAATTTAGTACAACGTTTTTGCAAGACACTTCAATGGAGGAAAATAAAGTACCTATAAATATCCATTTAACTTAATGAATGAGGAAGGTGGTGGTGACTCTGGAAATAGTGGGGCTGTGGGACCCTAAAGCGGGGGCTTCACTACACGATTTTTTGGACAATTCTCACGATCCGATCATATGAGAACCCCATAGCTTTCCCTTCAGAAAAGAATAACATGAGAAACCCAATGCGAGGGTTTGTTTATATTTACATCTCACTATAGGTATATACAGTTTGATCAGGTATAAACATAGGCCTAGAGATCGTACTGTTCAGATAAACAGCTGATAAATAAAAATCAAACTAGTTTGATATGAGATCGGGGGCCAAAAATCGGCCTTGGTTGAAAAACCGGGACCTAAATCGGAACTTAAGGCTGTGTCTCACGACCTTGGGACAATGTTTTTGTCTCTGACCGGGTGCCGTCTCTGACCAGGTGCCGTCTCTGACCGGGTGCCGTCTCTGACCGGCTTGGCTTGATAAGGTCAAAATACTAACAGCAGGAGGCTAATTATAATTATAACTATGATTATATAACAACCGTTTTTCCAAATCCTTATATATATGAGTATAATTCTTTTTAAAACACCTTTTTCTGACACCTGGTCAGAGACGGCAGCCGGTCAGAGACGGCAGCCGGTCAGAGACGGCACCCGATCAGAGACAAAAACATTGTCCCAAACCGTGTTGTATAGCCTTGGCAAATCTATTTTCCACTGGTTTATAGTGGAAACGGCATTCATAACCTTTATAAACATAAAGATTATTTACAAACGTAAACCCGTAGCAGGGTCTACAGTACCACCCTGCCTAAGGTATGTAATTGTTATGGTATATAGGTGAGTCAGATTCGTGAAAATAGGCCCTATTTGTGAATAAAATCGGTTAGTGGAGCCCCATCTCAAGGAGGGACAGTATGGAATAATCGGGAGCCCCCAGGTAATGAGGATCGGAACTGGTTACGAGGTGTCATTTGTACAAATGATTGAGGCTGCACAATATTTTGCCCATCTAAAGGTGAAAAATGGGTTCAGAACTAGAAATGTTGTCTGGTATTTATACCCTGACACCTTTTGGGGTGGAACTGCCCACAGGAGAGCACATATGGCGAACTGTGCTTGATCCAGATAGGGAAAGAGTGATGTGGCGGACAGGGCAGACAGGGCGGACAGGAATTTGGAGCCTAAATTGGTGCTGTTCAACATGTTGGTTGCCATGGAAACATGATTTTCACTATAGATAGAAAAAAATGAAAAAGTCAATTAAAAGAAGACCTCACAATGATTTCTATGCTGAAACAGGATGCAATTACTAGATAAAATTCTGTGACCAATTGTTTTTGGAAAGGTTTGGATATTTAGTAATTAGCATAATTATGCTTATTAGATAGAGATATCTCTAAAACAAAGATAGATAGACCTTATTGACATACAAGCTTGGACAGTATCTATATGTATTCAAGGAGCCAGTACTTAAAAACTAGAAGTGGTACCTGCTAATGAAATATATCACTGGAAAGCTGATAACATCATTTTATAGTTAAAATTTTACTATGGTTGGTATAACGATTGCGATGGATTCGATCATTGCTGACATTGGCCCAATATACCCTTGCTACCTGGGATATATGTAACAGGTCAATAGGAAGAGCAGTTGTTGAGGTATGGCATTTTGAATATTAACGGGAGGAGGCAAATTATCGTCCCTCTTTTGATCAGATAAAAACATTTTAAATTCTATCTTGTGAACTACTTCTCCTAGAGAGATTGGAATGGGTCCAGATGAAAGCTTATTGCAAGGGCTAGCAGCAAGGTGGGGGAAGGGGAAGGGGATTGGGAGCAAGCAGGAGTCTTGAGGTTGAATTGGTAGTTTTTGCTATTTCTGCAAATATTAAGAGGAAATTCAACCATATCCATCAAATTCTTCTATCGCCAGAGTTGGATACAGAGGGGGGCCTTCACTATGTTTACCCTGCGGGTACATGCCACTATGTACTGTTGCTCTGTATTGACTGCTGCAATGTCAGTGTAACTGAGAACTCCCATAGCACTATACACAGCCATTAAGTATACAGGATTTGTTTAAGTTCTGTATTTCCCCGACAGATTGACATTGAAAGGCCCCGTATTTCGTTGAAACCCTTCATAAGGGTTGAAACGAAATACGGGGCCTTGAAATGTCAATCTGGAGGGGAAATACAGAACTTAAACTGATCCTGTATTTATTTTTAAATGCAGATGTCAACTATTAAAGGAGAAAAAGACATTTTATTAACCTGCATCGTCCCAAAGTGCGTCCGTACGCCGCCATGACACCTTGCTCGACCTCACTTCCGGTATTAGCGCATGCGTGATTCGGCTCGCAAAAATGTAGTCCCCCCCCCTCTATCGCCTATATCGTAATTATTTTTAGAAATTAGGCCTAATACGCTATTAAAATACATTAATTCATTGAAAAGAAAGACGATGAAACGATAATTCATAAAATAATTAATAAATTATTGCTCGTTCACACCGTCCGCTTTTTTGCACACCAGTCTAGATTTCGGCGCCACTGTTTCTCTATGGGAAAATTTTACGATCCATTTTCTCGCCGATCCATCATGTTTAGAAGCCTCAACCAAATTTTCTGGGGGGCTAGAGCCTAATTCATCTATTGTATGTCCAAATATAGGATCTTTTCTCTTCCATGCGCTATGTTTTTTTCAATATAACTCTATTTTGGGCCCAAAAACCACCTTATTATTTTTCGGGGAATGTGAAGAAACCACTCGCGGCGTGCAACTGTCAAGCGCCAGCCGGGCGGCCACATTTTTATCGTCTCAATTTTTCGCCGATCTATCATGTTACAAAGCCTCAACCAATTTTTCTGGGGGGTTAAGGCCTAATTCAGCTATTGTACGTGTAAATATAGGATGTTTTGTAGTGCTTAGGCTTTGTTTCAAGCCGAAATATGCTATTTTAACCCCAAAACGAAGGCAATTAAAAAAAAATGATATCGTCTCAATCTGAATGTAGGTCAACGATCAGCTGATCGCAGCGTCCGGGTGCTCTTTCGTCTCTACTCGATTTCATCGTTTTATTATATCAAATCGATGTTAAACTGCTCGATTTCAATGCAATCTATGAAAAGTAAGGCGACAAACGATCAAATACAACAGAAATACGATTTTATTTTGCTGGATATCGCACTCCCCCCACATTCCAGTAGCGCTTACGTATGTACAATGATTCAAATATCCGCCCGGCGAGTGACAGCAGCCAGCTCGCACGAGGACACAAACTTCCCTTCACGTCAACTTTAAAATATGAAATACCTGAAATATAGGAGGAAATACGTTTATACAAGCCAGCACATCAAATATAAAGGTATGTACAACCCCATGACGGTTTTATTTATAGATGACAATATTTTATGAAGTTAAAATGACATGATGTAAATAGTCAATGTCACAGGTCAGGTACGGTGCCCGACAGAGGAGAACCCTACCACAGTCGCCCGACCTCTGAGTTGCTGTTCAATGCCTAAATCTTTATCTACAATGCTTACTAGGAGGCCAGCTTAATTAATTAATTCTAAATTATCTATAATTAATCCCTAGTTGGGGGCAAGGTGGGGCTCATGTTAACTTGGGTGTGGTTCTGGCTAGCGGCATAATTCCCATGATGCATATGAATGTGGATCCCCCCATTAATCGTTGTGTTCCCACAAAACATTCCAGAGAGGGCTGCCTGGAGGGCTGCGGCCAT
Organism: Harmothoe impar; assembly: GCA_947462335.1. Classification (NCBI taxonomy): domain Eukaryota; kingdom Metazoa; phylum Annelida; class Polychaeta; order Phyllodocida; family Polynoidae; genus Harmothoe; species Harmothoe impar. The sequence continues at coordinate 56,086,992 of OX381707.1, read as the reverse complement.
CTGGTTCGGTCCTCCGACGACAAGAGGTGCCGCAGCTGTCCCGAAGGAAGGTGCCGCAGCTGTAGCTGAAGGTGCCGCAGCTGGCACAGGAGCCGTACGGACAGCCACAGGAGGAGCCGCCTCAGTGGGCCCGCCGACTGGAGTCACGTCCTCGACTTCCTCGACTTCCTCGACTTCCTCGACTTCCTCGACTTCCATGAAGCGGGCAGCCTTGGAAGCACGGCCGGTCTTGAGTAGGGACAAGCGGCCGGGCCTACGCTTCGTAGGAATCGGGGCCACGAAGTCGGGGCTCAGGTCAAGAAACGCGCTGCATCCGGATGCGGATTTGGAGCCCGACGGAGTAGAGTTGGAGGCCGAGGGAGTCGACTTGGAGGTCGGCACAGCCCAGCTGGAGGCGGAAGTAGTCGACTCGGAGGCCGACACAGCTGAGCTGGAGGCCGACGCAGCTAAGCTGGAGGCTGAGCCAGCTGCAGCGGAAACTGGCCTCCTAGAGCGGAGTCCCTCCGGATCGGTCACGGGCCTCCGACCTCCGACCGTGATGTCGGACATCAGGCGTTGCTGTCCCTCGCTTGGATTGCTGTAAGCGTTTATTGAATTTAAGTTCTTATGCCCCGAATGCTTCGCAATGAAGAGAGGGTGAATACCTTGCTGCAGCAGGTTTGTGATGGAGGTCTTTCGACCCGAATGACCAGTGACACGACCCTCCAATTGGGCTTGCTTCTTTACAACCAGCATGATTTTGCCGATCGTGCTCTGACCCATCGGATGATGCTTGTAGGGGAAACGGCTGTCCCAAGTCGCGTGGTAGTTTGGGGTCAGGAAGAACTGGCACTCGGAGGTCAGCTGGGCCTCCGTCCTCCGTGAGCGGAACACCTTCCAAAGGAGGACCGGACACCTCTCTATATCCTCAATCGCCCACATCTTCGTGTCATAGTCCCTGGGAGCGCTATTTCCTTTCCGGGTCTTGGTTCCCCGCTCATTCCACTTGAGGTGTTCGTTATCTGTGCCCTCCTCCTCGAGGGTAATATCTGTCCAAAAAGTATCATACTGCTCAGCGGAGGTCCTCCATCCGAAGGCATTAGAGAAAAAAAAAAAAATCGTATTCTGCAGACTACGGGGAGTGTCGTACCCGAATGCTCCAGACTCCCAGCACTGTTCCACCATCTCATCGCTGAGCGGGATGGCACGGAAGGGCTTGTTACCCAGCCCCAGGTCCTTCAGTTCTGTCCTTCGGGTTTCGAGGACCTTCCGGAATAAGGTGAACGAATCATCGGTCATCAGGTTTACCGGGTAACCATTCTCGCGACAGTGCCTGCAAAATATAAAGGAAAAATAATAATTAATAATGTGGACCTCCAAGGTAAACATTCATAGGAGATATGGATCTACTGTGGCATTGCACTGGATGGTACAGCAGCCCAACATAACAGGTCGGCGACATGGTGAGTACAACTTTTTGTCTCTGGCCAGTGCCAGCACCTCATTCACTTTGAGAAAATATTGACTTTTAGCAGAATACGATGTTCTTTTATTTCAGGTTTAGCCTCAATATGACATACCCACACATTGATATCAAGCTCAAAATATGTGAATATATAGGAAACAGGCCAAAAATGGTTAATTTGTGCAAATACTATGACAAGGTAGCGAGGTTCCAGTCGGCACGGGTGTGGGAGCTGGGTCATACTGAGGGGCATTAGATTTCAAAGTGCTGTATTTGGGTCAAAAATAGGTCTTTTTGGGTCAGGAAAAAAATAGGTGGTAGTTCAGGATGTCGACTTTACTCAAATTGAGGCTCAGACATTTTAGGGGCCTCAAAATATCCAAAAATTGAAAAAAGCAAACGCAAGTTGAGCAGCGACGAGGCCGTATATAGGATTTCAACAGGGTTTAGGAGCTGAAGTGACCCTAACTCAGGGGGGGCTGGGGGGGTCATAAAGAATTTTTTTTTTAATGGGATAGCGGAAACTTGGATATTTAACATGTCCTCTCTCACATATATCAAGGGCAGATCTCAAAAATTGCTCTAACCCCCCCAAACAATTTTTTGTCGTTGAGCAATTTTTCAAGTCATTCTAGTAGCATTCATGTTTGAGGGTCGTGCCGCTATTCGGTTTAGTGACTTCTACATGTTGGATTTCTTAATCAATCGTATCATTAGAAAGGCCTAATACTGGGGAGTTCAGAAAAAATTATTTTGGGGCTCCCCCCCCCCCCTGTGTACAATTTTAGAGCATATTTTCAGTTTGGCTCGGGCCACTGTCAGTCGGCGCCCATAGAGTCGCTATGTTAAAGCACTACCGGGTAGCGTCTCACCCAGTGGAAACCTCGCCATAAAAGTTCATTTTCCTAAATAACTACTGAATATAATGCAATGGCACCCCGAAATCCTGTATCTCTACATAGTTGTCCTAGTCCCCGCAAAAGGATTCGCTCAGCTATCGTCTCTAAGTATCGAAAAAATTAAAAAAGCAAACTGAAGAATATCGTTCATATTCACCTCAAGCGTGCTGCCTTTAAAAATGACAGCGGAGTTTCCACCAATATTCTTCATTTTGCTTTTTTAATTATTTCGATACTTAGAGACGATATTTGAGCGAATCCTTTTGCGGGGACTAGGACAACTATGTAGAGATACAGGATTTCGGGGTGCCATTGCATTATATTCAGTAGTTATTTTATTAACAGTGTTTGAATCGGGGACTTTGAGAATTTGGTCTAGATCGTGGCCATTTTGTCAGTTTTCAGTGACCTTTCCAAGAATCGAAAATTAAAATACTTAGGGGTGGAATTTCATGCTGGTTTTGACATATGCTTTGTAGAAGCGTTCAATCTATTAATTCATCATTTTATTCACCTCGCTACCCCAGTATAATAGCTGGTGAGGGTGTCCGGTTGGTGGTACTTTTGAGCGTCCGTCGCCTCTTCCCAAGTGACTCCTCTCGGCAGTGGTTTCCTGACACCGAGCACAAACTGGGACATCAGCGTAGCCAGTCTGCGGGGTGGAATGTCTAATACCTGGCGTTCCTCTTGCAGATTAGCCTTGAAAAACCCGTGCACCTTTCGCAGGACCTAAAAATTATTAAAATACGACATATATTTACTGAAATATCGAAGAAAAACAAATTTTTGGATCAAATTGTCAATTCTCCCAACCGCGGCAAACCCAAACGCACCGAAAGTAAATTCTCCCTACTCCCCGAGCAGACGCCCCTTCAAAACATCAACAATGGCTTCATTTTGACACTTACGGAGATCGTCTTCTTTACAGTATTGACATTCCTCCTCTCTAACACGTATGTGCGATGCTCAGCCTCCTGCTGCAGCTCCTCCAGGGTAGGGGGACGCGGATTTGGAGTCTCATTGTCCGCGTTCGCCTCATTTTCCGCATTTTCCTCCTGAGGGAGGGGCTCTTCCACGTCAAAACAGACATCGAAGTCGGAGATATCCGCATTATTAAATGGTCTCTCCTCCTCCAGAACCTCTTTAACAATGTCCGCCTGCACTTCTCCCATGATTTCGAAAAAAAAATCCCTCAAATACTTTCTAGAACCCTCCCTTTTCTCCTCTTCTGTCGCATCATCATAGCCTGGAACTCTTGAACTTGCTTTCGAAGCCATTGTAGCAGACGAAAAAGTGTACCGGAACTAGTTTTCCGCGCGACCGGAAGTGGCTTCGTTCTATCAATATCCTTACGCACGGCCGGAAGTGAAGTTTTGAGCAAATACGGAGGTTTGAGCAAATACGGGGGCTGGTTATTGACTTTTGAGCAAATACGAGGCTCAGTGCTGAAGCCTACCCGACTTGATATTTACTCAAACCATTTAAAAATAAGGTACAAAGCCTAGAAAACCTCTCTATATGCCCCTGTATTTGTTGATCATATTGCTTTATATCAAAGCTGAAAGCTCAGTGGTGAAAGAATGTCATTCTTGGCTCCAACCCTCCCCCCATCCCAAATGGACATATTTATGGGCTTGTCAAGTTCACGAGTCTCCTGGAAACTGATTTCTGTAAGGTGTACATCAAATCCTGTACGACAACAGAAATGAAGAAAAGCTGAAACCAGTGGCAACGCCGACAGCAGTCTTCTTAATTCTAGTTCATATTGGCAGAATAATAATATAGTGACATAAGTGTTTACTATGAGACAAATGCTTGACACGGAACAAATGCAATGATAATGGAGATTATGCACATTGACCTGGTCCCAGTAAGTGTGCAGAGATGAGCCATCTGTGCAGAATTATACTGTGCATACTGTACAATGTTGACAGTCAGGGAAATATTGTAAGGTGTATATGCAAAGTAGTGGAATGGCCAGTCAGTTTCCATTAAAGACAGATGCTAGTGGCAGGGAGTACAGTTGCACAACAGTAATCTGCAGTAACTAACGGGATCTGTAGTAGTGCAGATAACGGCAGACAATCCAACCGTGATCTGCATCAAATGAACGTGATCTGCATCAATTTATGTGGTTCAAAGCGCCGTTATCTGCATATCCTATTGATGTAAATTACGTTTGGATGGTATGCCGTGATCTGCACTACTGCAGATCACGTCAGTTACTGCAGATCACGGTTGTACATATGTTGTGATGTTCTACTGATTTTTTCTAATAACTCTGGATTATATTACCTTGCTAATTTATATCACCAAATAGAAAAAGTAAAGAAATCCTTATATTACAGTGCTAACTTTTATGGTAAGTTCATCCACGCAAAAATGCCTTAACCATGGCAATGAATGGGAAAACAGTATAATATTTTCACATTATTTATGATCAGTTATCTCCCACTTCTGATTTATACATTAAACTTTGCAGATGTATAGAGGAGTTCTTTGTTAACATGTTATAAGAAAGTTATGTATTTATATTTCTATTTGCTTAACTATGGGAACCTGTGAGCACTCGGACATCTAATAGACATGATGAACATAGGTCAAATTATGACAATTTGCATAAATATACGTATTTTGGGCATTGTAGTCCATGTAGGGATGTGAATTAAGTGGTATTTTGAGAATTGAGTTTCACTGATTTTTTGCCACCAGGTGGCTTCTGTGTACCCACCCGCATTTGTCTCTAATGACCTACACGACTTGATTACTATATGTTTAAAGATGGTGTATCAGCTAATAGACTAAAATAACTTTTTCTTCAAAATGGATATAATTTTAATGTCAAGGGTTTTGTTATTATTTTAGCTGATGTGCAGTACTCAATGTTAAATATATTTGTCTATAAAGGCATGATTTGAGATAGAAAACAATGTTGCTTATTCACCTCACTGACTCAGTCACTCCCCCAAGTGAGTACAGGGGAGACTAGCCTGGTAGAGAAAGCACTGAGCCATGCAGTACCACAACATAGTAAGTTTTAGTGTCGACCTACAGTAAAAATTATTGCACTGCCTGTGCTACTTTTATAGCTTTAGACACTATCAATCATTTTAAAAGTCAGGGAGTATTTATAGGAGACTCTATACAAGAGCAATATGACATTATTAAAAATTAACCGGGTTTTAGCTGATATACCATCTTTAAACCTAGCACCTCCTTATACTAAAGAGAGGTGGTATGTTTCCATACCTCAAGTGAAGGGTATTTGTACCAAATACCCTGCAGGCTCTTACCAGAATTAACAGACATGTCTGCAGATTCAAACATTATGTGTGCTTGAAAGCTTTTCTCATGGGCATATGTGCTATCTGATGTATATGTACTCATCCCTTATAACCAAGAGTGAAGGTTGACTTGAAATGCATAGATTCGATCAGGGCATCTAGGAGACAAAGTTCAGAGAATCCTTTTACTCAGACCAAGGAAATGGATTTCACACCATCAGTTATATATGAATGCCAGTATACTTACCACCCTGCACCATGCAGTGACGGTTAGCTGACTCAGTTGTGTCTGTACACCAACCTTCACCACACGCAGGCCAAAGCTAACATTAACAGCTACATCGGGTTGTCTCACTGGTCGGACATACTTCCCAAATTTCTCTGCACGTTTCATGAGGTCACCCACCAGACGGGCTTCTGCAGGAAGGCTGCCATATTGTCACCATGCAAATCATGAGCAGAAAGTATTGTCAGTATTATATCACACACAATGAATAGTGCTGGTGATCAAGGATAGTTATTCTTTCTTCTCAATCTTAAATAATTGTTAGCATAATCAATATCTAGATGCATACATGTATATGATTTTAGTTGCAATTTGAAGTGGTTGGTCCAGGTCCATGAATATCCCAGCCAACACACCCTAGTGGGCCCTAGATGGGTCACAGATGGGCTGCCTTATGGGGCCCATATGGGTTGCCCATCTGGGGCCCGCTTCGTTTTGACCAGGGCTATCAGATGGGGCCCAGAAGGGCTTGCCCAGCTTTGAAGTGGGCTGGCCCTGTTCAGATCTAAGTGGGACCCAGGTGGGCTCCTTTATTTGGAGAACACGTAATTGGGGGCGGGGGGTGGGGGCTGGGGGGACAGACACAACATTTTCTTTAGCTATGAGCTTAGTTGTTATGTAGTTGATGACCATACATATTAAGAGTAGTTACCAACAAGTATTCAAGTGGGTCAATTAATTTATCTGCATTTAGTGTCATCTCTTCACTTTATTCAAGGAGGAGAAGCAAAATGCATCCTTTGACTAACTACAACTCTGATCACATTGGGTGACACAGTCAGAGTTCTTGTGAGTCTGATAGTGATACCTGAGGGAGCCCTGGGATTATGTACTATGATCATATCCTGGGGAGAGGTGTCAGTATCAGAATGCTCCTCATTTCTCTATTCGTGTGCAAACTTGTGTGGACAATTTCATATAATATGAACATAATGTGAAAACTGTATCATTTCAATGGTTTTGAAGGAATTGTGAATTTATGGCTCATTGTAATAAAGACAAGAAAATGTCTATAGGATATCAAATCCCATGTACTCTCAATGATGACATCTAGTGGTAAGCTCAGGAACAATACTTGCCCACTTAGCCCAGGCCTAGCCCAAGTGAAACCCACTCTTTTGGGGAAAGGTCTTTGAAACATAATCATGAAAGTTGTTTCGGTAGAATTAGCCCAGAAAGTGAAGTTGGTGGGTAGGCCCACATGGGGCCCACCTAGCAGCCCACACCAAGCCCATGGAAAACCCGTGCAGACCTCAGCCCACTTAGCCCAGCTCTAGCCCAGGTGAAACCCAGGTAGACAACATAGCATGAGAAAAATAATTTGAATTTGCATTTTCTAGAGAAAAGGGACAAATGAGGATAAATCAAAATATCTGCAATGCAAGAAATCCATTAACAACTAAGTTCAGTACATGGGCTCAGCCCACCTGGGCCCTATCTGGCTTCCCATGCTGAGCCCATGGGAAACTCAGGGATACCTTTGCCAAGTTTGCCCATTTCCAACCCAGATGAAACCCACTTTTACAAAAACGCATATAATGTCAATTTAAAATGTAAATTAATCAAATATTTTCAGAAAAGAGTATGAATTGAAGGATTTGCAGTGAGAACATGACATGTTGATATTCTGAGCTGAACCCAGATGGGCCCCATCTGGAAGCCCAGACAATTACCAGTTAATACCCAGATATGGGCTAGCCCATGGTGCCCAGAGACACGCCCATATGGGGCCCATTTGGGTGTGTTGGCTGGGATGTTACCTGCTTATCTAGGCATTATGCCGTCCTTAAAGGACTAAAGAAAGTTTATTTTAAAAAAAACAAAAAAAAACAACAACCCGCATCATATACATATGTGTGGCTGCTGAAAAGCCGACGTACCTATTCGAGTCTTGTCCGATGGTGGGCTGGGCCAGGCTGGCCAAGGCCAGCAGAATGCAGGCTACATGTGGACACAGACTCATCATCTATAACCAAATCTACACTGTAGTAAATAGTGAAAGCATACATAATTTTATAATGTAAACCCACAGTAGATTCTACTTCCAATCTATACACTAATACTGGAGTATATATATATATATATATATATATATATATATATATATATATATATATATATATATATATATATATATATATATATATATATATATATATATATATATACGTATATACAATGTGTGTATATATATATATATATATATATATATATATATATATATATATATATATATATATATATACACATGTATACATATATATATATAAATAAAGCTCAGCTACATACTCCACAAAACCTCCGGACAGCACTCACAAAACCTCTGGACAGCACTGGCAAATCCTCCGGACAGCAACTATGAAACTTCCGGACAGCACTTGCAAGACTTCGGGACAGCAATTACAAAAGCTCCTCTCATGCAAGGAGTGCAATGTGGGATTAAACCTACAGTGAGAACAATAGGCCTAACTCCCAGGCGGAGTGTAAAAATCCAAAATTGATTTTTTTTTCTCCGGGTCAGGTGAGAACTAAGGCATGTTAGGCAAAAATAAAAAAGGGTATGTTTCAGGTAACATGGAGAAAAATGTAGCGTCGGTAGGTCGGACATGAAAATACTAGCCAACCTCTCCGAAGACCCTAAAATTGACCAAATAAGGGTAAAAATACGGAGATTTCTTCAAGATTGTATAAAAAAAAGATGTAGGGTTGGCCCTGTTTTGATAGGGTCGGTCGTGTGACCTGAAACAATTCTTTTTTTTTGGCCTCAGTGGTACACATGGTACAAGGGAGTTGCTGTGTCAGTGTTGAAAGCCAAATACAGGGTAATTGTAAGAGCAGAATTTTCCCACCATGTTAGCCGGGTTATGGGGGATCAATTGAAGAGTTTGGATGCAAAACGACATATCTCCATCCAAGAATTAAAGCATGTAGTACTTTTTGTAAAGGCACCCTGAGGTCAATTATACTACTTTGGTAACAGAGTGAATACTAAGCAGGTCCGAAAGAGATGAAAAAGAATACATCTTGGAAAAATAGTTTGAGAATTATGTTTCACTATCCCTAATCTATACTTTTGTCAGATTTTTGTCTCCATTTTTGAAATGGCGCTTATGTCGTTTTGCATCCAAACTCTTCAATTGCAGCCGTCCTTGATGACAGTATCCACACCAGGTGGAGCCGCCAATCTACCGTGATGACCCCGTCATCCTTGCAGTCAATATGTGTATCAACTTTTCCATTGCCCTTTCATGTTATATCTCAATAGTGAATGCAGTGATGAAAACAAAATGAAATATGGTTCACTAACGGTAAGGCACAAAATAAGCTTGGGGGTGGCAGGAATTCAGGCCCAAACGCACGTATTAGCCGCACCTAGACTTTGTGCATATCTTATAAGCGTCACAGGGATCTGATTATGGTGACTTTAGTAATTTAGTATGCATTTAAAAATACACACAAAAGCCGCACACTGACTTTGTCCTGATCCTATTAGCAGCACTATATAGCAAACTGACTTGCATACTAGCCGCGGTCTATACAGAAGGTTTTACAGTAAATTGTGAAAAATGTAGGGATGTGGATTACAAAGCCAAAACAGACGCCTGGTTTACATGACAACTAGAGGTATAAGCGCACTAGACTGATTCCGGGTAATTTACGTTTATTTAGTAAAAAATCATAGTGTTGTAGCTGTTGGCTATTCTGAGATAGGCACGAGCTATGAAAAACTCCAGATTCGAAAATAGGTTGTTCATAAATTACTCTTTATTCATTCTGATATACGGCACGTAATCATACAGACGGATAGTGATATTCAAATATGCTTTCTGACAACGGGCGCTACATGAACATACAGGAGTGATATGCTCACGGTCTAATCAATAATTCCAAAAAAGTACAACAGAGTTTTAGGAATCTCTGCTGAGGAACAGTCAAGCTGGCCGAAGTGCAAAGCAAGACTGAGTCCTCGAGTGGAAGAACCCATGGGTTTATATATTGAGACTTATGTAACTCCACTCCATAACTCGTAAACACATGAGTTCCGAGGAACTCCGGATAACCTGAAACCGGTTTGTCCGGGCCGACACGGTACCCGGGTTATGTCGGGTGACACGTGGCGGTCCCGGCTCGGGGCGTATTACCAGGACGCACTCCACCAATCCTCAGGTGCCGGATTATGTAATCACATACCGGGTACCAGACAGGAGTGCGGCCCGGATACACCACATCAAACACAACCAAACTAGATCAATCCGGTTCTATAGAAATAGTACAGCGTCCCACTAGTGTAGTGAAAGAGGATATCCACTGCAAATCAACTGCACACATTCCTCAAATAAGAGTTGAATTATAACCCCACCTTGTTTCTCTTCATCTCTTCATCATTCATGTGATGCCAATGTGTAGGCTAGTCCTTCCTATTGGTACCAGAGGGACATACTGCCTAATGAACATTGACCTGCCCCCTAGCAGGAAGTCGAAGAAGTCTACCTCATCATCCACACACAGTTTTACTCCTCGATATTGTTTCCTTTTACTTTGAAAGATTTAACCCAGCCATGCTTGTAGGCTGTTTTCCTATGTATGAGTCTTGTGCTCGGACAATAATTATATTGAAGTTTCTTTTTTGTTGTGAACTAAATAAGTGGCCGTGTATACTCTGCACCACTCGCGGTGCCCTCGGCAAAATCATGATCAAATATCACCTTACCCTGGTCAGTCTCATTTAATTCTACAATGTACATGGTTCTGTTAAAGAGGTTCATATCATAAGTTATGGTTCTGGCATTAGTCTATTTAAGGATCAACTGATGAGAGGGGTAATGGAAGTAATAAGGGTTGTTGATAGGTTTTGGAAGTAACGTTATAATATTGGTGTTCATTGGTGGAAATTAATAGAAGCAGTACAGGATTGGCGTTTGAAGCGTCGACAAAGGTTGGTGTTTATGTTGACCAACATTGGGAGGAACTTTTTTTAATGTTGGCGTCATGATCATTATATATCAGAATAGCATAACATGATAATCTGCTTTGGGTATGTTCCATGGGTTGCACTCTCAATGTACTATGCAACGTCTATTATTACGTTTATATTAAATATCGAATGATATTAAATCATATCAAATATTAAATAATACATGTTAGCCATATGGGTATAAAGATAAGGTCCAGGCTGTGTGGCTTGTTTATATCCAGCTCCGTGGTTGTAAAATTATACTTGAAGCTTTTTAGATTTACATTTTAATTTTAAAAAGTCACCAGCTTTCATATATACTGATGGTTTTCCTGATACAGTTAGTTGTAAAATCCAGCGTATTATGGTTACCATATGTATGGGCAAACCGTGCCCTATGACGGGGTGCAAAAAGAGGCGCCAGAACAAGATCTTGTCTCTAACACTGTAAAAATGTCACTAGCCCTCATATCTCTTGTCGATTTCAAGGAATGCCTATGTCATTTGTTGATTTTAAGAAATAGGTCTTGTCCCTTGTCATTATGCTCATGTGAGTTGAGTTGACGATTTTACCTTCTGGGCCAGACTGGGGGCCTCAGATAGCGAATTCCGGGGTCACTGAGTACATCCTTACTGAAAGAAGAACTCTGCAGTAAGTACTAGGTGAGTTCTGGGGGGTCAAAATAGTTTGGAAAATTTGCTAAAATTCTGTAAAAAATCACAAATGGCCCTCAGCATATCCTGATTGAGATGGCACCTCAAGATATATGATTATTGCAGGGATAGGCCTATATTTCAATGTTCATTTAGGTTCGGTCTGAAATGAACTTATTCACTGCACATATTGTCAATTATGGAGGTTCATTCATGTTAGGAACCTGGGAACCGGCATTTCCGATTTTGGTGAAGAACAACCCGTTTAATATTTTTATATAGCGTATAATAAAAGGTTTTCCTATTCATTTCTAAGAGAATTTCCATCAATACCCGGCTGGAAATTTTTTATCGCATGTTAAGTTACATTAAACTATAGTGAAAATTCATTTCCCTGTCTGAGACCTGCGGCCCTCTTCATGTAGGCTTCCTCTTTCCCTTACCAGGTGGGAGCACGTAATAAGGCCTCTAGTGATGTCCCTACTACTGTCTGATGCGTGGCGCCATCAGGTGTTGACGAGTCGTACCATCGATAGAGAGGTGTCAAATCCGTGGGAACGTTTAAACCCCCAGCTCTCATATATAATAGCATTCACATTAGGTATAAGCAAATGGCCTGTCAGACCATGGTTTGTCAGAGGCAGATGACATATTTGTATATTGACTAGAATATAGCTACTTACCACCTCTATATTTTGTCATGGTAGCTTATGAATGTTTGCCAGACCAAGCTATACCAAAATAATCGTACATATATGACACTTGAATCAGTAGAATAATGGGAAACAATTCCAAGTGTTTGTGCTAAGTGGGTGGTTGGGCCTGTGTGATTGACAGATGCCCTGTGTTGTTTGTGTATACCATGGGCACAGAGAGCATGGGGCTGAGGTCTGAGTACACCTCACAGGCAAGGACCCACACCTGGACAGGTCTTATGACATGTAGGCTACTGATATGGTCACTGTACAAGTCTGCCGTCTGTGGAGAGAATTATGGCACTAAAGACATGTAGGCCTGACCTAGTGTGTGTAGGACCTCCCCTCCTACTGCCCCACTGTGGCGAGTTACACACAGCACCTGTCCGTCATGTAACTAGCCGCTCCCCCAGACCTCGGTATAGGTTTTCTTTGTAACATGGTGATAACTGAGAACCTTTTATTATTTTCATTACTTTTTATCTTATTTTATAATTCATTTCACGTTATACAGTTTCTCGCGTATAATCCTAAGAAAACTGATGTAAACTTCTATTCTAGCGTGGATTTGTATCCAATAGATATCCAGTGCATGGGTCTTTATAATAGGATGTGAAAAATATGCCAGATCCCATTATAGCTAACAGCATTATAGTCTGTCAAAAAAAACAGGTAGTTTTTAGTGCATTTCTTTAAAAGGAAATCTCTAAAAGAGTTATTATTTCATGTAGTATCTGAAGAACCATCCCTGTTATTCATTATAATTTCCCATGAATGTGAGTAATTAAAAAAAAATCTAATAATAGAGAATGTACGATGTCATTCATGTCTAAGCGGTGCACATAGGAGCATTCATCAATTTAACATTTTGAAACTAAGTATTGAGGTACTATATATATCCATGTCCCTAATTAAGAGGTAACTCCTAGTCCATCTTTTGAGTAATGAAGACAAACGCCGAATAATCAGGGTAAATGAATTTTCTTCTGCAAAATGACACATGAGCCGAGGATGCGGAGTCCTATATGTATCACAAACAGGAGGCGAAACCACCAACTAATGAATATTCATGACGTCATAACTAATGAATATTCATAATGAGATACCCCATGACTGTAACATGACGGATAAAGATATGCACGGCCATTTGTGCAACACTACTACTGTATCATCATCAACATTATCATCATCATCAGGTCTTGTTATCGGGATAATAGTGCGAATAGCAAATTAAATGGGGTTAGCATATTCTTCAACTACTAGGCACAAGATTATAGACAAGTAAGGCATATATAATCTTCATCAAAACAGCACGATTCCGGACAGGTAATCAATGTAAATACAACACATCATGAAAAGATTCTGACAAAGTGAGAAATCAATGAGATGACGTGGTTATATAATACTAACAACAGAGAATGGACACATCTGTTGTCAAATCAATGACCAATAGGTTCAGTATTGGTATAATGTAGGGCCCATGTTATTTATATGCGATTTTCGAGTCAAACTCTATTCTCAAAATAGCTTCCGAAATGGAGAATCACAATTTCGGGAATACTGTTTTCGATCTGGAGTTTATTACGACATGTGTACAGGCAAGGGAAAAGGGTAGTCCAAGGAAAAAGCCAACTTTGAAATTGTTGTCATAAGCTTTCCAGCGATATATTACACTAGAAGATGTTATTTCTAGTTTTTGAGGAATGGCTTTATGAATATGTGTGGGCATCACCCTTTCCAAAATCCAGATAAGCTCTTTGTCTCATATTTTCCAAGATATTCCTATTTTATTAGCATTATCTATGATAATTAGAAATTCATGATACATTTTCATTCTTTAGGTCATAAAATTCGATCTAGGAATGGTAAATTTATTTTGTTTTCACCATCGCAATCCTCAGAAATCATTCTATCAATTTATGTCTTAATTTCCTCTATTTGGAAAAAAAATCATGTTTCCATGGCAACACATATCAACAAGCACACCCATTTAGGGTTTAAAACGTTCCTTTTACCTTCCAAATATAGAAGCTTTTTACCAAAAATGGAATGTTTTATGTAATCCTATTGAATTCTCCAGAAAAAAGTACCCAAGAGCTATTTTTAGCCTCATTCTTTCATTTTAGGCCATAGTGGCGCCCCCTGGTGGCTAAAATCGGAACTAATCCCGCGGGGACTATCCTTTCTGCTTGGCTGCTCACATATATGCCAACCTAGCATGTGTCCGTCATCTGCAGACCTTATGCTGGGAAATATAGGAATTTCGGTGACTCTTTACCAAAGGCGTTTTTTTAAAATTAAATATTGTCGTGAATATCTGATCAAAACCGGGACAAATGGGATAATATTGATGCGACGGTGGGAGTCGGTGTTGTTCTAGGATAAAACCACCAACATTGTGCTGAAATAAGGCAAAAGGACACGGAGACAGTTTCTACACAGGGACATAGCTTGCACTAGTCTACGCATAGAAAAGGGAAGGTCTACTTGCCATAAACTCATAGGCTAGTCTACTTGTCTCAGAGGCCAGTCTACTTGTCTCAGAGGCCAGTCTACTTGTTACAGAGGCCAGTCGACTTGTTACAGAGGCCAGTCTACTTGTCTCAGAAGCCAAGGTTCTTGCCTCAGAGGCCGGTCTACTTTTCTCAGAGGTCAGTCTACTTGTCTCAGAGGCCGGTCTACTTGTCTCAGAGGCCAGTATACTTGTCTGAGAAGTCAGTCAACTTGGCTCGTGGTCAGTCGACATGCTTCCGGCGGAGGATAGTATTCCTATATGTATTAACCTACTTAAAGATTGGGTCTCACAGTTTTGAGCAACTTCATCTATCACTCAAGCTTTCTGTATTGCATAAATGTTTTAGTGTATCAAACAGTATGTGCCATGGGTGTGGATGGTCGCCTCACAATCACCAGAATGGACCACACTATAATACCACACTGTGACACAGGTGTGGCATACCTAGATAACCCCATTTAAGGTACCGGTCCACCCTACACCTTGTAAGACTAAGGAGCCATATGTGCACATGTGTTGGGGGGCGACCACTATCACTAGGGGGCAACAATTGACACCACAGGCAAGACAGGGCTCTATCGGAGATTGCTTGTTTTTGGTCGGAGAAGACCGGTCTGAGGGCAGTACTTCCAATATAAAATTAAAGGCGATTTTTATGATTTTAATAAATGCGACAGAGGTCTGTATCATTGAAGGGATTTCGATTTATCGGGGGTCATTTTCAAGGTTGTCGCCGTAGGGAGGATGTCCAAAGGTTGTCATTAGTATTTTCTCATCAATGAATGGAACCGCAGATAATAGATATCCCATGGAGAATTATATAAGAGAGGAAGAAGTATTTTCTGTGTTCTCAGCTGCCTTTAGGTATCTCGTAATAATATTAATTTCTCAATTTTTGAACAGAAACGGGATAAACTTAACACCGGCGACCTACCACTTGGAAGGACATATTCTCCAAACACCCAACGGTGTTTAGCCTGTTAAATTGCAAATGTGTTCTTTATAACAGTTGGTCTAGATGCACCAATCAACAATGAATTACAAAAAGTCTTGGACATACTAATCATGATTCCGTTTAATCAAATACTCTCAGATGATATGATAAACATCAATGTATGTTCTTCATCACTTTGAAGCACGCCTGGTTTACATAACAACAAAGTTCCGCCCACCTCACAGCATAAAGTGTGCTTTTTTCATATTTTTACCTTTTTTTGATACATCAAATCGGAACTAGTGCAAAGCATCACAAGGTGCAAATGTACAATATATCATCATGAACCTGTTTCGGACCAATCGCCTGCTTCTTTTATACATCAATGTTATAGAAAATACTACATTTTTCTTGAAGGTAGTTGTCTGCACATGAAACAAGTCCCTATGCTGGTGGGCCACGTGGTTGGTGAAGATAACATGGTAACTTGAAGCTACTCCAGATAGCGTGTAGCAAAGGTTGGATGACACATGTATGCACCTGTATACCCAATACTAGACGACCATTTAATGATACCGTGAGGAACGGCCAGTCGTATCATCTGTTAAAACATACGCAGAATTACACGTATAATAATAGCCTCATGATATTTTTAGGAATTTTTAAACCCTATTTCAAC
The DNA here is from genome assembly GCA_947462335.1 of Harmothoe impar. Lineage (NCBI taxonomy): Eukaryota > Metazoa > Annelida > Polychaeta > Phyllodocida > Polynoidae > Harmothoe > Harmothoe impar. Next base: position 56,070,648 of record OX381707.1, on the reverse strand, counting down.
CAAGGAAACATATACATGATGTTATATGAAAAATACCAAATTTACCACGTGGGGAACGCCCCAATGTATGGCAATGTGAGGTCACATCCGCAGCCATGGAAACAAACATGTAAAATATACAAAGCAAGGATATGCGTACTACGTCATCGACGGGGTGGTGTACCACATTTGATGACGTATTACACATGACAAGGTAGCAAGGGTTCGTCCCATGTGCTCGCAGAGTAGAACACAATCCCAGATTAGTGTATCAACATCTTCAAAGACCTCTTACACGTACAGATAATGATAATACTTCGTAATTCGTTTTCAACATGTTCAAGTTTCACTTGAAAACAAAGTGTTGGCTTGGAAACTTCAGTATTTTCTTCACATGAGAACCTAAGGAGTGAGTACAGGTATAGGCGCTGTAGTATAGGTGTGACCCTATCTAGTGTATAATGTGTTAGTCAAACTTACCCTTACATTTAGAACATGATACCTCAATCAACTGTGACTCCTCAGGCCACTACCCGTAATTAACCTAATTAATTACGTCGATCTATACACATCGCCCTTATCATGACATACTTCCTCAATATACTTAGTAGACAGCCGGGGCATCACCTAATAATAACAATAATCTCCACAGGCCAAAACTCCCAACAAAACCGAGGCATTTCCCACCAGGATCAAAACAATATTCTATTCTGTGGACCCTGTTAAACGCGTGAAGTGAGAATAAAACAAAAAGGGGTAATAGAAGCACCTGTAGTGTACGGGTCGTGGTGGGGTGGGTTAATGGTATGGTGAGAGAGGTGAGAGAGGTAGGAGTGGCGAGGGGGGGGGGGCGGGGGTCAGTCTCAGACTGATGTGGCTTACTGCATTGTCAACATTCACAGAGATCGGCAAATCAACCTTCTCTATGAACTCCAGCAGATTTTCAGTTTGATAATTAATTTTTTTTTGAAGAAATTTCTAAAATACCACCAAAATCGCTGCGCTGATGGGACCCTCTTGCTGCGTGGCTTCACCGCCATATTGCTGTTGTTTACCCTAGTGAAGCAAAGCTATGGGGTCCCACTTAGCAAATTTCATTTATTTAGCATGGGGGCATTTTAACGTATCCAGACAACAAACTGGCTTACAATTAATTGTTGTCAATGCTTATTAAGATTGTCTTTTGTCTTTTAATTCCAAGTGCAAAGGGACAGATTGATGGCAACTGGGTTGCATCATTATAAAGGGTCACGAAAGTAGTTATGAAGTCGACAATGGCATAGATAGAGCAAAGCCCTATTGAAGTGCCTGTCTATCTTCCATCTTTATCAAAAGTCTCCTAGAGAGACTGCAATGGTCAAGGTGTGGTTACAACTCTTGTGTTTGTTTCCCTGGTTATGTTATCATTTCCTACATTAACAATTAAGCAACCATCCTATTAATCACAGGCAAATATACATATACTACCCTTTCGAGCATAAGAGAAAAAATACAGCAATAATAACACAAAATAGCGACTAACATCTACGAAGCGGCATCAGTGGGGCCCTACTACAGAGCCCGTGTAAAATCATAACAAAACATAGCAAAACATAAACACACAATAAAAACACCAGACCCTGGTGGTCTATGCCTCAGCCTCGTTTGGAGACCTGCCTCTGTATAAGATGAAGGTCTCAGTACACTAATTCCCATGGCCTATGCTGCTTAGGATCTAAAATCAAAGAGTAGTAGGATAGTAATAGTAGTAGATATGGAGAAAATGGCGTTGTTAGACCTTGCCACACTTCAGTCACACGCTTTATGCCACCACAATGGCCACTGCTGAGAGTCTAAGGTATAAAAGAATGGCGGACTGCGCAGGCGCAAATTATAGCAGGAGATGCTAGCTGTATTCACTGGGGTATATAGATACTTAAAGGGTACACGAGTAGGAACATCGTCAAGGCTAATTTATACACAGCCTGAAAATGTTCATACACGATCAAGTCATCAAATTTGTGCCTTTGGATTGGCTGCTAAACGTGAGGAGATTTGGGGCCTGGAATAAAGATATACCCTTCTAATTTGTGATTTCATAACGCTCAATCTTTTCTGCGTATAAGCCATTCATCGAAAACCCTCTGACAAATCAACCACAACATACTCTATAGTGAGCCGTCACGCAGAAAGCATGCTCCGCGCGGAGCATCCTTTTTGCTTGACTGCTCACATTTTACAATGGAATACATGGCCAGCATCTGACAAACTTCAACCAACTCACTTATTCCAGTGGTATACCCCAAAGTAGTCTTGCCCTCTACCACTAGGGCGAATAAAAAATACTATAGCAGCGCCTTTCTAGCATTTACAACCAAAGATAAGTATGCAATACCTAAGCCTCGAAGCAAGCAAGTGGGCTCCAATGCTCTCTCCACCATCAGTAACAAAAATATGGTGTCCAGTGGGCACTGTTTGCGACTATACACATATATATGGTTGGTACAAGGGCTGTTACACCGCGTCTTCCTATCGTAAAGACATGATACTATTCCCACGGGTGGATGAACTCGACATGATTATGAGAAATGATAAAGCCTTGGGCTTCTACTTGAGAATGATAAAATAAACCACTCTGCTCATGAATTGATACAAACTCTCGTTCTCTCGCTATCTCAATATGAGGTGTGCACATGTATATGGGGCGTGTCCGGCAATGCCCTTCTCCCCCTCCAAGATACAGTATTCTAAGTCCTAGTTAGATTATGCTACTACTTACTGCCCATATACATATATAGGCATTGTGTGCATGACGTCACATGAAGAAAATGCTCCTTCTTATACTGATAACAGCTTATTCCTATCTGGCTTTAGCCAATACTCCAAAACAAGTGTCCAATGATGATTACATGCAAAGAGATAACAGGCGGTGCAGTTCTTTTGTGTATACATAGTCTTTTTTTCCTGGACGTCAATTTGAAGAACACCTCTTGCAGTGCGCTTATGGCATATTATCCTATGTACATTATAATATAATATATGAGTGGTTACAGGGGTCATTTATTATGGAAAATATTCCCACTCTCTGACCTGTGTAGTAGTAGTAGTAGACAGTACTGCCACTTGCTTTTCTGCTGGTTGTCCCTTGATCATGTGTTCAGCGTATTATAGTACACAATGTTCAACTTCTAGTCAGTGGGCTGCTCCAGGGGCAGAGCGCTATATACTGGAGTTGACGTCCCAAACAGTCCTGACCACTCGGTCACTCCTCCACATTTTTGTTGTTTGCTTCTTCCTGGGGCCGTATCAAGGAGATCATAGCAAAAACGAGATATAATACCGTGCCGCCAGCGCAACACGTCGACATACTGCTTCGACGTTGTTTCTTTTGATTTTCATGCAAATATGGCAGTTGTGATTAATTAGGGGCAAAAATGAAAAAAACAAAGAAATTACAAATTATATGGTAACGCCTTGAACTGCTTTGATTTACACTGAGACTAATCGGCTCCCAATTCTAAATCCATTGTGTAGTATTTTTTTCGTACCCTCTAGAACCAGGCGAATTGAGTCCCTCCTTCTCACGCACCTATATATGTATATAGATATATGTATATGTCTTTAAACGTGATTCTCAAACAAAACACTTAAGTGGCATACAGAGTTACCCTGGTTGCCATAGCAACTATCACGTATGTCCTTTCAATTCTCTATAGATTTGACCATCTGGCTGCTGAGGGCCCTGGTCAACCATAACACCATGGTGTTGATTGGGGCGACTCGCGGCCCGACAGTCTTTTTGTTTTACCCAGTCCTTCAACCCTCCAGGTTCACACAGCAGCGCCTATACTGACACCAACCAACTCCAGAGGGCCTGACTTTGTTGCCATGGCAACTTAAGACATCACGTGTGGCCATGGCCCTATCTCCTCGTCAGCTGCATAGAACAACCCCCCTTGATGGATGGCAGGAATCTACTCCAATATTCAAAATATCCTGAATAACACCAAAGAAAAACAGTATATTGAGAAGATGCTGATATTTGCTCCCTTTAACATCCATATACGTTTGGCAACGTAGGGTGGCTAGGTGAGCGGCATCATCCAATGGGGCGTCGTCATAGTAGTAAGGTGCTGCCTGCTGTTTTCCCAAATTGTGCCCAAATTGTGTGAGAGACGGGCCACTCCCGGGGAGGGAGGGCCGACCGCGACGGAGCAGGGCGGGGTGAAGACGGCTTGAAGGCAATCGGCATCCAATGCCTTTGTTTGTATAATGGCAACTTTGGCAAGAGCTCTTGACGGTAACATCCAAATGAGCCTCCAGTAGAGTATGTCAGGGTCGGTCTACAACCGAGCACCTGCGAAATGCAGCCTCGAGGACGATGAGGTGGAGGATAGCCTATTCTGGTATTATCATCATCATTATCATTATCATCTTATCTCAGAACAGGTCTCTTATTATCATTATTATTAGATTATTATTGTCTTTTGTAGTTTTCAAGATGTCTTTGATTGGACGTTGCTCCTAATATTTCTTACACAACATTCACACAATATGTACAATAGAGAACAAGATGCTGCTTGTTCCAGGAGGGATTTCTAGTAGTTATTATTATTATTAATCATCATACATAAGGAGTCCACGTCCCTTACCAGCGGGGTAGTAGGTAGGTGCTTGGAGGCCATTGGCTGGCTGTCTGGCTGCCCTGTACGTCATTGTACGTCATTGTACGTCATAGTGGACCTGAGACAGTCACTCTCAGCATCATCAAAGCCCCATATATATAATAATATGCTGCTGCTTTAACATAAGACTCTTCACCCCTGCGCTAAGGCAATCTGTTTTGTGTAGTAGAAGTTGAAGTAATGGAGAGGAGGTCAAGTTCAGTTGAGTTTCTTGGGTCATGCTCTTAGGTCGAGCACCTCCTGCATGAGTGGCTGGATGCCCTCAGGGTTCACCTTGAGCAGCACCTGCGAGTGCTCCTCGTTGAGGTTGCGAATGTCTGTCAGCTTCATGAGCAGCTTGGGGTAGATGTGGCGCGCGGCGTAGGGCGAGTACTTGGTCTCCAGGTACTTCTTGAGCAGCATCGAGTACCGCTCCTGCTCCTGCCACACCAGCTGTTTGTTGAAGAGGTTGGGGCGGTCGGGCGAGAAGAGCGACACGATCAGCAGCAGGATCAGCGTCGTCTGGTCCGCGTTCAGGTCCACGGCCAGCGACTTGACGAAATTCATGTGGTCCTCGAAGAGGCCGCCCTCGGCCTTCTTGAGCTGCTCCAAGTTCATGGCACTCGTGTCTTCCCGGTCTGAGCCCTCCAGGAAATGCTGCTTCTCCTTGTCGAAGGTGATGACCGAGCGCAGGATGAGCAGCTCGATGGAGCCGCCCTTGAGCAGCGAGATCTGGTCGGCTTGAGGGAGCATCTTGAAGGCCTTCACCTTCTTGGCCATGTCGATGACGCGCCGCACCGAGATCTCGGCGATGTTGACCAGGTCACCCATGTCCCTGGCGCAGTCGCGAGACAGCTCCTTGTCCATACTGATCTCCAGGGACCCCTGGTAGGCGATCTTGAGCTCCTCGATGAGCTCCATCTCCTCGTAGGTGAGCACGGCGGCCGGGGAGCCCGTCATGTCGGGAGGCTGGAGGGACGAGGAGGACGACTGGTCCATGTGCTCCGGGGTGACTCTGCAAGACATGTATTGAGGAGAATGCTCAGGTCTGCAAGGAAGACGTAAGTCTAGCCTTTGCAGTGTTCATATTGGAAATGGGGTTTCAACTAGAATATTCATATCATGAGAGTCAATTGTGTATGTACGTTGTTTGAAATTCATAATGGTAGTATCTTTTTAAAAGCGATTTTAATGATTTATAAAACTACACAATTATACACTGTAAATAATAGTAACAAACTATAAATAATGAAGTACCGAAGATTTTAACATCAAATATACATAGCTATCATAATATTCATACGTTATTATCTCCATTATTATATAAAATGAATTATTAATCACGATAATTTGTATCAAATGCAAATGGGATTCACATGTCAATTTTTCTTTAAACAATTGGCGGGTCCCCCCTGTATGTTTTAACTACATAATTTCTCACACAGACCCCCCCCCCCATGCATCTATCAGTATTTGTTTTTTTAAGAGCACCATCTGTAACTTGAGAGTGCATGTCCCAAGCACCCTACCTGGGCCTGCTTCCATTATTCAGGGCTGAGAACTTTCCCAAGGCCCACAAAAGCAGTTGGAGGCAGCCTCCTAGTCCTACTACCTCCTCCTGCCCCCCCCTCCCTACCCTAACCCCCCCCCCCCCCACAAACACACTCCCACTGCCCGCCTGATTAAGCACAGGTAGGTGGAGCACACAGAGCTGCCTGGGCAGTCAGGTGGAAGTGACATGTACCTTTGTGTTTCTTCATTTATTCTCGGCGCACGGAACGGTCCCTCACGACTGGAATGTATTTATGTTTGAACAGTTGGACTAGGTTTTGCGATGGAGTTGATTTGAATCAAAAACAGTCAAAAAAAAGGTTTTTGTTGTTGTTATTTTTGGTTAATTTCATTTTTGCATTTTGAACGATATTATGAATCTGTGTTTGCTTGATTAAATATAGATGGAATGAAAGTTTGAAGAGGATGAATCTCTATTTGGCGAGGGCTATCAGACTGCGAGCTATTATATCAATCTATCCTTCATTTGTTACTACCTTGACATAAATTGGTACTAGTGCCATGTTTACGTCACGCACCCGTTAATTAACCAATTACACTAATCATCCCCATGGTGTGTAGCTACGCGGGGGTACATCCCTTGTCTACCCCCCCCCATTCCACTACCTCCCCAATGGTCATGTATATTGGTATAGCAGGTAGACCCCCCCCCCTCCACCATCAAGGCGCCCACATGGCCTCATACATATACATCTCAGGTGACAATGTGGCACTCACTAGAATCACCTGAGGGAACATGCACGTGTACTCCCCCTCCCCGCCCTGCCCTGCCCTGTACTTCAACTCACCTGGCGTGACCCCCCCTCCCCACCCGCCCAATCCTCCCTGCCTTATACCAGACTCTTCTCTACCCCCCCCCCCCCCACCACACACACACACACTCAGACCACTCCCCATCCCCAAGTCATGGATGTCCCCACATGACCCCAGCATGCAGACACAGTTCATGGCCTGAGAGCCTTAATGGTTACGGGATCTGAGAGTCACAATATACCCCCCCCCCCCCCAGGTGACCTCCTCCTGGGTGAACAGTGAGCTTAGTGAGCTGCTCACTCAGCAGTTAGCACCACCAGGTTACCAGGGTTATCGTTATAGATATAGAATAATATGCCTCATCATGCATTATTTTATATTATAAAATTTTGAAAAAAATATATCAAAATTAAATATCTAGATATCTAGCTACATTGTTGCACTGGGTATCTAGCTCCATTGTTTTATAACTGGGTATCTAGCTACATTGTATTATAACTGGGTATCTAGCTACATCGTTTTATAACTGGGTATCTAGCTACATCGTTGTATAACTGGGTAAGTGTCTACGGTACCTGGGCGGGAAGCTGGAGATGGGCATACTGCCGCGGCCACCCATCTGGTAGTGTGGGGAGGGGCCGTTGTTGACCACCGACGGCGCATCCTGAGATGAGTCGTCCAAACTGCCGGGTCCAGACGTCCCTCTAGCCGGCCTATTACAAAAGACAAGAAGGGGAATGGTAAAGCAAAGATGATAGGAATTGAACAAGACATGTACAACAAGGTGTGGGTTTATATGGGGAATAAGAAACTTGAATATCAAGAGAGTGGCACTTTTTTAAGTCAGGAGACTGGGAACCCTGGGACAATTGACCATAATTATCTTTGGACTGACCATTATTATCTTCAGATTGAACCAGCACAGAGTCAACTGCATTTTATATTCCCATTTAATACCAGAGGTGCAAGGAGTGACTTTCTGAGCTAACGTATATTTGTAGGATGAAACGGACTAAACCCCTAATAAAGAAGGGACTGCAAGGAGGGCATCCTGTATGGTGAGCTGCTGATGAACCATCTTAGATTAACCTACATCCTTACAGCAACTCCACTTGTGTATGTGTGGACATACTCAGTTTCCTGAATTAGAGTTAATTCAAGTATGACGTCCCCAAATTTCCGGCATTTCTAAAAGATACCCTCACTCCCAATTGCTATCATTTCCTCTAATCATAGAACAATGCTGTGCTCTAGAAGTCATATTGGCCCCATAGTAAAAAGTCATCATTCCCCACGTATCCCCTACAGCTTGATAACAGCATAAGTTATAGAATTAATTATACTAATAAAATATCCATCAGAGTCCACTTAGAGCAGTGTCTGAGAATTAATAAGTGTACAGACGAGGAATTCCAAATAGGGAGAGAGGCTCATGCAGACCATATCATCTCCGTTCTCACCGGGACTGCCTCTGTGGTGGGCGTTCACACGGAAACAGGTGGGAATTCCCACTGCTCTGAGCTGCTCCCCAGCCTGCTTCAGGACATGTTTTTGTCTTTGTGTGTTACTCTGACAGAAGGGTGTTGTTACAAGAGGCGGGTGTGTGGTGGGGGTATCTGTTGAGGACCAAACAGCTCTTTCCCACAGTGGGGGCAGCACATGCCGACGGTTTGAGTTTGTGGCTCGGTGTAACAGATGGTGCTCTGAGCAGATGGAACTGCTCGCCCGAGTAGATGGAACTGCTCACGAGTGACTCATGAAGCAATGTGTATTTTTCGGACTTTTCGGCACTTGTAATGATTCAGAGGTATTGCTTCTCTCTAGTCAACTCAACTGTAGGAAATGCTCAAATTTAGGTAATTTTTCTATGGGAATATGATTTGATATGGCCATCACAGGGACCAATCGTACAATGGTCTGACATGCTAAACGAGCTGCTGAACAGAAGAGAGGCCCCACACGGCCCTTTCTGCTTCCGCACACCCCTGCACAGGGCATTATTTCTGTGTGGTTGCCCACACTTACATGGGGTACTAGTACACCAGCTTCAGAGTAGGCCCCTTCATGTATATTACATCTCGTGGAGAGACATCTATAACAGCAATATACATATTATTGCCCTACACAGCAACCTACACGTCCGTGCATGACTTCCTCCTATTTCTCCTTCATTTTTTATTAGCCTTCCAACATAATCCTCACCCACACCTCAGCGTCTAACCCTTTGACTTTAAGGACCACACAGTGCTTTAATGTGCCATGACCGTACAGTCCTATAGCGAGCCTAAAAGTTAGGACTGCATTCATATGTGTCTACCATTTAGGAGTACAGTAACCCTGTATGCTCGATATGATGCAGCCCTGGCGAGTAGACTCACCACGGCTGCATTCATGCATCATGTCGACAAGGTGCACCATGAACAACCAATGCGGGTACAGTCAACCTACCACGCTAAATGCCCTCTGTCCTTCCTTCCATGCAGGCATTATTCATAGGCTGATTCCCCCACCCCCAGCCCACCCACACCCACACCTTCTTTGTTTTTGGTGATTTCTACTTTTGCGTTTTACCACAGTTTCCCTGCTAGTTGTGGCGGCCCTAGACCGCAGCATTCGTCCACCATGCCACCATGTACATGCTAGAATGCACCATGTGAATTATGGACGATGCTGGCGTGACGTGCGCACACGGCCCACTGCGCAGCTGACCACGGTGCTCTATCAGCCCTGCACACAACGACCTATCGGTCTGGGACCAAACCACGTCCAGGCCCCATACCTCAACCACTAATACATTTTTTTCTGTGTGTGAACTTTTTGTCTGCGTTGGTGTGCAGTCAGAGGCTCCCCAATATGGCTGTTATCGGCTCACAAGACCACATCTGGCCGCGGTTTTAATCATTATTCAACAATAAAGCCCATGCACGGTCGTTGGTTGGGGAAATGTGGAGTTTTCTTAAGTCACAGACATGCAGAAATAAGGAATTTTCCTTCCTTGTAGACATGCAGAAATGAATCGTCTCCCTTATCGTTCTTCCAGCTCGGTCCACCATGTGATTTACATGAGGCGTATTCTTGAAGAAAAATAACTAAGATAGTCCATTCGTTTTCCTTATTCACTCAGAACTAATCCAGAAGGTGAAAACCGATTAGTTGCCCCATGGCATATGAAATTACTTGCTAATTCATAATGCCTTCTGACAAATATTTTCCTGTCAGCTTTTGATATTAATCGGTTAAATGCCTGGCCTGTGCATACCAAAGGTGTACTCGATGTAACCTAAATATCCCAGTTGTATATCGCATTTCATAGGAAAGGTAGTGCAAGATTCAGTCAATAATACATGGACATATATCAGAATACATTGGGATAGGATGAGGTGGTGGGATCATCAACACATAGCTTCTACTATGCTATAAGGCAACCCCATGGGGTGGTGCACTGAACGGCCTAAATAACACAGAGTCAATGAGAAGCTCACACACGGGGGGTGAGCAGCTCACGTTACACAGCGCCCACCGTCTGAGCAGGTCACAGGTGAATCTTCAATGAACTGCGGCCGGCTTATATCATGTCAGCATCGTCAGCAACATGGGTGGGGTGGGGGCTGAGGGGTGCGGGTGGCATGGGGAACACCAAGCATGCCAGGGGAGGGCAAAAAGGGGGTTTGTTTCAGGCAATCTCGCCAGGGCAATTTTAAGAACTATCCATACTATGTTAACCATTGTTAATATTAAAGTCCAAGTAATGGTCCCTAAGTCATTTTAAAACATACCCAATGAAATCCAGTGTAAAACAAATCAAAGTATGTCCTGTCTGCCTTAGATTTTCTGGCCATGTCAATACACGAGACACACCTTTCTATTCTGGCCAAGATATATATATATACAAAATAAATATACATACAAGGCGCACCGAGCAGCTCAAAGAGCCCCTCCCAGACCCCAAGCTGTCCTTTGATGAATAACCCTCTAAGGATGGCATGATGCAGCACACAGTGTCATGTTTATTTGTTGTTATGATGCACAGAGGCAGCAAATCAGCAGCATCATGCCAACAACTCAGGAGTGTATCAAACCCGTAGGTTGACCATGATGCATGAATTCAGTACAGGCGAGGTGTAACTCACCATGGCTGTTAATTTATGCATTATGGCGACGATTCGGCGAGACACAATCATCAAAACACTATGCTGCTCTTAAAGGACTAAAGGTGACATGTCACCTATGAGGCTATGTGCACTTCCAACTAAGGGATATGTGACTGTGATCATGTTGACACCAACAACCTACACAACATTCCCACCTTCTCACCACAAAGAAAGGGCGCTGGTTTTCGCATTCTCTATATCCAGCACTAAGGATCCATTTCAATGGATTCGCAAGACATTAATCAAACACATTGTTGTGTTAATGTGACTGCAGTGCTGCTATGCCCACCATGACATTCTCCTAGAACAAACCAAGTGTCAACTTCAGACCGCAAAGCCGGGGGTTGACTTACCGATAAAAGGGCATTGATCAATTACTGTTACACCCATAACGCTATAATACGTTAAGACGGAGACATGGTATACTTTCCCTGTGAGTTAAAATTGTAATATGGCGAGGCCAAAGAAAGATAGTGAGCGTTCATCATTCCTAGTCTAGTCAGAATATCTCACGTATATAGGGATTCTAGAAAAATCCACCAGGTAGAAATGCTATAGTGTGAAACGAATAAGAAACAATAATTGCCCCCATGAAGGTGAGATATACCCTCTTTAGCCTTAATTTGGGTGTGAGGTGGTGTATTCTGTGGTGCTTATTTCTACCTTCCTTCACGATATGAGCTTACTATGGGGTGGATGGGTGTAGGCATGAACGTGTTGGGGGGGGGGGGGGGTTATTGGCGAAGGTTGAAGGCAGGGTGGGGTGGGGTGGGGTCGGGGGATGGGCGAGGTATGGTTGTCAATCTTCTGGTAGATCCTTTAAGCAGTACCGACGATTTGGGGTCATAATTAGACGAAGGACGCTCATGTCTCCCTAAATCACCCAACACATCAAAGACGGCCCTTAAGAGGAAGTACACCTATACCATCAGATATAAGCCCACCAACCCCTCCCCGCCACCAGTACCACTCCTATCACCCGCAATACATATAAGCATTAAGAGGCAGAACCACATGACCTCATTAAATTACAAATGTATTCCTCACTAAATTGATATAATCTAAGGACATTTATTAGTTACCAACCAGTTTATACATTATTGACGTCTGGTTCTGTGTTTACATTGTGTATAGCCTATGTGCATGGTCATATTATAGTGAGGGTGTTTTTGTGGTGATTCTGTATACTTAGATTGAGGTAATTCCGCTGCTAAACGGTGTCTTTTAGAGATGTCAGTGCACTGCTAATGGGCGTCTTATAAGTGGCGTGGAATCGGAGCGTTAGGGGTGTGTGTGTGTGTGGGGGGGGGTGTACACCCGGGTAAGACCTGACAGGGGCAGGAGTAGACTCAGGTTTAATATAGGGGGTGGGCGAGGAGGGTCTCTGGTCCCCCTTTCCTCCTCCAGGGTACATTGATCAGGCATGATCAATAGGGATTTAATGAGAGGGGAGCGGACAGAAACAGGGACACACACAGAAGGAGGTGTGTTTCAGCCCAACTAGGTATGAGGCAGGACCTTTATCTAAGTGATTTGAACATTAAATTAAATTGGAAATCTGACGTGTTTACGTCGCCTCTAAAATTGACTAAAACTGTGTGTTCTGCAAAAAGGGCTGGCACGACCGGGTTATCCGGGACGCACATTTTACTCTGTTTTTTGGCCTAAGGTGGTATATGGTGACGGTTCACGCGGGTGGGCACTGGAGGCGGTGGGGTGGGGGCGACTGTACTTTCATCCTCTGATACAGTACTAACTGGAGAAACTCTAGAGTTCCTCCTCCAGTATGCATGGGGGGGGGGATGTTGGTGGGAGGTAGGGGGTTAAGTCATTACTAGATGCTGAGTCGATGTTAACTCATCTAATACCAGAGTTGGTGTTTTGGTTCAATGTCCTTGTCCGGTGATTAGTCTACTGATGTTTATTTGGTTCGTGTCATCTCTTATTGATATAATATATACACGACAGTTCTCCTTTGATGTTCCATATTTACGTCCCAAAGATCCAGCCTCATTATAGGACTCCAAGTACAGTTTGTATGATGACATGCGCGCACCAAACCAGTCAGTCTACAACGTATATAGGGGCACTTTTAAATACATGATGTCATCATGTCTCCGCTAGACACGTCAACAGTTATGTTCCATATACTACTAACATATATACACTGTAGGTAATGTAGCACAATAGCATAATGTATATAGTGTTAGTGTTATTCAACCTGAGTACCATCATTCCCCAACTTGTTTGCCCTTGTTGAGTACATCATATTTGAATTGAAATACTCTCTACAGTATTCTAAAAGTAAAGAGACAGTCTAAAAGTCTAAAATCTTATGCGTGTCTCCCCAAAATCTCGAAAAGCCATCTGATTGTCTTTCTTTTGCAAATAATTGGTCGATGGCTCCACTTTAAATTAGTACCAGGGGAGTTAGTCTAAGACAGGTCTAAGACAAAGAATGTCAGCCAAGGTCATGTTAGTGAGGGTGGGGGTTGTGTTCAGTTGTTGGGGTGGGGGTAGAGGTATCAAGGGCACACCAGGGTGGATAAGAAGCTGGGTCAAGGCTCTATAGCTCAGGCACGCATTGACGAGTGGATCCCATTTCTGAGGACCAGGAAACACATCGAGGACAAATCGATCCTCATTGAGACTCTGTCTGATCCTTAATAGACCCCCCGGGCTGTTGGACTCAATAAAGGTGTACGACCTGGCTGTTACTGAGGGAGTGAAGACATGTAGCACAATGCTTCTACCGGGTATGTTGTATGAGTCACTGTGGTATATATGTTGAGGAAGTCAATGGCACATAGTAGTAAATGTGGATACGAGGGCAAATTAGGGGGCTTTTAATTTATTCAAGACCTAGAACGTGGAAATTGAATAAATCGTTCTAAATAGGTCCTCATGTTTTTACATCTTTAAACAGCGGTCGGGGACGTATTCGTCAATACACGTCACGGTGACGTATATATGTCGTTACTATCCCCGATCTATGACGTTACTAACATGGCCCTACGACAGATGCACCTCACACGCTGATTGGATGGGAGTCGTGCAGGTGTCGTTAGAATAGTTTCCCCTCGTAGAGTGAATCGATGTCACGGAGATTTTTCTCCGCCTGTAATCCGTTTAACACGAGAAAAGCGGACACAGGGGCTTTGGGCGGTTAGTAGGTGGGGTGTGGGTGTGGGTGAAGGTGGGTGGGGGGGGGGGGGGGGTGTCGGATGCCGGAGCTCCTTATAGTCTTACATTACAAGGGTATTTACCGCTGCTCGGACAAAAAGGGGCCTCTGGACGGCTGTCTGTGTTGTGGCAGTCAGTCGGTGCATTTCCATCATGATCCAGCCCTCCCCACAGGCCCTATCTACCCCCCCCCCCCCAACCTCACCCAAACCTCACTACTGACTGACTACCAATGCCCCCCCCCCCCCCCCCCCAGCAGGGGGGTGGATGTTACCAGTATAACACTGGTAGAGAAGGGGGAGAGAAGAGAGAGAGAGAGAGAGAGCGCTTAGAGCCAGAATCACCAGCGTCGTCACACGCCCGTCATAGTCATGCCTAAAAATAGGGAGTTGCATATCCCGCTAGTACTGCTGCCACTGACGTCCGCGTGTTTCTGTGACCCAATCTTAGGTCTTACTAGAAGTGGCCTTACAGGGGCCCTCCACTCTAAGCACTCTGTTGACCTCAATTTTTCACTTACAAAAATGGCCAGCACCTCATTTTAACCACAAGAGAATGGCGGTCACTATGAATACATTCATCCTGGGAAAAAGATAAGTATTCTTGGACCAGTGTACACTAAAAGTTTTTTTCCACATGTATCACATGAAATAATGGTGAATAATTATAGATTGTTGAAGATTGTACCCAATGGGATGTTGGTTATTGTGTTATTGATCACATATGTGAAATCCAGCTATATCTGGCCAGGCCCAACCCCTCCCTGACCTGTTTTGTGGAATTGCATGGGCACTTGGAGCAGTGCACTATCAAAATCACTATGGGTTATATAAAAATTAGGTCAAGGGTCACTGATAAATATTGCATCTTATGTAAGGCCTAGATGTGATATGAACAAATCATCTATTAATGATGCACAAGTGTTTGAAGCAAGTTCATAAATGATGTAAACAAAATAATAAAAACCATCATTTCTAGTAGGGGTTTTATGGAAATAGGTCAGGGGTAAATACATCAATGTTAATAAACTGGCTTCATGAACAGGTAAAAGCAGTGTTGAAATTATCCCTTATGAAGCTACAAATCATATGGGTAAACATGCATGTTTATTTAGGATTAACCTTACTTGATAGGTCAAAGGTCAATCATAAGTAGGTCAGAGGTCATGTGGTGCTTACAGGACAAGGTCAACTTGTGGAGCCCATTATGTGTAAAAGATTTCGTTCAAAAATATGAAGAAATGGCAGCCTTGATATTGGTCTGTTTTACATCACAGAAATGCATTGAGCTTAAGCACTGCTTGAATAGCCCCCAAGATTTGATACGTCCATCATGATTTCTCCGGACCTATGAGTGATAGGAAGATGATTCAAACAGATCTGAAAAGCTGTCACAATGCTCGATATGGCTATACAAGATTTTTTCTTTTTTACTCAAAATTGAAATTTTATGCAACTCCCTAATGATATTGAGACAGTCCGACTGGAAGAAGGCTAAGTGATATGATCTGCGAAAAGGGTGCATAAAAGTCCAATTTTCCCATTACATGTCACCTGTACTAATCCAATCAGACCAGGTATGGTCTGTGTAGAACCCAGGTACAGCTTTAGTAGATAGAACTACACAACTGGGTTAATCCATATGGATTGGATAAGGCCTAATGTGACCACTGACCAGACAGAAAACTGAGTAATAGCCTATCCGGCTAATAGTATGGGCTTAGTTATGGGCTGAGCTCAATATGGACTGGTACCATGCTCATGTAGAGCTGCCAAAGCCATGCAGTTCAAATTCGTAATTTTGATGTCAGGAAATTGTAGTATTTGTAATTTGACCTGTCACATTTCGTAAATGAGCTCAAAATTAATTCTAATTAATTAATTGAATTAATTAGAATTAGAACTGGGTGTAAAACCCCTCACTTTGAGCTCAAAGTGACATCAAACCCCGATTTGCACAACATACCGTAGTCACAATAAAAAAAACGCGTCCACAACAACATGTCAGTCTGTGGCTCCCATATAATATGGGAGCCACAGACTGACATGTTGTTGTGGACGCGTTTGATATAGGTCTGTATGTCAGAATTAGACACTGATTAATACATAGCCCATCTCTACAGCAAAGACAAACATGTTGTCCAACTCCCACAGCTGTGATGCCACTACTAACCCATCCAAAGTAGGTCCCCCCACCCTTCCCTCCCCAGCAGCCTTTATAACACCAAGCACTGGGGAAGCACCTAGAAGCTGAGCCCCCAAGCAAAACCATCCCTGCACCTAACATACAAAGCAGTGCAACAAAGTGCTGGGGCTAGGAATACTTTTCGCAGAAAGAATCAGTGTCAAGTTGAGATAGAGTAGGCCATGGCATTTGTGTTCCCCTGTCACCTGTGTAGTACATTTTCGAGTCTTGTCTAGTGTGTGTGTGTGTTTTTTGTGCATGTGTGTTTTTGCTGGTGCTGGTGAGTGGGGTATTATGACAGCAGGGACTGACACCCGGCATTGACAGTGTAAACAGCTGTCAGTCTGGCCACCTTTATGGATGCCTTGTAGGCTAGCTAGACATGCTCTGGGCTAGTAACTGTCCCCATGGGAGCCACCTGGAAAATACTACATGTGATGTATTACATCAAAAGTGTGTTATTCCCCCTAATAGTTGAATATTGTCCCCATCACTGTCCATGTACTCCTTCCCTTTTCTGTTCATTTCAATGGCTCGTATTCCCTCTAATATTTGTCATAAATAGTTCCACAAAGCTGCGGTCTCCTTCTTTTGCATGTGCATAACGGTAAATACATATTTATGTAGGATCATTATGTGACCCCCACAATACTAGTAGGTATAGCGATAATTCGGGTAGCTTGACTTTTTGTGAATCTGACCGAAAACCCTGACCATTCCCCAGCTATTTGGGATTGATTTTCCCCTCCTCTTTCCCCATCTAGGAACTCACAGGAGTCATCTTGGAGCTAATCTATCTGGGAGCTCCGTGGGACATTCTGTGACTCTCCCCTGGGCCTCTCCAGCCATTTTGGACTGATTTTCTACTGCATTTTCTCCACCTGGTAACTGCTGGGAGTTGTCTAGGAGCTCCTGGGAGTTATCTGCTGTGGCCTTTTGTGAGTAGCCCCCGGGCCCCCCGT